>AP025068.1:15952647-16265652 GCA_036186865.1 Eustoma russellianum
CTAAGTTGTTATAACTAGGTAGCTCCTAAGTATGACCTCATTTAGCAATGATCTTTGATACGTACTAATTTAGGCAAGTTGCAGTCTTTTATTGTTATGTTCTTTATTAAGTAACTGTTGTACCCCAACGACATGTACTTGGAACTATGAATAAGTGACAGAATGAAAGCGATAATTTCTTTAAGCGTGTGTTACTTAAGCTAACATAAGCCTCTTTACATAAATACTATTGAGATGATACTAAATAATTAAATAAAGGGACTTCTAGAAAGTGACACATGAAATATATATAGTTATAGGAACTATACACACTAAAATTGTAGCGCCCCGCTCCCGGACCCTATCATCGGGAACAGTGCACCCGCCGTATCTCACTCAGGAGAATACAAGGCGTCGATACAAATCAGCTACACGTCATCATAATAACGCAAATCGATGTCAGCGGAAGTCATAACTAAGAATCCTCGATAAAATAATCTTCATCATTGATACAATATCTAAGAATTTCTAAATCAATACAATAATCAAATGTATGTAAACACTAATCTCGAAAATACATAAACCTCGAATATCGAAACAACTGTCTTAACCAACCCTCAAAAGTCTCGTCTGAATATCCTTAGTCTCGAAATCTCCCGTCTCGATCTTCACGGTATACTAACTCCTGTGTAAGCATACTCAACTTCTCCCACCTGCAAAACTGGTGAGTGGTGGTGTGAGCCAAATCAACGGGCTCAGTAAGCAACCTATCTATACCCATTATGAAAATCATACATACAGAGAAAATTACAAATAACATTTACAAATCAACATACATGTCAATCGAGTAAATAAACTGCGGAAAGTAAGTCACTCCACATAATAATGCGCAATTTCATGATGCATGCCTTCTCTACGTGTCACACGCAACAAAAGTCATGTCACGCACGATGCTCATATCTCTACCGTGCAATGCATGAACCTCGAGGTGATCCTACCACACGCCTCGTCAGGCCACACGCCCCGTCGGGCCACACGCCTTCTAGGGCCACACGTCCCGTAGGACCACACGCCTCATAGGGCCACACGTCCCGTAGGACCACACGTCTCATAGGGCCACACGGCACATAGGCCAATGCAATGCTCGTGCCATGAATGCAAATGCATAACCATACGTAATCCAGTATATCCATACTCATACATATGCTCGCGCCCATACACGTGCATATATACGTGCATGTATACCCTCACACATCCATATACATATATACCACGAACAGTACACTAATGCATGATAAACATTATTGCATAGATAGACTACTTACCGCTAATGCATGACAATATAACGAGCACAAATAGATCACTTACCTCTGATGCATGACAGTATAACGAACACAAATAGATCACTTACCTTTGTTGCATGACAATATAACGGACACAGATAGACCACTTACCTCGAATCCGGTACTCACTTCCTTCTCCTCTAGGCTTGAATCTAAACAATTGTAGTATAAAAATCAATACCTAATAATAAAGGTTAATTTGGCTTAATTAATTCATAACTTTCTATTTTTCCCCTTGTAAGGTGAATTTTTTTTAAATATGCGATGCATTTGTCAAAAATCATTTTCTCAAGTCCAAAAGTTAGTCAAAATTACCGAAAGGCCCAAAATGAAAGAAATCCAAACGAATAGTCCAATCATTTTTTAAAACTACCAAACTGTCCAATAAACCAAATGTTTCAAATTATAATACACCAAAGAATCTCAAAAATACCAAATGTACCTTCTCAGCCGCATACATACATATGTATCTATACATACGCCTTTACATACCAACAATTATTCCAAAATCACATAAGACAAAAATACATAAACATGTTATTATGAAATGAACATCACAAAAATACATGAATTTATACCACACATGCACCAGCACTACAAAACAAACAAAAATACCACATTGACTAGCTACACCATAGTACTCTCAATTGAAAATTTTTTTTTTGAAATGTTTCACTTCAATTATATTCATATACAAGAAAGTAATTTTTTTTCCTTTTTGCCGCTGGTACCTTTTCTTTTTCCAAAATGATCATTCATATATCCAAACAACATTTTTTTTTCAAATTGCTTCGGCCAATGGCCACCTTTTCGTAATTCAAATATTTTTTTTCATCCAGTACACAATCACAGCAATATGTGAATCCCACATCGGAAACAAAGGAATTTCACAATCAAACATTTGAGGAATTCACAATGAAATTCTTGCAATTGTTTTGAGATAATAGCAAAAACAAAACTTATGCATCATCCGTAGTTGATAACAAAAAAAATACAATCACATGTTTTGAAAAAACATAATAGACATAATTAGGTTACCTACATCTACATATGTAGCCATAGCAATTCCCACCATATTTGAAATAACAAAAGATTAGCCATTGTCCGTTGATGGATAGTACGGACAGTGGCGGCAGCGACAAAAAAGTAGGACCTTTACATATAATTCCTATAACTACACATTTATAATCAAATAAAAGACATTTACCATTTTACACACAAGAAAAGAAACTTCTGATGATATCGGTCAAAACATACTTTACTAATATTTTAATTCACCACACATATACTCCACACATGTATATATGTATAAGTACAACCAACTATGAAGACTAAAATAAATAGACATGCATGATCTAATATGAATATAGAAAATATAACATGTTTTGCAAAATCATAGCAAATATGATGAGATTACTCACATCGCTTGGATAATACTATACCGTAGTTGGAATCGGGGTTGAATTAGACCAACTTTTCTTCTTCTCCTCCTTCTTTTTCTTCTCTTTCTTTTTCTTTTTGTCTCAGCACTTCCTTCTTTTTCCTTTGTAGCAAACGGCCGAATAGGCCATGACAATGGGGAGTTTTTAATTTATCTTCACTTAATGGGGGAATTAAGTAAGTATTAATGAGGTAATGGCAATTTATGGTGGGGGTTTCATAGGAGTAGTTAAGGGGGTTAGTGAAAAGTTTTTTTTCCTTCTAATTAAATTTTACCGGGTTGTAACACATACCAACGCCCAACGCCTTAGCCTTAGTGTGATTTAGTTCATGCATGATTATACTATGTTTTACATGTCTTAAACAAGATGTAAGGGTTGGTGGGAAGGGATGGATAGTCATTGCATGAATGATAGCGTTTTTTTTTTTATTTTTCTGTAGTAGTTTGTGTGTTTTCTTATTTAGGGGCATTTTTGACATTTCACTCACATTCAGGTATTTCACATACATGACATGCATTACATTTATCCTTGATGAAAATGATGTTTTGTGGAGTTTTTATGTTGTAGGGAACTTCATGGGAGAAAACATTTGTTTGGAGGAAGATTAAGCAATAATGGATGCTGATATGCTTCTTTGTTTTAACTCGGAATGGTGTTAAATTTGGTTCAAGTTCATTGTCTCAGAAAGCTCTACAACATTGAAGAAGATATCAAAGGTCGATTCCGAATGTACAAGTCTCTACAACGAAATCAAGGATCAACAAATCTCAACATGGAAAGTTCCTCTCTACACCACATATATACATACATGGTGTGTGTGTGTGTATATATATATATATATTCTCAAGACATCAAGCTATATTCTTCTATCCAATATTTCAAAGGCACGTCATCAACGTCAATCAATCATAAACACGTCATCTTATGTGTTGATGAGATTCAAAGAGCCCTAAACGTACAAACTATGCAAATAAGGGCCTTGAACATACAAACTCCACAAACAAGAAGCTTTTGCACAAATAGAAGATGTAAACTAAAGAGCTTCTTATTCAAACATGTACAAGATGAGACAAGGAGTGTAGATGCATGATTTTTCTATGTTTATTGAGGCCATGATTTGACTATCCTTGAATTTAATTCATATCATAAGATATAAGGGTTAGTGGGAGGGCTAGATGGTCATTTCATGCGTGAACGTCGTAGTATCGAGCCTAGTTGTTTGTTTTGTCATTGTTTAGGTATAGGATAACTTAGAGAGTCTTTTAACATGTGTTTGATGTGCTAATGGTCGTTTTTGGAGTTTCTTCATAGGTGCCAAGACTGTATAAGGAGAGTGACTTGGAGAATCCCTATTTTTCAGGAGGGCGACCAGACACCCGTTCTGCATTTTGGATGTGCCGGTCGGAGACAGGTCCAAATGGATTCAAACCACTTGGAGATATTAGAAGACTAAATTTGGAACGATTTTCATGTTGAGCACGTTTCCTAATTCGAGCCATAAGATGGACCAATGTCAGCTAAGAAATTGTAGTCCTGTATGGAACGTACTGAAGCCCACTAGATTGATACATGATCTTTGGAAGCCCATATCTCAGCAAAGAAGAGCTCAAACATGGTGATTTAAGAGACCAAATTCAAGCAAATGGCATAAGCTACAACTTTACTGAAGAGTTCAAACCCTAATTCTTTGTCTAGAAGCGTGTAGAAGACTAAAACTGGCAGAGTGCATTTCAGAATAGGATTTTAGGGATTTGAATTGTACACTCTTGCTTGATTAGTTTTGTCACCTCTTTTCATGTAGATGTAATTTTGAATTCATACGGGATCTTCTGAAAAACTGAGTGTTTAGTTATATTTTAGAAATTAGCAAAATATACCCACAAAAGGGCATAGGGGGCGGCAGCTACAAAACATATTTCCAGAAATCCAGAATTCATATTTTTTTGTGTGGCTGCTTTATGCTTGCTTGCAATGTGTGTTTTTCCTTTGGGTTTGACAAAATAAAATCAAGGCTAGACCCAATCAAGGTTTGAGCAAATCTAGGTGGTGAATCATAATCCAAGGATACAGAACGACATGTTGGATTGAGAGGTTCGAATTGTTCATAATAGGCGTTTGGGCAGCCTTTGTGTGTGATTTCTACTTGTGTTTTTCTTTGGTTTTGACATACTAAAATCAAGGCTAGATCCAATCAAGGTTTGAGCAAACCTAGTTGCTGAATAACAATCCAAGGATACGGAACAACATGTTGGATTGAGAGATTTGAATTGATCATCATAGGTGTTTTTGACAACCTTTGTCCAAAAAGGTGGTGTTTGCACCATTGTCCCACGCAAGGGCTGTTTGAAGGTGTCTTTTGGAGTTGAAAGAAGCAATCATCAAGTTCCATACGATTTAAGAAAAATAACAACAAATATATAAACACATAAAGAAAAGCAATAACTGAAACGTAAGATAAACACACACTCGTCCAATCAAATGCAATGTACAACTTCATGATGTATGCTCCTTCTACCAACCGTGTCACATACAACAACATTATAATCTCATGCAATATATCCTTTTCTATCCATGATATGTTATGCATGTCATTGGTCCTATTCCTCGCTCTGTTTCGTAGAGTCAACGCCCTGAAGGCTCACACTCCGTATCGTGGAGTCAGTGTACATTGCTCCGTAACGTGGAGTCAGTGATCCTTGTCCTGTAACGTGGAGTCAGCGTACCTCACTCCGTAACGTGGAGTTGGTGTACCTTGCTCTGTAACGTGGAGTTGGTGTACCTCGCTCTGTAACGTGGAGTCAGAGATTATCGCTCCGTAACGTGGAGTCACCGTACCTCACTCTGTACATGGAGTCAGCGATCATCGCTCCGTAACTTGGAGTCAGCGGCCCAAAAGGATGAAATACAATGCACGTGCAATGAATGCTTCACACACAATCCGGCGCATCCATGCTCCTATATATACCGGCGCCTATACACGTGCATATATACTTGCATGTATACCCCAATTTTATTACGGTATATCCCTACTCATATACATACCCGCTCCCACACACGTGCATATATACTTGTAAGTATACCTCAATATTATTAATATTATTTTTATTTATTTAAATATATTTTTTTATTATATATATTTTTCCTTATTATTCTTTATTATTATATTTTTATTTATTCTTTTTTTGATCAATTTTTATACTGATATTCTTTTTTATTTATTTACTGATTTTCTTAATTTATTATTATTTAATTATATTTACTATATCAATATTATTTTTCTTCTTCTTTTTCTTTATCTTGGCCACTTTTTCTTTTTCTGACACGCGGCCTTCTCCCCCCTTTTCTCCTTCGGGTCGGCCTAGAACCATTGGCCCGATCCGCCACCCCCTTTTCTCTTTTTTTATATATACTATTCGGCCCGACCCATAATTTCTGGCCCGGTTCAAATGCTGCAGACATGACCTGAACTCGGGTCAGAACTTCATATCAGAATTGGCCTGCTGACCTGAATTTTTTTCTTTCTCCTCAGCCGGGCCCAATTTTTGTAGACGGGATTAGGACTGGTCTGGTCTAGCATGCCAACTGGCATGTCAGCTAGAACAGGATCAGCCAGACTTGGTCAGCCCTAACCCAGGCTGACCTGGATTTTAATTTTAAGTTTTTTAACTTAATTAAATCTTAATCTGAAATTTAACTCCAAATTCACCCAAACAAATTTCATTTAACCCCGTTTAACGCCACGCACACATTGCACACTCTCACTGGCGCACGTAGCCACCCAGGGCCGTGTATGGGCCTTATTCGCTGCCTCTGAAATGCCACGTGTGTCACACATGTGCCACCTCCAGGCTCATTTTTCAATTTTCAGTTTAATTCCAATCTAATTTCTGGGCTACGTGACCTATTCCTAATGTTATTCATGCAAATCGCATGATCAACATCATTGCACACACATATACCCGTACATACAAACATCATAAAGCATGCATACGACATCATATACGAATAACACACAATAATTTATAGCAAGCATTATTTACACATGAAATGCGGGCAATCCGAGAAGATGGGAAGATAACCTACATTTTTCGGTGAATCATTTTCCTAAACATGTTTCTTTCCTCCTCTCCCTACACTAGCTGCCAATGTAAATGTGTGCAAGGGGGCGGCCAAATTTGCTTGGGAGAATTTAGGGTTTCAAAAAGATATATATATATATATATATATATATATATATATATATATATATATATATATATATATATATATATATATATATATTTCTTTGAAGAGGCGGCCGAATACACTTGGGGGTGAATGTAGGGTTTAATTTGTTGTGAGTTATGTGCATATTTATACAGCGTAGAGAATGCAAGGTAGGTATAGGTTGTATATCCTAGATAGGTTATAATTTAGTTTCCTTGTGTGTATCCAATTCCTATTTAGTTTTTATCTCTATCTCTATTAATTAGGAAAAAATAACAATTATCATTTAAAAAAACTTAACATAACACCCCTCCCCCTTTACAAAATCGTCCTTAAAACTTACATACCTTATTTGAAGAGTTGTGGATAGTGTTCGCTCATAAGCTCCTCGACCTCCCAAGTTGCTTCACGTTCAATATGGTTGGTCCACTGAAATTTCACATAGAGGATAACCCGACATCTCAAAACTTGATCCTTATGATACACAATCCGAATAGGGGTCTCCTCATAAGTAGTATCAGCACGCACCTTCAATGGTCGAACATCCAATACATGACTTGGGTGCGAAACGTACCTCCTCAACTGCGATACGTGAAAGACATTGTACACTTGTGACAAGGCAAGGGGGTAATGCCAAATGGCAGGCCAAAGTGCTAACTAGATCAACTATCTCGTGCGGACCCACATAACGAGGACTTGGTTTATGTTTTTCTCTAAAACGCATCACATCCTTGGTGGCTGATATGTTAAGGTAAACTTTCTCTCCCACTTCGAATTCCAAAGGATGTCTCTTATCATCAATCAATCATGTCCAGTATATCCCAACGATAGCACAAGCTATCGTTAGAGTCTGGAGAGGGTGAGAGGCAGGCAAACAATACCTCCATCCCAAGGGATAGAGAGTTTGGTTCCAGTGAGACCTCCGGCTCTATATGTGTGCACATATATCATAATAATAAGAATCTATACTAGTGAAGCTATTTTATTAAACATATATAACAGTCTTCCGATGTGAAAATAGTCATAATCAATCATAGTCATAATAGTGAACATGCACAAATAATTAAAAGAATAAGACCGAAACAAAATATGCAAAGTCAAATTAAAGTGTAAATAATATATAATCCTCTAAGTATGCTCTAAGGTGCCCTATATCCTGTTCACCCCTCTTTAACCTTAATCCTCTGCCTCCATGAACTCCTATCCTGGACCATGTCCTTAGAAAGGTGCAACTCTAGTAAGTCATGCCTAATCTGCTCATCCGACGTCAGTTTGGAATTGCCTTTACTCCTCTTCTCTTCTACGGTGAGGCTTTCAATTGCTCTGACAGACGCCGTTGTCGGTCTCCTCTTGACATGCCCAAACTATCTCAAACATCCCTCTCTTATCTTATCTGTTACACTAGTCACCCCTAACCTTTCTCTGTACACCTCATTTCTTATCTTGTCTAGCCTTGTATGCCAACACATCCACCTCAGCATCTTCATCTCTGCCACTTCCATCTTCTGTGCTTGTGTCCTTTTGATGACCCAGCATTATGTTCTATATAACATTGCCTAACTTTTGTTCCTGCCTTGAGTCGTCTTAAGCCTATCACTTATAATCTTCACTTTTTCCTTGATTTTCTTGACTAACTCCGGTCTAGTGATAGTTCGCTCTCCAACTTCGTCACAATAAACTGGAGATCTAAACGTGCATCCATAGAGAGCCTCTAAAGGTGGCATGCTGATGGCACTGTGGTGACTGTTATTATAGGAGAACTCAATCAACTTAACCATGCCGTCCTAGTTCCCTTTGAAGTCCAATGCACAAGCCCTCTACATATCTTTCAATCTGGATCGTTTTTTCTGAGGCCGTCAGCTTGGGGATGAAATGCGGTGCTCAATCGTAACTCAGTCCTCATCTTCTTCTGACATGTTGGCCAAAAACTAGGCGTGAAGCTCGGGTCGCGATCCGATACAATACTGACTGAAACTCAATGCAAGCTGACGATATTATCAATATATAGTGTCACCAATCTCTTTAAGGTTGCATCATTCGGCACTGGAAGAAAAAAACAGACTTAGTCAATCGATCAACAATCACCCAAATACTGTCGTTTTCGTTTCTTGTTCTCAGGAGCCCTACTACAAAAGTCCATCGTCACATGCTCCCCCTTCCATTCGGGTATCTCCAAAGACAACATCATACCTCCTGGTCTCTGATGTTCTACCTTAACTTTCTGGCATACATGACACCTCTTAATAAACTCTACTATGTGTCTCTTCATGCCGCTCCACCAGTAATGCTTCTTTACGTTATTGTACATCTTTGTGGCATCTAGATGAATCGACACCTTAGGGTTTCGTGCCTCCTTCAATACTTCTTTCCTGAGGTCCTCAACATCAGGACACATAATCTTCCTTGGTACCACGTACTGCCATCATCGTGAATCTGAAACACATCAATCTGACTAGTCATCATCCTTCCGCGAATATCTTTGAGGATCGCATCATCTTTCTGAGCCTTTTTAATTTGATAAATCAAGCACAGTGAGATAATTAATGTCACTAGAATATTTGTTGTATCATCCATGATATCCAAATCAAGCTCGACAATCTCTCTCTCCAAAGGTGTCTGTCTAGCGTGGCTCGATTTCCTACTCAGCGCATCAGCAACTCAATTTGCCTTTCCTAGATGATAATTAATGGTCAAATCGTAATCTTTCAGTAGCTCCAACCATCTCCTCTGATGCATATTCAGCTCTTTCCGTGTGAACAGATACTTCAGACTCTTATGGTCAGTGAATACTTCACACTTTTCTCCATATAAATACTGACACCATATCTTAAGTGCGAAAACCACTACAGCTAACTAAAGACAATGAGTCAGATAGTTCTGTTCATACGGCTTCAACTGAGGCGAGGCATATGGAGAAAGTTTCTCCTACTCCTTGTCTTATATATATATATATATATATATATATATATATATATTCATATTTTTTTAAAAGGCACTATACACATATATTCCAACGTACTACCGACACGTTATATCTTTTACGAACGTACATTAACGTCACACTACTATATTTAACTCATATTTATGAGTATATTCAGGTCTTATATCATATGATATAAGTCATGGTGATGACAAAATTATTACGACACGTTACAAGGTACTAAACAAAAAATTGTCGTATCGGGTGAATACCAAAACTTCGCAAACGTGTCACGTACTTGCCATATATAGATGACCAGGCCCTACGCCTCAAAAATGACCATAAATTTCGTGGTCTACATGTTATATTCATCCATGAAATCATTCTATGTTGGCACACACAAATCACCCCCAATTAAGGCCAAATTGTGGAGATTTCAAATTCATATTTGTAAGCACATGGGGCACCACTTACTTCAGCCATTAGAGCTGAATATTAAAGTTATTCTATGTATATTATGTGAGACATAATATATATAACATGTGCAAAAAGTTTGAATTCAATCTGAGAAAAATCGCGTAATCGACAAAAGTTGAAAATTCGGTTTTCTACGAACACGACACATGGAACGTTTTTGGCATGACCTATAACATGTATCTAGACACTTTTTACATACTATATACATTCTAAAGTGTTCTAGAAAAATCAATTTAGGGCTGATTGGAATATACCATATGTGTATTGTGGCGTCCCGCACCCCGGCCCCGCCGGAGTCGGTGCACCCGCCGTACTTCACTAAGGAGAGTACTAGGCGTCGTCTCATACGTGTCATGATCCATGATATAATGCATGGAATATCGCGCTTATACGTAAATAATTAAGCGAAACCGTGACAGAATTTAAAGCTTCAAAATAAAAACATCCAAACGATCATTCATAGTTTACATCCCAGTCTAAAATTTTCGAAAGTCACAAAAGCAAGTGTTGTTCCATCCCAAATACAAAATCAGTCATCAATCATAGCTGGCCGGTCCAGCCTCCTAGGTCTGTCCATCCTCCACTGTATTCACGGATACGGAACCCTAGGTTCGTCATCTATCCAATCTACTTTGTCGTCTGCAACCTCTGGGCGAAAAATAAGGGTGAGTGACAACGTCACCAGCAAGTATACTATATTAATCAGGGATTAAATGGAAGGTGCGAACAAGAATCGATCCCCCAAAAATTTGGTTTAGAAGCGTACCTGTCCTTCGTCAGATCCTCGATCTATATATATATATCATCACTTAATGAAACAAGATCATTTCTTAAATAAGAGTTTGTTACTTAGAACTGAATATAACATCAAAGGAATGCAACTTATATTAGTGAATAGCATAATGATGGTCATTACATAAGATCAATGAGCTCCTCATAACTTTGGACATTATGTGTTCCTTCATGCATCAATGATCAACACTTAATGCATCAAGATCATAACCTAACAAAATCGTTACTTAATACAGAACATGACAATAGAAGACCGTAACTCGCATTAATTCATAACATAACAAGAATCATCACTTAATGAAGTCATACTTAGGATTTACAAGGTCATAACAACTTAGTTTAAGTATCAAGTGACACTACACAATGACTCCACAAACGTAATATGCATGCATATGTTCGTGTGATGCATCATGATAAAAAGAAAAATGAGAATATGGCCTTTTCATGCTTTTCATCAAATCATCATCGTCGTAAAAAACAATAGAGTGTTCATATCTATGTCCCTGATCTGAGGCGGTACGTCATCTCTTCTTGTCGGGTCTATTATGTCCGGGCCCGCACGGCCTCTTGTTCTATGGAATTATGATGTCGATAAGGAAATCGTTTGTTCTTTTTCATGAAGCGCATACAAACTAAATTCTGGAAGGACCAATTTTACTATAAAATTTATTATGACCAATCCTTTAATCCTTTTTCGGAAATTTCAACTCTCCAGCTTAATAAGCTCATTGGACTAACATCCTACCAACCTTTGGCCCAAATGCATTTTTTTAAGGTCCAATTTCAATTCATGCAACATGGTACACAAATTCTGTCAATCCAGAGTATTTCAGGATGACTCATTTTACTAGAAAATTAATTAAACATAAACCATAACTCATTTTGACAACATTCCAACTTCCACCTTTACTTTATTCATAGGGTTAGTTTCATACCGAAAATTAGTTAATTTGCATACCTCTAAGGTCAATTTCTAAGCTACTCAACACGTTACTTAAATTCTGCCCAGTACAACATTTTCAGCAGGACCAATCTCACTAGGAAATTAATTAAAAATAAACCGTAGCTCCTTTTAATGAAATTCCAACTCTCACATCTCCTATACATATAAGACTAGTAACATACCGAAAATCAACAGATTTGAAATTCCTTAAGGCCCCCCCTTTTGATCTCACAAAACAGCCCAAGTTTCTGTCCAATTACAAAAAATTTTCTAATGGCCATATGTTATTCCTAAGAGTCCTTATCTTTCATTTTCGGCACAAACACCTAGTATACAATTGTGGTGTATACGAACCCCTCCATCAACAGTCCCATTTTTGGTGCATGCAAGAAAATAAGGAATCTAAGAGCATGTTACGCGCAACGCACCACAAGACTATAGACTTAGCTCCATTTCCTACTAAGTTAGCATGTCCATTAGAAAATCACACTCATTCCCCTTCACCCCTCCCACCGTGAACTCTCCTTGGGGAAAAGAAAGAATCTTTAACTTGTTTATCTTAGTTTAACACATAATGAGACATATAACCCCACAAGATTTCACCTTTGAAACAAGATTTCACTCCTACACTATAAATAACCATGGCGGAAAGTTTTGGCCTTCAACTTAGCATAATACAACCAAGATTAAATCTTAAGTACATCTAGCCATTCATGCACACACATTCACATTAAAGCCTTAAAGAGTATAGTGTACTTGCCTTCTTTGCTTACTCTTCTTGGAAAGGTGTAGGGAAAGTTGAGATCTTTCTCCCTTCTTATGCATGTATCCCACGGTGGTGAAGAGGAAAAAGGAGCAAGATTAGTTTACACCCTTAACTAGTATATTCACTTAGAAAGAGGGCTAGATGACTTACCAAAAGGAGCTTGAGTGATATCCAAGCTTCTCTAAGCTAGAGTCCGTAAAGGCTTGAGATTCTTGAGCCTAGTGACCATTGAAGGTCACGGTTTAGGGCAAAAGAGAGGAGTGAGTCTTTAAACTAGATAAAATACAAGAGTTTTCCTTTAATAGTTGAGGATGCACTTACCTATTTCTTCTTGATCTTGTATGGATCTTAGCCTCCTTGGTATGCCCTTTGACCGTGTGGTTTAGGGATGAAGGAAGTGAGGAGTGTTTCTTGTTGAATGTTGTGAGATGGAGATTGTTTCCTTTTGGAGGGAACTTTCTCTTGGCTACTATGTTTTAGCCGTTGGGGTAAAAGTGTGGGGTGAGGGTTTTACTATGGTAAGGTTAAGGAATTAACCTTAGTTACTCAAATTAAATTTCTAACCTTGTTTACTTTTTAGTTAACCAATGTTACTTTACTACTAACCCTGATTACTTTATGCTAATCATAGTTACTTTTGACTAACCTTAGTTACTTTTAGTTAATTCTAGTTGGTTGAACTTTGGTTAGAGGCTCATTAACTCTAGTAAAATAATCCTCCTTAATTAGCCTCCCCCCCTTAAACCAGCCGGCGGTTGGGGTCTTTAATGACCCCAACTAAGCCTTACTAAATTTTTGCTACCTTTTCTCTTTCTTTGCTAAAAATACATATCCATTCCATTTGTTTATTTCTTAAATAGTGATTTAAGAAAATTTTTAGCCTTTCTTGGCTATTGGCCGAAACCTTACAAGGCCATGGGGAAATTGGGTCCTTTCCTATAATGCACATAGTTCTTTTCGTAATATACTTTATAATAATGATCATTGACTTAATCAATTACAATGACAAGCGTATATTGTCACATGTTCACTAACTCAAATCTTAGGTACAAGAAGGATTCTCTTATTGGGTTACAACATCCTCCCCCCTTATTATAAGTTTGGTCCTCGAAACTTGAAAGTGCTAATCAAAGAGGTGAGGGTACAAGTTCTTCATGTTCTCTTCTATTTCCATGTAGACTCATCTACAGAATGGTTCTTCCATTGCACTTTGACCATTGGTATTGTTCGTTTCCTTAGCACCTTTTCCTTACGATCAACTATCTTTTCTGGTTCTTCCTCATATGTCGTGTCGGCTTCCAGCTTCAAAGGTTGATCTTTTATGACATGGCTAGGATCGTGTACATATCGTCGTAGTTGGGATACATGAAACACATCGTGTATTTGAGATAGTGTGGGTGGTAGAGCGAGTCTATAAGCAACTTCTCCAATCTTTTCAAGAACCTCGTATGGCCCAATAAATCTTGGGCTTAACTTCCCTTTAATACCAAATCTTTTAACTCCTTTCGTCGTCGATACCTTTAGAAACACTTTTTTCCCAACTTGAAATTCTAACGGTAGCCGCTTTTCATCTGCCCAAACCTTGCTTCTATCTTGGGCCGCTTGTAGCTTTTGCTTTATGATTTTTATTTTCTCTCGAGTCAGCTCTACTAGGTCAGGTCAAGTGAGAATCTTATCTCCTATTTCATCCCAGTAGAACGGAGAACGGCATTTCCTTCCGTAGAGTGCTTCGTACGGGGCCATCCCTATGGATCGATGGTAACTGTTGTTATAAGAAAATTCTACTATCTTGAGACTTCGATCCCAGCTTCCCCCAAAGTCAAGTGTGTAGGATCGTAACATGTCTTCCAGTGTCTGAATTGTTCTTTCTGATTGACCATCCGTTTGGGGATGAAATGCCGAGCTCATGCGAATCTCAGTGCCCATCGTTTTCTGAAAAGCTGTCCAGAACTGTGATGTGAAGCAAGGATCGCGGTCACATACGATACTTAGGGGTACTCCATGGAGACTCACAATTTGTTCCACATACATCGTAGCCAATTTCTCCAGTGGAGCTTTAATGGTCATAGCCATGAAATGGACAGACTTGGTTAGTCGATCAACTACCACACAAATAGCATCGTAACCGCTTCTCGTTCTAGGCAGGTCGGTAACAAAGTCCATCGTGATGTGGTCCCATTCCCATTCGGGAACTTCAAGAGGCTGCAGAAACCCAGCGGGTTTCTGATGTTCTGCTTTCACCCTTTGGCAAACGAGGCATTTTACCACAAATTCAGCAATCTGTCTTTTCATGCCACGCCACCAGAATCGTCGTTTCAAATCTTGGTACATCTTATTTGCTCCAGGGTGGATGGATAATCTCGAGTTATGTGCTTCTTTAAGAACTTCATTCAGTAGGTCTTCATTATTGGGTACACACAATCTTTCTTGAAACCACAAACTACTGTCGTTTCGAACCTTAAATCCTCCAGTGGGTCTTGTTCGTACCTGGTCCTTCATCTTCCTTAGGGTTTCATCCTTTTCTTGCTCCTCTTTAATTCTGTCTATTAGGGAAGGAACTATAACCGACTTTGCTAGCATACCTTAAATCGAATCAACCTCTTCTAGATCAAATTCTTCCATGTCACGCTGCAAAGTTGGTTGGCGTGGATGACTTGTTTTTCTACTTAATGCGTCTGCTACCTTGTTGGCTTTCCCCGGGTGATACTGAATTGATAGGTCATAGTCCTTCATTAATTCTAGCCATCTTCGTTGTCGCATGTTCAGCTCTTTTTGGGTAAACAGATACTTGAGACTTTTGTGGTCCATGAAAATTTCGCACTTTTCGCCGTATAGATAGTGCCTCCATATTTTTAGTGCGAAGACCACAGCTGCCAATTTGAGGTCGTGTACTGGGTAATTTTGTTCAAATGGTTTCAATTGTCGGGATGCGTATGCAATCACTCGATCTTTTTGCATTAGCACACATCCCAGTCCGTTCTTAGAAGCATCACTATATACAACAAAGTCTTCTCCAGGAATGGGTTGTGCTAATACTGGGGCAGAGGTCAGTTTCCTCTTCAATTCAGTAAAGCTCTTCTCACAATCTGAGGTCCATTAAAATTTTGTTTTCTTCTGGGTTAATCGGGGTTAAAGGCATAGCAATTCGAGAGAATCCTTCCACGAACTTTCGATAGTAACCAGCAAGACCGAGAAAACTTCGTACCTCTGTAACATTTGTCAGTCTGGGCCACTCTGTGATTGCCTCGATTTTCTTGGGATCTACTGATATACCTTCTTTGGATATCACATGCCCTAGAAATGCTACACTTCGTAGACAGAATTCGTATTTGCTAAACTTTGCATACAGATGTTCTCTTCGTAGGATGTCCAGAGCTACCCTTAAATGGGCTGCATGGGTCTCTTCATCCGGTGAATATATCAAAATGTCGTCGATGAAGACTACAACGAACTTGTCTAGTTGGTCTTGGAAGACTCGGTTCATTAGATCCATGAATGCTGCAGGGGCGTTGGTTAGTCCGAATGGCATTATTAAAAATTCGTATTGCCTATAACGGGTTCTGAATGCAGTAATCTGAACGTCTTCAGCCTTGATCTTCAACTGAAAATATCCTGAGCGAAGATCAATTTTACTGAAAATTCTTGCCCCCCGAAGCTGATCGAACAAGTCATCGATCCTTGGCAAAGGGTACTTATTCTTTATAGTGATCTTGTTGAGCTCCCTATAGTCAATACACAACCGCATACTTCCGTCCTTCTTCTTGACGAACAGTACTGTAGCTCCCCAATGTGAAACACTTGGGCGGATCAATTTCTTTTCCAGCAACTCACGTAACTGCTCCTTCAGCTCTTTTAGTTCCGCCAGGGCCATTGTGTAGGGAGCCTTTGATATTGGTTCAGCTCCCGGAACTAGGTTGATCTCAAAAGATATCTCTCGTTCCAGAGGAAGACCTGGCAAGTCTTCTGGAAAAACATCTGGGTATTCGCGAACTACTGGAACTTGGTACAGGTCTATGGTTGCTTGATCAGTGTTTATGGCATAGATAAGATACCCTTCATGTCCTTTCCTTAGTGCTTTACTAGCGCGGATCGCATTTACATAAATGTTCTTAGGACTCTTCTGTAGCTTTGATCCTCCTTGAAATGTTACTTCTTTACGTGTGGGGCCCTTAAAGGTAAACTGTTTTTCATTACAGTCGATGTTGGCATAATTCTTGTAGAGCCAGTCCATTCCAAGAATTACATCAAAGTCCGTCATAGGTATGAAGATTAAATCGACGTCAAACCGATGATTATCAAACTCAAGCTCACAATTTTCGAAAACATGGTGAGCTACAAACACCTGCTCCCCAGCTGCTTGAATTCTATAAGGTGCATCACTATAGGTTGGGGTTTTCTCAATATTCTTTGCAAATCTCTTTGATATGAAAGAGCGGCTAGCGCCACTATCAAATAGCACGTTGGCAGGTATTGAACATACTAGTATAGCTCCTGAATCATACAATACTTACTAAGCAATCATAAGGCAACAGTATTGTAAAGAGAGAATCAGTAAGATTTTCTGAAAATACCTGTCACCACGTCGTTAGCTTCCTCAGCAGTTGCGTCAGTCATAGCGTGAACTCGTGCGTTGGTACGCTGACGCTGAGGTTTTGGTGGCTGCTGTTGCTGCTGGGCCTCCTTTTCCGGGCACCCCCTGGCTAAATGTCCTGCTTTCCCGCATCCAAAGCAGGTGGGGCCTTGGTTTGGACAGTTCTTAGAGATGTGTCCTCCCTGACCGCATCTAAAACATTTCCCGGTCTGGATGTAACATTCTCCTACGTGGCGCTTACCACAATGAGAGCAGTCTGGAATGGCAGATTGGGGTCCTTGATTCTTCTGGGGGCGGCGTTGAAACTGACTCTTCCCTTGACGTCCTGGGCCCTTTGTGTTCTGTTTTGTGGACTTTCGGGGCCCTCCACTTCCCGACACCTCCCTACCTCTCTTTTGACTAAACTCATCTCGGCGGATGATATCTCTTTCAATTCGGTAGCAAGCATCTAGAAGGGCACCGAAGTTGGCTGGGTTGGCATTAACCAACCACGTTCGGATTTTGGGGTTCAGTCCTCTTTCAAATTTCAACATTTTAGTTTCTTCATCGTTCATGGTGGATGGTTGGAATCTTCCCAGAGCTATAAACTTATTAGCGTAGTCTGCCACCGTCATTCCAGATTCTTGTACTAGGGATTCAAACTCATGCCTTTTCTGCAGTTTAGCCGAGGGTGGTATATAAAACTTGTTAAATTCCTGGAGGAACCTTTCCTAGGAAATCGGTCTTGGCAAGGCTTGTAGGTTGGCCTTCCACCATTGGTTGGCTTCTCCAAACAGAAACGGTCTAACTGCTTGTGTCTTTACTTCTTCTAGAGCTCTAATTAGTTCGAAACAATTTTCTGCCTCATCAAGCCACTTCTCAGTAGCATCAGAGTCTGACTTTCCTTCAAACGGCGGTACGTTGGCTCTCTTCAGCTTTTCAAAATAATACTGAGCATCTCTGACCGTCTCGTGAGGTTGAGGGTTATTCTGTTGCAGCATTACTTGCCTAATTTGGGTGACTGTTTGGCAAAAGTTTTGAAAGGCATTAATATCTGGCATCATGGGTGGAAAAGGTCTTTGTGGTGAAGGGGCGTTCTGAACTGGCGGTGGGTTTTGGCCTTGAGGCGGCGGGGGTGGAGGGGCTTGTGCAGGTGGAGGAGGGATAGGCTCCTGCACCCCGGGTCGAGCTCTGGCTGGTCTCCCTCTGGGTCGTACCATCTGCAGTATCCAATGTCGGCTTTATTTAACACAGGAATGTCAAAATAAGTAGCAAAATTTTACTTAAGCATGTAGGAAGAGCATATATATACATACGTTATAATTTAAATTTGTGATTGGTCATTAATTAGGACACATCACTGGGTCGCGCCCTAATTTTCCAGTCTCAGTCATCCTATTCTAAGGTTAACTCTCATCTAAGATTGGAACTTAGATCTAAGATCAAACTTAGTTGACTACAATCATGACTTAGTTCTACATTCTGCCCGGATCTGGAGCCTTTGCTCTGATACCACCTGTGGCGCCCCGCACCTTGGCCCCGCCGGAGTCGGTGATCCGCCGTACTTCACTAAGGAGAGTACTAGCCGTCGCCTCATACGTGTCATGATCCATGATATAATGAATGGAATATCGCGCTTATATGTAAATAATTAAGCGAAAACCGTGGCAGAATTTAAAGCTTCAAAATAAAAACATCCAAACGATCATTCATAGTTTACATCCCAGACTAAAAGTATCGAAAGTCACAAAAGCAAGTGTTGTTCCATCCCAAATACAAAATCAGTCATCAATCATAGCTGGCTGGTCAAGCCTCCTAGGTCTTTCCATCATCCACTGTACTCACGGATACGGAACCCTAGGTTCGTCGTCGATCCACTCTACTTTGTCGTCCGCAACCTCTGGGGGAAAAATAAGGGTGAGTGACAACGTCACCAGCAAGTATACTATACTAATCAGGGATTAAATGGAAAGTACGAACAAGAATCGATCCCCCAAAATTTTGGTTTAGAAGCGTACCTGTCCTTCGTCAGATCCTCGATCTATATACATATCATCACTTAATGAAACAAGATCATTTCTTAAATAAGAGTTTGTTGCTTAGAACTGAATATAACATCAAAGGACTGTAACTTATATTAGTGAATAGCATAATGATGGTCACTACATAAGATCTATGAGCTCCTCATAACTTTGGACATTACGTGTTCCTTCATGCATCAATGATCAACACTTAATGCATCAAGATCATAACTTAACAAAATCGTTACTTTATACAGAACATGACAATAGAAGACCGTAACTCGCATTAATTCGTAACATAACAAGAATCATCACTTAATGAATTCATACTTAGGATTTACAAGGTCATAATAACTTAGTCTAAGTATCATGTGACACTACACAATGACTCCACAACCGTAATATGCATGCATATGTTCTTGTGATGCATCATGATAAAAAGAAAAATGAGAATATGGCATTTTCATGCTTTTCATCAAATCATCATCGTCGTAAAAAACAATAGAGTGTTCAGATCTATGTCTCGGATCTGAGGCGGTACGTCATCTCTTCTTGTCGGGTCTATTATGTCTAGGCTCGCACGGCCTCTTGTTCTCTTCGTCGGGTCTACTATATCCGGACCAGCACGGCCTCTTATTTCTCTTCGTCGGGCCTATTGTATCCGGACCCGCACGGCCTTTTATCAGATCACTTAACCCTGATCTGGTGGGTTCATACTGGCCAAGCTCATACTCACACACGATACCGGTGGGGAATCATCTCTTTCAAAAATCATCTTTTGAAAATGCTTTTCATCTTTATTCCTCATAAAATCATATCGTAAATCATGTAGGTGACGATGATGCAATGCATGACATGTAATATGGAAACCATGCCATAATGCGTGACATAAACGAATAAATACGTCTCGTCGTCATGCTGGAAAATTTCCAGCTCAGTGACATCAACTTCTCCTTAGTTATTTCCTATTAAAATACACATTCTAGACCAATTGGTTCGCATGTACTCTTTTGTAAATGTCATAAGTGATTACCATGCAAGTTTTATGGAATTTTGATGTCGATAAGGGAATCGTTTGTTCTTTTTCATGAAGCGGATACAAACTGAATTCTGGAAGAACCAATTTTACTATAAAATTTATTGTGACCAATCCTTTAATCCTTTTTCGGAAATTTCAACTCTGCAGCTTATTAATCTCATTGGACTAGCATCCTACCAACCTTTGGCCCAAATGCATTTTTCTAAGGTCCAATTTCAATTCATGCAACATGGTACACAAATTCTGTCAATCCAGAGCATTTCAGGCTGACTCATTTTACTAGAAAATTCATTAAAAATAAACCAAAACTCATTTTGACAAAATTCCAACTTTCACCTTTACTTTATTCATAGGGTTAGTTTCACACCAAAAATTAGTTAAATTTTCATACCTCTAAGGTCCATTGCTAAGCTACTAAACACGTTACTTAAATTCTGCCCAGTATAACATTTTCAGCAGGACCAATCTCACTAGGAAATTAATTAAAAATAAACCGTAGCTCCTTTTAATGAAATTCCGACTCCCACATCTCCTATACATATAAGACTAGTAACATACCGAAAATCAATAGATTTGAAAGTCCTTAAGGCCCCCCTTTTGATCTCATAAAACAGCCCAAGTTTCTGTCCAATTCCAGAAATTTTTCTAGTGGCCATATGTTATGCCTAAGAGTCCTTATCTTTCATTTTCGGCACAAACACCTAGTATACAATTGTGGTGTATACGCACCCCTCCATCAACAGTCTCATTTTCGGTTCATGCAAGAAAATAAGGAATCTAAGAGCATGTAACGTGCAACGCACCACAAGACTATAGACTTATCTCCATTTCCTACTGAGTTAGCATGTCCATTCGAAAATCACACTCATTCCTCTTCACCCCTCCCACCGTGAACTCTCCTTGGGGAAAAGAAAGAATCTTTAACTTGTTTATCTTAGTTTAACACATAATGAGACATATAACCCCAAAAGATTTCACCTTTGAAACAAGATTTCACTCCTACACTATAAATAACCATGGCCGAAAGTTTTGGCCTTCAACTTAGCATAATACAACAAAGATTAAATCTTAAGTACATCTATCCATTCATGCACACACTTTCACATTAAAGCCTTAAAGAGTATAGTGTACTTGCCTTCTTTGCTTACGCCTCTTGGAAAGGTGTAGGGAAAGTTGAGATCTTTCTCCCTTCTTATGCATGTATCCCACGGTGGTGAAGAGGAAAAAGGAGCAAGATTAGTTTACACCTTTAACTAGTATATTCACTTAGAAAGAGGGCTAGATGACTTACCAAAAGGAGATTGAGTGGTATCCAAGCTTCTCTAAGCTAGAGTCTTTAAAGTCTTTAGATTCTTGAGCCTAGTGACCATTGAAGGTCACAGTTTAGGGCAAAAGAGAGGAGTGAGTCTTTAAACTAGATAAAATACAAGAGTTTTCCTTGAATAGTTGAGGATGCACTTACCTATTTCTTCTTGATCTTGTATGGATCTTAGCCTCCTTGGTATGCCCTTTGACCGTGTGGTTTAGGGATGAAGGAAGTCAGGAGTGTTTCTTGTTGAATGTTGTGAGATGGAGATTGTTTCCTTTTGGAGGGAACTTTCTCTTGGCTAATATGTTGTAGCCGTTGGGGTAAAAGGGTGGGGTGAGGGTTTTACTATGGTAAGGTTAAGGAATTAACCTTAGTTACTCAAATTAAATTTCTAACCTTGTTTACTTTTTAGTTAACCAATGTTACTTTACTACTAACCCTGATTACTTTATGCTAATCATAGTTACTTTTGACTAACCTTAGTTACTTTTAGTTAATTCTAGTTGGTTGAACTTTGGTTAGAGGCTCATTAACTCTAGTAAAATAATCATCCTTAATTAGCCTCCCCCCTTAAACCAGCCGGCGGTTGGGGTCTTTAATGACCCCAACTAAGCCTTAGTAAATTTTTGCTACCTTTTCTTTTTCTTTGCTAAAAATACATATCCATTCCATTTGTTTATTTCTTAAATAGTGATTTAAGAAAATTTTTAGCCTTTCTTGGCTATTGGCCGAAACCTTACAAGGCCATGGGGAAATTGGGTCCTTTCCTATAATGCACATAGTACTTTTCATGATATACTTTATAATAATGATCATTGACTTAATCAATTACAATTACAAGCGTATATTGTCACATGTTCACTAACTCAAATCTTAGGTACAAGAAGGATTCTCTTATTGGGTTACAACATGTATAATTATTGTGCACTATTTTATAAAGATTGCAAAAATAAAATTCAGCACATGTACAAGCCATATCACACGCCACTTCAGCATTAATGGAGCATAGTTAGCATATTGATTGGCCATGAATGAAGTATACAAGGTTGGTGACATTAATGAAGGAGCTACACAAGGTAATATTTCAAACTATGTCACATTTGTAACACATGCTGAAAATTTCAGCATGTGTACACTTAAGCTGGCCGAAAATTCCTTACTAAATGATGATTTATTTGCCTCTTCAATATTAATGGATTGATTTGAAGATATTATGGAAATATTGTGATGATATTTGAAATATCACACATGCTTAAAATTTCAGCATGTGTTGAATGTATATGGCCAAAAATTAGGTCTTGGAATTTAACATATTTGATTTTTCATTTTCAAGGGATTAATCTAATACCAACATGGTAACAATTTGAATGAGTCTTGGATAGTGCACATGCTGAAAATTTCAGCATGTGTTAAAGTGAGTTGGCCGATTTTATGGTTGTTAATTGTGATGAATTGTCTTGCAAATTTTATGGAATTTATTATGTGACTTATGGCAACATTTTTATGACTAATTGACACATGTTTTTAAGTGTTATTTTCAGATTTATACATTCATCAAATGGTGACAACTCTCATCCAATCAATGAGTGCCAAGTAAGCAAGGCCTTAATGATCATCAAATGAAGAGTTGCTAAGTAAGCAAGTGAATGTCACAATGATGCAAGATATTCTTCCAAGGACTTAAAAGATAATTTCCAAGGGGAAGAAAAGGCAATATGGGCGGCCACTTCTTGATAAAAAGGAGAGAATGAGAGCAAACAAAATACAAGACAAGTCTTACAATTCTAAGAGCCAAAAACGTCACCTACATCTCCTTCTTCTACACTTCTTTCTTCTTCTCTCTCAAAGCCTATTGTATTCATATTCATACATATTGTATAGGCTTCATATAAACCACCATACACACTATATTGTTCTAAAATATTGATCAAGTTGTGAACAATCTTGCATCCGCTCGGTGGTGGTGTTCGTGATCATTGTAATCACTTACAAGGTTTGTAAAGGGTTGGAGTTGTTGTATAACTCTATCAACCCTATGTGCTAAGTGTTGTTTGTTGTTTTGTGATTAGTGATAACCGAGGACGGTGTCCTCAGAGACTGGAGTAGGTTGATTTAACCGAACAAGTATATAATTCCTTGTGTTCTTTACTTTTCAGCACTTACTTTCAGTTCCAGCACAGTGCATCAGTTTCGTTGCAATCTTAAAAATACCAAACGAATTTCAAAAATTGCAAAAATTTCCAAAAACATAGCCACACGTTTTAAGTTTCATTTGACACAAGTTTCATTCCTTTTGGACAAGTATAAGTCATCCAAAAATCAAAAGTTCTGAGACTAGTGTAGTCTGATTTTCAGGCTTGTAAATGTTGAGACTTTGAATGTATTTGACTAACTTCCCAAATAAATTTTTCAAAACTGTTTCATACCAATTAAATAAATATAGAAAGATGCTTTTTATTAAAATTTCAGATCATTTGGAGTCACGGTTTAATCAGAATAAATTTTTCAAGTCAGACTACTGTTTCTGGCAGATTTGCGCAATCTGTCCGCCAACAATTTCTGAAAGGGTTAAAGGTTGAATTTTAATCTGAAATTTTTAGGAGATACTATGAACATCAGAGACTAAGATCTCTCCAAATTTCAGAATTTTGAAAGACCTGTAACCTAGTTGTTAAAACTTTGCAAAACAGGTCCTGAAAACAGAAACTGTTTCAGAAGTTGGGTTTTTGGTTTAAAACAATTTTAAAAATCAAATTTTCCGTACCCACTATTCAACCCCCTCCCCCTCTTCTAGTGGTGCCTTGCAGGTCCTACAAGTGGTATCAGAGCGTAGGAACACTCACAACAAAAAGATCCAACGATCTAAGTGAGATGACAACCACAAACTTCAAAACCGAGCAAGAAGGTATGTCTGGTCAAAGGCCTCCTCTTTTTGACAGTGAGTCTTTTATTCAATGGAAGTTGAGAATGAAACTTTTTCTTATGGCTATTGATATTGATCTATGGTCCATTATAGAAGATGGTCCATTTGTTCCATCAAAATTATCCACTGTATATGGAGTCACACCAGAGGTTGTTAAGCCTAAACAAGAGTATACTAGTGATGATAAAAAGAGACTGAGCATGAATGCTAGAGCCATGCAATTACTTCTAAATGGGCTAAGTAAAAGTTAATCTAGCTATGTGTCTAATTGTTCTAGTGCTCAAGAAATGTGGAGAATTTTTGAAATGAAACACGAAAGGACTAGTCAAGTAAAAGAGTCCAAAATTAACATGCTTATGTCCACACTTGAGTCATTTAAATTATTGCCAAATGAGTCTATCGTTGATATGGATCTATGCTTGACTAACATTTACAATTCTCTTGAGTCTCTTGGCAAAGCATTCTCTATGCAGGAAAAGGTCCAAAAGGTATTACGAAGGCTTCCATCCGAATGGGACCCAAAAGTGACGGCTATAGAGGAGAGCAAAGAAACCAAATCAATTAAAATGGAGGAACTAATTGGATCACTTAAGGCATATGAAAACAAACTCACTATAAGGAAATCGGAATCATCATCAAAACAAGGTAAGACTGTTGCTTTTAAGTCAAATGAATACGTCTCTACTTCTTCCGATCACGTAGATGATAGTGATTCTGAATCAGACAACGATGACTTAATTTTATTGGCTAAAGGCTTGAGAAAATTCATGAGAAAGTCATTTAAAACAAACCTAAGGCTACTTCCACTAAAATAAATAAAAATAAAACAAATGACAAGGACGTTAAATGCTACGAGTGCGGTAAACTTGGACATATATCATATGACTGCCCTAACAAGGACAAGCAAACAAACAAACATCTTGACAAGGATCGGACCAAAAATAGACTCGTCTCAGAACCTAAGCAAAGCAGAAGAGCTCTCAAGGCCACCACTTGGAGTGACACATCTGATTCTGAGACTGATACAGAAGAGGAGACTGCACAAGTATGCTTTGTATCCAAAGCATCAAACGAGGTATCTTCTGACTCTGATTCTGACTTTGAGCCATCATATGATGATCTTTTCAGTCAGTATTTAAAATTACATAAATTTACTAAGACTCTCGCAAAAGAAAAGAAACGATTAATTAAAGACAAGAAATTGTTAGAATCTTCTAACACGAATGTTGTTGCTCAATTAAACGATTGAAAAGACAAGTCGTCATGCATCATAAATGCATTAAAATCAGAGATCACATCATTGACAACTCATAATAATGAAATGAAATCCGAGATTTCAAATTTGAAATGAAGGAATACGGATTTAGAGAAAATGATGAAACAGTTTGATACGGGATCTAACATGCTAGATCGCATTATTTTATCACAAAAACATGATAGTGATAAAACTGGATTAGGATCATTGAGACAAACGAAGCATCAACTAAACCAACCAAATTTGTTTTGTCTAGGAAAGTAGACACTTGAAAGGCATACATAGCGCCTAAAGTAACACAAAGACCCCCCTCTCCCCTCATCTCGTCACATCTCTTCTTCATATCATATGAAATATAATTATGTGCTGTATAAATATGAGAATAAACAAGTGATTCATACACGACATTCATTTCATCCATCTAGATCACGCACTATGCACACCAACACGAGAACATATCAAAAACGCACACCATATGATGCACATAAAGGGATTCTCGGCCAAAGGCCTAAAGTCTACTCACCACATGTCTACTACATTGCTCCTTCATCTACATTCTTACCATTTGCTAGACCGAGAAGGATCACCCTAGTATGGGTACCGAAAGGTACTTTTATTAGGAGGTGAATAACTAACTCGTAAGGACCCAAAATTAAAAGGGTACCTAAATCATTGTTGTACATTGCAGGGAACCCACACATCAAAAGATACATCTATCAAATGGTTCCTTTACAGTGGTTGCTCGAGGCACATGACGGGTGACCCGAGCTTTTTCACAAAATTGAAGGTCAAAAAAGGTGGATCCGTGACGTTTGGAGACAATAATGAAGGCCAAATCATTGGAAAAGGTACAATCGGAAGTCCAAGTACCCTTCAAATCTCCAACGTCTTCCTGGTAAGTAACCTATCCTATAATCTTCTTAGCATATCACAATTTATTGACAACGGCTTTGATGTATGCTTTACTCATCCATATTGTAATATAATAAATAAAAATGGAGAAATGATTTTAAAAGGAGGAAGGGAAGCAAATGTTTTCACACTTTCTATGGATGATATGTTAGACGCTAAGATTAAGTGTTTTATATCAAATGAATCTAACGTAAATTTCTGGCATAGACGTTTAGGACACATTGGCATTTCTACACATGAAAAACTTCAAAGAAAGAACTTAATACGAGGATTGCCTAAACTCGATTTAGACAACTTTCAGTTGTGTGAATCTTGTATTAAAGGCAAACAAATACGCGAGTCACTTAAACCTAAAAATGAAATAACCACGACTATAGTTTTAGAATTATTACACATTGATTTGTTTGGTCCTAGTCGCACTACGAGTCTTGGTGGACGTCATTATGCATGTGTTATTTTTGATGATTTTTCTCGTTATACTTGGACGTTATTTCTTGCAAATAAAGATGATAGTGCCATTGAGATTGCAAAACTAATAAAACAACTTGAAAATCAATATGGTTTAAATGTGATAAATATTAGAAGCGATAGAGGCGGTGAATTTAAAAACAAGGACATGATTGCATGTTGCGAAGAAAAAGGAATCAAACATGAGTTTTTGACACCTAGAACTCCTCAACTAAATGGAGTAGTAGAAAGAAAGAATAGGACACTATAAGAAATCGCTAGAACCATGTTGTGTGAAAATAAATTGCCTAGATTTTTGTGGGCGGAAGCTGTAAATTGTGCATGCTATATAGTTAACCATGTGTCTATTAGAAAGAAAATAAATAAAACGCTTTATGAGATATTAAATGATCGCATGCCTAAAATTGATTACTTTTGTGTGTTTGGTTGCAAATGCTTTGTTTTAAATACGAAAGATAATTTAGATAAGTTTGAATCTAAATCAATTGAATGCATCTTTGTTGGATATTCTGTGAATTCAAAAGCATATAGATGTTATGATCCCATTACTAGACAAATTATAGAATCCATTCATGTGAAGTTTAATGAATTTGGTTAGATTGATAAAGATAAAGAATATGACAATGATTTTGAATTAAAACCCATGTTGGTGATGATGATGGCACGTATGATACACTAGAAATGCATGATCACTTAGAAATGCATGAGAACGCAGGAAATAATCAACCAAGATGGCATAAAGATCACCCACATGATCTCATTATAGGCGACATTACTCACGGTGTGCGACCACGTAGAAGAATAAATCCGGATGAAATAAATCAATTTCATGCCATGATATCCGAAATTGAACCTAAAAATATGTTTGATGCATTGAGTGATTCTTCTTGGATTGATGCTATGCATGATGAACTTAATCAATTCGTGAGAAATGATGTATGGGATTTAGTGCCACGACCACAAGATAAGACTAAAACAGGCACAAAGTGGGTGTTTAGAAATAAAATGAATGAACAAGAAAAAGTTGTTAGAAACAAGGCTAGACTTGTAGCACAAGGATATAATCAAGACGAAGGAATAGATTATGACGAAACATTTGCACCCGTAGCATGTTTAGAAGCCATACGACTTTTACTTGCTATTGCTTTCATAAAAGGTTTTAAACTTTATCAAATTGATGTGAAAAATGCATTTTTAAATGGCTTTATACAAGAAGAAGTATACGTGAGACAACCACCTAGTTTTTAAGATTTAAAACACCCCGATCACATGTTCAAACTAAAGAAGGCACTATATGGTTTAAAGCAAGCACCTAAGGCATGGTATGATCGTTTTGCTACTTTTCTTTTAGAAAATGGTTTTAAAAGAGGCAATATAGATAGCACTTTATTTTTGAAACCAGATAAATCGGATTTACTAATCATTCAAATTTATGTTGATGACATCATTTTCGGCTCCACCTCTCATAAACTTGTTGAAGATTTCGAAACTTGCATGAAATCCGAATTCGAAATGTCTATGGTTGGTGAATTGAATTACTTTCATGGCTTGCAAATTAAACAAACGAGTAAAAGTATACATATAAGCCAAGTTAAATACATAAATGACATGATTAAAAAGTTCAATTTTCAGAGTCTAAAACCGTCCCCCACCCCTATCAGCGTCACCACTAAACTAGATAAAGATGAACATAGAAAGGACTTTGATAATGCTTTATATAGGTCTATGATTGGATCTTTGCTCTATCTTACTGCTAGTAGATCTGATATCATGTTCAGTGTATGTATGTGTGCACGTTTTCAAAGTCAACCTAAAGTGTCTCACTATAATGCTGTCAAAAGAATATTTCGATATATTAAGCAGACACCCACTTTAGGCATTTGGTATGATAAAGATTATGAATTTAACTTGCATGCCTATACTGACGCAGATTATGGTGGATATAAAATAGATAGAAAAAGCATGAGTGGCACTTGTCAATTTATTGGAAATTCACTTATTTCTTAGTTTTCCAAAAAGCAAGCAAGCGTAGCCTTATCCACCACTGAAGCTGAATACATGACACTTGGTCTTTGTTGCACACAATTACTATGGCTAAAACAACAACTTTCTGACTTTGGGATTATGGTAAATCAAATTCCAATTTATTGTGATAGTATGAGCGCCATAAACTTATCTAGGAACCCCGTTCTACATTCTAAGGCAAAACATATAGAAGTACGCTATCACTTCCTTCGTGATCACGTAAATAATGATGATTGTCATAGATCACGTACGCACCGAGGCACAAGTAGCTGACATCTTCACTAAGACACTAAATCAAGCCACGTATAAAAATCTTCGTTCTAAATTAGGCATGATTTCTGCTGATTTGATTTGATATTTCTTTCTATTTTTACATGCACTTTTGATTGCATTTCCAAAATAAAGGGGGGGAGAGTGCATGATTTCGGAGGGAGAGAGAGATTCATTGAGATTTGATTAAGAGTGATTGCACAACAAGGGGGAGAAAATTTGAAATTTGAAATTTGAAATTCAAAAATTGAATTTGTGTAGAATTGGAGGGGGGAGCAATCTAATTTAAATTATGTACTAGGATTATTTTGTAATTCATCAATAGGGGGAGATTGTTGAGAAATAGGGGTTTGAGTGGTTACAAAATGCATGATTTAAATAACGTGTATTAAAGAAATGCATGACACGTTTTATGACTTGACACGTTTTTGCATGAGACCTGCCTTATATAGTTCATATATAATGTTGCTGTACTAATGAGCCATGAAGTTTTAAAGCTTACATCAAATGGCAAATATTTGTTGTGTTTGAACTATTTCAGGTGCCACCATTAATGAACCAAACTAGTTCGCTAAGTGAAGTACTTAGTTAAATGAAGTAGTTCATTAAATGGTGATATATTTGGAGAAGGCACAAAGGCAACAAATTGAAGAATGAAAAGTTTCTCCTACTCCTTGACTACATGTTATATATATCTATATATATATATATATATATATATATTCAGATTTTTTTAAAAGGCACTATACACATATATTCCAATGTACTACCGACAGGTTATATATTTTACGAAAGTATGTTAACGTCACACCACTATATTTACCTCATATTTATGAGTATATTCAGGTCTTATATCATATGATATAAGTCATGGTGATGACAAAATTATTATGATACGTTACAAAGTTCTAAACCAAAAATTGTCGTATCGGGTGAATACCAAAACTTTGCCAACGTGTTACGTACTTTCCATATATAGATGGCCAACCTTTACACTTCAAAAATGACCAGAAATTTCGCGGTCTATATGTTATATTCATCCATGAAATCATTTCATGTTGGCACACACAAATCACCCCCAATTAAGGACAAATTGTGGAGATTTCAAATTCAATTTTTAAGCACATGTGGCGCCACTTACTTCAGCCATTAGAGCTGAATATTCAAGTTATTCTATGTATATTATGTGTGACATAATATATATAACATGTGCAAAAAGCTTGAATTCAATCGGAGAAAAATCGCGTAATCGACAAAAGTCGAAAATTCGGTTTTCTACGAACACGACACATGGAACGTTTTTTGGCATGACATATAACATGTATCTAGACACTTTTTACATACTCTATACATCCTAAAGTGTTATAGAAAATCAATTTAGGGCTGATTGGAATAAACCATATGTGTATAATTATTGTGCACTATTTTATAAAGATTGCAAAAATAAAATTCGTACAAGCCATATCACACACCACTTCAGACTTAATGGAGAATATGTGGAGCATAGTTAGCATCTTGATTGGCCAAGAATGAAGTATACAAGGTTGGTAACATAAAGGAAGGAGCTACACAAGGTAATATTTCAAACTATGTCACATTTGTAACACATGCTGAAAATTTCAGCATGTGTACACTTGAGGTGGCCAAAAATTCCTTACTAAATGATGATTTATTTGCCTCTTCAATGTTAATGGATTGATTTGAAGATATTATGGATATATTGTGATGATATTTGAAATATCACACATGCTGAACATTTCAGCATGTGTTGAATGTATATGGCCGAAAATTAGGTCTTAGAATTGATCATATTTGAATTTTCATTTTCAAGGGATTAATCTAATACCAACATGTCAACAATTTGAATGAGTCTTGGATAGTGCACATGCTGAAAATTTCAGCATGTGTTAAAGTGAGTTGGCCGATTTTATGGTGGTTAATTGTGATGAATTGTCTTGCAAATTTTATGGAATTTATTATGTGACTTATGGCAACATTTTTATGACTAATTGGCACGTGTTTTTAAGTGTTATTTTTAGATTTATACAGTCATCAAATGATCACAGCTCTCATCCAATCAATGAGTGCCAAGTAAGCAAGGCCTTAATGATCATCAAATGAAGAGTTGCCAAGTAAGCAAGTGAATGTCACAATGATGCAAGATATTCTTCCAAGGACTTAAAAGATAATTTTCAAGGGGAAGAAAAGGCAATATGGGGCGGCCACTTCTTGATAAAAAGGAGAGAAGGAGAGCAAACAAAATACAAGACAAGTCTTATAATTCTAAGAGGCAAAAATGTCACCTACATCTCCTTCTTGTACACTTCTTTCTTCTTCTCTCATAAAGCATATTGTATTCATATTCATACATATTGTGTAGGCTTCATATAAACCACCATACACGCTATATTTTTGTAAAAGATTGATCAAGGTATGGTCAATCTTTCATCTGCTCGGTGGTTGTGTTCGTGATCATTGTAATCACTTACAAGTTTTGTAAAGGGTTGGAGTTGGTGTATAACTCCATCAACCCTGTGTGGTATGGTGTTGTTTGTTGTTTTGTGATTAGTGATAACCGAGGAAGGTGTCCTCGAAGAATGGAGTAGGTTGATTTAACCGAACCAGTATAAAATTCCTTGTGTTCTTTACTTTTCAGCACTTACTTTCAGTTTCCAACATAGTGCATCATTTTCGTCGCAATCTTAAAAATACCAAATGAATTTCAAAAATTACGAAAATTTTCAGAAACATAGCCATACATTTTAAGTTTCATTTAGCGCAAGTTTCAACCCTTTTGGACAAGTATAATTCATCCAAACGTCAAAACTTCTGAGACTAGTGCAGTCTGATTTTTCAGGCTTGCTCAGGTTGAGACTTTGAACGTATTTGACTAACTTCCTAAAAGAATGTTTCAAAACTGTTTCCACCCAATTAAATACATATATAAAGGGGTTTGTCATTAAATTTGCATATAATTTGGAGTCACGATTTAATCAGAATAATTTCTTCAAGTCAGACTACCGTTTCTGGCAGATTTGCGCAATCTGACCACCAACAATGTTTGAAAGGGTTAAATTTTGAATTTTAATTTGTAATTTTTATGAGATACTCTCAGAGACTAAGATCTCTCCAAATTTCAGAATTTTTGAAGACCTGTAACCTAGTTTTTAAAACGTTGCAAAACATGTTCTGAAAACAGAAACTATTTTCAGAAGTTAGGTTTTTGGTTTAAAACAATTTTAAAAACCAAATTTTCCGCACTCACTATTCAACCCCCCCCCCTTCTTGTGGTGCCTTGCAGGTTCTACACACTCTTGGACACGTTGGTGTAAATGAGGAACCCTTCAGAACCAGATGGCTGCGCCAATACGAGGGCAATGGTCAATCTCTTCTTCTGCTCGGTGAAGCTTTTCTCATAATTTGCTCTCAACTCGAATTTCGTCTTCTTCTGCGTCAACCTGCTTAGTGGCACCGCTATGGTAAAGAAACCCTCGATAAACTTTTGTAGTAGCCAGCCAACCCAAGAAAACATCTTACTTCTGTCACATTGCTTGTCTGATCCACTCAGTAATAGCCTTGATCTTCTTTGGATGCACTGAAATCCCCTCCTCATATACTATGTGACCCAAGAAAGCCACACTCTTCAACCAAAATTCACACCTACTGAACATGGCATACAGCTTCTTCTGCCTGAGGGTCCCCAGAACTTCCCTTAAGTGCTCTACATGTGTCTCTTCGTCAGGGGAATAGACCAAGATGTCGTCGATGAATGCCATCTCGAACTTGTCCAACTGATCTAAGAATACAATATTGATCAAGTCCATGAAGGCATCTGGAGCATTTGTCAGTCCAAACTTCATCACTAAGAATTCATAGTGTCCGTATCTGGTGCGAAAGGTAGTATTTGGAATATCCTCTGCTTTTATCCTTAGTTGATGATATTCAGATCAAAGATCTATTTTGGAATATACTTTTGCACCCTATAGTGATGAAAACGTATGCGGTTAGTTTTAGTTTAAACATTTCTAAGTATCAATGATGCTATGGTTACCTTCATTCGTCGAAAAGGTCCTCGATCCAAGGTACATGATATTTATGCTTGATTGCGATCTTATTTATCTCATGATAATCGTGCGCAATATCATACTCATATCATTCTTGTTCACAAATAGGACAACAGCTCCCCACGGTGAGACACTTGGCGGCATTTTCTGTAATTAGAACAGTCGAAAATATTTATTTATTTAATTTCAGGCTAAGTCAGGGGTATTTTGAGAATTTCTAACCACTTACGGGGTGCATGCAAAAGTTCAAGGGTAAAACGGTAAATAAATAAAAGGAACGAAGAAACATTCTCACACCCCTTAACCCGATCATAACTTAAGTCTAAGATCATCTCTTAAGTCTATTTTGTTTATTAGGGATAAAATCGTCATTTTACGAAAAGATCATAGCTTATGTCTAAGTGATCTAGTTAATCCTATGTTTGTGAGGCGGATCTGGAGCCTAGTCTCTGATACCATCTGTAGCGCCCCGCTCCCAAACCCCAATTTTAGGAACAGTGCACCCGCCGTAGTCTACTAAGAGAACTAAGAGGCGTCGTTGAAACGTCTTGCGAGTTAGAAATAACATAGAAATAGTTTGCAGAAACGATAATCAAAAATTCAAATTCAATTTAGAAAAACTCCCAATGCAAAAATGAATCATAGTTTAGGCATGACGAAATCCAACACGTCAATCAGAATTCAAAAACTCAGATATAAACAAAATAAATATGTAATCCATCACATTCCCCAAATGTCCCATCAAGCTCACTCGTTCCAGTTAGCGCAGTTAGTCCCATCCTATATGAAAATATAATCAAATTTTGGCTCACCTGTGAAGGAATGGAAGAAGGGGTGAGTGATTTAGAATCGCCTGTAGGTTAGCCGTCTTTTTCCAAGAAGGAATCATACTCACAAAATACATAAACACATAAAGAAAAGTAACAACAAATATATAAACACATAAAAAAAAGCATTGACTAAAGCGTAAGATAAACACACACTCGTCCAATCAAATGCAATGTGCTACTTCATGGTGCATGCTTCTTCTAAAGAGTGCGTCACATGCAACAACATTATTATCTCACGCAATATCTCCCTTTCAATCCATGATATTCTACGCATGTCCCACGTCCTATTCCTCGCTCTGTTTTGTAGAGTCAACGTCCTGAAGGCTCACGCTCTGTATTGTGGAGTCAGCATACCTCGCTCTGTAACATGGGGTAAGCGCACCTCCCTCCGTAACATGGAGTCAGCGATCATCATTCCATAACATGGAGTCAGCGTACCTCGCTCCGTAACATGGAGACAGCGATCATCTGTAGCGCCCCGCACCCAGACCTTGTCTGAATACGGTGCACCCGCCGTACTTCACTAAAGAGAATACAAAGCGTCATGCGTAACATGTGAAATTCCATCACCTAAGTCATGGACTTCCATGCTAACATTTAACGTGGTAGTAAAATTTAGGCAGAATTAAAAATTTAAAATAAACATGCATTACGGAATATTCAGTCACCCAAAATAGTAGTCCACAAAACAACACAAACCGAAATCCCAAGAGTTCAACATGATTCATACTACATCAACAAAGCAGCATAAAAGTCCTTAAGCATGATCTTCTCCTGTCACCTCGACTATGGGTACGACACTTTCGGCTCATCCTCGATCCATTCAACCTTAGCATTCACTGGCTCTGGGGCAAACTAAAGGTACGAGTGATAAAAATCACTCAGCAAGCATACAATAAACTACCATAAGATAAATAAAGAAACACAACATGAATGTAAAACCCCAAGAATCTCAATGTTAATTCATACCATAATTTTAAGTAATACCATACCAACAATATCATATTGCCTACTAACTGAAACATACATCATGCCGTAATGCCCATGAATTATGCAAGATTCAATGCATGATATCATGTTATGTCAGAAATCATCGTTTTGGTCTCATAAAATAACGTGTCAGAAAAATGGAGTATCAGATCAATTAACCCCAGATCTGAACGGGTCCAGAACATGTCATCAAACCAATTAACCCCGGGTCTATGACGGGTCCAGAACATAATATCAGGCCGATTAACCTCGGGCCTAGATCGGGTCCAGAACATATCATCGGACCAATTAACCCCAGGTCCGGAACGGGTCCAGAACTTGTCATGTCATCAAACCCATTAACCCCGGGTCCGGAGTCGGGTTATGAGCATGCTTAGCCGGCAAGAGAATCATAAGCATTTCTTTGAAAACATGGGACCGCAAATAACTTATATGCATGACGAAAACTCGCTTTCTTGAAAAGACTTGCTTGCATACGGAAAATTCATAAAAATCAGGTTCATGGTGCATGTGATCATGCATGATACATGAAATGTTATGCAATGCAAGTCATGGCATGGATTATCTTAGATATTACTTAAGTCATGACATAGGCATGGTTTACATATGCTGAAAATTATTCCAGATTTGTCGTTCTAATCATGAGGCTTCCAAAATTAATCAAACAGGCCTATTTTCTTAATCTTTTGTCATATACATGCATCATAGAGTCTTATTTTCATGTCTTAAAATTTTCATAATGTTTTAGGATGAATACGACCCTTAAATCGTTAAGTTGTTAAAAAGTGGACTGCTGAATTCAGAAGTATATTAGCCATATTTTCCTTAATTCTCAAGACCTTAAAACCTTAATTAGTTTGTGCCAAAGCCTGGAAAACATAGTAAAATCCACAAGGACTAATATCCATAGGCCCAAACCGTTCATATAGGTCAAAATCCACAAAATTAAGGCATCTTAACTTATTCCTCTGTTCTGCCCAATTTTCCAGTTTTAGTGCGTCAAATTTAAGTCAATAGTTACCCATTGAAACGATAATACCAAGTTGATTAATTTACATGGACATGCTCCTCTACGTCTTAGGTGATTATCATAAAATTTCCAGATTAATCCAATAACTTTAAAGGGGTCATTTAATTATTTTCCCGAAATTAGTCACGTGTAGTTGGGGTTGAAGGAGATGGAATAGCCTAAGTGTTGTATTTGCTTGAGGTTTCTTGAGAGAGTGTAAGATGTATATGGGGTGAAGCTTCTAGGTTGTTTTAAAGAAGGAATAATGGTGGAGGGAAAGGTGTAGCCGGCGCATGGGGAGGGAAAGGAGACAAGGTTTCATGAAAAGTGTAAAAAGGTGGTCTTTTGCCTCCCATGCTTGCCCCTTTTCATTATTTTATTATTTTGGTCTTGCATGCTTACCTTTTTGTTTTATTATTTAATTAAAATTTAGGTAATTACTTTAAATAATAGAAATGGTTAGAGAGTTCTAGAGCCCTCCATTGTCTTGGCCGAAAATTTGGGGGTCTTGGGGGGTATTTTGGTTTTTTCACATTTATCATAGCTCATACTTATATAATTTATGCTGTTATTTATTTTACCTAATATGATTTTGAATTTTCTTTATGAGTACCATTTAGGTGTGCCTTCTTATAAAAACGAAATTATTCCAAAGTTTATCATGGCCTCTTGGCCGAATTTATAGGGGCTTCACATACCTTGTGACATCTACTTGTACAACTATTTAGTATCCATCTTAAATGAATTTAGATAGGGAAGTGCTAATGTAACTTAATTAAAATGAACTTAGGAGAATAAATATTTCATTATTGTTTCAAGTGCGGTACAGTTGGGTACAACATCCTCCCCCCTTATCATAAGTTTCGTCCTCGAAACTTCAGAGACTAGTCAAAAAGATGGGGGTATCTATTCTTCATGTCTTCCTCCATTTGCCATGTGGCTTCTTCTCCATAATGGTACTTCCACTGAACCTTTACCATAGGTATAGATCTCTTTCTCAACTTCTTTTCTCTTCAATCCACGATCTTTAGGGGCTCCTCTATATAAGATGTGTCTTCTTCAACCTTCAGTTGCTGATCCTTAAGAACGTCACTTGGATCATAGACATATCAGCGAAGTTGGGAAACATAGAATACATCATGCAACTGGGACAGTGATGGGGGCAACGCCAGGCGATATGCAACTTCACCGACTCTTTCTAGAACTTCATATGGTCCAGTGAATCTTGGGCTCAATTTCCCCTTTATGCCAAACCTCATGATCCCTTTAGACGGAGATACCTTTAAGAAGACTTTTTCTCCTTCTTGAAACTTTTAAGGGTCTCCGCCTTTCATCAGCCCATACCTTACTTCTACCTTGTGCCGCCTTCAATCTTTGCTGAACAATCTTTACCTTTTCTCGTGTTTGTTCTACAAGGTCGGGTCCCATATAGATCTTGTCTCCAATCTCGTCCCAATAAAGTGGAGATCGACATTTTCTCCCATACAACGCTTCATAAGGTGCCATCCCGATGGATCTATGGAAGCTGTTATTGTAGGAAAACTCAACTAGCTTGAGACTTTTATCCCATCTTCCTCCAAAGTCAAGAATGCAAGCACGAAGCATGTCTTCAAGGGTTTGAATTGTCCTTTCGGATTGACCATCAGTCTGTGGATGGAAAGCAGAACTCATTCTGATCTCAGTGCCCATTGCCTTTTGAAAGGTTGTCCAGAATCTCGAGGTAAAACGGGGATCACGATCGCAGACGATACTTATGGGAACACCATGCAAACAAAAAATCTGATCAATGTACATAGAGGCCAACTTCTCCATAGATGCTTTAATCGACATGGTCAAAAAGTGAGCAGACTTGGTTAGACGGTCCACAATGACCCATATAGCATCATTTCCATAGTCCTGGGTAGGTCGGTCACAAAATCCATAGTGACGTGGTCCTATTTCCATTCTGGTACTTCTAAGGGTTGTAGTAATCCAGCAGGTCTTTGGTGTTCAGCCTTTACTCTTTGACAGACCAAGCATCGCTCAACAAATTCAGCTATTTGTTTCTTCATGCCGTGCCGCCAAAATCTTTGCTTGAGGTCCTGATACATCTTGTTAGCTCCAGGGTGTATAGATAATCGTGAGTTGTGGGCTTCCATCAAGACTTCATCCTTAATTTCTTTGTTCTCAGGCACACATAGCCGTCCTCGGTACCATAAACTGTCATCACTATGAACTTCGAAGTCATTTTGTGGCTTATCTCGGATCCTCTCCTTGATCTTTCTCAAGGTTGCATCATTCCTTTGAGCCTCTTTGATCCTATCGATTAGTGAAGGAATAAGAACCAACTTGGCGAGAACTTCATCCACTGAATCAACTTCTTCTAAGCCAAACTCTTCCATATCTCACTGAAGAGGTGGTTGCCATGGGTGGCTTGTCTTCCGACTCAATGCATCGGTAACCTTATTAGCTTTCCCAGGGTGATATTGAATTGAGAGATCATAATCTTTAATCAACTCGAGCCATCTGCGCTGCCGCATGTTTAGTTCCTTCTGTGTAAAGAGATACTTAAGGCTTTTATGACCTGTATAGATCTCACACTTCTCACCATACAAGTAAAGTCTCTATATCTTTAATGCGAAAACCACTGCGTTAAGCTCAAGATCATGATTGGGGTAGTTTTGCTCGAATGGCTTTAACTGTCGGGATGCATAAGCTATAACTTTATCTCTCTGCATAAGGACACATCCGAGACTGTTCTTTGAAGCATCGCTGTACACCACGTACTTCTCGCCAGGAGTGGGCTGAGCCAAGATGGGGGCGGATGTCAACTTTGCTTTTGACTCTGAGAAACTCTTTTCACAGTCGGCATTCCACTCGAACTTGGTTTTCTTTTGTGTCAATCTGGTGATGGGGACAACTATCTTCGAGAATCCTTCAACAAACTTTCGATAATAACTTACTAATCCAAGGAAGCTTCTCACTTCGGTAACTTTTGTTGGTCTGGACCATTCTATAATAGCTTCAATTTTCTTGGGATCTACTGCAATCCCATCTTCTAATATAACATGGCCGAGGAAGGATACACTATGCTTCCAAAACTCGCATTTGTTAAATTTCGTGTACAAGTGTCTTTCTCTTAAAATATTCAGAACTGTCCTCAAATGGGCTGCATGAGTTTCCTCATCTGGGGAATAGATTAAGATGTCATCTATGAAGACCACTACAAACTTGTCTAACTAGTCCTGAAAGACTCGATTCATGAGATCCATAAAGGCGGCCGGGGCGTTAGTCAAGCCGAATGGCATGACAAGGAGTTTGTAGTGTCCGTAGCGTGTTCTGAAAGCAGTCTTAAGAACGTCTTTAGCCTTAATCCTCAATTGGAAATATCCAGATTGAAGATCAGTTTTTACTGAAAACTCCTGTTCCTGTGCCAAGATACCCTTAAGCAGGGTTCAAAACAGAATTATTATATAAAGAATTTTTTTAATAGCTTACCCGAAGCTGGTCAAATAGGTCATCGGTTCTAGGTAGAGGGCATTTATTCAATTGTTCAGACCCTATGAAATAATTGCGTAACGTACTCTAGCTCTCATGTTTCATTAGTGACACTCCAATCCTTTTCTTTTATCTATTATATTGCTGACCATGCATGGATCCTTCCCAAAGTTCCTTATCTCATTGTTCTAGTTCGATCTTTGGCACGACCATTTATACTTAGATAATAAGCAAGGTAGGACATAGGTACTCTATATTTAAATTGGGCAGTTAGGCATACCTGTTTACGGTTGTTCCCGGAATCTCTGGATTAGGCACTCTCTGGTCTAGACTGGCGTTCTTGGGTGCCTCTTTGCTATCCCTATGTGGATGCGGCTGCCACCTGCTACTTCGTTCCTTAATATGCTCATTAAGTCGTTTATTTTGTCTTTCCATTAGTTTATTATCGTGTTCCACTCTGTAGCAGCCCTCCAGTAATTCTTCAAAAGTGCTTGAATATGCATTGACTAGCCGAATTTTGATTCGAAGGTCTAGACCGCGCATAAATCTAATTACCTTATGCTTTTCATCGTCCATGATCAAAGGAACATATCGACCCAATGTAGTGAATCGACGAGCGTACTCTGAGACAGTGATACCTGGTTCTTGTCTTAATGTGTCAAATTCCTCAACCCTCTTCATGATCAGGTCCGGTGAGAGGAAAAACTCAAAAAACTCCTCTAGAAGCCTTGCCCAAGTCATTGGTCGGGGCAGTGGCTGGATACAAGTCCTCCACCACTGGCTGGCCTTACCGATCAGAAACGGCCGGACAATTTGTGTCTTTACCTTCTCAGGCACCTGAATCAGCAAAATGTTACTTTCGACTTCATCTAGCCATTTTTCTGCCTCCTCGGAGCTAGATTCTCCGCCAAACTTTGGGATACGTGCTCCTACTAACTGCCGATAGTAAAACCCAGTGCTTCCTGACAGTGAAAGTGATAGTGTCGGTTCGTCGAACCGCGATGCCATCTGCACTTCGGAGCGTCAGAATTTTATTTAAAGTTGAAATGTCAAGATAAGTGACGAAATTTAACTCATAATTTAATGGAAATCTAAACGAATACTTGAGGAGATAGAATTCGAATTAAGTTCTATAGTATTTAGAATTTCATCGACTAGGATTTAATCATTAGGCTAGGGCCCTAATTTCAGTCTATTTCATCCTGGTCTAAGGTCAACACTCTTCTAAAATCATGACTCAGATCTAAGACCAAACTTAGATTCTAATATCATAATTTAGTTCTACGTTCTGTCCTTAATCTAGAGCCTGGGCTTTGATACCACCTGTAGCGTCCCGCACCCGGACCTTGTCCGAATACGGTGCACCCGCCGTACTTCACTAAGGAGAGTACAAAGCGTCATGCGTAACATGTGAAAATCCATCACCTAAGTCATGGACTCCCATGCTAACATTTAACGTGGTAGTAAAATTTAGGCAGAATTAAAACTTTAAAATAAACATGCATTACGGAATATTAAGTCCCCAAAATAGTAGTCCACAAAACAACACAAACCGAAATCCCAAGATTTCAACATGATTCATAGTACATCAACAAACAAGAATAAAAGTCCTTAAGCATGATCTTCCCCTGTCACCTCGACTACGGGTACGACACTTTCAGCTCATCCTTGATCCATTCAACCTTAGCATTCACTGGCTCTGGGAGAAAAATAAATGTATGAGTGATAAAAATCACCCAGCAAGCATACAATAAACTACCATGAGATAAATAAAGAATCATAACATGAATGTAAAACCCCAAGAATCTCAATGTTAATTCATACCTGATCTTTAATCATGGATCTGCTTGACGATATAGCATAAGCATAATTTTAAGTAATACCATACCAACAAATACCATACCAACAATATCATATTGCCTACTAACTGAAACATACATCACACCGTAATGCTCATGAATTATGCAAGATGCAATGCATGATATCATGTTATGTCAAAAATCATCGTTTTGGTCCCATAAAATAACGTGTCAGAAAAACGGAGTATCAGATCAATTAACCCCGGATCTGAACGGGTCCAGAACATGTCATCAGACCAATTAACCCTGGGTCTGGGACGGGTCCAGAACATAATATCAGGCTGATTAACCCTGACCTGGATCGAGGCCAGAACATATCATCGGACCAATTAATCCTGGGTCCGGAATAGGTCCAGAACTTATCATGTCATCAGACCTATTAACCCTGGGTCTGGAGTCGGGTTATGAGCATGCTTAGCCGGCAAGAGAATCATAAGAATTTCTTAAAAAACATGGGACCACAAATAACTTATATGCATAACGAAAACCTTGCTTGAAAAGACTTGCTTGCATACAGAAAATTCATAAAAATCAGGTTCATGGTGCATGTGATCATGCATGATACATGAAATGTTATGCAATGCAAGTCATGGCATGGATTATTTTAGAAATTACTTAAGTCATGACATAGGCATGGTTTCCATATGCTGAAAATTATTCCAGATTCGTCGTTCTATTCACGAGGCTTCCAAAATTAATAAAACAGGCCTATTTTCTTAATCTTTTGTCATATACATGCATCATAGGGTCTTATGTTCATGTCTTAAAATTTTTGTAATGTTTTAGGATGAATAAGACCCTTAAATCGTTAAGTTGTTAAAAAGTGGACTGCTGAATTCAGCAGTATATTAGCCATCTTTTCCTTAATTCTCGTGACCTTAAAACCTTAATTAGTTTGGGCCAAAGCCTGGAAAACATAGTAAAATCCTCAAGGACTAATATCCATTGTCCCAAACCGTTCATATAGGTCAAAATCAACAAAATTCAGGCCTCTTAACTTATTCCTCTGTTCTGCCCAATTTTCCAGTTTTAGTGCGTCAAATTTAAGTCAATAGTTACCTATCAAAACGATAATACCAAGTTGATTAATTTGCATGGACATGCTCCTCTATGTCTTAGGTGATTATCATAAAATTTCCAGAGTAATCCAATAACTTTAAAGGGGTCATTTAATTATTTTTTCGAAATTAGTCATATGCTGATTCTAGACTGACCAATTTTACTAAAAACTTTATTGTGACAAAACCATAATTCCTTTTTCCAAAATTCTAACTCCCCAACGTCCTAAACATGCAGGACTAGCATCCTACCGAAATGTAGCTCATTTGGACTTTACTAGGGTCCATTTCTAGGTTACACAAAACACTACGTAAAACTGCCCTGTTCCAGTGGTTTGGTCTTTTGTCACTTTATCATGTTAAACATATAAACAATAACCTTATTCGTATAAAATAACTTATTAGTCACTGAATACATCCTTTTAGTATGGATATTACAGGCTCCACACCTTTTGTTATGTCACATTTGAGTTACCACAAAACAGTTTGCAACTTATACATAATACTTCTCATTTTCGCTCACGGTGCATTCTATTGAGTCTATTATTAGTACAACTAATTTATGCATCATTAGTTCTTGTGCCAAAACAAGCCATGTCACATTTCAATTTGAGTACTATCATACTTAGGTAATAAATCATCTAGCATATTTCACATATCTTTGTGCTCACAAAACATGTTTTTTCTTATATTCAAGACTCACCCTCAACTCCTCTTCTTGGCCGAAACTTGTGTGGTGAAAAGGACATATTTTACAATGTTTATTTAGGCATGCACCACTTTTGTATACTATTTCATTTTAACCATACCAAACAACCTTGTAAAATTACAACTAGCACATGCATACCATCTTGGAGCTTCCCAAGCTTCACCCAAGAACCATTCTTGTCTAGAATCGCTTTGTTGAGTCTTTTTTATCCTAAAACAGCCTCATACTATATTGCATGTAGGAAAAGATTTCATCTTGGGAGGAATTAATCATATACAAGACAGTTTTCTTAATGAATCACTAAGTTCTCATGCTTAATACTTAGTATATTCACTAAAGTTCATATCTTAGAAATAACTAACCATTCAAGTCGCTAATTCTTCAAATAAATCATGAGAGTCTAAGGTATACTTGCCTTTTCAAGCTAGAGCCTTTTCTTAGCTTGGATATTGGATGAGATGGGTTGAAATTTTCCTCCTGCTTTACTCATGAAGCATACAGTTTTTGAAGGGAGGAAAAGAAGAATGTTATTCATCATTCTTAAATGAAAATAGAGCTATTTTGATATTAGATCTACTTACCAAAATGAGATTTTGAATGGAGCTTCAACTAGCAAGAGCTTGCACCACCTAAAAGGGTTGAAAATCTTGCACCTAGTGGCCATGAAGGTCACGGGTTTGGGGTAGGAGGGGAACCAAATGAGCTTCATTCTTTGAAGATAAGGAATTCACTTAAGAGGTTTGGAATAAACTCACCTAGATGCCTCTTTGAGCTTGAAGATGGAAGAAGTGTTGAGTTGAATTCCCTAGCTCCAAGATGAGGGGGCTGTGTAGTTGGGGTTGAAGGAGATGGAATAACCTAATTGTTGTATTTGCTTGAGGCTTCTTGAGAGGGTGTAAGATGGATATGGGGTGAAGCATCTAGGTTGTTTTAAAGAAGGAATAATGGTGGAGGGAAATGGGGTAGCCGGCGCATGGGGAGGGAAAGGAGACAAGGTTTCATGAAAAGTGTAAAAAGGTGGTCTTTTGCCTCCCATGCTTGCCCCTTTTCATTATTTTATTATTTTGGTCTTGCATGCTTACCTTTTTGTTTTATTATTTAATTAAAATTTAGGTAATTACTTTAAATAATAGAAATGGCTAGAGAGTTCTAGAGCCCTCCATTGTCTTGGACGAAATTTTGGGGGTCTTGGGGGGTATTTTGGTCTTTTCACATTTATCATAGCTCATACTTATATAATTTATGCCGTTATTTATTTTGTCTAATATGATTTTAAATTTGCTTTGTGAGGACCATTTAGTTTTGCCTTCTTATAAAAATGAAATTATTCCAAAGTTTATCAAGGCCTCTTGGCCGAATTTATAGGGGCTTCACATACCTTGTGGCATCTACTTGTACAACTATTTAGGTTCCATCTTAAATGAATTTAGATAGGGAAGTGCTAATGTAACTTAATTAAAATGAACTTAGGAGAATCAATATTTCATTATTGTTTCAAGTGTGTTACAGTTGGGTACAACATCATCGCTCCGTAACGTGGAGTCAGTGGCCTGAAAAGATGCAATGCAAGGCACGTGCTATGGATGCTTCACACACAATCTGGCGCATCCATGCTCCTATATATACTCGTGCTTATACACGTACATATATACTCACATGTATATCCCCATTTTATTACGGTGTATCCCACTCATATATACACCCGTGCCCATACATGTTCACATATACTTGTAAGTATAGCCCCATCTTTTTAATATTATTTTTATTTATTTAAATATATTTTTCTTCTTTTTTTCATGATTTATTTATTATACATATATTTTTTCCTTATCATTCTTAATTATTATGTTTTTATTTATTCTTTTATTTATTCCTTTTTTCGATCACTTTTTTTACTGATTTTCTTTTTTATTTATTTTTTAATTTTCTTAATTTATTATTCTTTAATTAATTATATTTACTATATTAAAATTGTTTTTCTTTTTCTATTTCTTTTTCTATATCCTCGCCCCTTTTCTTTTTTGACAAGCGGCCCAGCCAGATCACGGCCTGCCAGCTGCGACCTTCTTTCCCCCCTTTTTCCCTTCGGACCGGCCCAGAACCACTGGCCTGACCCGCTACCCCCTTTTCCCTTTTTAATATAATAATAAAGAATAATAAGGAAAAAATATATATAATAAATAAATAACGAGAAAAGGAAGAAAAATATATTTAAATAAATAAAAATAATATTAATAAGATGGTGGTATACTTACAAATATATATGCACGTGTATGGGCGCGGGTATATATATGAGTAGGGATACACCGCAATAAAATGGAGGTATATATGCAAGTATATATGCACATGTATGGACGCGGGTATATATAGGAGCATGGATGCGTCTGATTGTGTGTGAAGTATTCATGACATGTGCATTCCATTGAATCCTTTCGGGGCACTGCTCCACGTTACAGAGCGATGATCGCTGACTCCACGTCATGGAGCAAGGTACGGTGACTCCACGTTACTGAGCTATGATCGAAGACTCCACGTTACAGAGGGAGGTACGCTGACTCCACGTTACGGAGCGATGATCGCTGACTCCATGTTAAAGAGCGAAGTACACCGACTCTATGTGACAGATTGATGATCGTTGACTCCACGTTATCGAACGAGGTACGCCAACTATACGTCACGGAGCAGGGATCGCAAACTTCACATTCCGGAGCGAGGTATGCTAACGCCACAATATGGAGCGTGACCCTTCAGGGCGTTGACTCTACAAAACATTGTGATGAATAGGACCCAAGACATGCATAGCATATCATGGATAGAAAGGGACATGTTGCGTGAGATAATAATGTTGTTGCGTGCGACACGGTAGTGAGAATGAGCATGCATGATGAAGTTGCACATTGCATTTGATTGGACGAGTGTGTGTTTATCTTATTCTTCAATTATTGCTTTTCTTTATGTTTTTATATATTTGTTATTACTTTTCTTTATGTGTTTATGTATTTTGTGAGTATGATTCCTTTCTGGAAAAAAACGGGTAACCTGTGGGTGATTCGAAATCACTCACCCCTACTTCTATTCCTTCCACAGGTGAGCCAGAATTTGATTATATTTTTGTAGAGGACGTGCCTGACTGCGCTAGCTGGGACGAGTGAGCTTGGCGGGACATTTAGAGACTTTGATGGATTACATATTTATTTCATTTATATATGACTTTTAGAATTTCGATTGACGTGTTGGGCTTCATCAGCCCTAAACTATGATTCATTTTTTCTATGAGATTATTTATAATTTGAATTTGAATTTTTAATTATCGTTTCTGCAAAAAAATTCTACGTTATTTCTGACGTGCAAGAATTTTGAACGGCCTGATGATTAAATAAACCAAGATTTTAATAAGCATATTCGTAACAATATTTGGAAAAGGAAGGGATATTGGACAGCCTTAAAATTTTGAACGCCGTCTTGTAGTTCTCTTAGTAGACAACGACGAGTGCACTGTTCCCGGAGTTATGGCTCGGGGGTGGGTGCTATATTTCTTCTAACCTCAATAAAATCTCGAATTTAACTCCAAATTGACCCCAACAAATTTCATTTAACCCTGTTTAACTCCATGCACAAACTGCACACACCCACCGGTGCGCGTGGGCTGCATGTGTCGCCCAAGACCGCACGTGGGTCTCATTCACCGCCCTTGAAATGCCGCACGTGTCACACACGCTCCACCTCCAAGCCTGTTTTTCAATTTCCAGTTTAATTCTAACCTAATTTCCGGGCTACATGACCTATTTCTAAGGTTGTTCATGTAAGTTTTACATTAATCACATAAAAATCCAATCTTTTAATTTTTTTTTTCAAATCACACGATCAACATCATCGCACACACAAATATACCTATACATACGAACATCATAAAGGATGCATACGACATCATATACAAATAACACACAATAATTTAAAGCAAACATGATTCACACACGATGTGGGGGCAATCCAAGAAGAGAGGAAGGTAACCTACCTTTTTCAGCGAATAATGTTTCTACATGTGCTTCTTTTCTTCTCTCCATACACCGGCTGCCAATGTGAATGTGTGCAAGGGGGTGCGGCCAAATTTGTTTGGAGGAATTTAGGGTTTGAAAAATGTATTATTTTTTCTTTGAAGGGGGCGCGGCCGCATACACTTGGGGGTGAATGTAATTTAATTTGTTGTGAGTTATGTGCATTATTATAGAGGTTAGAGAATGCAAGATAGGCACAGGTTCCTAGGTATGTTAAAATTTAGTTTCTTAGTATGTATCCAATTCCTATTTAGTTTTTATCTCTATCTATATTAATTAGAGAAAGAACTAATAATTATAATTTTTAAAAAAAGTGACATAACAGTTGTGTTTTCGCTTGGGATATTATATATGATAATTAATTCAAAATATTATGTGGACAATGTAATTAAGTATTAACCCATATATTGCTTTTAGGGCTCCAATTACAAAAATTTTCTGATAAGGAAGAAAAAAGAAAAGAAAATCCGAACAACAACATATCTTTTATAATAAGAGACGTCCAATTAAAGGGACTAAAAAAGGGAAAAATACAATACATTTCTACATTCCTCACAACTTCTTTCCCAATTATTTTGACTAAATTTAAAGGGTTTTCAACATAGGTGGTCCAAGGTCCACCACTTTTTTCTCCAGCCATTTTGACTCAATTTAGAGGGTTTTTCGCCTTGGCCTCCACCTGCATGCCTCACAAAGTCTCTTGGAGTGAAAACCCTAATCATGGCAGGCGCAGCAAATCAGCACTTCTTCCTTCGTATATTTACACAAAACCCCATAAATCATACCTGCATGTAGACATAGTTCATGATAAACATCTCAATTTTCGTATGAATTCGGTAAATTCTATAGTTGCATTAAAGACTAATAATCATGTGTAAGTGAGAATGCATAACGGGAAAATTTTTGTTAATGAAGACAACGCTACAAAAATGCAGCTGTAGGCCTATGTTATGCTCTACAGTGGATGTTGAAGTGGCTGACCAGTTAGGAGACAAGGAGTGCGTAGCTGGTGAAGGGTGATCACGCATATGGACAATGTGTGGGTACATTCTGTGTGTTGCAATCGAAGATTAAGTGGTTTAGGTGTTGCATAGTGGGACCCAGAAGCAACAATAACCGTCCTGGCACGGTGGAAGAGTTGAGCTACGCAGGAGGTGTCGTGCAGAATTGGAAGTGGCTCGGTGAGGAAGAAGGAGTTTGGCGGCAAAATGTTTAAACCAGGGAATTTACTGTTTTGCCCTTACTAATAGATACTCTAAGGAGTTGTTTCTGAGGGCACTTTGGTCTTTTTGCGTCTTCTGTTATTTTGTTTAAATACCCGGCGGTTATCTCCTTCTTCGTTGAGTTGAATAACAGAATTCTTCATTTTTGCTCCAATTCAGTTTCCTTCGTGCTCTCTCTGCAGCACCTTCCTTCGTTTTTGAATTTGTTTGTTGAATCAATAAATCTTTCTTCGGTTTATTGTTTGTTTTGTGTTGTTTGGTTGATTGTATAGCATTGCTGATTTCTTCACATGGTATCAGAGCTTCGTAAATAAACTTTGGATCGTTCATGGCGTCTACCAGCAATGCTTCTCCCTCTGGAGGCAATTCGCACTCCACTGTTTCTGATCCTTCTGAGGATCCTTATTTTATACATCCGAGTGACAATCCTTCGATGATTCTCGTTCAGCCGTTGTTGGACGGAAACAATTACCATGGATGGTGTAGGTCTGTAAGGAGAGCGCTTGAATCGAAGAATAAGATTGGCTTCGTGGATGGTTCGATTGAGAAACCTGCTGATGGAGCAAAGAAGTCTAATGCCTGGATCAAGGCGAACAACATGGTTGCTGCCTGGTTAGTCAATTCCTTAATTCCTAGTATTGCGCAGAGTGTTATTTGGTTGGATAATGCATCTGATATTTGGAGTGATTTGAAGTTTAGATATGGCAATGTTGATTCATTTCGTTTGTCTGACTTGCAAGAAGAATTTTATAGTATTAAGCAAAACAATATCACAGTCACGGAGTATTACACCAAGTTGAAAGGAATTTGGGAAGAACTGTCAATCTTGAAATCAGTACCAGTGTGCACTTGTAGGAGGTGCACATGTAACGTAACTGGTTCAATCAGCAAGTTTATACAAGATGATTGTGTTATAAAATTTTTGAAAGGGTTAAATGATGATTTTGAAGCAGTTAAGTCACAAGTGTTGCTGACTAGTCCCTTACCTTATTTGAAGAATGCTTTTGCCATGGCTATCAAACTTGAAAGGAAACTGTTGTATTCTGGTGTTAATTCTCAGACACAGTTTGTTAATAATCCAACTGCTGTTATGAATGTGTGTTACGGTTTCAAGGGAAGTTCAAACAGTTATAGAACTTCAAGCAATGAGGGACCAAGTGCCAATGCGTCAGGGGGTGCGGGAAGAGGTTTTAGGAGAGACAACCCGAAGTATGGGAAGGGTAATTCCAAGGTTCCTTTCTGTACGTTTTGTAATACGACTGGACACACAGTAGATAGATGTTACAAAAAACACGGATATCCACCAGGGTTCAAGCCAAGGGGGCAAGTGAACATGGTGAATGCTGAAGGAGCAGATCAGCAATTCTTAGACATGTCTGGACAAGAAGAGCAGAGTTCTCAAGAAGCTTACAGTTCCTATGATCAAGAGTCGGGGTCTGGTGTGTCCCAGTCTGTGTTCACCCCTGAGCAGTACGCGCAGATCATGGCAATGTTGCAAGAGCATGGCAGCAAAGGTGGCAGAAACATGAATGATGTAGCCATCATGCCTAGCAACTCTCCTCATACTGTCATGTCAGCTCAGATGGCTGCTGACTCTGGTAAGTTTTCAGGTAATACTGTTGTGCAAAACTTAAACATTTGGATTTTGGACTCTGGAGCTAGTGATCATATATGTTCTTGTATTCGTTTGTTTGATTCCTATTCTCCAGTCCTTAATGTCTCTGTCAAATTGCCTGATAAATCAATTGCCTCAGTCACTCACATTGGTTCTGTAAAGGTAAATGATGATCTTGTCCTCCATGATGTCCTATATGTTCCAACATTCAAATTCAATCTCATGTCCTTAAGCAAACTGACTCAATCTCACAGCATCCGTATCTCTTTCTACTCAAATAAATGTGTAATTCAGGATGTAAAGACCATGAAGATGATTGGTTCAGCTGAAGTTTCTCAAGGGCTGTACCATTTTGAGGGGGCACTGAAACATCCAGCCAATACCTTCTGCACCATGTTTTCCACATCTCTCCAAACTCAGTCTATCAAGCCTTCTGATTCCGAATTATGGCACGCAAGACTTGGCCATATGTCAACACCCAGAATCAAAGAAATACACAAAATACATCCTGATGTGATGGTTCCAGATCAAAGCTATGAGTGTGCCATATGCCCCTTAGCTAAACAGAAGAGGTCCCCATTCCTTACTTCCCAATCTGTATCTCACTCACCTTTTCAGCTTGTACACATTGATATTTGGGGACCTTACAGATTTCATACCATGTATAAACAACAGTTTTTTCTTACAATTGTTGATGATTACAGCAGATATTGTTGGATTTATCTTATGAAGTCAAAATCCGAAGCTAGAACTATTGTTCAGAGCTTTTGTCACTATGCCTCTGTCCAGTTTAACACCAATGTCAAAACCATAAGGACAGATAATGGGCAAGAGTTTAATATGAATCCGAAGCTAGAACTATTGTTCAGAGCTTTTGTCACTATGCCTCTGTCCAGTTTAACACCAATGTCAAAACCATAAGGACAGATAATGGGCAAGAGTTTAATATGCCCTCTTTTTATTCATCTCTTGGCATTCTGCATCAAACTAGTTGCCCCCACACTCCTCAGCAGAATGGCATAGTAGAGAGAAAGCATCAGCACATACTCTCAGTAGCAAGGGCTTTACGTTTTCAATCTGGGTTGTCCTCACCTTATTGGGGCTTTTGCGTCCAACACTCAGTCTATCTTATAAACATCACTCCCTCACCCATTCTTCATCAGAAAACACCTCATGAACTCCTATACAAAACAACCCCCAACTATTCTGATCTCAAAGTCTTTGGCTGTTTAGCCTTTGGCACGGACAACCTACCTCACAAAGACAAATTTGCACCCCGTGCCAAGAGGAGTGTTTTTCTGGGTCTTTCCCATACTACAAAAGGCTATGTGCTCCAGGACCTCCAAACCAAGTCAGTTTATGTTTCCAGGGATGTTGCCTTCTTTGAGACTGTATTTCCTCTCTCTTCCTCTCAAGATCACACAAAACCTGATGTATCTCACGCATCACCTACTCTTGCATCTGCACCCTTCAATATCCACAATGATACACTTTTATCTCCTATTGCTTCCCATGATACTAACTCTATGTTTCATAATTTCTCCAATGGCCAGCCATCAGTTCAGACAAGCCCACAACATGCTACCCCTGATGTTCCTACTTGCACCTCACCTCTTCCAGATCCTTCACCTGCACAGGTTCCTAGTCAACCCCAGGTTCCAGCTGATTCTATTGAAACCTCATCTATTCCCAGTGTGTCTCAAACTCTTCCTGGTAACATTGTCATTGACTTACCCATTTCTCTTCAAGACATGAACCAGTACACAGAATTTCCCCGTCCATCATCTACCAGACCGCAGAGAATCAGACAGCCACCCATCTATCTCCAAGACTACGATTGTAATCAAGCCTCTTCTTCTGCATTCACTCCTGTACTGCAGTCTTCCCATCCGTATGCTTTGCATAATTATATTTCATATGACTTACTAGCTCCAAAGTACAAATCATTTGCGTTAAGCATTGGACAACATGTAGAGCCTAATTCTTATGCAGAAGCAGTCAGTTCACCTGAATGGCAAGCAGCCATGAGCAGAGAGCTGGGAGCATTAGAGCGTAACCATACTTGGGATCTCATGTTACTTCCGAAAGGCAAGAAGCCCATTGGATGCAGGTGGGTATATAAAATTAAGCACAAGCAGGATGGAAGCATTGACAAGTACAAGGCCAGGCTTGTTGCAAAAGGTTACACTCAACAGTATGGAATTGACTACCAGGACACTTTCTCTCCCGTTGCTAAGATGACCACAGTCCGGGCAGTGCTGGCTCTTGCAGCTAGAAAACGTTGGTATATTCATCAGATGGACGTTAATAACGCCTTCCTCCATGGAGACCTTCATGAGGAAATCTATATGTCTCCACCTCCTGGTCTAGATCTCCCTCAAGCTGATATGGTATGCAAGCTAAGGAAGTCCCTCTATGGACTGAAGCAGGCCAGCCGGGAATGGAATGTTAGACTGACGTCTTTTTTGGTTGGTCAGGGATTTCTTCAGTCTAAATGTGACTACACGTTGTTTACCAAGACTGTTGGCCATTCCCTTCTTGTTTTACATGTTTATGTTGATGACATAATTGTTGCTTGTGACAATGTGGCTTCCATTGAGCAGATCAAATTTGCACTGCATCACGAGTTCCAAATCAAAGATCTTGGGGAGCTGAAGTTTTTTCTTGGCATTGAGGTTGCCAAGGCTGAAGGGGGCATATATGTTAATCAGAGAAAGTACACTATTGAGCTTCTGGATCAGGCAGGATTTATCAATTCTAAGCCTGCCAAGAGTCCCATGGGTGCACGTGCAGCCTTGGCACATAATGATTCGGACTTGTTACCTGAGGTTACTGCGTATAGAAGGCTGATTGGGAAGTTGATATATCTGACCATAACAAGACCAGACATTGCATTTGTGGTTCAACAATTGAGTCAGTTCTTGGATTGTCCAACGACTAACCATCTTAAGGCAGCATACAGAGTCCTCAGATATTTGAAGGGCACCGTTGGACAATGGATACTTTTTCCAAGAACGGGAGACTTGAGGCTCAAAGGATTTGTAGATGCAGACTGGGGTGGTTGTAGTGAAACTCGTAGATCAGTCACTGGATACTGCGTTTTTCTAGGTGATGCCTTGATTTCCTGGAAGGCAAAGAAACAATCTACGGTGTCAAGGTCCTCAGCTGAGGCTGAGTACAGGGCAATGGCTTTGGTGACCTGTGAGCTACAATGGCTGCTGTATTTGTTGAGGGACTTGAGAGTTGAGGATCAAAGGCCAGTAGAGTTGTTCTGTGATTGCAAAAGCGCAATATACATTGCAGAGAATCCTGTGTTCCACGAAAGGACGAAGCACATTGAGATTGATTGTCACGTGGTAAGAGACAAAGTGCAAGAAGGGATGCTGAAGCTGATGCCCATTAGAACCAACTTGCAGCTGGCGGATGTTTTCACCAAGGCATTGGACAGCAGGAGATTAGGAGAGATTCTGAAACTTTTGGGGATTCAAAATCTATATGCCAAGCGTAGCTTGAGGGGGGTGTTGAAGTGGCTGACCAGTTAGGAGACAAGGAGTGCGTAGCTGGTGAAGGGTGATCACGCATATGGACAATGTGTGGGCACATTCTGTGTGTTGCAATCGAAGATTAAGTGGTTTAGGTGTTGCATAGTGGGACCCAGAAGCAACAATAACCGTCCTGGCACGGTGGAAGAGTTGAGCTATGCAGGAGGTGTCGTGCAGAATTGGAAGTGGCTCGGTGAGGAAGAAGGAGTTTGGCGGCAAAATGTTTAAACCAGGGAATTTACTGTTTTGCCCTTACTAATAGATACTCTAAGGAGTTGTTTCTGAGGGCACTTTGGTCTTTTTGCGTCTTCTGTTATTTTGTTTAAATACCCGGCGGTTATCTCCTTCTTCGTTGAGTTGAATAACAGAATTCTTCATTTTTGTTCCAATTCAGTTTCCTTCGTGCTCTCTCTGCAGCACCTTCCTTTGTTTTTGAATTTGTTTGTTGAATCAATAAATCTTTCTTCGGTTTATTGTTTGTTTTGTGTTGTTTGGTTGATTGTATAGCATTGCTGATTTCTTCACAGTGGATGTCTGACAAAAATTGGATACAATACTATGATACAAATCAAAATTAAGGAGATGAGTTTAATATATCTATTAGCAACTCAACGAATTCCTGTGATGAAGTTATTATTTTTCCCAACTGTGAATTTGAGGGGAAAAAATTGTTTCCAAGGATCTTTCTCACCTTTGGATATTGATGAAGATTTGATTGAACACAAATTATAGCTTTTGATAAAGGCGATTGCGGAATTTCTGCAATCTTCCGGTGATTGCATAATTGGCATCCCTGCTGAAGGGTTTCATCTTCATTGACATGTATCTGCAAATCAGAAAAGTAACACAACTCACATTCAAATTTATATACAAAATAAATTTTCAATTAAACAATATAATCATGGTCGAACGAGCGGAAATTTCTTTACCTTTTCATCCGATATCTCTAATGGGACATCAGAATATATATATACCCGAATAGTGAGAAAGACATTGAGAAATAGAGGCAAAAAAAGGTTTTTTTTAAACTAGAAAAAAGTGTGTATGAAACGAGAACTTATAAATGCAGCAATCGCTACAAAGAAGAACAAGGCACAGATGCCGTCAAAAGAAAATGAGAAAACTTAGAGAAACTGATATTGCAGGGTTCTGAAAATGTAGAGTGAAGCAAATGAATTTTATAGGCGTGAGAGAATACGGAAAACGTAATTGTTGCATCATGATGAGATTAATTTATGTGTTACCCAAAGTAACGTAAAAACAAATGTCCATTTGTGCGAGATTAATTTATGTGTTACGTAGAGTAACGTAAAAACAAATGTCCGTTTGTGCACATTGAAATCCTTGTTTAATTTTAATAGGAATAAGAAATATTTCTGTTTTTGAGTAACAAAAAGATTTCTTTAAATAAGTTTTATCAGATGTATGAGTATATTTGTTGGTACCAATATTAAATCTATATCTAAAATTTAACTTTTACCTATCAACATACTCATCATATATTTGTTTGGGGGGGGGGGTGGAAAAGCATATTTCATCAACGTAAGTCATAGGTGATAAACAAAAAAGGGAAAAGAAAGAAACTGAGTTCACCATTCGTGTTAGTATTAAACAATTTATGTTTTTCATCATATAGGCCTACTTAATGTTAAATTCCTTAAATACTAGTGTTAGTATTAAACAATTACTTGTTGTTTGACAGGTAAATGTTTATCAAACTACACACAGAGACGACGTTTGAAATCACACTATAGGAACCCTTTTTTTTTGCTTTATTTAAAATATTACATCTATAAGTGACATTTATAGTATTACACATGCAAGATGATAAACAGAATGTTCTACACGTGTTATCTAAAATTGGTATGCTGTATAGATATTAGTGACCTCTGAATAAATATATATGATAAACGGACTACTAGACAGATGTTACCTAAAATTGCTTATGCTACATGTTAGTGACGTCTGTATATATATATATATATATATATATATATATGTGTGTGTGTGTGTGTGTGTGTGTGTGTGTGTGTGTGTTTGTGTGTGTGTGTGTGTATGTGTATATATATGTAATTGATAGAGATTATCGATTGAATTGTTGATCGAGATATTGTATGGGATAACTTCTAAAAATCTTATGTGAACAACGTCAATGAGAAGTATATATTGGATGAGGAACTGTATAAAACAAAAAGTTTTTAAATTTATATTTATATGGTGTAATGACGGAAGAGTACAACCATAACAACATTAAAATCAACTGATAATTAACCTTAGCAGATCGGAGAATAGATATTCTGATAAAAAGGCTGTGCGTATTCAAGACCTGTGTCAAAGAAGGAGTGTCTGAGATGACGAGGGAATAACGTCGAACACTTATGGTAGTGTATCAAACACATGGCCAAGTAACGGTGCAGTTGGTGTGACGGTTATCAGATGAAGCTGGATGCTCTAAGTTCCGTGTGGAAGTGAGAAAGCTGCTGATTGGATGAGAAACGTTGCGTGATCAGTGTGTGCACTGTTGGGTTGCAGGTGATGGAGCAACGAAAGGAAGAAGAAGGAGTCAGCTGTTGTAGTTTAGCGGGAAGTTTTAAAATAGGTGAAAAGACTGTTGTATCCCGAGTTGTATAGCGTTTGGTAGTTAGTAACGGAGGGTGTTTCTGTAATTTTGCTTTATTCCTTTCTTGTGTATAAATTGCAACCGAAGGTGGTGTTGAAGAAAATGAATGAAAAACGGTTATTCCATTTCTTCCTCTGTTTGTTTGATTCCTTCATTTCCTCTCTTCGTCTCTATTCGTTCCTCATGCTCAAATGATCAATTCAATCATCCTGAATTGATTGTGCAATAATTTGATATGGTATCAGAGAATTGAGTTCGTGATTTGCTCAAAATTCTGGTTTGAGAGCTGTTTGCGCAGAAGCTGCAATGGCTTCATCATCCGTCACTTTTGGAACCATGGATCCATATGAAGATCCTATGTACATTCATCCTTCGGATAGTCCCTCTCTGAGTCTTACTCAAACTCCCCTCACATCTCAGAATTACCATGGATGGAGTAGAATTGTGCGAAGAGCGTTGGAGGCTTAGAACAAGGCAGGATTTATAGATGGAACTGTTGCTAAACCTGCCGAGGGAGACCGTAAATTGGCTATATGGACGAAGGCTAATAATATGGTGGCTTCGTGGATTACTAATTCTGTAAGTACCTCTATTGCTCAAAGCATTATGTGGATAGATAGTGCTGCAGAAATCTGGAAGGATTTAATGCTTAGGTACGGGAATGCTGATGCATTCAGAATTTCTGATTTACAAGAAGAATTTTACATGATTAAACAGGAGAGTCTATCTGTGAAAGAGTACTATACAAAGTTGAAAGTTGTTTGGGAAGAATTAACTGTTTTACGAACCATACCGTCTTGCTCATGTAGAAAATGCACCTGTAATGTCACTGGTCAAGTTAATAAGTTTGTGGAAGATGACTTTGTGATTAAATTTTTGAAAGGTTTATCTGATGAGTACGAACCTGTGAAGTCTCAGATCCTTCTAGTGAGTCCGTTACCTGACATTAATACTACTTTTTCGATGGCGGTAAAATTTGAGACGAAGATAATGTATTCAAACAATCAATCTACCTTTCTGAATAATCCTTCTGTGGTGGTCACTGGGGGAGACAAAAATGTGATGTTTGTTGGTCAGGGAGATGCAAGTTTTAAAACTTCTGCATATAAACATAATGCGAAGTCATAGAAAAATTTCAAGAAGGAAGGAACGTTTGGACAGAGTAGTACGAAGAGACCTGTGTGTAGTCATTGTGGTATGCTTGGACACATAGAACAAAAATGTTACAAAAACATGGATATCCACCAGGATATAAACCTAAGGGACAAATAAACTGTGTAGCTAATCATGATTCACAGTTTAATTCTAGTGGCCAACTTTGTGAGACAGGAAGTGATGATAAGAGGGAGTCAGCGAGGTCTGGTAATTCGTTTACTCAAGATCAGTTCCAGCAATTGATGTCTATGTTTAAGGAGTTCCAACAAAGAGGGAACAAAGACATGTCCAGCCCAGGTGATAATGTAAATGGGCAACATGCTGTCATGTCGGTCCAGCATCTGAGTGTCTTAGGTAATGACGCAGGTAATGTATCATCTAAGAGTTTAGAATTGTGGATTTTGGATTCAGGTGCAACTGACCATATATGTGTTCTTTGAATCTTTTCGATACGTGTCATCCAGTCCATTCCTTGAGGGTTAAACTGCCAAATAATCAATCTGTAAGGGTCACACACATGGGCACTGTAAGCATAAACTCTAATCTGGTGCTTCATGATGTTCTGTACATACCCACTTTCTGCTTTAACTTGCTCTCTCTCAGCAAGATTACCAAACAAAATCATATCAGTGTCTTGTTTCAGTCTGATCATTGTCTACTCTATGAATAGATGAGTATGAAGACGATTGGTTTAGCTGAATTGGATCAAGGATTGTACAAGCTCATGTCCACACAAAAGGTCTCTGAACCAAAACACCTTTCCTTCTAAGTTGCTCTCCAGTCCAAAGCTTTACTGTGGCACTCAAGGCTTGGCCATACTTCGTTATCTAGACTAAAGGAAGTCAATAGGTTGGATCCCTTAGTAGTTGTGTCTGACAGTTGTTTTCCTTGCTCAGTATGTCATTTAGCCAGACAAAAGAGAAAACCATTCTACCCTTCTGTTTCTTCTTCTGTAACTCCTTTCTCATTGATTCATGTGGACATTTGGGGGCCATATAAACACCCCACATTGTATCATCAACGATATTTTCTCACAAATGTGGATGATTTTAGTAGGTACACATGGGTTTATTTGATGAAAAATAAGTCTGAGACCAGGAGTATTCTGCAGAGTTTTTATGCATGTGTCTGTGCAGTTTGGTCAGCAGATAAAAATAATCCGTTCTGACAATGGGCTAGAGTTTCAAATGAATGCATTCTATGCGGATAAAGGTATAGTACACCAAACCAGCTGTGCACATACCCCACAGCAAAATGGTTTGGTTAAGCGCAAACACCAACACATTTTGAATGTGGCAAGATCTTTAAAGTTCCAAGCGAACATTCCTATTCACCTTTGGGGGTTTTGCATTCAGTATGCTGTATATTTGATCAATCTCATCCCATCACCTGTTATAGCCAACAAAAGTCCACATTATCTGTTGTTCAACAAGAATCCATCATATCATCAGCTTCGAGTCTTTGGGTGTCTAGCATTTGCAGTTGACACTCATCCGAATAAGAGCAAATTTGCTCCCAGATCCAGAAAATGTGTCTTCCTTGGCGTCTCCTGCAACACAAAGGGATTTATTCTACAGGAATTATCTACAAAAGCCATTTTTGTATCTAGGGATGTTGAATTTCAGGAACACATTTTCCCTTTCTCAGAGTCAGATCTTGTCACCAGTACTCCACAATATACATACGTGTCTTCACCTTCACTTCCTGAACCTGTTGTAAGAGATGATCCATCCTATGCTCCATGTACTGATTCTCGAGCTATTTCATCAGAAAAGAACTCCTCATATCATCATCCTAGTTCATCTCCTGAATCATTGAATTGCACACCAATTGAGTCTTCTTCTCAATCTGTACCAGCTGGTTCAATGTCTCCTATTCCCATTACCTCACTTGATGTTTGTCTGCCCATTCACGATGATGTCAGGCCAACTAGGAGTCGTAAGGCACCATCTTATCTTCAACAGTATTATTGTAATCAGTTTCAAACCAAGTCTCCAGTCTCTATCTCTCATGCTTGTTCCACACCACACACACTTGAAAAATATTTCACCCTCAATTCGTTGGCACCTAAATACAAATCTTATGTTCTAGCTACTAGTATGAATACAGAACTTGCTAGTTACTCTGAGGCATCAAGATCTGCAGCTTGGCAGGCAGCTATGCGGGCTGAGCTAGCAGCTCTCCAAGCAAATGACACATGGCATTTGGTGGAGTTACCCCCTGGTAAGCATCCCATTAGCTGTAAATGGGTGTACAAAATTAAATATCAGGCAGATGGAACAGTTGAACGTTATAAGGCTAGATTGGTTGCAAGAGATTTTACTCAGCAGTATGGTGTAGACTACCAAGAAACCTTTTCACCAGTAGCCAAGATGACTACAGTGAGGTTTGTGTTGGCACTGGCCGCTAGCAGGGGGTGGTATTTGCATCAGATGGATGTTAATAATGCATTTTTGCACGGTGATTTGAATGAGGAGATCTATATGACTCCTCCTCCTGGGTTGCATTTGGATCAGCCAGGCTTAGTTTGCAGACTTCAGAAGTCGTTATATGGCCTTAAGCAGGCCAGCCGCGAGTGGAATGCTAAACTTACGTGATTCCTTATTTCCATGGGTTTTAATCAATCTAAGACGGATTATACATTGTTTACGAAGCAGACTGATGACTAATTCTTGATACTTCTAGTCTATGTAGATGACATCATAGTTGCCTCTTCATCGTTATGTGATATTCAGCACTTAAAGGCACAGCTTCATGATGCTTTCAAGATTAAGGATCTTGGGGACCTTAGATTCTTCCTAGGATTGGAAGTAGCTAGGTCCAAAGGGGGGCTGGTTGTAAATCAAAGGAAGTATGCTTTGGAATTGTTAGAGCATACTGGTTTTTTGGGAGCAAAACCAGCCAAGACACCTATGGAAGTGAATTTGAAACTTGCTCACAGCGATTCTCCATTGTTAAGTGAGGTATCAGTTTACAGGAGTTTGATTGGGAAGTTGATCTACTTAACAATTACTCGGCCAGACATTGCTTTCCTGGTTCAGCAACTTAGTCAGTTTCTCGATTCACCAACGCAGAGTCATCTTAAAGCTGCTCAGAGGCTGCTTAGGTACATCAAGGGAACTATTGGGCAAGGCTTGTTGTATCCGTCTAATACACAGTTGCAGCTAAGAGCTTTTTTGGACTCTGACTGGGCAGGGTGTTCAGAAACCAGAAGAAGTGTGACGGGGTTTTGTGTGTTTTTGGGAGGAGCATTGATATCGTGGAAAGCTAAGAAACAAACTACCGTGTCAAAGTCCTCAGCAGAAGCTGAGTACAGAGCTTTAGCTACATTGGTTTGTGAGGTCCAGTGGTTATTATATCTAGCTCAGGACTTGAAGGTTATGAAACAGAGTCCTGTGGAGGTATTTTATGATAGCAAAAGTGCTATGCACATTGCTGAAAACCCAGTTTTTCATGAAAGAACAAAACATATAGAGATAGATTGTCACATAGCAAGGGACAAGGTGCACGATGGCACAATCCGTTTGATGCCAGTGAGGACTGAGCTGCAACTGGCAGATGTATTCACAAAAGCGTTGGATTCTAGGAGGATAAGTGAGATAATGAAGACCTTTGGAGTGTGCAACCTCTATGACAAGCTGAGCTTGCGGGGGGGGGGGGGGGGGTGTCAAAGAAGGAGTGTCTGAGATGACGAGGGAATAACGTCGAACACTTATGGTAGTGTATCAAACACATGGCCAAGTACCGGTGCAGTTGGTGTGACGGTTATCAGATGAAGCTGGATGCTCTAAGTTCAGTGTGGAAGTGAGAAAGCTGCTGATTGGATGAGAAACGTTGCGTGATCAGTGTGTGCACTGTTGGGTTGAAGGTGATGGAGCAACGAAAGGAAGAAGAAGGAGTCAGCAGTTGTAGTTTAGCGGGAAGTTTTAAAATAGGTGAAAAGACTGTTGCATCTCGAGTTGTATAGCGTTTGGTAGTTAGTAACAGAGGGTGTTTTTGTAATTTTGCTTTATTCCTTTCTTGTGTATTAATTGCAACTGAAGGTGTTGTTGAAGAAAATGAATGAAAAACGGTTATTCCATTTCTTCCTCTGTTTGTTTGATTCCTTCATTTCCTCTCTTCGTCTCTATTCGTTCCTCATGCTCAAATGATCAATTCAATCATCCTGAATTGATTGTTCAATAATTTGATAACCTGATACAACTGTAAGATCTTCTCGCAGTATATGATGTTTCATTCCTCCAAAATAAGCTCTTATGTCTCTAGTAAGACACATATAAAAAATAAAATATAACATAAAATAAAAGTCCATGCTGGAACTTTGATTGTGAAAATCAGGTCCTCTATTTACACATGGTGGATGTCTCTAAATGGCAGTGAATTTATCAAAAATCCCGCATCTAATTGATGCGGGACTTTCTCCAACTCTGAGACTAAAAGCTATACAACCTTTAAAAAAAAAAGCTATACAAATTCTGAAATGAAAATTTCATCCCTTCTGTGAACTGAAATTGAAAGCACCAGAGCACCTGGTGAGACCATCTTGCGCGACTCCTCCGGCCTCTTTGTCCATGCAATTGTTAGGTTCGCGACAATCATTTTAGAAGAGGGTTAAATAGAGTTTTTGACGATTTTGAATAATTATTTTATTTTTAACTATCTCCAACTCAAATGAAAATCAAAATCAAAGTAAAGAATGGGAGATGAGAGACAATGAACGAATACACCCGATATAGAATGGTTCAAATCGTAAAAGGTTCTACTCCTCTACCACTTTGTTTCCGAAGTGATTTTTCAACCACTACTCTTCCTATTGCTCTTAATAAGAATAACAACATCAATATTACACTGACAACTTAGTTTACACAATCACAATAACAACTTCTTGTACAAAACAACTTTGTGCAACTACAACAACTTCAGTTGTAAGCAAAACAAATTCTTGTTACCTCACAACTTCAACAAAGTTCTCTCAAAGAACTTTCTCACAGTGGATTTTAGGAAGTAATGAGGATTACACTTTCTTACTAGTCTAAACACAAGAAAAACATCAACTATGTGTAGGACCTGTAAGGCACCACTAGAAGGGAGGGGGGGAGGTTGAATAGTAGGTGCAGAAAATTTGGTTTTGAAAATATTTTGACCCAAAAACTTTCTTCTGAAAACAGTTTCTGTTTTAAGATCCTGATTTGAAACGTTTGAAAGGCCTGGTTACAGACCTTCGAAAATTCTGAAATTTGGAGAGATTCTAATCTCAGACGTTCTGAGTATCTCTTAAAAATTTCAGATTAAAATTCAACTCCTAACACTTTAAAAACGTTTGTGGTCAGATTGAGCGAATCTACCAGAAACAATTCTCAGATTTGAAAAATTTATTCCAATTAATTCGTAACTCCAAATGGTCTGAAAATTTAATGACAAACCCCTTAAGATATGTATCTTAAATGCTTCAAACAGTTTTAAAACATTTCTTTGGGAAGTATGTGAAATACGTTGATGTTCTTAACCTTCGTAAGTTTGAAAATCAGATTGCACTAGTCTCAGAACTATTAATGTTTGATTGACTTATACTTGTCCAAATGGGTTGAAACTTACGCAAAATGATACTTAAGAGCTGTGGCTATGTTTTTGCAAAGTTTTTTAATTTTTTAAAGTCTTTTACTATTTTTACGATTGTAACGAAATCAACGCAGAAACTGAAAACGGAAAGTAAAGTGCTGAAAAGTAACGACACCAAGGATTTTATACTGGTTCGGTTAAATCAACCTACTACAGTCTTCGAGGACACCTTCCTTGGTTATCACTAAACACCAAAAAAAACCTTACCACCAGGGTTGCTGGAGTTACACACCAACTCCACCCTTTCACAAACAATACAATCAAGCACACCGATCACAAACACCACCACCAAACGGATGAAGATTTGATCACACCTTGATCAATCCTTTTACAACAAATGGAATGTATATGGTGGTCTAATCAAAGCCTGTTCAATATGTTGAATATCAAAACAATAGGCTTGAGAGAAGAAGGAGAAAGAAAATGTCGAAGAAGAGAATAGTAGAGCCTTTTGCACTTGAGAATTTCTTGAATGACTTTGCACTACTTTTTCTTCTTTTTATGTTGTGTTGGCCACCCACCCTTAGGGTTAATACCATCTTGAGAATTCTCTTTAATGCCCTTGGTAGATTTCCTTGTGTAGATGTGACACTACCTTGCTCATTTGGCATATTTTGATTGGATAGTTGTCTTGGCTTTACTTACTTGGCACTCTATGATTGGATGAATCTTGTCACCATTTAGTAGCTGTAAAATCTGAGATTAAAATGTAGAAACATGTGCCAAATAAAGTTCAAAATATTTTCAAGCAATCTACAATTAATCCCTACAAATTTGGGAAGCAAATTTGTCATCATCAAGGTAGTAAAATCAGCCACTTAATGTTGTCACATGCTGAATTTTCAGCATGTATTAAATTTGCCAAATGTTTGAATTGTTACCATGTGTAGCTCCCTCCTTTATGTCACTAACCTTGTGTAGTACATTCTTCAACAATCAAGGTGCAAACTAAGCTCCACATAGGCTCCTCCAAGGCTGTGAATGGCGTGTATGATGGCTACAACATGTGCTGAATTACTTTTTTGTAAACTTTGTAAAATAGTGCATAATAATTATACACGTGTGGTATATTCCATCAGCCCTAATTTGAATATTCTAGTACACTTTAATATGTCTTGATATGTATAAAGTGTCTAGATACATGTTACATGTCATGCCAAAAACATTCCATGTGTTGTGTTCGTAGAAAATCGATTTTTGCCTTTTGTCGTTTACGTGATTCTTCTCCGATTAAATTCAAATTTTTTTCACATGTTATATATATTATGTCACACATAATATACATAAAATAAATTAAATATTCAGCTCATAATGGCTGACTTAAAGGTGCCCCATGTGACAAAAAGAGTTGAATTTGAAATATCCACAATTTGGCCTTAATTGAGGGTGATTTGTCTGTGCCAACATGGAATTATTTCATGACTAAGTATACCATGTTAGCCACGAAATTTGTGGCCATTTTTGAAGTATATGGGCTGGCCATCTATATATGGCAAGTACGTGACACGTTGGCAAAGTTTTGGTAGTCACCCGATTTGACAATTTTCGGTTTATAACCTTGTAACTTGTCATAATAATTTTGTCATCACCATGACTTGTATCATATGATATAAGACCTGAATGTACTTATAAATATGAGGTAAGTATAGTGGTGTGACGTTGACGTACTTTCGTAATATATGTAACGTGTTGGTAGTACGTCAAAATATATATGTATTGTGCCTTTTTATAAAAAAATTTGAATATATAAACGTGTCCCTCCGTAATTAGGGCAAAATGTGACCACGGTATTCCTCCGCCACAAGTGAGGGAAAATTACATCAATAAAATTCCTGGATGGTACCGCCCGTCTTTCACTAAAAAAATATATAAACGTGTATGCCAAATTGAGAGGGTTCTTTCTATGTTTCAATTTGTTGCCATCATGCCTTCTCCAAATATATCTTCATTTAACGAACTACTTAGTTCATTTAACTGAGTACTTCACTTAATGAACTAGTTTAGTTGATTAATGGTGGCACCTGAAAATAGTTCAAGCATAACAAATATTTGTCATTTGATGTAAGCTTTAAAGTTTCATGGCTTGTTAGTACGAAAACATTATATATAAAGTATATAAGGTAAGTTTATCACAAAAACGTGTCAAGTAGTAAATTTATCATGCATTTCTTAAAACACATAGTATTTAAATCACGTATTTGTAAATCACTCAAAATCTTTTTCTCAACACTATGCATGGTTCCTCTTGTGTTAGCCTCACAATCTCTCAAATTAAAACAACGAAGCACAAGCAATAAGGGCTCAACAAGTTTTAAGCACTTTTGCACAAATGAGAGAAATTTACAACAATGAAATATGAAGCTTGAAGAGGATGAAAGTGTGTTTTCCCTCATCTGAGCTTCTTCAATTGATAGGAGGTGCAAACCACGTTTTTGTAGCCTCCCCCAAGTCTTCAAGTCAATCTCAATTCTTGACAATATGCATATAGCCTTCAGCCACCCTATGGATTGATTTGATACTCCAAAGCCATCCTAGAGAATCCTATACATGGATATAATAGTCAAGGAAGCATGATTAATGTTAGGGAAAAGTCGACAAGATATTTGAGCAAGATTGGAAAGAGAAAACATCATGAATCTCCCTTGGATTTTGTTCCAGCGGTCATAAAAATTTGAATTCTAAATGACATCGATCGATTGATGTGTTTGCATTGAGAAATCGACGTCCTCTAATAAGGCTCCAGTTTTTGAACCTGCCACACATCGATCGATCAATGTCTCTTTCTTGAGAGACTAATGTGCACATCGGTCGATCGATATCCCATAGCTGAGAGATCAATGTTCTCTAGTAAGGTTTCAGTTTTATTCCTTATGTACATCGATCGATCGATGTCTCTTCTGAGAGACTGATGTACATATCGATCAATTGATGTCTCAGACTTTGAGAGATCGATGTCTTCCAGTAACATTTCAACTTTGAACCTTCACTACATTGATCGATCGATGTCTCTAACCTTAAAGACTGATGTCACATCAATCAATTGATGCCTCCAAGCGTGAGAGATCGATGTTGGACAGTAAGGTTCCAACCTTGAACCTTCCAACATAGATCGATTGATGTCTCTCCTTAAGAGACTGATGTATACATCGATCGATCCATGTGAGAGATGATGTCTCACAGTTTGTTTTCTCATTTTGCTTTAAATTCCAGGTGTTAAATTTCTATTTAACTCTTTTAAAACATCTTTTAACTTAATCAAAACATTTCATATCCCAACATCAGTCTCCTTCCTTTTGCCTCTTACAACACTCTAAAGAATCAGTATAATCAATAGATTATAAGAAGAAGATGATAAAAAAATAAGCTCAAGGCTTAGCTTCTGTTTATTCATTGATCACATATACATGCAAGAGGCACGGTTCAAAGTGTTAGTGGTTCACCAACGGCCATGACGACATCCCATCAACCCAACGACCTATTCATCTCATCTACAACCTGATTTCTTTATGCAAAATATGCAAATGATCTAATCTGCATCTTAATTACAATTAAGGAATATTGAATAAACAAATCCAATGATAACACCATCCATGATTCAAAGTGTTTGATTCAAGTATGAAAGTATTCGACGAAATGTCGAGACTCTGCACTCTGCTGCTGCATATTCTGTCTTGCTCCATGGACTGAATAGAGCAGGCTTTAGGCATTTGATCCATGAATTTCAACACTCTCCCTCAAGCTTAACTAGCATAAATATCTATGCAATTAAGCTTGCTCATTAGTGCTTTGAAAACACTTACTGAAACTGGTTTAGTAAGAGGATCTACAATCTGTTCCTTTGTTGAGACATATAGTAACTTGATAGTGCCTTCTTCAATCCTTTCCCTTATGAAATGTTTATCAATATCTATGTTTTTTGATCTGTCATGATGTACTGGATTTTATGCCATGTTGATAGTAGACTTACCATCACATAATATGTTAAGAGGCAATGTAAGCTTAAGCTCCAAATCACTGATAACCTTCCTGATCCATAATCCGTCACAGACTCCAAGAGCAAGGGGCCCTTAACTCTGATTTTGCATTGCTCCTTGAGACAATGGACTACTTCTTGCTCCTCCAACGGACTAAGTTTCCCTAAACATAAGTTGCATAGTGTATATAGATACATCTTTATCTTGATTCTTCCTAAATATCAATCTTTGTCTTGGAGAGTTCTTCAAATACCTGCAGATTCTTAGAACACCTTGCGAATTCTCATTAGTATGACTATGCATAAATTTACTTACATTCCCTACTGCAAATGACATATTAGGTCTCTCCCCATATTAGGTCTCTCCCTACTAATATCTGATATTTAGCCTTGTCTACTGGAGTCATATCCGATAGTTTACTAGGCTTATATCATTGCTCCATTAGAGTACTCACTGGTTTGCATCCTAATAAGCATGTTTTTGTTAAAAGGTCTAAACCATACCTTAAATTTCCTAAATCTTTCATTTCAAACTGCTTTGCTAGATTATCCTTAACATTTTGAATTCCTTTTATATCATTACCAGTTTTTATAATGTCATCTACATATACTATCAGTACAATAATCTATTCAGGTCTACTTTTCTTAACAAACATGGTATCATCACTATGAATTTGTTGAAAGTTACATTGTTTTACAGTTTTGGAAAATGTTTGAAAACCAAGCTCTAGGTCATTGTTTTAATCCATACAAAGACTTGTTTAATTTACACACCACTGATTTATCTGAGTCATTGAATCCAGGTGGAACACTATTTAAATAGACTCCTGCAACTCACCATTCAAGAAGGCATTTTTCATATCAAGTTGAAAAAGATCTCAATCTAAGTTTACTGCAATAGAGAAAAGAACTGTAATAGTGTTGAGTTTTGAAACTAGAGCAAAAGTTTCCAAATAGTCCACCCCAAAAGACTGTATAAAACCCTTAGCAACTAACGTAGCTTTATTCTTGTTATTGTTCATCGGCATTATATTTGATAGTAAACACCCATCCGCATCGTACATGTTTAACACCCTTGATAGTTGGATCTAGTTCCCAAATACCATTTAGTGACAATGCTTGCATTTTACTGTTTATAGCCTTCTTCCATCAAGGAATCTTAAAAGCATCATGCACATTAGTAGGAATATATGTATGATCTACTGCAATTGTAAATGACTTATACTTTGAATTCAACATTCTGTAAGTTAAGAAGTTTTGAATAGGATGTTTAGTTACCTCTCTAGTTCCTAAAAAATCATGTAAAGGATGCTTTGTACAATCCCTAGCTCATTTCTTTAATACTATAGGTCTAGCATCTACCTCATATTGTTCCATATATTGTCCCTGATATTCTTCAAGAACCGCACCAATTTCTGCCAGGATAACAGTTTTTCTTCTAGTATATACCTGAGTTATTGGAGATCTTACTACTTCTGCTACAATTTCTCCTAGCCCTTCTGGTCTTTCACTATCTAGTCTCTCATATTCTTGATTTATCTCCTCCTTTTCAGCTTCTTTAGTAAAATGTTCGGTAATCATCCACTCTTGTTTTGTGTCTGCATTATCCATCATCCTATAACTCTCATAAAAAGCATCATCCTCATAAAAACTTATATCCATAGTAACATACATCTACCTAGTTGCTGGACAGAAACATATATACCCTTTCTGAGTACCCCGAATATCCCACAATATGCATTTCTTAGCTCTTGCCTCTAAGCTACTCCTAAGATGAGACTATATATAAATAAACACAGTACAACAAAATGCCCTGAACGGAGTTTCAGATATCAGCTTAGATTAAGGACAGTTTTTTAAGAAAACATCTCTAGGTGTTTTTAATGATAAAATTCTTGAGGGAATTCTTTTAATTAGGTAAGTAGCTGTTAACACATCTTCTAACCAAAAGCCTTTAGGAACATTCATGGTGAAAAACAATGTTCTTGCTACCTCCATTAAATGTCTATTCCTCTTCTCTGCAACTCCATTCTGTTGTAGAGTACAAGCACACAAGGACTGATGATATATACCATTTTCATTCATGAAAACTTTCAGTGATCCTTGAAAATATTTATATCCATTAACTGACCTTACATTTTTCTATGTAAGTATGAAACTGATTCTTAACCAATGCACAAAAGGATGTGAATATGTGTCCGACGTCTTTTTTGTTGAGAAAAAGAGTTTGAGTGATTCACAAAATACATGATTTAAATACTACATGTTTAAGAAATGCATGAAAAAATTATTATGTGACACGTTTTTGTGATATACATGCCTCATATGGTTTATATATATTGTTGCTGTACTAACAAGCCATGAAGCGTTAAAGCTTACATCATATGGCAAACATTTCAACACATTTCTCACTATTTCGGAACATGATGGATTATCAACACCTTCGCTTTCCTCATTGGAAGAATTTAATGACTGTGTTTCTTCTTGTCAATTAATAGATTTGCCATATGAGGGCTCACTGTATACTTGGGCAAGTGGCAGAGGATTAGGAATGGTTAGGAGGAGATTAGATCGCATGTTATGTTCAGAGTCCTACAATGCGTTGTTTCCAAATCTTCGGGTGAAGCATCTTGCAAGGCTAACATCAGATCATGCACCACTGCTCCTTCGTTCATTACAGACATCATTCAGTGGTCCTAAGTCCTTCAGATTTCAAAACATGTGGGTAGAGCATAAAGATTTTCATATCTTTGTGAAATCGTCTTGGAAGACTTATCCCACAATAGGAGGCATGAGAGGATTATACAACAAATTACAGTGTTTGAAGAAAGATCTTCAAACATGGAATAGGAATGTATTTGGGAATATCTTTGACCAAGTGTCCCATTCGGAACAGCAATTAGCTCGGTGTGAAAATGCTTATGATGTGAATCCAACCCCAGAGACACGCATGCATTATCATGAAACTCAGGCACAATACAAGATCACAGCATGTAAACAACTACAATATTGGGCTCAAAAGGCGCGCCAGAAATGGATAGCCGAAGGGGATGCAAACACGGCGTTCTTTCATAGTATTGTGAAGGACAGACACTCACGTCAGACAATTCACCAAATATGTGATGAGGAAGGGCTGGTCATTGACACGCAAGCTGGAATACAAAATGCGGCTGTTGAATATTATAGAAAATTATTCACAGCAGAGCCAATATCGGATGACACTTCTATTCTTGAGCATATACCTCATCTAATATCTTCCAGTGACAACCAAATGCTCATGGCCTTACCATCACAATCTGAGGTGAAAGAAGCCGTTGGGTCTCTTGATCCAAACAGTGCTTCGGGTCCATATGGATATAATGGCTCTTTTTTCGCAGTTGTTGGGATGTAATCCGAGAGGATGTACACAAAGCAATGCAAGAATTCTTCCTGGGCATTCCTATCCCAAAGGCAATGGGGAGCACGTTAATCATATTATTGCCAAAGACTCAATCCCCTCGTTCATTTTCGGAGTATAGGCCTATAAGTCTAGCAAACTTCATATCCAAGGTATCAACCCGTATTATAGCAACGCGTATACAACCTCTCCTCCAAAAAATTATTACTGTTGAGCAGGCAGGTTTTGTGAAGGGTAGGGACATCTCAGATCAGATACTGCTGGCTCGTGAGATGATACATTTGCTGCCCATGAAATCTAGAGGTTCCAATGTTATCATAAAATTAGACATGATGAAAGCGTTTGACAGGGTTAATTGGACCTTTCTTTCCAAACTGTTACATAAGTTTGGCTTTGCGGAAAGATTTATTCAGCTTATCTTAAATCATTTAAAAGGCACGTATATATCCATTTTAATCAACGGCATACCATCTGGCTTTTTCCAACCAACAAGGGGGGTTAAGCAAGGGGACTCTTTGTCTCCCATTCTATTCATCCTTGCATCTGAGGCGTTTTCAAGGGGCATCAACAGTATGGTGGAACAAGGAAGACTCATTCCATTTTCAGCAGGCAGGACTAAACCAGTTACTCATCTAGCATTTGCTGATGATCTATTGGTATTTCTTAATGGTGGGCTGAGAAATCTTGGAAAATTCAGAAAATTCTTTGAATTGTATCAGACGTCTTCGGGTCAGGCAGTAAACTTTCAGAAAAGTCATTTTCTTCCGCCAGACTTCCTTACCAGCGCGCAAATTACTCGCATGGAGCATGCTTTACACATGACAGCAGTCAGTCTGCCAATCAAATACTTAGGAGTGCAGTTGCATCGTGGCAAGGAACGAACTACACACTTTGTGAGTCTTCTCTCCTCAATTCAGATCAAACTAGCAATGTGGCAAAACAAGTTCTTAAATCAAGCAGGCTGATTAATCTTGATTAAGCATGTTCTTGCTGCTATCCCGCTACACCTACTATCGGCCTGTAAACTACCACAAAGTATTATACGTGCAATAACGAGATCAATGCTTAAATTTTTCTGGGGGAGCACTCTAAGTGATCTGCAAACAGCGTACTCCTGCAGAATATGGTGGAGATATCAAGAAAATAACTCCCTATGGAGTAACTTTCTACATGCAATATATGCTCATCGTAATTCTTATGATATACGTATCACAGATTCTCCGGTATGGAAGCGCATTTGTCGCATTCACACATTCTGTCATGAAAATCTTTAGCAGGAATATCGTACCATTCGACAAGCGTACGATCAGATTCGACTCGCAAGAAACTCCCGAGTATCATACAGCTTCATTTGGCATAAGCACATTCCTCCTCAAGTCCGTTTGTTTCTATGGCGACTATATAAAGGTGCAATTCCTGTCCCTGAAAACTTGCAGAAGTTTGTGTATATTCACCCATCGCAATGTCCATTCTGTCTAAAAGCACAAATAACAGTTAATCATATCTTCTTACATTGCCCGGCTATCGCTGGGATATGGAAAATGTATGCGACTCATTTGGATGGTCCATCAGCTAATGTTGCAAGTCTCCAACAAAATTTAATGCAATGGTGGATCTCAACAAAAGGCAAGACGCTTAAAGGCATGTTTCGCATTGTGGCTCCAGCTATCATTGTATGGGAGATTTGGAAGTCATACACATCAATAATCTATGGTGATGAAAAATGGCGACTGGCAACAGTGGTAGAGAATATTCGACGTGCTTTGTATGACTGGGCATCTGTACAAAAGTGGGAAGAAGTTTGCAATCTCAGACCAGTCCTTAATTACTCTTGGTTTGTCTCCAAAGCTCCGTCCTTCTCGTTGCATCATCGTCAGATGGATCCATCCTCCACCGGGCAGGTTGAAATTAAACACAGATGCAGCCCATGGGACATTTTCTGCAGCTGCGGGAGCAATTCTGAGAGACAGTTCTGGTACATTCATTAGGGCGATTTCTTTTCACTTACCACTCTCTACACCTACTGCAGCGGAATTTCAAGCAGCATATCTTGGTTATTTATATTTTGCAACCCAGTGGGGATCCATTGATGTGGAAGTGGATGCATACGGGGTAGTTTCAGCAGTACAGCACAGTATTGATGGTCTTGCGACAATGTTCCGAGAGTTACTCAGGTCATCAATGGCTGCAATCACATACACTCCTCGCGAAGCAAATCAGCCTGCGCATTATCTCGCTCAATATGGCCAATTCCAGCAACAGCTCACTGTTTTTCCCACGGTAGCATCTTTGCCATCAATGGTTCGGGCTTGCTACTTGACGGAGGGCACATCACATCTTCGTAATGAACATGGCTAGCATTAGAATTAGTTGCCCATATCGCAAGATATGGGCAACATGGGTACGCTTTGTCTTCTGCATTATGCTGTCTCTTTCCATGGATTTACGCTTATCATTTTAAAAATTCCAGTTACCCATATCCCTTGATATGGGTGACATGGGTAATGTGTTAAACTCTTACTTGTACCGCAGCTTATGTGCTTGTCCATCTCATGCTCCACTCCATAAAACTATGTGTACTAACTGGCTTCTGTTTCTATGCATGGCCTTATTGATGCAACAATGCTGGCGGAGATATCCCAAATCAACTCGCAATAGCCAACATTCAGATGCGGCTCTCAGCAAACATCACACATTCTTGCATGTACTATTCAAAAATTCCTTCCTTTCATATAAATATGTACGCTTTTTCCTTCGCCAAGGTTTTATCCACAAGGGTGGTTTTACTTGGCAAGGTTTTAATGCGGCATATCATATACGATTGGAGATTAGACATTATTTGTTCATTGTACTATTATCATTCATTTACTCAATTTTGTAATATGGTTTTCCTCCGCCATAAGTGAGGCTTAATAAAATATCTCTTTTACTGCTAAAAAATATATATATATATATATATATATATATATTATATTATTTTTTTAGATTTTCATAAAAAGGCACAATACATATATATTCCGACGTACTACCGACACGTTACATATATTATGAACGTACGCCAATGTCACACCATTATACTTATATTTATGAGTATATTCAGGTCTTATATCATATGATATAAGTCATGGTGATGACAAAATAATTACGACACGTTACAAGGTTGTAAACTGAAAATTGCCGTATCGGGTGACTACCAAAACTTCACTAACGTGTCACGTACTTGCCATATACAGATGACCAGCCCCTACACTTGAAAAATTGCCAGAAAGTTTGTGGCTAAAAGGTTACATTAATTCATAAAATCATTCCATGTTGGCACACACAAATCACCCCTAATTAAGGCCAAATTGTGGAGATTTCAAATTCAATTTTTTGTCACATGGGGCGCCACTTTAGTACAGCCATTAGAGCTGAATATCTAATAGATTTTAAGTATATTATGCGTGACACAATATATATAACATGTGCAAAAAGTTTGAATTTAATCGGAGAAGAATCGCGTAATCGGCAAAAGTCGAAAAATCGGTTTTCTACGAACACAACACATGGAACGTTTTTTTGCATGACATGTAACATGTATCTAGAGACTTTTTACATATTCAAGACATATTAAAGTGTACTAGAACATTCAAATTAGGGCTGATTGGAATATACCACATGTGTATAATTAATGTGCATTATTTTACAAAGTTTACAAAAATGAAATTCAGCACACGTTGGAGACCATTTGGCAAATTTAACATAAGGTAGCAATTCAAACATTTGGCAAATTTAACACATGCTGAAAGTTCAGCATGTGACATGTGAGGTGAGCGATTTTGTTGTCATTGATGATGACTAATTTGCTTCCCAAATTTGTAGGGATTAATTGTAGATTATTTGGTAATGTTCTAAACTTTATTTGGCACATGTTTTTACATTTTAATCTAAGATTTTACAGCTACAAAATGTGACAAGATTCATCCAATCATAGAGTTCCAAGTAAGCAAAGTCAAGAAGTTCATACAATCAAAATGTGCCAAGTGAGAAAGGTAGTGTCACATCTACACAAGGAAATCTACCAAGGGCACTAAAGGGAATTCTCAGATGGTAGTAACCCTATGGCTGGGCGGCCAACACAACATGAAAAGAACAAAAGTAGTGCAAAGCAATTCAAGAAACTCTCAAGTGCAAAAAGCTCTACTATTCTCTTCTTCTACATTTTCTTTCTTCTTTTTCTTCTCTAAAGCCTATTGTTCTTATATTCAACATATTGAATAGGCTTTCATTAGACCACCATACACATTCAAATTGTTGTAAAAGGATTGGTCAAGGTGTGATCAAACCTTCATCCGTTCGGTGGTGGTGTTTGTGATCGGTGTGATTGATTGTATTGTGTAAATGGCTGGAGTTGGTGTGTAACTCCAGCAACCCTTGTGGTAAGGTGTTTTTTTGTGATTAGTGATAACCGAGGAAGGTGTCTTTGAAGACTGGAGTAGGTTGTGTTAACCGAACCAGTATAAAATTCTCGGTGTTATTACTCTCAGTACTTTACTTTCAGTTTCCAACACTTTGCATCGTTTTTATTGCAATAGTAAAAATATCAAACGAATTTCAAAAATCGCAAAATTTTTCAGAAACATAGCACACCACTTAGCTTTCATTTGTTCAAGTTTCACCCCATTTGGATAAGTATAAGTCTATCAAACGTTAATAGTTCTAAGACAAGTGCAATCTGATTTTCCGACTTGCAAACGTTGAGAACATTAACGTATTTGACATACTTACCAAAGGAATTTTGAAAAACTGTTTCAACCCATTTAAATAAATATCTTGAAGGTCTTGTAATTAAAATTTCAGATCATTTGGAGTCACCAATCAATTGGAATAATATTTTCAAGTTGGAGTACAGATTCTGGCAGATTTGCACATTCTGACCAAGAACGTATTTTTAGAGGGTTAGGAGTTGAATTTTTATCCGAACTTTTTAAGAGATACTCTGAACATCAGAGAGTAGAATCTTTCCAAATTTCAGAATTTTTGAAGGTGTGTAACCTGGTCGTTCAAACATTTCAAACCAGGATCTGAAAACAAAAATTGTTTACAGAAGTTAGGTTTTTGGTTCAAAATATTTTATAAAACTAAATTTTCTGCACCTACTATTCAACCCCCTTCTAGTGGTTCTATACAGGTACTACAAGTGGTATAAGAGAGCAGGCACACTTACTACAAGAAGATCCAACGATCTTTGTGAGATAGCATCCACTAGCCAGAAAACCGAACAAGAAGGTACGTCAACCCAAAGGCCTCCACCTTTTGAAAATGAGGTAAATTTTGATTCTGATTTGGATTCTGAACTATCTTATAATGACTTGTATGTTGAATATCTTGAATTACATAAGTTTGCTAGGACTCTTGCAAAAGAAAAGAAACGCATAATTGAAGATAAAAAATTGTTAGAATCATCTAACACAAACCTTATTGCTCAATTAAACGATTCAAAAGAAGAGTTGTCTTGCACAATCAATGCATTAAAATTAGAGGTCTCGTCATTAATGACACAAAAAAATAAAATGAAATCCGAGATTTCAAATTTAAAATCAAGGAATATAGATCTAGAAAAAATGATGAAACAATTTGACACCGGTACAAACATGCTAGATCGTATTATTTCTTCACAAAAAAATGATAGTGACAAAAAGGGATTAGGATACGTTGCGAAAAACGAGACAATAAATAAGTCAACCAAATTTATTCCATCTAAGAAAATAAATGCGTCCAAGATATATGTGGCGCCTAAGAAGACGCTTAGATTCCCCCTATGTCATTTCATCATGCTTCTTCTTCATATCATACGAGATATAATTATGTGCCTATAGATATGAAAAGAAAACATTGATAAACACATGGCATTCATTCAACAAATATGCATCTAGATCACGCACCATGCACACTAACAGAAGAACTTATCAAAGGCGACAAACATAGAATGGTTGCAATGGAATTCTCGGTCCAAGACCAATTGCACTCCCACCTAATGTCTATTATATTGCGTCTTCATCTCTTTACTCACCTTTTGGAAGACCTAGGAAGGTCACCCAAATTTGGGTACCAAAAGGGACATTTGCAAAGGATTGAATAAATAACCCTTAAGAGTGCACTTGAAATGCATGAGTTTTATTGATATATTATAAACTACTATTTCTTTCTTACATGTACTTTTGATATTATTTACAAAATAAAAGGGGAGAGAAAGTGCATGATTTAAGGGGGAGAAAGAGCAATGATCGCAAAATTCAAGGGGGAGACAAATAAAAATTAAGAATTCGAATTTGTGCTCGCTTGGAGGAGGAGCGGTCATATTTAAATCATCAACTAAGGTTATTTTGTAAATCATCAAAAGGGGGAGATTGTTGAGAAAAAGTGTTTGAGTGATTCACAAAATACATGATTTAAATACTACGTGTTTAAGAAATGCATGACAAAATTATTATGTGACACGTTTTTGTGATATACATGCCTCATATGTTTTATATATATTGTTGCCGTACTAACAAGCCATGAAGCGTTAAAGCTTACATCATCTGGCAAACATTTGTTGTGTTTGAACTATTTTCAGGTGCCACCATCAATTAATTAAACTAGTTCATTAAGTGAATTACTTAAGTTAATGAACTAACTAGTTCATTAAATGGAGATATATTTGGAGAAGGCATGATGACAACAAATTGAAACATGGAAAGTCTCCTCTCCACTTGGTCATACACGTTTTGTGTATATATATATATACATATATGTATATGTATATATATATATTCAGATTTTTATAAAAAGACACAATACACATATATTCCGACGTACTACCGACACGTTACATATATTACGAACGTACGTCAACGTCACACCACTATACTTACCTCATATTTATGAGTATATTCAGGTCTTATATCATATGATATAAGTCATGGTGATGACAAAATAATTACGATACGTTACAAGGTTATAAACCAAAAATTGTCGTATCGGGTGACTACCAAAACTTCGCCAACGTGTCACGTACTTGCCATATATAGATGACAAGCCCCTAAATTTCAAAAACTGCCAGAAATTTCGTGGCTAACAGGTTACATTCAGTCATAAAATCATTCTATGTTGGCACACATAAATCACCCCGAATTGAGGCCAAATTTTTGAGATTTCAAATTCAATTTTTTGTCACATGGGGAGCCACTTAAGTACAGCCATTAGAGCTGAATATATACTAGATTTTATGTATATTATGTGTGACATAATATATGTAACATGTGTAAAAAGTTTGAATTTAATCGGAGAAGAATCGTGTAATCGGCAAAAGTCAAAAATTCGGTTTTCTACGAACACAACACATGGAACGTTTTTGGCATGATATGTAACATGTATCTAGACACTTTTTACATATTCAAGACATATTAAAGTGTACTAGAACATTCAAATTAGGGATGATTAGAATATACCACATGTGTATAATTATTGTGTACTATTTTACAAAGTTTACAAAAATGAAATTCAGCACATGTTGGAGACCATATCACACGCCTACTGCATCTTGGTGGAGTCTATGTGGAGTTTAGTTGGAATCTTGATTGGTGGAGAATATGCTATACAAGGTTAGTGACATAAAGGTGGGAGCTACACAAGGTAACAATTCAAATATTTGGCAAATTTAACACATGCTGAAAATTCAGCATGTGACATGTGAGGTGGGCGATTTTGTTGTCATTGATGATGACTAATTTTCTTCCCAAATTTGTAGGGATTAATTGTAGATTATTTGACAATGTTTTAAACTTTATTTAGCACATGTTTTTACATTTTAATCTCAGATTTTACAGCTACTAAATGTGACAAGATTCATCCAATCATAGAGTGCCATGTAAGCAAAGTCAAGAACTTCATCCAATCAAAATGTGTCAAGTGAGCAAGGTAGTGTCACATCTACACAATAAAATCTACCAAGGGCATTGAAGAGAATTCTCAAGATAGTAGTAACCCTAAGAGTGGGCAGCCAACACAACATAAAAAGACGAAAAAGTAGTGCAAAGCAATTCAAGCAACTCTCAGATGCAATAGGCTCTACTATTCTCTTCTTCTACATTTTCTTTCTTCTTTTTCTTCTCTAGAGCCTATTGTTCTTATATTTAACATATTGACTAGATTTTGATTAGACCACCATACACGTTCAAATTGTTGTAAAAGGATCGATCAAGGTGTAATCAAACCTTCACCTGTTCGGTGCTGGTGTTTGTGATCGCTGTGATTGATTGTTTTGTGTGTAAAGGGTTAGAGTTGGTGTGTAACTCCAGCAACCATTGTGGTAAGGTGCTTTTTTGTGATTATTGATAACCGAGTAAGGTGTCCTCAAAGACTGGAGTAGATTGTGTTAACCGAACCAGTATAAAATTCTCGGTGTTATTACTCTAAACACTTTACTTTCAGTTTCCAGCACTTTGCATCGTTTTAATTGCAATAGTAAAAATATCAAACGAATTCAAAAAATAGTAAAATTTTTCCAGAAATATAGCCACACCTCTTAGCTTTCATTTGTTCAAGTTTCACCCATTTGGATAAGTATAAGTCCATCAAACGTTAACAGACCTATGACTAGTGCAGTCTGATATTCAGACTTGCAATGGTTGAGAACATTAACGCATTTGACATACTTGCCAAAGGAATTTTGAAAAACTGTTTCAACCCATTTAAATACATATCTAGAAGGTCATGTAATTAAAGTTTCAGATCATTTGGAATCACCAATCAGTTGGAATAAATTTTTCAAGTTGGGGTACAGATTCTGGCAGATTTGTGCAATCTGACCAAGAACATATTATCAAAGGGTTAGGAGTTGAATTTTAATCTGAAATTTTTAAGAGATACTCAGAACATCTGAGAGTAGAATCTCTCAAAATTTCAGAATTTTCGAAGGTCTGTAACCTAGTCTTTCAAACGTTTCAAATCAGGATCTGAAAACAGAAACTGTTTTCAAAAGTTAGGTTTTTGGGTTCAAAATATTTTAACAACAAAATTTTCCACACCTACTATTCAACTCCCCTTTCTACTGGTTCTATACATGTCCTAACTTTTTTACTTTTCATGAGATATGCCCATGTCACTCTTGAATGATCATCAAAAAATGTTACAAACCACTTTGTTCCATTTATATTAGCTATTTTTGAGAGACCCTAAATATCAGCATGAATCATATTAAAAGATGATTTGATAGATGAAATTTTGGAACTGTATACGCCTTTTGTTTGTTTAGCCATATTTAGATTGTTCACAAAAAAGACTTTTTATATCAGTCTTGCCAAACAAACAAGGCATCAAACGTTTCAGATACACAAAATTTAAGGTGACCTAATCTCCTATGCCATAGTAGAATGTCTTTGTTACATACAACTTCATGAGGCCCGATAACGGCATACCAATGCCCACGCCTTAGCCTTAGTGTGCTTTAGATTTATACATAGTTATTCTATGTTTTAAATGTCTTAAACAAGATGTAAGGTTGGTGGGAAGGGATGGATAGTCATTGCATGAATGATAGCATTTTTTGTAGTTTTCCGTAGTCCTTTGTATGTTTTCTATTTAGGGGTATTTTTTTCATTTCACTCATTGTTAGGTATTTTACATACATGACATGCATTATATTTATCCTTAATAAAAATGATGCTTGGTGGAGTTTTTATGTTATAGGGAACTTCAAGGGAGAAAACGTTTGTTTGGAGGAAGATTAAGCAAGAATGATTGCTGAACTTTGAACAAGCATAACTTTTTTGTTTTAACTCGGAATGGTGTCAAATTTGGGCTCAAATTCATTGTCTCGGAAAACTCTACAATAATGAAGAAGACATCAAAAGCCAATTCTGAATGTACAAGTCTCGATAAAAAAATCAAGGATCAACAGATCTCAACATAGAAAGTTCCTCTCTGCACCACATATATACATGCATGGTGTGTGTGTGTATATCTTTTCTCAAGATGTCAAGCTATATTCTTCTATCCAAGTATTTCAAAGGTACGTTATCAATGGCAAGCAATCATTTACATGTCATCTTATGTGTATATACATATCCAAGATATTCCAAGACATATATTCCATGTCAACAATTTTCCAAAAATATATCGACACGTTAAAAGTTCGTAAACCGAAAATCGTCACATGGATATTGCAAAGTTATAGGGCTCAGAATAACATTTCCAATGGCATATAAAGAGCCCAGAAACTCCATGTGACGGCAAAGTTATGGCGTTTAGAAGCTGATGCGGCCAGTGACCCTGATCCGGAGGTCCCGGCTCGACCTAGAGAGAATATTGCAGTATCGTATGTAGTAACCATGTTTAAAAATAAAAATAATAAAATATATAATTGTGCATGTGTGTAACCAGTGGCGTAATTAAAAAAACCCAATATATTAATTTCTCCATTAACTCACTATCTATCCTTAGAATTCTATAACCCCCCAACCTTGACACCCATGAATCCCCTTATATTTCCCTAACTCCCTACTTAAAATCCCTCAATTCATTGTCTTTCCATTTCCAATTGTTGTACTCGGCCAGCACTTAAACAAAAAGAAAATGAGAGCTAAGTGAAGGTGAGGGAAAGAAGAAGGAAAGGAAAAAAAAGAGCAGAAGGTTTTGGTTCCAATCCAACCCGAGTTTATTTACAGTATAGTATATCCAAGTAATGTAAGTAATCTCATTATATTTGCTATTATTTATATTTTCAATAATAATCTTGGATCACGCATGTTATACTTTTGTTTTCATGAATATATGAACTTATGTATAAGTATATATATGTGCATGTACAAGTGGATTGCTAATTGATATGATGGCCGAAATTGTGAGATGTATATATGTTCATATGTGTATTGTTGGAGAGGTAATTTATATATGTTACGAACACTTATGTAATTTATGTGAATATACGTGTATTATGTCCTAAGTGATTGTCTTATTAAGAGTTGCGTCTTTCATTGCTCTATCTCTTGATGTTAATGAGGAATTTTAAACCTGATCTTGGTCATGTAATATTTGGTACTTGATTAAGGTTCTAGATATAATTCTTATAGCGTGATTTGATATTGTTCTGTAGAGCTTCAAATCGAATTTCTATAGCTGAAAGTTTACAAGATCTAAAATGTTAAGTCACTTAACTGCAAAAAAAAAAAAAAAAAAAAAACCTAGGACTTGTAACACATCAAGTAATTGAGGTACTATTTGAAAGAGTTAAACATATTTGATTCCATTCCTTTTCAGTGATAAATGCACCAAGTTTAACACCCAAAAATGCCCATTATTATATATATAAAAACCCCCCACAGAACCTCCAGCGTGAGAACAAAAATCTCAATTTCCAAGCAACACAGCCCCTCACAAGTAAAGGAATATTTACAGGCCAGTTTCAAATTCATAGGATATATATACTAAATTTCATTTGTACCAAAGTGTAGGCAGTAGCCGAATTCTCTTTTGTATACGTGGGTTGAGTCGGAATTTGTATATTATGTGTAAGAGGGCTTTATACCGTAAATACATATATAGACCTATATATTTTCTTGTTGATGTAGTGGATATCGAATTTTTTGGTAATTTCGGAAAATACTGAACATGTTTTTTTGAAAATTTTGGAAATGTTTGAAACTGCATTGCATATTTTGAAAATTCACCCCTACAACATGAAATATATTGTTAAGCCGGATTGATGACAAGAAAACGGAGCGTCCGAGCATATTGGCTATTTGATATAGAGCGTTCGGACATATTGGCCGCCATTAGGGCACCTCAGCGTATTGGCTATTTTGATATAGACCGCCGGGGCATATTGACTATTGAGGTATCAATTCGTAAGCCTTTTTGTATAAGTCACTTGTAGGAAAAGTGTTATAGCCATTGCATTAAATTTGGATTTGGATATCGACTTTGGACCGGTTTAACAGGATTTACATTTGGACTTTGGTTTTAGACATTGAAAATTTTGTTCTGACTTTGCATTTCATCGATTTTGAAAACTTACATCATATAATGACTTGGATTAACTTTTGATTGGTTTACGATACATGACTTTGTTGACTTTATCCGTTGGTTATGTCTTTGTATGTTTAGGGGTAAATTTTGTAATTTCATTTGCGAAGCAGAAGCATGTTATTTTCTATACTGCAAATATGGTAAAGTTACTTGCAAGGCGAAGTTTCGCTCATACTATACTTTCTCATTATTTTTCAAGTGATCAGGATACGACTTTATTTACATTGAGGAGGACCAGGAGTGAGTTTTTGCGAGGCGAGGGGCTACGAGGATATCTATAGGGATTTAGTCATGACACTTTATAGATTTGACATTGATGTAATTTCGCAGATTTAGTTTATTACCTTTAGTCATGTAAGACTATTGTACCATTTTCTTTTATGTTGTCTAGACTTTACCACTTTATTATTTATGATGATTTCAACTTTTATTTTGACTTCCGCTGGCATCGGTTTGCGGCATATTGCTGACATGTTTTTGTATCGATTTCGACGCCTTGTTTTTTCCTTAGCAAAATATGGTAGGTGAGCCATTCTGAGTACTAGGGCTCGGGACAGGTCGCTATATCATAGGACTTTGAAAGACGGTTCCAACGATATGAAAAAAGCCAGAAACTCTAAGTGACCAGGACATGTAAATCAGGGTCACCGATCGCGAAGGCTTCAGAACGCCATAACTTTTCCTTTCGCTTGGAGTTTCTAGGCTTATTATATACCTTTGAAACCATCTTTCCGAACACTACGGTGCTGCCATAGACTCTCGTGGCCAACATGGGACGTCCGAACCAGGGTCATTGGCCGTGGCGGCTCCAAAACGACATATGTTTGCCTTTCGCTTGAAGTTTTTAGGCTAATTATATATTTTTATAACCGTCTTTCCAAGTCCTACATTGATTTAATCTCTCTCCTGATCGAGCTAAGACCTCTGGATCAAGATCACCGACCGCAAGGACATCGAAACCCCATAACTTTGCATGTCGCTTGTAGTTTATTGGCTTATAATATACTGCTCATAAAGACGGTTCAAACGATATATATTAGGCCCAGAAACTCCAATCAATGATGTAATTATGGCGTTTCAAAGCCACCAAGGACATTGAGCCTGATATGGACGTCATGGCTCAACAGAGAGATTTTGTTGCAGTGCATTAGGGTTTGGAATGAGGTTTCCAACGGTATATAAAAAGCTTAGAAAATCCAAGCGACGACGAAGTTATGGCATTTCGAAGCTGTCGTGGTTGTGGACCTTGATCTGGACATCCTAGTTCGACCAAGAAAAAATATATTATTGTAGGACTCAAAAAGATGGTTCCAACAGTATATAATAAGCCTAAAAACTCCAAGCATAAGGCAAAGTTATGGTGTTCCGAAAACGCCATGCCGGTAACCCTGATTCAAACATCGTAGCTCGACCACAAGAGTCTACTACAGTTTCGTAGTGCTCGGAACAATGATTTCAACAGTATATAATGAGACCAAAAATTTGAAGCGTAAGGCAAAGTTATGGCGTTTCGAAACCGCCACAGCCGTAACCCTTATCCGGGTGTCACAGCTCAACCACGAATGTCTTTGCAGCATCGTAGTGCTTGAAAAGATGATTCTAATGGTATATAATAAGCCCATAAGCACTAAGCGACAACGAAGTTATCGCATTTTGAATTAGTCATTGTCGGTGACCTTAATCCGGACATCTCGGCTCAACCATGAGAGAATATTACATTATCATAGAGCTCGAAAAGATAGTTGCAACGGTATATAATGAGCCTAAAAACTCCAAGAGAAAGGCGAAGATATGGCGTTTCGAAACCTCCATGGCCGGTAACCCTAATCCGGACAATCCGGCTCGACCACGAGAGTCTATCACGGCATCCTAATGCTCGGAAAAGTGATTCCAACTGTATATAATAAGCGGGGAAACTCCAAGACACGCCAAACATATGGCATTTGGAAGCAGCACGGCTGGTGATTCTGACCGTGGTGGCTTGGAAACACCATAACTTTGTTGTTCTTTTGAGTTTTTGGTCTTATTATACGCCGTTGGAACCATCTTTTCAAGCACTACGACACCACAAACTACTGTGGCCGAGCTGGGATATCTGGATCAGGGTCTGGCCCAGACGGCTTCAAAATGCCATAAATTCTCCTTTTTGTTGGAGTTTCTAGGTTTATTATATACTACTAGAAACATCTTTCCAAGCACTATGACGCCACAGTAGACTTTTGTGGTCGAGCTAGGATGTCCAGATAAGGGTCACCGACTATGGCGGCTCCAAAATGCCATAACTTTGTCTTTTGCTTGGAGTTTTTAGGCTTGTTATATACCATTTGAACCTTGTTTTCCAGCTCTACGATGCTGTATACTCTCTCCTGGTCGAGCTGGGACGTCCGGATCAGGGTCACCGACCGTGGAGGCTACGGAACACCATAGGATCGCCTTTTGCTTGGATTTTCCGGGCTTATTATGTATCCTAGGAACCATCTTACCGAGCACTACGATGTTGCAATAGACTCTCGTGGTTGAGCCAGGACATGCAGATCAAGGTCATCGGCCATTGTGGCTTCGAAATGACATAACTTTGTCTCTTTCTTGGTGGCTTTAGGCTAATTATATACTGTTAGAACCATCTTTCAAAGCCCTACAATGTTGTAATATTCTCTCCTAGTCTATCCCAAACATCTGGATCAGGGACACTGACCATGGGGGCATCAAAACCTGATAACTTCGCATGTTGCTTGGAGTTTCTAAGCTTATTATATAATGCTATGATGGCTCTAAGGGTGTATATTAAGCTTGGAGCTCCAACCGACGACATAATTATGGTGTTTCAAAGTCGCGGAGTCCGGTGAACCTAATCCGGACAACCCAGATCGACAAGGAGAAAATATTGCAGTGTGATAGCACTCGGAATGAGGTTTCCAATGGTATATAAAAGGCTAGAAACTCCAAGTGACGACAAAGTTATGGCATTTTGAAGCCGCTGCGACAGGTTACGCTGATCCGGAGGTTCCAACTCGACCAAGAAAGAATATTATATCATCGTAGGGCTCGGAAATTCGGTTCTGACGGTATATAATAAGCCTAAATACTAAAAATAAAAGGCAAAGTTATGGCGTTTCAAAACCACCACTGCCAGAAACCTGATCTGGACGTTCCGGCTTGACCTGGAGAGAATATTACATCATTGTAGGGCTCAAAAAGACAGTTCCAACAGTATATAGCAAGCTTAAAAACCCCAAGCGAAAGGCGAAGTTATGGCATTTCAAAACTGCCACAAACGGTAACCCTGATCTGGATGTCCCAGCTCGACCACCAGAGTCTATTGCAGAGTTGTAGTGCTCGAAAAGACGGTTTCAAAGGTATATAATAAGCACGTAAACTCTAAGCGAAAACGAAGTTTTCATGCTTCGAAGCCGTTGCGACCAGTGACCCTGATACGGACGTCTTGGCTCGACTAGAAGAGAATATTACATCATCGTAGGGCTCGGAAAGACTCTTCCAACCGTATATAATAAGCCTAAAAACTCCAAACAGAAGGCAAACTTATAGCATTTCAAAATGGCCACGGCTAGTAACCATAATGCGGATGTCCTGTCTCGACCACGATAGTCTATTGTGGCATCGTAGAGCTCAGAAAGATGATTCCAATGATATATAATAAGCCTAAAAACACAAAACGAAAGAAAAAGTTATGGCTTTTTGAAACAGCCACAATCAGTAACCCAGATCCGAGTGTCTTGGCTCGACCACAAATGTCTATTGTAGCATTGTAGTGCTCGGAAAGACGATTCCAATGGTATATAATAAGCCCATAAACTCCAAAGGATGACAAAGTTATCACGTTTCGAAGTCATCGCGGCCGGTGACTCTAATCCGGACGTCCCAACTTGACCAGGAGAGAATATTACATCACCGTAGAGCTCGGAAAGGCGGTTCTAATATTATATAATAAGCCTAAAAACTCAACGAGAAAGGCGAAGATATGATGTTTCAAAACCTCCATGGCAGGTAACCCTAATTCGTACGTCCCGACTCGTCAACGACAGTCTATTGCATCGACGTAGAGCCTACAAAGAGAATTCTAACTGTATATAATGAGAGGAGAAACTCCAAGAGACGGCGAAGTTATGGCAATTTGAAGCCGCATGACCGGCGACGCCGATTTGTCCGTCCCAGCTCGACCTGGTGAGACTATTATGATCCGTCGAGACTAATGCGGCCGTGGCGGCTTTAAAAGGCCATGACTTCGCTATAGCTTAGAGTTTTGTTGCTTATCATATACTGTTGGAACCTTCTTTCTAAGGCATAGATGCTATAATATTCTCTCAGTATCGAGCCGTGACATCCAGATCAGGGTCACTATCCGCGGTGGCTTCAAAACGCCATAACGTCGTTGTCGTTTTTGAGTTTCTGGGATTATTTTATATCATTAGAACTGTCTTTCAAAGCCCTATGATGCTGCGACATTCTCTCTACGTCTAGACAGGACCTCCAGATCAGGGTCACTGGCCGCGGTGGCTTTAAAACGCCATAACTTCGCGGTCGCATGGATTTTCTGGTCTTTTTATACGCCATTGGAAACGTTAATCAAAACCCATATAACCTTATAATTTTCTTCCTTAGTCATGCCGAGAAGTCCAGATCAGGGTCATCAGCCACAGGACTATGAAACGCCATAATTTCGTCCTTGGTTGGAATTTCTGGTCTTATTATATACAGCTGCAACCAACTCTTCGAGCACTATGACGCATCAATAGACTTTCATGTTCAATTCAGGACATCCGGATCACTGTCACCGGCCACAGTGTCTTGGAAACGCCATAAGTTCCTCTTTTCTTTAAGTTTCTTGTCTTATTACATGCTATTGGAACCATCTTTCTGGGCACTACAACACCGCAATAGACTCTCGTGGTCGAGTTTGGACGTCAGGATCAGGGTCACATGGCATAAATTCACCTATTTCTTGGAGTTTCTAGGCTTAATATATACTAATGGAAACCTCTTTTCAAGCGCTACAATGCCAAAGTAGACTTTTATGGTCCAGGCGGGACGTCTGGATCTTGGTCACCTTCGAGATGCTATAACTTTGTCTTTCACTTGGAGTTTTTAAGCTTATTGTATACCGTTTGAATCGTCTTTTCAAACCCTACGATGCTGTAATACTCTCTCCCGATCGAGCCAGGACTTCCGAATTAGGGTCACCGACTACGGAGGATTTGGAACGCCATAACTTTGCCTTTCGCTTACAGTTCCTGGCCTATTATATACCTTTGGAACCATGATTACTACAATGCCATAATATAATCTCGTGGTCGAGCTGGGACGTCCGGATCAAGGTCACCGGACGGCGGCTTCAAAACGCCGTAGTTTTTCCTTTTAATTTTAGTTTTTATGCTAATCATATACCGTTAGAACCATCTTTTCAAGCCCCACAGTGGTGTAATATTCTCATATGGTCAAGCCGAGACATTTAGATCATGGTCTCTGACAGAATGGGCATTTAAACCCCATAAATTCACATGTATCTTAGAGTTTCTAGGCTTATTATTTACCACTCGGAAAGACGGCTCCAATAGTGTATAATAAGAATAGAAACTCAAATAGACGACAAAATTATCTCGTTTCCAAGCACCAAGGCTGGTGAACCTGATCCGGACATCCTGTCTCGACATGGAGAAAATATTGCAGCGTCATAGGACTTAGAATGAGGTTTCGAACGGTATATAAAAAGATAGAAACTCCAACCGATGACAAAATTATGGCATTTCAAAACCGTCGCGATTGGTGACCCTGATCCAGACGTCATAGCTCGACTAAGAGAGAATATTACATCATCGTAGGGCTCCAAAAGACACTTCCAACGGTATATAATAAGCCTAAAAACTTCAAGCGAAAGACAAAGTTATGGCTTTCGAAACTGCCATGGTCGGTAACTTTGATCCAGACGTCTCGGCTTGTCCAAAAGAGAACATTAAATTATCATAGGGCTCGAAAAGACGTTTCCAATGGTATATAATAAGCCTCAAACTCCAAGTGAAAGGCAAAGTTATGGCGTTTCGAAATTGCCACGGCTGGTTACCCTGACTTGGATGTCCCGTCTCGACCACAAGAGCCTACTGCAGCATCATAGTGTTTAGAAAGGCGATTCCAATGGGTTATAATAAGATGGTAAACTCAAAGCCACGACAAAGTTATTGTGTGTTGAACCCATCGCAGCTGGTGACCTTAATCCGTACGTCCTGGCTCCACTAGGAGAGAATATTACATCATCATATAGCTCGAAAAGGCAATTCAACGGAATATAATACGCCTAAAAATTCTAAGCAGAAGACGATGATATGGTATTTTGAAATGGCCAGGGCTGGCAACCTTGATACACGTCCCAGCTCGAAAAGGAGAGAATCTTACATCATTGTAGGACTCGGGAAGAAGGTTACCCCAGTGTATAATAAGCCTAAAAACTACAAGTGAAAGGCAAAGTTATGGCATTTCGGAAATCCCCTGCTGGTAATGCTGATCTGGACATCCCAGCTCTACCACGAGAGTCTATTGCAGTGTCACAATGCTTAGAAAGATGATTCCAATGGTGTATTATAAGCGCAAAAACTCCAAGCGAAAGGCAAAGCTATGTGGTTTCGCAGCCGGCCTGGTCGACGACCCTGATTCTAACGTCCTAGCTCGACCACTAGAGTCAAGTGATCCATCGTAGTGCTTGCAAATGTGGTTCTGACGGTATATTATAAGCCCGTAAACTCTAACCGACGATGAATCATCGCATTTTGAAGTCGTTGCGGCTGTTGAACCTGACCCGGACGTCTGGTCACGACCAAAAGAGAATATTTCAGTGTCATAAGGCTCGGAATGATGTTTCCAAAGATATATAAAAATCCCAAAAACTCCAATCGAGGACAAAGTTATGGTGTTTCGAAGCCGCCGCGACCAGTGACCGTGATGTGGACATACTGGCTCGAGCACAAGAGAATTTTATAGAATCGTAGGGCTCTGAAAGACGATTCTAACAGCATATAATAAGCTCAAAAACTCCAAGCTAAAGGCAAAGTTATGGCATTTCGAAGCTGCCACGGCTAGTGACCATGGTCCCGACATCCTGGCTTGACTAGAATAGAGTATTGCAATGACGTATGACTCGGAAAGGCGATTCAAACTATATTTAATAAGCGGGGAAACTCCAAAAGATGGCGAATGTCCGCCTAGATCAAGGGGTGAGCGATAACGAATCGCTCAACAAGTATTTCCTCCTAGATTCGTCAAGTGGATCATGCATGGGGAAACGGGAAGTGGGTAATACAATGAAGTATAACTTAAACATCAAATGTATCATATGAATTGAGATAAAAGTAAAGGAATCAACCAAAAGTCAACAGTACAGTAAATCTGACAGACATCATATAATAGAAGACCATCTCCGATAAGGAGCATCGTAAAGTAAATTGATTCTTCCATTAATCATTCTTGTTTAACATATAGACATTATCGTTCTAGTGTTTAATCTCTTCGGTTTGTTCCTTATTGTTTTTAATCATACTTGGTCTCATACTACCAGAGTCATAACTTATGGGCACTAGAGGGTGCATGAGACATGATTGTGATATGTGCATCGTAAAACTTTTGAAACACATTTCCTTTCAAACATACATAAACATGACATGACATGATTGGCTATAGCACTTTTCGTAACATAAGAATGGTACCCATGACATGTCGAATGATTCCCCAAGTAGTCACGAGTACTGTCTATGAATCCCGATGGTCCTACCATGGTGTTACATCATACGTACATAGGACTAACGATGACACATTATAACAAAGAACCCGAGTCCCAGACACGGTGTTACACTCTGCAATAACGTATTTTGCCCCTGACATCCTCTCCCAGGCCCAGACATCAGACATCTCTCCATTTAGAATGCCATAGACGTAACTGAAAGGCAGAGAACCCTGGTCCCGAACAAGGTGTTACACTCAGCCAGCAGATCATACGTATACAGAAAGGTAGAGAGCCTTTGTCCCAGACAAGGTGTTACACTCACCCACAGATACATGCATAAGTCATACGGAATCATTTGTCTCGTGGTATAATTTCTTAAATCATGAAAACTTTAAAACATTTCATGCAGAACTCATTTCATAAACATGTTTATAAATAAACTTAGTGTTGTCGAAAATTATGAAGACATACATGACAGAAGGCTGAATGTAGGTCTCTATTCTTTTCATTAACTTCCTGGTAATTCTTAATTGGAATTAGTGATTGTTTGTTCATGATTGTATTTAGTTATTATTTATTCCATTATCTTGTCTTAATTGGATAATTTGCCCTTTTTTGGGCCGTATGTTATCAAACATGCATACCCTAATTTCTTTGACATATGGTGTTAGCAAAATTATGCTCTTTTTAACCATTGAACATTTAAATTGCCTTTTGTTAGTAATATAATCTCAACGCATATTTTATATGTATTTATAGAACTACGTTTTGAAATGGTTAATTCATGATAAGGCACCAAAATTGGGCTTAGGGCCGAAAAGTACCCATTACCCTAATCAAATTACTCAATTTCTATTTAGTGTTCCACTGTGTTCATTTTTCATATATAGGACTCATAATAATTATCTAATCACATAGAAATTGTTACATGTTTGTAATTCATTATTTTAGTTGCCAAAATGGTCATTGGGCCGAAACCTAGTAAAGTCCAATACTTGGAATTTCAACATTATGTAATGGTTACACTTATGGCCATTTTACTTTTCATGTACTTGTCATTCTTATACATAATTCTGAAAATATACACCAATGGAAATGTGCTTTAATGTGACATATTTTAGACCCCTTGGCCGAAACTAGGGGGTATCTCAATATGAATTTTTCAACATATAACAATCTTGCTTGATGCTAATGATAATAAGACACACCTTTCATATTTTAATTACTATAGGTGTTGTGATGATGATTCATAATGTACATCAACATACTTAATTTTAACATGCTCAAATCACATCATACACATATTCTCATGATCACAAAGATTATGTTTATGATGATGATCATGCTAAAAATGACATTCTAACATATAAAGTGTAAAATCTATGGAATCACACCCTCTTAGGCCATGATCATCAAGATACATATCATGATGATGGTGATGATTTCATGGCCTATGTTGGAGGCTTATGAGCCATCCCCTCTAATAAGAAAAATGGTGATTCTATGATGTTGATGATCAAAGATGACATTTTTAATGGCATGCATTGTGAAATGGTTTGTTTTGTACCGTCATTGTACTGTATTATGACCATATTCATATGAATCTCTTATCTTACACATGAACATAAAGATGATGATAATAATTCTTCACATGCATGTATGGAGATGATGATTGATTAAGTTCTTTATACACTTTCTAGTATAAAGTACTTATATTCCTACCATTTGCATCAAAGTATTGAACGAATGATAAAATTCCATTCTCCTCGTCATGCACGCCTTAAAGTGGTTGTTTATATCTCATTTATGCCTTTCATGTTACATATAAATGTCATCCTAGTTATACTTGATTAATCCATTCAAGAAAAATACACATGCATACACAAATTGAGCATGCAACCATACTTGTCATGAATTGGTGTTAGAGACTTTATTTTAGTCGTTGCATACATGATCCATTGCTTAATTACGAACATAAGAAACTTTGGTTTTTATTTCCTTGAAGGAGCTAGGAAGAATACTTGCCTTGGATACTTGAATCTTACACTAACTACTAAAAGATTTCTTCTTTGGTCCCTAGCTTGGAAGTCACGGCCTTGACGGACAAGAGGAAGAAAAGAATAGTTCCTTAGGAAGAAAATGAGATTTTGAATGCACTAGAATCAATTCGAAATGATTCTCACCTTGAATGGCTTGAATACTCCTACTTGTTCAACTATGATTACTTCTTCTTTCTCCTTGAAGAACTTTCAATTATAGCCTAAAAAGGAAGATGAGTTGAGTGTTTTTGTGGAAGATGTAGAGTGAGAGGAAGGTGAACAAGATTAATAAAGTGTTTACCTTGTTGTTTATAATGCTTGGATACTTGATTCCTCCTTTGATAGTTAAAAGAATCCACCCCGGCCTTGCTATGTTGGCTCACGGGTAGAAGATGAGTGGGAACCAGAGGAAGGCTTGAATTTGTAGAGAGAAGGAAGAGGAAAACTATTTTAGTGAGACGTCGAAAGTGTGGAGAATGGGGAGAGATGGAAATGACGAATGGTCTTGCAATTTGGAAGTTTTATCCCCATTTTCATAACCTTGGCCGGATGTGGAGTGGGAGGAACAAATGATGGGGAATCTTGGATGGGAGTGAAAAGGAATTTGCACGCAATCTTATTGGTTGAATGTCTTACATGGTTTAGACAATATAATGATTAAATTGAGGAAATAAAAGAAATGAATTAAACTTTTAGGGATAAAATTTGAAGGCTGGTCGGTTGGTGTTTAAGTGTGGGGAGGATTATTGTTTCTTGTCTTGGATGATGAAGTGGGTGTAAGAAAAAGTTCATGCATGAAAAGAGAGTGGATGGATGTCTTGCTTGTGTAAGGTAGTGTAAGAAATAGGAAATGATGTCTAAAAGAATAAAAGTGAAAGAAAGTGGGAAATTTGGGGAAAAGGAAATAATAGACGGATGGGTGGGGGTGTCTGTGGGGGTGAAATTACATTCTTAGCCTTCCTCTATTTTCCCTAAGTGTTATTTCCTTTTTCCTTTATTTTAATCTTTAGATAAAATTGTACTAATTCTTCTATTTTCAAAATTAATTAGCCTATACTAATTAAGTTAATTTAGTAGTTTTGGATTTAATTTAAGGTAGCACTTACACTCACATTATACTACCTTACGGCATCTCAACGAAGTTCGTTCTAAGCTCGTAACGGGAGTCGGGTGTAACCACGCTAGTCTATGTACGTATGATGTAACAACGTGGTCGGACCATCGAGATTCATAGACGGTACTTGAGATGACTCAGGGGATCATTCAGTATGTCGTGGGTACCGTTCTTACGATACGAAAAATGCTATAGGCAATACATGTTTCTAAATGTTTTATGATGCATGCATCACATACATCTCTGCATGAGCATTTGACACCCTTACGATTGATCAACACCTACAATTAGATGGGCACAGATTACGCATATAGGTCTGGAATTAGTAAGGGATATGACCTTAGGGCCACTAGGAATAACCAAGTGATGATTAAGTTTTTAAAACATTGTTAAATACAGGTTTAAGATTATTCTGTTACATGTCTTATATGCCTATGTTATTTGTCTTACTTGTCCCTTCCTTGTCATTTTCTGGAGACCGAGTTATGTTATTTATTTACTGTACTTGTTCTCATACCCCGTCTTCTATGCATGATCCATATGACGAACCTAAGTGGAAATACTTTTTGAGCGATTCATTATCGCTCACCCCTTATTTTACACCTTGCAGAGCCTCAGGAGCCTGGGATGGAGTACATAGACGAAGAGCCGAAAGAGTAGGTTCTATGAGCAGTCTATTGTACCTCGTAGTTTCAGCTTTTGTATTTTGTCATTTCAACCATGTACTGATGCATCGATGTACTGATGATGTTATACTTTGATGTAGTGATGATGTACATATGTCGTTTATGTTTTCGTTTTGTCTATTTTATGATGCTTCCGCTATTCAATATAGGTTTATGACAATGTGAATATAGATGTTATCGACGCCTAGCACTTCCCACAGAAGAGTACGACGGGTGCACCGTGCAGAGAACCTAGTCCCAGGCGAGGCGCTACAATTAGGGTTATGATAATTTCTAAGACCGTTTTTAGTGTAGTAATGTGCTATAGTGGCTTAATTTCTAAAAATCATTCCTTATGGCTAAGATCTATATTTAAGTTCAAGATCGTCTTATCGGAAATATCTCCATTAGGTTTAATAACTTATCTATATATATAAATAAATCTTCCTATTCCTGTTCTTTAGGAAATATCTCTAAGGTCAGGGTTCCAAGATAACCCTACGGTAGAAAACGTAAGGTTCTTTTGACCGTTCATCTCTAAACCGTTCTAGTTGGCTTAGTCTAAGGCTGTCACTCTCAGTATAGGATCATTTCTTAAATCTAGGATCATTACTTAAATTCTAAGATCACTTCTTAAGTTTATGCCATTGTTTACTTTATGTGTCCGTAATGGATTAGAGCCATTGCTCTGATGCCACCTGTAGCACGCCGCCTAAAACTAGGGTTTCGGCTGGTGCATGTGCCGTACTCTGCTACAAGAAGTACAAGGCGTCCATACCATACATATACATGCCGGCAAAATCATGGTACAATATTGCGGAAGCAACATACACATAAACAAACTACAATGCATTATATTACATTGCTATTCTGTACAAACCATAATGTGCTAAATCCTGAACTTCTCTGAATACATCATAATCAACTGACTGATATCCCCAAGGATAATCTCTCGGCATACTGCGTTTATATCGGTAATCTATCTGAAATCATCCTCGATAAACTTGTAAAGTGGTACATATTCTCTACAAAGTGATAAGGCAAGTATGAGTGATGACACTAATCGCACAGCAAGTAGTCTCCCTAGATACGTCATGTGGATAATGCATGAGGAGATGTGGTAAGAAAATAATACTGCATAAATAAGAACATAACGAATCGTATCTCTGATTTGTAATGAATAAAGTGCATAACATAAAGGTAAATCACTAACATGCAACACATACATCTCTATCAAGTAAACAAGTTATACTATCGAGTCTCTAAAAATTGCCACTATCATGTATATCCAATCATAGAATCTCAATCCAAGTCTAAGATGTCATCATACTTAGTCTTGTCATCTAAACACATCAAGTCCTTATGCGAGTCATGTAAATGCGATAATACTGTGATATGACGCCTTTTAAATTCATTCCATAAAAATTTCTGTACAATGAAAATCTAAACCGGTGTCATAAAATTGTACATGTACTGTACAATAAAACATTATGTCCATAACCATTTTCTGTAATCTGTCTGTACATATCATTTCCATAAACCATTTGAAACATATCTTTTATATGATGGCTATAACACTTATCATAACGTAAGAACCGAATGATTCCCCGTATAATCATCATGTACAAATATGAATCCCTATGATTCCTCATGGTGTTACATTATATGTACATGAAATCTAATGGTGACGTTGATAGGGTGGAGATCCCTCATCCTAGACAAGGTGTTACACGCGGCCAAGCTGTAACTGTAACTGTAACTGTATGATAGGGTACTGTATGCCCATGACACCAACCTCTCTTAGGTTCCAGTGTGATGACGGTGCTTCGGTAAGCAATAACATACTGTATGCCCCTGAACACCACCAACTTCGGCTGGCATCAGGACGGCACTCCAAAACATATCATATTATAAATATGTGTTGATAGAATCAATCGTCTTGTCGGTATGGTTCATTACGTATGAAAAAATTTAAAACATTTTGTGAAATGCAAACATGTATGCAAATGCCTCCATTTCTATTCCATTCAACATATATCTATATCTAAATATCCTCATATCATCATGTACTTAAAACACAACATATATGTACATAATCCATGTCCTAAATCATGAAAATTCCACATTCTTTTCTCTTTTCTTATCCTCTGTCAACATCCCTCTTTTTTGTACAATTTATCCATCAATATTTTCTTAAAATATCCAACTTACACTTAGTAAGAAGGGCCAAAAAACCTTACTATTCCATTTAGATTTAGCCTTGTAGGTACCTTTTGGTATGGTCGCCCGAAAATGGATGACATCCGCTCATGTTTTGATCGTATTGGGTTTAATGGCAAATGTCAAATAGGTCCCATTGATCGTACACATATTCTGATTGCATTTGAGTGCGATGATGATTACATATGCTGCTTTTATCGACGGACATGGACAATCTTGGGACGGCTCATGCGCGTCACCAAATAAACATATTATTTTGACCCCAAAGTTGATGTCCTCATAGTTCCTGTGTGGATTTCTCTTCTGGGTCTACCGGTATATTTACACACACTAGAGTCTCTCTTTGAAATTGCACGAATGGTGGGTGTTCCTGTAAAAACGGATGTTGCCACAAGTAATATACTACAGCCCTCAGTTGCACGAGTTTGTGTTGAATTGGATGTATGTAAAGAGAAACCGACCAAGGTATATATTCAATGCGCAGATTATGGTGTTTATCAGACTGTTGAATATGAGGATTTCCCTTTATATTCTGCACTGCCGCATCTTGGGTCATGCCACTGCATCATGTTTGGATGAGCTGTGACAACCGACTTCTCAACTGAAGCATGCAACTTCAGCTACCATACCTGCTGACAAGTTATCTAGTCAGGTTCCATCATAGAAACGTCACATTGTAAAGTCCACTAAACGCTGGACCCCTAAAAAAGATGGACCACCCGTAAGTGGTCTTCATTTGCATGATGATATTAATTTAGTCTCTTAGCCAAACACTATGCCATCTGCGGAAAAGCCACATGAGAAAACACCTTCTTTTTATCTTATATCAACACTTACAATGTCCGTTCTAGAACCACCTATGAATGATATGTCAATAACACACCAGACGGATTCTCCAAAATTTTTTCTGCTTAGCCAGTCGCTTTAGAAAAAATTTCAGATCAGCAGGATTTTTGTAGGTTACAGCAGGATCCTGAGTTCCTTTTATCACGCTCAGTGCCTTCTTGTTTGGGGATGACATTTGATATGTATCTAAAACTGAGGCACGGTCGTACAGAATCTACATTGTTTCTTTGGCGCAAGCTCGCGCATCGTTGCAGATATCCACGGATGATGCCTCTAGGATTAAACTACTGGTGGATGCCGAGGTTCAGATTAAATCCCACCCAAAAAGACGCGAGTCCGACATAAGAGATCTGAGCTTTCTCTGCCACCCCCCACAACTAAGGTAACGCGACAAACGCATCACTCTGTTTCTCAGTGTGCTTCCTCATTTCCTTCTACTCAATGAATTTCTTAATTTGGAATGTACGTGGTATTGATACCTCATACGATCATATTCTTTTTTTAGTACGTTCTCATCATATTTTCTTTTTGGTGACTATTGTTCCTAAGCATGGGGCAGAATTTATAGATTCATATCAGACTTTATTGCCATGTTTACTTCGCGTGGGCAATAACAAAGAGTAGAAGCGTTACTATTCAATATCATTTTAGCTCGCTGTATATTCAAGAGCAATGAACCCGTGTAGCTTGAATGATGATGGACCAAGTAAAGTAGCTGGCGACAATCCGTTTCTACATAGAGTTCATCATAAGTCATAGCATAGTAAGTAAGGGAGAACAATAAAGCCATCAATTCAGCTTGAACTAGAGAAACACATGGCAATGCGTAACATATAGCCGAAATAAAATGTCCGAATTCATCACGGAGAATAGCACCCACAGCAGCTTTGCTTCGGCCTACAGCTGCATCCACATTTAATTTCATTCTACCAGTAGGGGGCAACGTCCATTTGACCAATCTATGGCGTCGTAATTTTAACCGTGGAGAGAATCCTTGAGCAATTAGATGAGGTAAAGACTGAGCGAATTTACGACACTGCACAAATGCACACCATGTGTATATATTCGTATGTATCTGATGTAATAATCGGCTGGCCGAGAAGACGTTTTCTCCAAACTTGATGGAGGTATACTCTTTCCAAATAACCCAAGTAACTAATGCTGTGGCCACCACACATAATTGACCCTGCATTGTTGCAGCCGAAGCCTGGCGCCACCAAGAATATAGGTAAGTTTGGATAGTTGTGTGACGAGGCATAGGACCCGAGAACAAAGTTGCTACTTGTATCCATGTTGACTTGACTGCTGGGCAATGCAAAAAGATATGGTCTCTAGTATCCGACTGTGTTAAACAGAAAATACATTGTGATGGATAAATTGCCTGCCATATGCGAAGATTATTTGTTAGCGGAAGAGAATGACACCATAAACGCCATAAAAACACCTTCGGCCCCGGGGGTTATGTGGGCCACCAAATATACTTAGAGAGTGCAAATAAAGAGGATTGCGAATGCAATAACGAATAAGCTGACTTAATAGTATATTGTCCAGATGAGTCAGGAACACAGCGAAAGCCATCCTGAGAAGTCTCAACATAATCTTGCATGTAGCTATGTATATCACAAATGCGCTTCCAAACCGATGAGTCACAAATATGTGCATAGATATTATTCCTGCGGCCATATTTTGCTCGGCTGAATACAGCCCATAGCGTATCAGACGTGTGATATTTCCACCATAAATGGCCATCATATACCTTTTGGACCAACTTTAAATTGCGTATACCCAAACCTCCATTCTCAATGGGTTGACAAACTTGAGACCAAGACATCCAATGATGTCGTCCATTCCATAAGAAACAAGACATTTTTTTTTATTCAAGACGTTCACACACTTTTAGGTAATCTTGAGCTTGCTATAATGTGTATTGGCGTAGTAGCCAAAACGTGCCTGAGAAGGACCACTCTACCTGCCATTGAAAGCAACTTTGATGACCAAGAATTTAGGCGCTTGTCAAAATGCTCTAAAAGGGCTACACAATAAGCTGATCGATTAATACCCTTATGTAAAAATGATCCAGGATACTTAATGGGTAGAGTCGCCAATCGCATACCAAGCTGTTGTGCCACACTTGGCCCTGATACAGTGTTTCCTACCACCAATTGGCTCTTAAGAAAATTTACTAATTTCCCTGAAGCAGACTGATAGATATCTAAAAACTTATGAAACTTTTGAATGTTAGACATACTTCCATTCAGAAAGACCACCAAATCATCCGCAAAGGCCAAATGAGATACCTGTGGGACACGGCCCACTTGAAAGCCCCGCAATACCCCCGAACTCATTAAGGCATTAATTCCCCGAGAAAAACCTTCCGAGGCCAATATAAACAACAATGGTGACAAAGGATCTCCCTACTTGATCCCTCGTGTGACTAGGAAAAAATCCACAGGCTTACCATTTATGAGCACCAAACACCGAGTAGCCGATAGGTTGTTAAAGATTATCCGCACAAGCTTAGCGTCCAACCCAAATTTCAGTAAAATCATACGAAGGTATGTCCAATCCACTCTATCGAAAGCCTTAACCATATCTAGCTTAACTATAACATGACCTCCGTGAACATGTTTATCTAGCATATGAACAATTTCCTGAGCTAACAAAATATGATCAGTAATACCACGGCCCTTGAGAAATCCTGCCTGTTCCGAAGATATAAGTCATGGGAGAAGTTCCGCTAGACGTGTTGCTAATAGTCGAGTGATAACCTTTGCCAAAAAATTTGTCAATCAAATAGGACGAAAATCATTAAATGATTGTGGATTTGATACCTTCGGGATGAGAGTAATGAGTGACGCTGCAAACTGATTAGGCGGCTGCACTCCAATAAATAATTCTTGAACCGCTTTATGCACGTCAGTCTTTATGATAGGCCAGAATTTGCGATAGAAGGAGCCGGGGAGCCCATCTGGGCCAGCCGCACTGGTTGGACTAAGATCCCAGACTGCCCTCTGTACTTCCTGGAGATCCGGTAAAGCCAACAACATGTCATTATCTGCCTGTGTGAGGACGGTGGGAATATACCAAAGAACAGCTGAAGGATCCGATAATTGTTACTCTGAAAATAATGTTTGATAGTAATGGACATCCTGGTTCTCAATGTCAATGCTATGTTGATATTCGACACCACTGGAATCAACTATTGTACTTATTGTCTGACGGCGTCGTTTATCTTTAACTATTTGATGATAATACCGTGTGTTCGCGTCGCCTTCTTGCATCCATTTTACATTGGCCTTTTGCTTCCAGAATAGTGTAGCTCGATGCTGCAGATTCAATAAGGCGGTCATACTACGATGATACAACTCACGGGATGTGTCAGTTGGATGATTGTCATATTCTCTCTCGCAGCGAAGAGTCTCCGTTTCGGCTTGCTCAATAGCATCAAAAATGTTGCCAAAGACATCCTTATTCCATTGTTTTAACTGTTGCTTGAGCTGCCGAACTTTGATATAGAAGCCCTTCATACCCCCAACCGTGTCAAAGGATTGCCAATGATGTGTGACAAACTGTTGGAAGTCTGAATGAGTGGTCCATACGTCCAAATACCAAAACGAAGAAGCATGAGTAGACCTGTCGGCTATACATTAAAGATAGATGGGACAATGGTCCGATGTTGTGCGACTAAGATGCTGGTAAGAGATTGTCGTAAAGAGATCAAAAAAATAGACATACAAAGGTATCTATCCAATCTCTGCCAAACACGTCCAAGACCTCTTCCATCACTCCATGTGAAAACCGTACCTTGGTAATTTATTGGTTGAATCATGCATGAAGTTACACAATCATTAAAGTCCTGCAATGTTCAGAGAGGAGGAGAAGACCAACCTTTATGCTCGTCTAATGATAGAAAAGTATTAAAATCTCCTCCTAGAAGCCAAGGGATATCAATCTCAGAATGTATTGCCATAATATCTTCCCAAAGAGGACGACGGGCTGCAATAGTGTGTAATCCATAAACAAAAGTACTGTAAAAATGATCGCCTGTGGGAATCCACTGAAATTGCATCGAACGATTTTGAACCCCCAATCGTTCTGCCTCTAAACATAGGAAAGCTGAACTCCAAAAAATCCAAATTTTATCATGACAAACAGAAACTGCTTGTGTAAAACCAAGTTGTAAACGGTAATAAACCAACGAAGAAGGTCGCAATTTTGGTTCAATCAGAACTAACATATGCAAATGATAGCGACGTAAAAACGATAAAAGATGCTGTAAGGAAGTGCGAATACCGCGGACATTCCAGATCATAATCTTCATTGTGATGATAAACAGTCAAAAGAGTTTGAGAGTGTAGCCCTTGATCTTGTGAGTGGTGGTGAAGAAGGCTCTACATTACGCCAGTGACGACGAAGAAAACGAGGTGGCACTTGGAAAGGGATGTCTAGTTGGCTGTCTGTGGGTGTTGCCGGCTGATCATCACCAACGGGGTTATGATCAGAGGAAACAACTGCTTGCATTAATTCATTTAGTATTTCTAATACAACTTCTTTAGCTGAATGATCTGCAATCTTAACGTCTTGTTGCTCCTATGGTTCCGGTATTATTTCACTATCAGATATAGAAAATGACTGTGAAGGGTGAGAGTTATCCGCAATGAAACTGTCATCAACTCCCTGAAGTCTTGCAAGATCCTGAACATATGAAACCATATGCGTCGTTGTTAAATCTGGAGAAGCAAACAATGGCACAGTCGCATTGTTCTGCTCCTGAACCGTTGTTGTAATCTTCTTAGGAGTCCATCGCTGCTCCTTAGCAGTATCTTTTGTTTTCTGCAAATTATCCTTGGAATGTTGTTGAGTTTCTTTATGCTGTTGCAATTCTGTGATTTTGCCTTCCTGTATTTTTGTGCAGTCTGCCGCCTTATGACCTAATCTGAAACACTTCGGACAGTATGAAGGTAAATCCTCATGTACCACCTGTTGCTGAACCACCCTGTTTAACGCATGAATAAATATTCTTGTGGGAAGTTCTTTCGAGACATCTATTTCAACACATAGGCGAGCAACGGATGGCCGAAGCGATTCCGCTGTTGCCGTGTCTAACTTCATTGAGGTTATATATATATAACCTCAGGGTTCTGCTATTTTGCTGCAATCTCGTTTCTTTTTCTATCATGATCGCATATCATGGAAAAAGCCGCTGGAAAACCTTATTTTTTATAAATACTTTCGTTAAAAACAATGCAGCAGCCAACTAATAGTCAGCGACCTATAACGCGCTTTGAGGGATTGCCTTCAATCTCATTTACGGCTGAAGAGGTAACAACCTTCTATGGACCACTTTGTTATACTTTGATAGGATCGTTTTTGAATGGTCGTCCAACAATGAAACAATTGCAAGTATGTTTTGAAAAGATTGGATTTCGACAAACACCACGTCTAGGATTGCTTGATGATCGTCATGTTATGATTACTTTTGACAACCCCAACGATTACCAACGCTGCTTTATGCGACGTTCATGGACGCGAAATGGCTTCTATATGCGTGTAACACAATGGACACTGTTGTTTGATCCACAATGTGATACACCTATTGTCCCGGTCTGGGTGTCCATTTGGGGGCTACAACTGTTCCTTCATAATAAAACATCATTATGGGATATTGCCCGAATGATTGGTGAGCCATTACGATTGGATTCTACAACTTTGCAAGGTACTCGCCCTTCGGTTCTTCGGTTATGTATTGAAATTGACCTGTCAAAAACATTACCTAGCCGATTGCATATACTTGGTGGTGAGCATGATTTTTACCCAACAGTTGACTATGAAGATGTGCCACTATATTGTTCGGAGTGTAGAATTCTAGGCCATGATCAGCAATCCAACCCTAAAGGGCACGTCCAACCGCAGATTGTCGAACAGCCCACTGAAGAAATTCCTCCACGACCTAATCAGATGGTGTCACGACCGCCAAAGCCTAAGAAAACACGATAGACACCAAAAAATGCAGACATTGACAAGCGCATCAACCTACCGGCTACTCCTCCTATTAGTATTTTGGAACATGATGAAGGCAATCATTCAATATCAAATGATCCACCAATATCCAGCTCTCCTCAAAATAAGCACAACAATGGTAAGAATAATTTGTTGGTATCGGCTGCCCAAGATATATCACTTCTGGGTAAATCACATGGCGTTCCACCCATCACAGTTGATGGGTCATCTCTCGCTAATGTGTCAGATTCAGAAATTGATCCTGTTGCTAGTTCACATCGATACAACAATATGATTATGAACTCAAAATAGGATGAGGTTATTGTTTACTCTCTCCAGCTAGATATTGAGATTTTTCTTAGGGAAATGTGACTAAATGACATGAAAGTGACTTCGGATCGCCTTTTGCAGCGTCTCTTGCATGTAGGTGAGTCTATAACAGAATCACAAGAACCTGTGCCCACTGTACATCAACTTCGACAATGCCGAACAAAGGCTGAAATGCCGTTACCTCCCGCATATGCCTGTGTAATGCATTCTGCTTCGCCATCTTCTTCAAGCTTCTCTTCATGACCCTCTCAATGACTTGTATGATTTGGAATGTTTGTGGATTACGTACATCCTTGGTACGTTTGAAACATCTTATTAAACATCACAAGCTCACATTATTAGTTGTCATTGAACCAAAGGTAGTGCCAACTCAAATAATGCTGTTTCAGCTTCAATTTTCTTTTTCTCGCTCTATATCCACATGTCGGGACAAAATATGTGTATTTTGGCAGCATTCATCTTTTCAACTGAGTGATATTTCTCATGGTGAACAAGCTTCACACCTTCGATATTTTTTACCGACCACACAGCAGTATCTTTCTTTTGCTCTGGTATATGGCTTGCATACAGTCACTGATCACAGACGATTATGGTCGGAGCTTCAGCATATATTTTCTCAACGATCATCATATTGGCTTTTGGGTGGGGATTTCAGCACATACTTATCCATTGATGAACATAGTGGCTTATCTTCGCCACACTTTTTGTCACTTGAGGAATTTGTAGATTGCGTCCATAGCTGCAAACTAGTTGGCTTGCCATATGAAGGTTCTCCATTTACATGGGTTGGAGGACAAGGATTGGGTTTAGTTAAAGGCACCTTGATCGCATTCTCTGTTCGTCTGAATTATATGATCAATTCCCAGGATTAAAAGTGAAACATCTACCACGGGTTTCTTAAGATCATGCACCCCTGCTTATTACTAGATTCCAAATGCAGCAAACTGGACCTAAATCATTTCGCTTTCTCAATGCTTGGACAGATCATGATTTCTTTCTTCCTTTTATTCAAGAGCGACAGGCAACATATCCCACTATAGGCAGCATGAGGGGAATCTATGATAAATTACACCGTCTTAAATAGGACTTGCTTAAATGGAACCATGATATTTTTGGGAATATCTTTGACAAATTGACCGAGGCTGAGAATCATGTGTCTAGAGTGCAGGAATTATAAGAACAAAATCAGACGCCGCATTTACGTGCTCGATTAAATGAGGCTCAAGCACTATATAAACATGTAGAACATTATGAAAGGATATTTTGGGAGCAAAAGGCTCGAGTAAAATGGATCACAAGTGGACACGCCAATACAAAATAATTTCATAGTATTGTCAAAGATTGTCGACAACGTCAAACTATAACTGACATATATACTATGGGGGGTGATCATTGTGTTGCGGAAGATGCAATTCAGATGGAAGCCGTCTCATATTTCTCTAATTTATTCTCGTCAGAGTCAACTTCAGGGATTGAAGAATTGCTACAATACCTCCTAAATCTTATTACCTCCGAGATGAATGAACAATTAATAGCTATGCCAACAATAGAGGAAACTAAGAAGGCTGTGTTGTCACTAGACCCACACAGCATTGCAGGCCCGGATGGTTATATTGGCTTCTTTTCCTGGCATTGTTTTGTTGGGATATTGTAGCGCATGATGTACATAAAGCAGTGCAGGATTATTTCTTTGGTTTTAATATACCCTGTGTGATAGGTAGTATGTGATTGTGTTGATACCGAAAAAAGATTCCGCACGTACTTTTGCTGACTTTCAACCTATAAGTTTATCTAACTTCATGTCCAAGATTAGACTAGAATACTGTCGACTAGCTTGCTTGATATATTGGCTATTATAATATCGGAGGAACATGCAGGTTTTATGCGTGGTCGTGATATTTCGGAACATATTTTATTAGCCCAAGAAATGACACATATCTTGGACAAAAAAGTTAGGGGAGGTAATGTCATGATTAAACTAGATATGATGAAGGCATTTGATCGTGTTAGCTTGGAATTTCTCCATAAACTGCTTCTCAAAATGGGTTTCCATTCACATTTTCAGCAACTAATATTTACTCATTCGGAAGGTACTCATATGTCTGTTCTTATCAACGGCAAGTCTTGTGGTTTTTTCCAACCCACACGCATAGTTAAAAAGGGAGACCCCTTATCCCCATTATTATTTATCCTGGCATCGGAAGCATTTTCATGGGGGCTTAAGGCACACATACAATCGGATGATATAGTGGGTTTCTCAGTGGGTTGGGTTCGCCTGCAGATATCCCATTTGGCATTTGCAGACGAACTACTAATATTTCTGAATGGTTCTGTCTGTAATCTCCAAAAAATTCGTTGTTTTCTAGACACGTATCAGGAGGCATCAGGATAACGAGTTAATTTTTACAAAAGCCATTTTGTTCCATCGTCTTACGTCTCCTTGAGAACGACATAACAAACGGCAGTGGTGCTGGGGAGTTCTTTGACAAGTTTACCCATTAAACATTTAGGCTTTAATCGTTGCAAGGGCTGTCCGAAGCCTCAACATTGTTTAGAATTATTGCAGCGAATTGATATAAAACTTTAAGGCTGGCAAAACAAATTTGTGTCTGCAGCAGGTAAGTTGATTATGATTAAATATGTGTTAAATGCTTTATCAGTTCACATTCTTTCAGTTTTATCACTACCCAAGAGTATTTTCCAGACAATCCGATGTCGCATCTGCAATTTCTTCTGGGATACGACCGATACACAAACTAAGCATCATTGGGTTAACTGGCAAAAATCTTTTCAAGCCTTGTGAAGAGGGAGGTCTTGGGATACGACATCTTGAATGTTTGACATTGGCTTATTCTGCTAAATTATGGTGGAATTATCATCAGTCTCAATCTCTATGGGCAACATTTATGCAATCTATGTATGGAGAGCGTTTTCACTCCCAGATCACTGATTCTCTGTGTTGGAAGTGCATTTGTAAAATTCATCATCTATGTATGCCGCATGTTGAAGGACTTAACCAACAATACAGATGGCAACCAGCAGACAACGGGACTTCTCTTTCAAATCGGCATACAAGGTGTTTTGCCCCTCAGGAATTAAGATTTTGTCTTATAAGTTTATTTGGCATAAATTCCAAATACCAAATATACATGTCTTTCTATGGAAGTTATATAATGGAGCGCTCCCTATTAAAGATAATATTCGCATGCTGAAAATTGCTGGTCTTTCATGTTGTCCTTTTTGCCGGAATGAATCAGCGACAATGACACATTGTTTTTTTGAAATGTCATGTTATTACTGAGATTTGGTCACAATATGCATCTTTCTTAGATGCCCCCCGCGAGCAATTACCATCTGCGGCAATATAACTTGGCATGGTGGAATTCAACTAGTGCAACCTCTTTTAAGGAATGTCCTCAAATTGTTGCACCTGGGCTCATATTATGGAACATTTGGCGTATGTATACTTCCATTGTATTTGTAGAAGAGACATGGTGTTAGCATAAATTATATGAAATGATTAGAAATAAGATGTATCATTGGAGTGCGCGCAGGCAAGCACCAAGCATGCTCAGAATGTTCCTTATTTGATATCTTATGGTCTTTCACCGACAATCTGTTTGTGCAGACCTCAGGTGGTGCACTGGCTTGCACCACCTCCAGGACACTTCAAGTTAAATGTGGATGCATCCTATGGATCAGTTTCGGCTGCGGGTGGTGCTGTAGTGCGTGACTCAGCAAGAAATTTCTGGGAGGCTTTGGTTTTTTACCTTCCAGTTAACACACCTTTTTTTGCGAAACTTCAGGTGGCAACGTTGGCGATGATATACTTTGTACAGCGCTATCCTGCTATTGATTTGGAAGTTGACTCCACAGCAGTGGTACAATATGTTCACACCCATCCCCGGGATCGATTTACTACCTTTCTGCAACTAGGCAATGGCACTATTAGTTCTATACCATGTCAGGGCACTATGGTGGTGCATCTCCTTGCTCGTCATGGTCAGTTGAATACTGGAGTACACATATTCTGTATATCCAATTCTTTGCCCTTCTGAATAAGAGCAACTCTTCTTATTGATGGCAGAACGACATATTTACGCTCTTGAGACGCTTATTTTACTATGCCTGTATTACTTGGATCATTGCCTGTGCCGTGGTGTGACACAGACAACCAAGGTAACTATACTTGCTCTTTTTGGAACTCTTTATTCATTGCATTTCACATCTTATCTCATCCACTTGTTGCGTGTATCCTTAGATGCAGGCAACTTGGGTACTTACCTATCTCTCTATGGATCTTACACCTACTGCTTATCATACATGATAATAATACACATGTTTTGTCTCTTTTGCATGTTTGGATGGTGGAATATTATCTATGGGAGAACCATTTCATGGCGCACACACCTACATTGGAATAGAAATTTGGCATTATATATTCACGGGATGGCGATCATTACTTCTCTTATTTCGACAATATCAGCTCATGACCTCTCACTTTTGGATGCTACAAGATTTCAGAAGGAGCACGCACCCATTGCTACCTCTTCGCCCTAACCAATATATGTTGCAAGTCGCATAAATATGTACGCTTTTTCCTTTACCAAGGTTTTTCCACAAGGGTAGTTTTACTTGAAAAGGCTTTAATGCGGCATATCATATACGACTGACGATTGTCAATAATTTCTACTTTAAATTGGCAATTTTCGTTTCATGAACTTATGCTTGTAATATGGTTTTCCTCCACCATAAGTGAGGCGAATAAATAAAGTATATATTCGACTGAAAAAATATAACCTCAGTCCCTCATTTGCGTCTTTAATGGAAGTCTCCCATTGGGTTGGCCATCACTCTTTTGGGTTGCCTATGCAATTCATTTGCATAGGCAACGTTGGTATATTTTCTCTCCTCAACTTTTTCCATCTGCATTTGCTTTTAATGGACATAAGTATTGTGTGGGTAACATTGTTTTTCTTCATGAGCATGAGGTGGTTTAATGGCAAAGGCTGCAGCCCTCAACGTTCTACATACGACTAGACACAAAAAGAGTTGCCAGTATTCGCTGCAAATGCAGGCAACGTCGGTATGTACAGGAGCATTGCTTTTCTTTTTTCCTTCTACATGATTTACATTTTATTGACTCTTCTTCCTGTGTGGTTTATATCAATGGTGAGCATTGGAATGCAACATACGGAATCACGTACAATTGAAGGAAACCGCCTGGCAGAATTATTTTATTATAGGGATTTGTATAGCTCTTTGTCGATGATAGGAATTTCCACTTTAAATACGTTGCATATATTTTGCAGGTTCACTTGTACACATATCATGCATTTCATTTATTTCTGCATGGAAGAGTGTCCTACATTAAATGTAACCATGGCATTCCTCCACCACAAGTGAGGGCATATTATTAATAAAACCGCCGGACGGTACCTCAGGACGGTACCGCCTGTCCCTCATCCAAATATATATATTTTTGATAAATGGGCTTTCACTCAGGCCTTTATTATGAAATAAGCCCTCATTTTTTGCGGAGGAAAACCATATTACATAGCAAGTCTCGATATAACAACAAAAAAAACTGTGTGGTCTATAATCTGTAGCTACAAATAGGATAAATATGAACTGTTTAGACTGTATATGATATGCCTTATTAAAGCCTTGGCAGGCAAAACCACCCTTGTGGATAAAATCCTGCACGAAGAAAAAAGAGTACATATTTATCCAGCCTGAGACAGGACAAGAGAACCGACGTACTACTCCATCATCATAACATAATAGCTTCGACCATTTTCTAAACACAAGTATGTCTCCCTATGTGGAGCATAACCAGGGAAGCCGCATCCCCCAAAGCAACGGAATCAAACATGCAACGAAAGTAAAAGACCAATTAGACAGTGAAATCTGCATAGCTCCTACAGAAGAACTAATGGAATCGAGAGAAAGGATAAACACATACCCAGCCTGCTTACATAATGAAATGTAGGAAGGAATACAGAATGTCAACATGAGTGTCAAGTGTGCCAGTATGGTATTTGCAAATCAGTGATGAGGCAACCACGAGCAACTGTCGGCAACTGGTGCAGAGCTTCATATTCCGAGAAAGCTGTGAGGGACATGCCAAAGGAGGCAAGATGATGTGCCACCGAGTTTGTCTCTTGTGGCGTATACGCCAACTCTGGACACGTAAGATGCAAGAATGTGTAAAGACGACATATGTCCACCCTTATAACTCCCATGACCGAAGTTGTATCATCCAGCATGTGTGTTAACTCCAAGCAGTCCGTTTCTAAGATGAAGTTGGTATACTTGGTAGAGTAAAATATTGTAACATAGAAAGCTGTCTGAAGCTCAGCTTGGATTGGAGGAAGGCATGGAAGGGGAAATGAAATTGCAGAGAGAAGCTCCCCACGCGAATCTCGTACAACCGCGCCAGCCTCCGACTGTCTTCGGGCAACAGTAGCGTTTACATTTATTTTCACCCATCATGGTGGAGGTGTCGTCCATCGTACTATTCTGCTACGACATGAGCGGATTGGGCCGAAACACTTGCGCTTATTAGAGTTGGTATTGATGCAGCATATTTTTTCCCTGAGGATGCAGCATACCATGTATATATATCCATCCGAATACGCTCTTCTAGCCTAAAATCCTCATCACCAAAAGTAATAGCAGTATACTCTTTCCATGTATTCTAACAAATTATATGTGTAGCAGCCATCTTAAGTTGATCAAACATGGTGCACGATGAGGAGATTAGCCACCAACTCATTAAGTGAGATCGTAGTGGATTCCAAAGAGTAATAGGACCATCAAATAACATGGCATACTTACGCCACAAATAAGTTATGGCCTGACAATTAACAAAAATGTGGTCAATGCTACTTTCAGCATGCATGCAAAAGGGACATATTATGGGAAAAGCAACCGTAAACGCAGTGATATTTTTAGACAGAGGTAACGCCTGATACAAAAGCTTCCACATAAACATCTTAGCGGACTAAGGAAGTCTCGGCCACCAAAATAGCGGCAGGAACTAAGAGAGACCCTCGACATGCGACACTCGTCGTAAGCACTTTTTAAAGAAAATTATCCATTCACATTCGGCTTCAAAAAAGGTCCCTCGCGGCCCTCCCTTACACGAAGTATACAAAAAGAGTGTATGCGGCAAATGCGCTTCCATTCTGGAGATTCATATAACAACTCTCGGAAGTGACCTCTACAGCCTGTTAAAGCATATTCTGAGGATAAGGGACAAAGCCACAAACAACAAACTCAAAAGGAGATAAGAGATTAGATTTTCAAATTATAGTTTGTATAAATATATTCAAATTCTTCTCAGATGTATATCCTCTTTTGAATTGTATTCAAACCATTGTTGTAACCACTTTACTTTGAATATAAGAATACACGCCGGGCATCAACAAGGCCATCGGCTTCAAGCATCTTTGAGTGTATTTTACTTCAACCTTCACTTTCTCTTTTATGGTATCAGAGCCTAAGTCCCAAGTAAAATGGCCGACTCCACCTCCTCCACAACAAACCTCACTTCCAACGCCACTGCCACTGCCGTGAATACCATACCGACCTTCGTACACTCTCCCAGTATTGTTACTGTCAAACTCAACAAGGATAACTTTTTACTCTGGAAGGCACAGATTGTGCCCTATCTACGTGGCCAGAAAGTTTTTGGCTTTCTTGATGACACTATAGTGTCGCCACATCCTACACTACATCAGTCAGACAATTCATCCACTGACTCCACTGCCAATCCTGAATACCTCGTCTGGGCACAGCAAGATCAACTTATTTTAAGTACACTCCTGTCTTCTCTTACAGAAGGAGTTCTCACACAGGTTGTCGGGTGTGTCACGTCACGTGATCTTTGGGTCACACTTGAGCGCATGTTCACCTCTCAATCTAGGGCCAGAATTATGCAAATTCACTATCAACTTGCAACAATCAAGAAGACTGGCTCCTCCATCCCAGATTACTTTCTAAAAATCAAGGGTCTCTCCGACACCGTTGCAGCTGCAGGACAACCCCTCAATGAATTTGAGATCAGTTCGTACATACTCGCAGGTCTGGGGCCAGAATAAGGCCCCTTTGTTACATCAGTTACCACTCGTGTTGACCCGCTTACTACGGACGAGCTCTATGGCCATCTCCTTGCACATGAGTCTCGGTTGGAACAGCATGTCTCTCCTGCCGCTGAGATTTTCCCGTCTGCCAACTTGGCATCGAAACAAGCCCGTGGTCGTAACATGCACGCAGGACCCAGACGTGGCTCAGTTCCCTTCCCTGGAGCACGGCAGCAGCAGCCTCTTTCACGTGGGCATCGTGGACGTGGTCGCGGAGGACGACCACCTACACCTCAGTATTCGACTAACTTTCCAAATGATGGCTCCAGACCCAATCGTCCCACATGTCAGGTATGTAACGAAATTGGTCACACCGCACTACAATGCTATAACAGGTTCAATCATGCGTATCATGGTGAACAACACATGCAACCAGCAGCCTTTCTGACGGCTCCGTCGTTCAATGATTACAATTGGTATCCTGACACCGGTGCAACAAATCATCTTACTTCTGATCTAAACAACCTCAATATTCATTCTGAGGAGTATGTGGGAACAGACAAAATCCAAGTAGGTAATGGCGCCGCTCTCCCTATATCTCACACAGGTTCTACCTCTCTTCCGACCTCGTCAAAACTCTTCACTCTCAAGAATGTCTTACATGTTCCACACATCACCAAAAGTCTTATTTCTGTTAGTCAATTTACCAAAGATAATAACTGTTATCTTGAATTTCACCCTACGTTTTTCTGTGTTAAGGATCAAATCACGGGACGCATACTCCACCGCGGACCGAGTAATGCTGGCCTATACTCCTTCTACGCGTCACCCTCTTACTCTTCTTCAAAACGTGCCTACGTTGGTGAACGCGCAACACTCAGCGCCTGGCATGGACGCCTTGGTCATCCTGCTCTTAGGACTGTTCGTCATGTTGTTTTTAAATTTCATCTTCCTGTAACCCCCAATAAACCGCCTACTATATGCTCCGCTTGTCAGCAAGGCAAAAGTCATCAACTCCCCTTCCCTTCTTCCCCACACAAGTCAAAGTTTCCCTTAGATCTTTTATTTGCTGATGTATGAGGACCCTCGCCCCTTACTTCAATAAATGGTGAACGTTACTATGTCAGTTTTGTCGATGACTTTAGTCGCTATACATGGATTTTTCCTATTACTGCTAAATCTGATGTTCTCTCTATATTTCAACAATTCTGCAAAACAGTTGAGCGCCTATTTGAACGTAAAATCAAAACTTTACAATCGGATAACGGAGGTGAATTTCAAAAACTAGATCCTCTCCTATCTCAACTTGGTATCTCTCACCGTCTTTCATGTCCCCACACACACCAACGGAACGGATCCGTCGAAAGAAAACACCGTCACATTGTTGAAACAGGACTCACACTCCTCAGTCATGCGTCTCTTCCGCATTCATTTTGGGCTGACGCCTTCACCACTGCGTGCTACTTAATAAATCGACTACCCACCCCAATTCTATCTAACAAATCACCCTACGAAACCCTTTTCCAACATCCTCCTAACTATATCTCCCTCAAAACCTTTGGTTGTGCCTGCTGGCCACTTCTGCGTCCCTACAACCGGCACAAAATACAGTTTCGCTCCACACAATGCATCTTTCTCGGCTATAGTTCCTCTCACCATGGATACAAATGCTTCGACCTCCATTCCGGTAAAACTTATATATCTCGCAATGTCACATTCGATGAAAATCTATTTCCATATTCAACTCACATTCGTAAAACCCCAACCTCATCCTCAGTTTCTAGTATCCTTCCGTTACCCATCCTCCCATCTCACACGGACCAAGCCACAAACAATCTCAATCCAACACCCCCTTCTAACATCCCTCAGCAACCACCTACAGCCTCCAACACGCCACCCAGCCCCCCATCATGCCTTCCTCCCACAACCTCTCCCACTGTAACCCCTACATCTTCAATCGAACAACCACTCCAAATGCAAAATCTCCACCCCATGCAAACCCGCTCTAAATCAAACATCCATAAACCCAAACAAACCACGGACGGCACCGTTCGCTATCCCATTCCTCATGCTCTCCTCACCGAAAATGCAACCCACCTCTCTGAACCAACCTCGTACACAACTGCTTCCAAACATCCGGAGTGGCGCCAAGCAATGACCACAGAATTTGATGCGCTTCTTCGTAATGGTACTTGGACTCTTGTTCCCCCTACCCTCTCTATGAATATTGTAGGTTGCAAATGGGTCTTCCGCATCAAACGGAAGGCGGATGGCACATTAGACAGGTACAAGGCTCGTTTAGTCGCAAAAGGCTTTCATCAACAACCCGGCATAGATTTTCGTGACACTTATAGCCCCGTGGTGAAACCCACTACTATACGGACAGTTCTTTCGATTGCGGTATCTCTTGGGTGGCCTCTTCAGCAGATTGATGTCCAAAACGCATTTCTCCATGGCTTTCTCACAGAAGATGTCTATATGTCCCAACCCCCGGGCTTCATTCATCCTCATTATCCTCATCATGTATGCAAGCTCCGCAAGGCGCTATATGGTTTGAAACAAGCCCCTCGTGCATGGTTCTCTCGACTTAGTACACGCCTTGTTGAACTCGGTTTCACTGGATCCAAATCCGACTCATCTCTTTTCATTTACAAATCTGCCGATATTATAATCTACATTCTCATCTATGTCGATGACATTATAATCACTGGCTCTCATCCACCCGCCATTAAACATCTACTCTCGTGTCTAAGTGGTGACTTTGCTATTAAAGAGCTTGGACCCCTACATTACTTTCTTGGAGTTGCAGTCCTTCCTACATCAGATGGCCTGTTTCTCAATCAACACAGGTACGTGCTAGACCTTCTACAACGGACAAAAATGGACCACGCTAAACCGATTTCCTCTCCCATGAGTACAGCCCATTCCCTCTCCCTCTTTGCAGGAGACCCATTACCCGATCCCACAGAATACCGCAGCACAGTCGGTGCACTGCAATACTTATCCCTCACTCGCCCGGACATCTCCTTCGCCGTCAACAAGGTATGTCAATTCATGCACCGCCCAACGACTGTTCACTGGCAAGCAGTCAAGCGTATTCTTCGTTACCTCAAGCATACACTCACTCATGGCATACTGCTTCGACGTGCGTCTCACCATCATCTGGAAGCATACTCCGATTCTGACTGGGCCGCATGCCCCGACGATCGCAAATCCACCAGCGGCTACTGTGTATTCCTTGGACCAAATCTCATTTCATGGTGCTCCCGTAAACAGCCGACTGTGTCTCGTTCAAGCACAGAGTCTGAATATCGTGCACTCGCCACCACCGCCGCCGAACTCTTATGGCTACAGTCACTCTTACGCGAACTTGGGATCTATCTCCGGCGTCCTCCGACACTTTGGTGTGACAACATTGGAGTCACTTATCTCTCTTCTAATCCCGTCTTCCATGCGCGCACCAAGCACATTGAAATTGACTTCCATTTTGTACGTGACCGCGTTGCAAATGGATGCCTTGATGTTCGATATCGTTGTACACAGGACCAACTTGCTGACATTCTTACCAAACCACTTGCCTCACGACGGTTCATCAACTTACGAGACAAGCTCAATGTCCGTGATACGCCGTTGAGTTTGCGGGGGCGTGTTAAAGCATATTCTGAGGATAAGGGACAAAGCCACAAACAACAAACTCAAAAGGAGATAAGAGATTAGATTTTCAAATTATAGTTTGTATAAATATATTCAAATTCTTCTCAGATGTATATCCTCTTTTGAATTGTATTCAAACCATTGTTGTAACCACTTTACTTTGAATATAAGAATACACGCCGGGCATCAACAAGGCCATCGGCTTCAAGCATCTTTGAGTGTATTTTACTTCAACCTTCACTTTCTCTTTTACAGCCATACTTGCTATGCAAAAATGATGCCCAAAGTGTGGAATGTTGATGATATATCCACCACATCTTATAATCATATGTCTTTTGAAGTGACTATAGATGTTGAATGCCCACTCCCCCTTCCTCAGTAGGCTTACAAAGATCATTCCATGTTCGCCAATGCCATTTGTCTGCCCAAAAGAAATACGATAGTTTCTGCTGGATACCAGTAATCACACTATTGAGAAGTCTGGACACCGTAAATAAATGTAGAGGAATGGACGTGAGAACTGAGCGTATGAGTTTCAAGAGGCCTGCCGCACTTAAGAGTTTATTTGACCAATTGAGCAGTCTATTATCCATGTGAATCATTAATGTTTGACAAGTGAGCCTGACATATTCCACGACAGTTCAGTTAGCCCCATCCCAAGCAACGTAGCCACCCATATACCCGATAGACCATTGCTAACAATCACTTGACTCTTAGCAAGATTAACCTGCTAACCAGAGGCCATCTGGTATAGATTTAAGAATTTCATAAAGCGTTGTAGATCACGGACCAAATAGGAAAGGAAAATCAGTAGATCATCAGCAAAACCCAAGTGTGATGGAGTAGACATCCAACTCTCTTCAAGTCCACTAATGAATGATGAGTTGACATGAGCATTAAGACCCCTGCTAAAGTCTTCTGAGGCAAGAATGAAGAGAATTGGGGAGAACAGATCCCCCTGCTTAATGCCACGTCTGAGACTAAAGAATCCACAAGGCTTACCATTCACAAGAATAGAGCATTTAGTCGCGGCTAGATTGTTCATTACATGTATTACAAAGAAATGACTAAAACCCATGCGAAGGAGAAGGCGGCGAAGATACTCCCAACTAACACGGTCAAAGGCTTTTTTCATATCCAATTTAATTATTAGTCATCCAGCATGTCTAGATTTTTCCAATATGTGTACCATTCCCTTAGCCAGAAGAACTTGCTCAGATATTCCACATCCTGGAATAAATCTCGAATGCTCTTGCGAGATTAGTCGTGGAAGAAGGCGACTCATATATGTAAATATGATTCGTGTTAAACTTTGGACATAATGTTTGTTAGACTAATTGGGCAAAAATATGCACAAGTCATCGGACTTGTTACTTTCAGTATCAGTGTAATTAACTAGGATGCCATAACCGTGGGTACTGGCACCCCTATAAAGAACTTCTGAACTGCTTTTAAGACGTCTTGATTTATAATTTTCCAACAATGTCAGAAAAACTGCCCATGAAATCCATTCGGACCTGCAACACTAGAAGGATCTAGGTTCCAAATCGCTGCCTTAACCTCAGATAATTGTGGGAGGGATATCAACATTGCATTTTCATCATCGGTTATGGAGTGCGGAATGAATTGTAAAATATCCTCATGATTTGAAGTCTGCTCTTCAGCAAAATGATTTTTATAAAATTGCACCGTAGCCTGGTGAATAGCATCATCGGAGACACACTCATTTGCATCGGGTGAGAGAATACGTACCAGTTGTTGTTTTCTTCGCCTTTCTTTTACCAGTGCATAGTAGAATGTGGTATTAACGTCACTGTCCTTTAGCAATTTTACCCAGTCTTTTTGTTTCCAAAATTGATAAACTCGATTTTAGGCCTGCATTGGAGAAGACTTAGCGGCATGATAATGAGTACGATGTTCACCAGTTGGGTTGTCATCATATAATGTCTCCATTGCCACAACCCTAGCTTCCGCATCTGAGACCGCATCAAAGACATTTCCAAAGACCTGCTTTTTCCATCTTCGTAGGTCCTTTTTTAGGCGGTGTAATTTGCTATAAAATCCTCACATCCCCCAGTTGTGGGATAGCTATTCCATGTGTGTTACATAAAAGCTGCAAAGTCAGGATGAGATAACCATATGTCAAGAAAGCATAAAGAGCGAGGGCCATGTGCGTCAGACAGTCGACTAGATAATAATAGAGGTGCATGATCCGATGTATTACGATTTAAATGTTTGACATTCAGATTGCCGAAATGATTATGAAAGGATTCTGAAACAAAAAGCCGATCTAGACGTCGCCACACTCTACCGAGTCCTCGTCCATCTGACCACGTAAATTTAGATCCTTGATATGGAACCTCCAATCATGCCGAGTCTTGTACCCAGTTGTGGAAATCCGTCAGTTGCCTCAAGGAAGGGGTGGAAAGACCTTTATGCTCATCTAGAGATAATAATGTATTAAAATCATCACCTACCAGCCATAGATCAACAATGTCCCATGAAAACCTAAGTAAATTGGCCCATAAAAGACGATGAAGTGATATTGAATGCTTCCCATACACTGAGGACCACCAAAAATAATTTCCATTTGGGATCCATTGGAATCTGATTGATGTATGCTGAACCCCATTATATACTTGGTCTTGATGTAATGCCGAACGCATCCAAAAGATCCATATGTTTCCATCCAAAAAAGAAATCGCACTCGAGAATCCAAGAGTCAGTCGATAGAATTCCAATTTATGAGACTGATCGGGTTACACACGTTGTTGGAGGCGGTGGGGCATATCTTTTTTCTTCGTGCGATGACCCTGAGTACTGCAATCCACTAAGCCCTGAATGGTTGAGGAGGAGGAAGGCTCATCCGATTGTCCTTCTGTCCTGCTGTGGACGGATAACCTCCTGGAGATATAGTCTGCCAACTCTTGCAAACGCTGATCTTCTGAAGACATAGTGGCAGTCAAAATTTCAATATCAGAGGCATGCCCTGGGAGCTCTCAACCCAAAGTGTTAATAGGATCTGTTCTGTTTGTCGGTCCTTCATCTACCTCCATATGAATAACGTGGTCCTATTGTAAGCTGATGTTTCCTACTAGACAATATTGACATCCTCTTGTACTGGGTCAGCAGTATCCAGATTCTTCTGCAGATCAATGCCTACCTGGTCTACAATATGTCTATTGTCAAGACTTGAACTACCGGTTCCGAAAGTGTGTGAGTGTCCAGTATTATCGGATTGTCTTGAGTTGGTAATGTCTTATCCTTCTATGGTGTCCATCTCTGTGACGGCGCGATACTGGCTTTGAGTTTACCTTCAATGAAGGAAGTAAGGATCCTCATGGTTTTGTCCAATCTTCTTTTTGTCCTAGGACTAAACTAAGTGACCCAAGGTGCGGCATTTTGAACAATAATGAGGCTTGTCTTCATACAAAGATGATTGGAGGAAACAAAAATCATGGCTTTGAATGTAGAGACGTGGCGGCAATTCCGTAGAGACATCAACGTCAAAGCACACTCTCGCAACTGAAGGACGCAGCAAATTTGATGTTGCATTAGCTGCTTTCAATGGAGTTCCAATTAATATAGAAATATCAAAAAGTGCCTCTTGTTTATGAAGATACATAAGCAATCCAGGCATTGACACCCATACATGTACTATGGGCGGGTCCACTTTTGGATCAAAATCATAGGACCACTTGGTTAAACGCATATGAAACCCAAGCACATTCCAAGATCGTCGTACAAAACATCTAATATAATCTGATTCCTGATCAAAAGTGACCAGTATATGAGAAGTATCTAGTAAACTGACCTTCATTGTGCCTGAAAATCCCACCTTTTTGACCCATGCATGTATGGATTCATGCTTAGGTCTACCGTACCAAAAGGTACCAGCCAGGCTGTATTTTAGTGAATCTGTCAATGCGCCAACCTCAGCCTTGGTAAAACTAATCACCGGAACGTCCTTATATTTATGGGTTTCACGTGGTGGAATGAATGTTTTGGACGATCCAGCGACAATTTATGTAAAAGTGCGCGCAGGCGGCTGCTGCTCCATGACTGCCTACGTGGGAGTATATCAATGACATCATAAAGAATAATAACCAGAAGATGAGAATTGGTCGGAAGACGACGGCAGCGAATCATTGCGGCGACATAGAAAACGGAGCCAGCATCATCAGGGCATATATATATATATATATATATATATATATATATATATATATATATATATATATTTAGACGAATTTTTTGACTTTATTAAAGTGCCTCACTTATGGCGGAGGAATACCATATTACAATGAGTCATCATATGAAAATAGATAATGCAATGAACTAATGAGGGCTAATTTCCATTCGCATATGATATGCCACATTAAAACCTTGCCAAGTAAAACCACCCTTGTGGATAAAATCCTGGCAAAGGGAAAAGCGTACATATTTATGCATCCGGAATGTTTAGCCAATATTACATAAGGAATGAGAAAACGTTGATGTTGAGATGATGTTATGAAGAGAATCCTCCTGTAGGTATTCTTTGCAGACCATGCCTCCAAAGGACAATTCCAGCACCAGTTTGCATTGGTAAATCAAATGGTCCTCGCAGGCAAAGTAATAAAGAATAAGCAAAAGCAAGCTGTTGTCAAAAAATTTAACCAGGTGTCGTAGGAGATAGCACATGGCCATATCGCCTTGATTCTGGGTGAACCAAGGGGTTCCATCTATATTTTGCTTTTCTCTGCATTGAAGACGTCTATGAAATGCGAGCTTTGGCCTCCGTTCCGTGTGAAGAATACAACGCAGTAGGGTCATGGCAGCCATGTTGAACAAATAATTGAACAAAGAAGCAAAGTTTAACCTATCACATAGTAGCACAAGTAAAATAACGAAGACGAGCTTAGGAAGGAGGAAATCACACCCATATTGCCTGTGTCTATGAAAACACAGGCAACTGTTTGTTTATCTGGCCAACATATAGGGAGACTCAATGTCGGAATGTAGGCAGCTGTACATCCATGAGAATTGCACCCCTCAACTCACAAGGAAGGCTTTGGAGCGTGTGACATTGTTGAAGACCTGCTGTACGATATCCATGTCTTGCAAGTGTATGTGATGCTGTGTTTGCTTCCCTTGGACAGTACCAAATTGTTGATTGATTTATAGTAAGAAACTCAATTGGTCTAGCAAATTCTCCCGTCAAGATACCAGTATGTATTTCAGTTAGATTAGAAACAAGTAATCTATAGTCTGTTTCCACAATTAGATTGTTAGGGTTCTGCGCATTATGCATCAATGAAAAGGTCATTGTAAGTAGTTCTGCTCGTAATGGACTAACTGGTTGCAATGCAAAGCAAACCGCTGAAACAAAGTGTCCCTGATCATTCCGCAATATGGCACCTCCAGCAGCTTGGAATTGACCCACAGTCGCATCCACATTAAGTTTCATCCTTCCTGATGGTGGCAATTCCCATCGTATAACTCGCAACCGCTTTGTTCGCAGGGGAGGGGAGTAAGCCAAATGAACCAAATGTGGGATGGTTGTTGCAAGCTTCTTACCGTTCATCGCTAGACACCATGTGTATACTGAGTTTCGAACGTTGGCCAACAATCTAGGGCTGTTATATGATTCTTCTCCGAAGCGTATTGATGTGTATTCCTTCTAAATTGTCCATGCCACAATAGATGGAACGACAGCTTTCAATTGGCCAGTCATCGTTGTGGCGTTAGATTGACGCCACCACCGGGATAAATAACTTTTGATAGTGCGGTTAGCAGGCAGAGGCCCTGAAAAGATGATAGAGAATTTTGTCCATAACGGTTCAATTTAGGGACAGTGAAGGAAGAGATGATCCTGCGTATCCAAACATTGTCGACAAAATGCGCATTGCGAGGGACATATCGTTTGCTAACTTCGTATATTATCTAATAATGGTAGGGAACGCATCCAGAGTCTCCATATAAACACACATATCGCTGGCTGAGAATTCGGCCACAAAATAAAGCGATATTCTGGAAAGTATCCATCCATTGCAGAAATAACGTTGTAAGCTGGCTTTAATGTGAATTGGCCACTAGCATCTGGGAGCCAATATATGTCATCCAATACATGCTCTACCTTCGACTCCATATAATTGTGTATGTTACATACACGCTTCCATCCCGGTGGATCATAGATATGTGAATAAATAGATGACCGATTAACATATTTATGACGACAATAAACTGCCCATAGAGTAGTAGAACGAAAGTATTTCCACCAAAGTTTGCAATCATATGCTTTTTGAATATGTATCATACTACGAATACCTAAACCTCCAGCTTCAATGGGCAGGCACAAGGATGGCCACGAGCGCCAGTGATGCTGCCAGTTCAAAATAAATAATGGCATTTTTTTACGAAGAACATCTATGACACTTTTTGGCAATCGTAAACTCGCAATGATATGTATAGGCATGGAACTCAACACGTGTTTTAACAATACCAGCCTTCCCGCCATTGACAGTACTTTATTTGACCATAACGACAACTTAGCCTCGAAGTGAGAAATAAGAGATGTTCAGTATCTAGAACGGTTGATACCTTTATAATGGAAGGATCCAAGATATTTAATTGGTAGAGAAGATGATCGCATACCCAATATCGAAGCTGCCCCACAACGTACCCCTTGGCCGACTACCACCTGACTCTTATGATAATTGACATGCTGTCCCGAAGCCTGTTGATATTCTGTTAAGAACGTGCCAAACTTTAACAAGTTGGTTGATTGACCATTTAAAAATATTAATAAGTCATCCGCGAAGGCCAAATGTGAAACACAAGGAACGCGCCCTGCTGTAAAGAATTTTATGGATCCAGATTGTGATAACGCCTTCAACCCACGCGAGAATCCTTCGAAGGATAAAATAAACAGCAATGGAGACAACTGGTCGCCTTGTTTCACACTGCGACCTACTGAGAAGGTATCCGTGTGTTTTCCATTGAGTAGGATTGAGCATCGAGTAGCTCACAAATTGTTTAGTCTCACATCAAATCCGACGGGCTGTAAAAGTAGCTCAAGATACCTCTAATTAACTCTATCGAAGGCTTTGGCCATATCCAGCTTCACCATCACATGGCCTCCTCTGGCGCGCTTATCCTATAAATGCATCATCTCCTGTGCTAGAAGGATTTGCTCTGTAATGCCTTGTCCCTTCATAAAACCAGCTTGCTCTAGCGAGATTAATCGAGGCAACAATTTACCCAGTGTAGTGGCCATCAAGCACATAATGACTTTGGAAATAAAATTTGTCAAACAGATGGGTCTAAAGTCTCCTACATATATATATATATTTTTTATGAAAGGAAATTTATTATTAATGACCTCACTTATGGCAGAGGAAAAACCATATTACAAATAGTTTATAAAGTGAAACCAATAATGAAGATAGCTAATGATACTACAACGCCAACCATATATGATATGTAGCATTAAAACCTTGCCAAGTAAAACCACCCTTGTGGATAAAACCTTGGCGAAGGAAAAATCGTGCATATTTATATGATTGGACCACATAAATGCGACAGTTTGTGATGTAAGTGAAATGTTATGTGCTGTCCATGAACTATGCAAGTCTTCGTTCGTTGTTGATGTCGCTTTGCAGAAATGGTGTTGGTGACTAGGCTTGAACACTTGCGATAACCTCTTGGAAAGGATCCACAGTGAATGATATACCTCACATAGGCCAAGTTGAAGTTGATTTTGTCTCCATTTAATGTTGCTCCAGTTCACCTCAGACGAATATAAATATTGACATATAAGTAGTGGTGAGAAGAAACTGCTGAGAGAACAAAACATTTGAACATACGTACCCCAGCCACCTTGAGTCCAATTGAACCAAGGTGGCAATGAATAGCGTCCGGGCCATGATACTGATGTGGAGAAGAAATGTTTGTTGGTGGTTCCTCCATATTGTTTGCCTCCCACCGCAGTCCAGCATTTGTTTTTCCAACACCAAAAATAGCAGAAGAGTAAACATAAACTGTAAATGACACATGTCTTGCAAAAAATATAAATTGATGAGTTTGATACGCACCAATGTTGCCTGTGCGTATAAACACAGGCAACTCAATAGAGCAATCGCCAACACGATGTGAGACATTTATAGGCGCATAGAGGGAAGTTGTTATAGATCCAACTGTAATGTTCCACGCACTTCAGCTGGAAGTTCATGAACTGATGTAAACTGACGAAGCCCTTGAGCGTGAAAACCATGCCGCGCTAAGAGGTGTGCTGCCGCATTTGCCTCACGCGGACTGTATTGCAATGTTACTTGGTTGATAGTCATAATATTAATAAGTCGGTCAAGGTCCTGTGAGAGACTTCCTGTTGTAGTTGGCTTGTTCGGTATAAGCGATAGTATAGAATTACAGTCCGTTTCCACAATGATGCAATGGTGATCCGAAGCATAGTAGAGGATGGAAAAGAGCATTGCTTGTATTTCAGCCCGCAGTGGCGATAAACGAGGGAGAGCAAAACATATAGCAGAGACGAGATGTCCCCTTTCATTTCTCAACACAGCTCCTCCTGACGCACTTTTTCCCAATAGCCGCATCAACATTTAACTTAAGTCGTCCCATAGGAGGGAGATGCCACTTCACCAAGCGAGGTCTTTTGTATGTGATTGGTGGTGCAAATTTAAGCGATGTAAGATATGGCAAAGGATGAGCAAATTTCTTGTCCTGCATTGCCGAACACCATGTGAAAATAGCTCCGCGAACATGTTCATATAAAGACCTGTAGTTAAAGTGCTCATCTCCAAACCGAGCAGCTGCATATCGTTTCCAGATTTCCCATGCGATAATAGACTGAGCAATTGATTTAAGTTGCCCTGCTATTGTTGATTGTGAGGATATTCGCCACCATCTACGTAAGTATTGCCTAAGAGGCTCATGCCTAGGAAAAGGACCAGAGAACATGATGGATGCCTCAATCCAGATTGGCCGAATTTGTGTGCAATGAAGAAAGATATGATCCGTGGTATCAGAAGAGCATCGACAAAAAACACATTGTGTTGGGTTAACTGTTTGCCACTTGGATAAATTTTCCACAAGAGGCAATGAGTGAGTCCAAAGTCGCCATATAAATAAACGCAAACCTGGTTGTGCAGTCGGCCACCATATAAACCGGTGATCTTCCAGCTGAGCAGGTGTCAAGCTGATAGTAACGTAGGCAGATTTGAGAGAGAATTGGCCATTGCTATCCGGTATCCAATCCATTGTATTTTGCGTTTGAAGTACACGGTCTCGCATGAATGGGTCAATGCGGCATAATCGCTTCCACAAAGGAGAATCATACATAGTAGTGCGATTTCCATATTTGGATTTGCAGTATTTAGTCCACAGCTCATTGCCTTGTTGAAACTTCCACCAGAGCTGACACTCAAAGGCCTTTTGTACATGTTTTAAGTTCCTGATACCAAGACCGCCTTCAGTGTTTGATATGCAAACCGAAGCCCATGATTTCCAAATGTGCCGATCTCTCCATAGAAACTTGGCTAGCTTTTGGCTTAGCACATCTATCACTCCTTTTGGCAGCCGTGAACTAGCCATTATGTGTAAAGGCACAGAATTTAGCACATGGTTGATGAGCACAAGACGGCCTGCCATGGATAATAATTTTGAGGACCAAGAGTTTAAATATGAATCAAAGTGCTACAGCAGTGTGGTGCAATATGAAGCTCGATTTATCCCTTTATGCAATGAAGATCCGAGATATTTGATTGGCAGAGACGTTAATCTCATTCCCAAGGATTGTGCTGCAGCCACTCCAGATACTCCCTCGCCCACCACAACTTGACTCTTATGATAATTAACTAATTGTCCAGAGGCCGTTTGATATAGTTCCAAAAAAGCACGAAATTTTGCTAGATTCGCCATGGAGCCATTATGAAAGATCAATAAGTCGTCTGCAAAAGCTAAATGTGAAACAGATGGTGTACGGCCTGCATGAAACCCCTTTATTTTCTTCTGCGCTATCAATGTATTCAGCCCGCGAGAGAATCCCTCGGATGAGATAATAAATAGAAGTGGGGATAGGGGATCACCTTGTTTGACTCCACGTCCAACTGGGAAGAAACCAACCTGCTTGCCATTTAATAGTATTGAGCACCTCGTTGAATGGAAGTTATTTATGATGAATCGTACTAGCCTTTGATGGAATCCCAGTTTTATTAGAAGGAGCTCCAAGTAACACCAACTTACCCGATCAAATGCTTTTGCCATGTCCAGTTTAACTAAGACATGACCCCCTCGTGGTTTTTTGTCTATTATATGGACCGTTTCTTGCTCCATTAAGATTTGTTCAGTTGTGTTTCTACCTTGCATGAAGCCAGATTGTTCGGTGGAAATGAGCTTTGGCAGAATAGGAGACAACCTGGTAGAGATCAATCGAGTGATTACCTTTGAAATAAAGTTCGTCAAACATATTGGTCTATAGTCTGCAAAGGTCCTAGGGACTTTGATTTTGGGTATGAGAACGATTGTTGCAGCAGCCATCGTCTTTGGGACAAGTACTCCAGAAAAAATTCTTGCACAGCCTTTTGCGCATCCGTATATATAAGTTGCCAAAAGTGTCTGTAAAAGGATCCTGGGTACCCATCTGGACCTGCTGCACTATTTGGGCTAAGGTCCCAAACTGCGGATTTTATTTCTTGTGCTGTAGGCATGCTCAATAGTCTTGTGTTATCTTCAGTTGTTACAATAGACGGAACATATTGCAGGATAGAGTCCACCTCATGAACAGGTTCCGAAGTGAACAATGTGGAGAAATAGCGAATTGCTTCTGATTCGATATCTGGGGGCTGTACACATTCAACGCCATCATCCCGGTGAATGGTTCTGATCATCTATCTCGTACGTCTATGTTTTACAGACTGATGATAATATGCAGTATTGGCATCTCCCTCTTTTAACCATTTAATATTGGCTTTCTGCTTCCAATATAAGAAAGCTCTATTTTGTGCCAATTTGAGTTTTGCTTGACTTCGGTTATGTTGTTCTAGAGCTTCCTCCATCCTCAGTTTATCATAGGCCTTTTCTTGTATAATTGCATCCTCTTCAGCCATGGCCACCGCGTCAAAAATATTTCCAAATACCTGTTTATTCCACTGTCGTAACTGTTTCTTTAAGAGCCGAAGCTTTTCACAAAATCCCCACATGCCACCTACCGTTGGAAATGAGCGCCATTGATGTTGGACAAAAGAGTCAAAGTCTGAGTGTGTGGTCCACACATCCAGATATCTAAATGCAGCAGGTGTTCTTGACACTGACATATCACACAGAAGGAGTAAAGGGCAGTGATCCGATGTGGTTCTAGACAGATGTTGACAATGAGAAGATGGATAGAGGTCAGCAAATAACAAGTTGCATAAGTATCGATCTAGACGACGGCATACCCGCCCTAATCCACGTCCATCACTCCATGTATATAATGATCCTGTGAATGGTATTTCCTGAAGATCACAATCTGCAACACAATTGTTGAAATCTTGTAGATGACGCAAGGAGGGAGATGAGCGTCCACGGTGCTCCTTAAGCGTACGGAAAGTGTTAAAATCTCCAGCTACTAGCCATGGTATTTGGATCTGATCATGTAAACTTCGTAAAGCATTCCACAATGGCTGCCTAACAGTGATGGTATGTAATGCATATACCGCAGTAAGCCAGAATGGATCCCCAGAGGCCAGCCACGTCAATTTAAAAGAGCGATTTTGAATTCCATGCCACGTCTCTTCCAAGGAGATAATAGAGTCCTTCCAAAAAAACCATATATTATCATTACACGCGGATACTGCCTTAGAGAAACCAAAATGCAATCGATACGATGCTAAGTTTGTGATTCTTGACCGTGGTTCAATTAGTATTAATCCATGCAACTTGTACCGTCTAATTAGAGAAACAACCCTTATTTCTGAGGTACGGATACCTCTAACGTTCCAAAGTAGAACTTCATTGTGCTAAAGGCTCAAAGGAGTTAAAGAGTTGCGCTGCACGTAACCTGGTGATTCTAGGCGAAACAGTTGCAGCTTGCGCTGGACGACGAAGCAATCTTGGTGGAGAGATTGCCTTGGGTGCATCAGTGGCATTTTCATTGGCGTTATCGCTATAAGCATCCAAATACACAGATTGTATACCTGCTGCCATCTCATCAAAAATTTCTACGTCATGTTCATCGATAACATGAGTAGCTAAGAACAATTCACTATCTGAGAATGATGCGAAGTCATGTGGTTTTGCTAGTTCATGGATGATACAGTCATCCACCCCTTTGAGACGGGATAGGTCTTGTGTTGATGAAGTATCTATATTGCGGTATATGTCGGGGGATCTAATATTGGTCCTTGACGTAGATGTATGAACTGTCGTGTCTGCCACTGGTGTCAAGAGGTACGCCTTCGGCTGGGCTGCTGGAGTAGTGTTGCTGCGTATTTCATGCACTGGACCATCTTGAGGATTGAGTTTCTTTGGTGTCTAGCGTTGTGTTTTGTCCGGTTTTTCCTTTGGTGGGCGTTGCTGTGGTTTTATTTTTGGTTGTGGCGGTGGGTCTGATTGTTTACCACAATCCTTTGCCTCATGACCCAACCGATAACAAGAGGAGCAGTAAGCAGACAATTCTTCATATTCCACAGTTTGGGTAATAATTTTTGATGGCCCTTGAATATGGATGCGCTGCGGTAACTCCTTGGAGACGTCTAATTCAACACAAATTCTTGCAACCGAAGGGCGGCTAACAGCTGTTGTGGCTGCATCCATCTTCCTTGGCGTGCCTATCATGGATGCAATCTGAAAAAGGGCATCTTTTCTGTGATAATGGATCGGGAGACCGGAAAGAGATATCCATATTGGAACGATGGGCACTTCAATAGAGGGATCATAATCTGGAGTCCATTTCGTGACCCTCATGTGTTTACCCGAAATTGTCCAGCTTTGCCGTGAAAAGCAACGTAAGTAATCCTGCTCATGATCAAAATGCAATAGAACGTGTTTTTCATCCAAAAGGCCAACCTTTACTGATCAAGAGAAACCAATGCGATCCACTGATGATCGAATGGTGGCTATAGGTGGTCTACCAAACCAGAAAGTTCCAACCAATGTGAGTTTCTATGATTCCGCTAATGAGTTGATTTCATCAGTGGTGAAGGTGAACATAGGCCCTCCTTTGTATTTTTGAATTGTTTTTGGGAGAAGAGGCGCTGTTTGTGAAGAAAAAAGGGAGGCGTAGGTCTTTGATATGGGTGGCGTCTACGAGTACGCAGACACTGCATTGTCGGGCATTGTCATTGCTGAGAAAAGATGGTAAGCAGTAAGTTGATCGCATGGCGGTTTCAGCAGCGGCGATGAGCGCCGCCGCCGGTGAGGATCACAGGGTTCTAGAGCATTTTTCCTATATATATATATAGGAGAACATCAAGGTGTATAACTGACCAGAAGTGCCTATATATATATATATATATAGATCCATTGTGGACAACTTATTTAAGGCAAAAGTACGGCGGACGGCCTATGATGCATGCTTATCTATACGATTCGGCAGATTGGTAGAGATTATGTCGTATAACGACTTTTTGTATGTTACGAGTGCAAGTGACATATGATGGTCTGCATTGGACTACTGATGAGCACGGGCAATTTAGTATGGGTAATGCATGTAACATTTGCAGGCCGCCTGGTAACAGCTTACCAGTGGCAAGATACATTTGGTGGAAGGGTACCCCTGTTGCTGGTCAAGTGTTTCTATGGCGTCTATGGTATAATGCCTTGCTTTCCTACATGTTGTGTTTTTTGTCTTGGTGATTCAGCTCTACAGGCTCACATTTTCTACACTTGCCCTGTGATTCAGTCTGTTTGGCTACATTTGTCCTATATTTTCGACGGGCCAACTCCTACTTTGTTCACATTTCGACATTTCCCACGTGCTTGGTGGAGCAAGGCGCGACAATCTACTATGAAGGGTCACTTGGTAGTTGTGGTCTCAATGCTTGCGACTTGGGCCATCTGGAAGGAATATGCAGCCGCCACTTTTGGAGAAGAAGCATTCTCACTCTGTCGTCTTCGAGAAAGTATTCGAGCAGACATCTTTACTTGGTGCGCCTCCACCTCCGGGAGGAAATTCGCAGAATCAATTCCACGATTGGTTGTGTCCCATTCTCCTTCAATTTGGCCTAAATGGATTCAAGTTGTTAAATGGATATTACCCCCCACAAGTTAAAGCTTAATATAGATGCGGCGTCGGGCAAGAATGGGGCAGCTGGAGGAGCGATTTTGCGGAATGATTCCAGACAATTAATTCAGGCTATTTCTTTCTCCCTGCCGACGTTGTCATCTTTACATGCAGAAATGCAGGCGTTATTGTTTTCCTTAATATTCTTCTCGATGGAAAGGTATACGGCATTACACATTGAAGTTGAATGTCTGGACTTATTGACCTTGCTTAATGGGTCCTTCACAGTGTCATCACAACTGGGCAAGGATTATGCCATGGTACGCCAATATTTGAGTCTCACGATTTCACGAATCGACTATGTATCATGTGAAGCTAACTCGGTCACCCACTATTTTCCGCAGCACGGTCTAATGCGCGGCCAAACGTGTGTCTACTCTATACTTTCAGAGCTTCCCCCATTAGCGCGAGGTAGCATACATACAGATGTTCACACAGTCTATGTTCGTCATTAGCAATTTTGTGAAAGCCAGCCATTATATATTCGCCCCCGCCTCCTTGATGCGGGCCACCGGGTATGTTTTGTTTACTTCACTTTATCCATTTAACCTCTTGTGTGCTACTTGCCTAATGATGTATCTTATACATATGCTTAGGATCACCGTATCACCCTGCGTTGTGGGCGTCCCAGTGCTGGTTATGTGCTGCTTTCATCTCTTGTTGCCCGTGCCTTTACTTGTTACGGGCAACCCGGGTACACATCTTTCACTCGCTTGGTACCTACTATTCGGAATTTCTAGTTATTATTCATATGTGACATATGACCTTTTTTATTTTCTGAGTTACACCATGTATTGTCGCGGACTCCTCCCTTCGTTGAAGCATCCTAGCTACTGGTATTTGTCCTGCTGTTCCACACCTTCCTACTGCGTCAGAGCCGCAGGATTGGATTGCATTATGCTAACTTTTTCTATTTATAGTTTGTTTCTCAATTGTATGCTACTATTTGTATGCGTTTTCATTTTCCTTTTTTGTTTAGTTAGGGAGTGTCTCCCACCTAAGACAGGCTTTTGATGTAACCACGATATTCCTCCGTCACAAGTGAGGGTTCTTATATTAATAAAATACCTGGACGGTACCTCCCATTCTTCACCAATATATATATATATATAATAGGAAACAATTTTCCCGAGCGGCTCTGGGGATTGCAGGTTGTAACGCATAGTCCGCGGCCACCGCCGCCATTTTTCGATTCTCTTCTTCTGAGGATTCCTTTCGTTTGTCGGTTTTTATTGGTTCTGGGCTAAGCCGTCATCTTTCATCAATTTTTTGCAATGTCTTCATCACAGCCACCGTCATTTGTGGCTGTGGTTTCCGGCAATGCTTCCGCCACCTCTATCGCAATATCTCCTAAGATAGTCTCTAGATATAAGGGCATTCCAATGATTTCTTTTTTGGATGCTGAGATCGACGCACTTGCTGCACCCTTCAAGTATTCACTGGTTGGAACATTCTGGTATTGTCTGCCACCATTGAAGGTTATACATGAGGTTTTTGAAAAGATTAGTTTTCATAATGATTTACGGATTACCCTAATTGATCAAACTCATATTTTGATGAATTTTTTCAATGAGGCTGATTATCTATGTTTTTTTATCGACGATCACGGCATATATCTGGATGTCATATGCGTATCACAAAATGGACAGTGGAATTTGATCCTGTAGAAAATGTCCCGATAATTCCAGTGTGGGTTGCTTTCCCGGGCTCCCGATCCTCCTCCATCAACGTGCAGCCCTTTTTGAGATCATTCGTCCTATTGGTACTCCTATCAAGTTAGATGTCGCCACATCTGATGGTTTTCGGCCTTCGGTTGCTCAAGGTGCGTGGAAGTAGATGTCTCGCAAGAGTTGCCGTAGAAAATTTATTTGCAGGCAAAGCAGAAAATCCTCTTGCAATCTGTGGTCTATGAAGATCTACCATTATTTTGTATGTCATGTCCTCCTCTTGGCCATGCAACTGGTATATGCCCATCCTCATCTAAGTCGTTTGTGCCGCCTCCACCACCACCCCCGTCTCCGCCAAAAACATGGTGGACACCAAAAAAACCAGCTGTTGTTGGTACTACTGTTGCTCAAGACCCACTGACTTCGCATTATCAGCATGCAACAGAACATCTGTCTGGTCCGCAACAGGACATTCCGCTCGAGCCTAGCAGGGATTAGGACATCTCTAGGTTAGGAGCAGACACTGACTTCCCACCATAGCAAGATTCTATGGATCTTTGTGACATTGGTCATTCTTCTGATACGGAGCTGCGTGTTGATGATTAGCAGCCCGATTTGCCAACACTTCCTGACGAAGTTGTCCGAAAAATACAATTATTCCTGCAATCTCCAAATCGTCTGGAGGAGTCATCCTCTGATGAAGGTTTTATTCCGGTTGTTCCACATAGGAGACGCAGAGCGCGGAAGGATTTGCCGCCTTTACTACCCTCAACAATCTTGACTCGTAGTGGCACGCGGATCTCTCAGGGAAGTGATGTTACTCTTTCTCAATCAATGTTTTAATTTGGAATGTTCGAGGTATACATGCCTCTTTTCCAAGATTGCATCATTTGATTCGTGAACACAAGTTGAATTTGATTGCTATTATTGAACCAAAGCATTCTCCATCTCGTCTTGGCTTTTCAAACTCTTGTTTGCCAAGTTCTGAGCATATATGGGTCTATTGGTGTGATACCATGTTTTGTTTAGTGTCCACCCAGGATGATGACCAGGTTATTCATCTCAGTTTCATTTATGTTCCACTGCAGAAGTCTTTCACTTTTTCGGTTGTTTATGCAAAGCACTCTTTAGCACTTCGTCGTTTGTTGTGGCAATCATCATGTGATTACTCTCAGAATCTTAGTTCGCCCTGGATGGTCGGTGGAAATTTCAATACCTTTAGGTCTTTAGAGGATCACAGTGGTCGCTCACAGCCTTCCTTAGCGGTTTTACATGATTTCAATGATTGTGTCGAATCCTGTTCTTTGATGGCTTCTCCTTTTCATGGTTCAAGATTTACTTGGGCGGATGGTAGGGGACTAGGTCAGGTTCGGCGCTGGCTAGATTGGTTATTCACAAACTCTTCCTTTCATGATGTATTTGAAGACATGACACTTACCCATTTACCTCGAGTTTCTTCAGACCATACGCCTTTGTTTTTTATATGTTGAGTGAGCAGCTCGTCTGGTACTCGTGCTTTTCATTTCTTAGATGCCTGGTTGTCACATCCTGACTTTCTCAATTACACAAAAGAAGCTTGGAGTTTGTATCTGACCACTGGTGGTATGTATGGCTTTTATTCAAAGTTAATTATGTCTGAAGCAGGATATTCAACGCTGGAATAAGGAGATTTTTGGCAATATTTTTTCCAACCTTGAACAAGCAGAAACAGCTGTATGTATAACGCAGAGGTTGTGGGATACTGACCTTTTTGAGGACAATAGATCTTCATACCATCAAGCAAAGGCCGAGTACATTAGAGCATTTCAATATGAAATGCAATTCTGGAAGCAAAAAGCTCGGCTCCGATGGCTGCAGGATGGCGATGATAATACAAAATATTTTCTTTTGGTGGTTAAAGGCCGACGTTTACAGCTCCGAATACAGCAGATACGTATGTCATCTGGTGACATATGTACATCGCCCACGTCTATTCAGAATGAAGCAGTTTCTTTCTATACATCTCTATTTACCAGGGAGAATACGGAAAATTACGATGAAATTCTCCGACATATAACTCAACTAATTACGGATGAAGATAATGCGTTGCTCTTGGTAAGTCCACAGCAGTCTGAAGTAAAGGATGCTGTATGGAAATTGGATCCACATAGCGCAGCAGGACCAGATGGATTTCATGGTAACTGTTTCCATACATGTTGGCATATTATTCATGCTGATGTTGTTTTTACTGTGCAGGAGTTTTTTCTTGGAATACCCCAGTCGTCAATGATGGCTAGTGCGTTAATCACGTTAATTCTAAAGACAGCTTCACCTAATACATTTAGCGATTTTCGGCCCATTTGTCTCTCAAACTTTCTCAGTAAAGTTTGTACAAGGATTATTGCGATACGTTTGAGTGCTATACTCCCAAAGTTGATATCACCGAAGCAGGCTAGCTTTTTAAAGGGACAGGATATCTCCACGCAGGTATTGCTAGCACGGAAAATATTGCATATGCTTGATAAAGGCGGGACTCAATTATGTTTAAAGCAAGATATGATGAAAGATTTTGACAGAGTCAGCTGGGAATATTTGGAATTGTTAATGAGAAGATTCGGCTTTGGAGATTTCTTTTCTCGCATTGTCTTAAATCATTTGCAGTCCACACGTTTTTTAATACTGATAAATGGAACACCCACTTGATCTTTTCAGTCGCATAGGGTATCAAGCAAGGCGATCCTTTATCTCCATTGTTATTTATTTTGTCCTCTGAAGGTTTTAGTAGAGGCTTAAACTCTATAGGGGCTACTGGAGCTTTGCAACCACTACGGATAGGACGTGTTCCATTTCATATTACACACATGGCATATGCAGATGCTCTCCTGATATTTTTACGGGGGACAACCAGGAATTGAGATGATTTCAGTCATTTCTAACAGCCTATGAAACAACACCTGGTCAAAAGGTGAATTATAACAAAGTCAGTTTTATTCCTTCATCGTCTACATCAATACAGCACCGTAGACGATTTGAGGAGATTATACATATGCGGTCCATAAGATTACCCTTTCGCTATCTTGGATCTTTTCTACATTAAGGAATTAGTCGCTCTAGATATTACGTTACACTACTGGAACATGTTGATGCTCGGCTGAATAGATGGCATAATCGGTTGCTTTCTCCGGCAGGTAGACTTGTCTTACTACGTTTTGTTATCTCAGCTCTACCCTTGCATATTATAGCAGCTGGCGGCTTGCCACAATCAGTAATTAAAATTATAGAAAGGAAAGTGGTTGCATTCTACTGGGGACACCTCATCATTGGGTTGCTTTGTCCACTATATGTACGCCTTGTTCTGAAGGAGGGTTGGGAGATCGAAGCCTTCAAGCGTCGCAGGAGGCTTATTTTTATCATATTCGGTGGTCTTATCAACAAAACAACACGCTTTGGAGCCAGTACATGCATGCTAAATATGGACAACATGGGGATTTCATGCTGCATCTTCCGGATTCACCTATCTGGAAGCTCATTTTCCATTACAATGTCTTATGCACCAATCATACTCAGCAGTAGGAGACACTTCTCATTTGGACACCTAATGAATTGTGTGAGTTCTCATTGCGCTCGTCATATGATATTTGCATTACTCAACGTCCTATGCTTATTTCTGCGCAGTTTATTTGGTGCAAGCATCATGCACTTGTGATTCAAAATTTCTTGTGGAGAATTTATCATTGTGCATTACCCTTGGAAGACTACATTGGTAATTATAATATGGCTAGGCCTACACAATGCCCTTTTTGCAAACATGCCTCCGCAACAGTGGATCATGTCTTCCTGTATTGTGATCGTATTCTGCATGTATTGGAGTTCTATGCAACGGAGCTTCATTGTCACTCTCCTACATCTCTGAGACTTTGGCAATATATTTTGTCTTGGTGGTATTGGTCCACAATGTCTTCGTTATTTGGGTGCTAAAAATTGTGGTCCCTTCCATTATTGTGTATAATATCTGGCGTTCCTACACATCATTGGTCTATGGGGATTTGACAGATTTTACAATGACATCATTTAGAGCAGGAATAAATCCGGATATATTTATGTGGGGTAAAACTATTGATGGCTCAAGGCTAGCTGCTGGATTTCACTCACTTCAGCACATTCGTTGGCTGCCGCGTATTAGGGTTCCGCGTCCCAACGCTGTCAAATGGTTATCACCTCCTTCAGGTCGATTAAAACTTAATGTGGATGCGGCAGTTTGCAAGCATTATGCCGCAAGTGAAGAAATTTTAAGGGACCATACTGGTGCATGCGTGAGAGCTATATCCTTTCGGTTGCCTCCTAATACTCCGCTTATGGCGGAAATTCAGGCTGCTGTTTTTGGTTTTCTGTACTTTTTGCCTTTGTATCGTCATATTATATTAGAGTCTCATTGTTCACAGCTACATACCTCATTGGAGTGACCTGGACTGGTTTCTTTAAATTATCATTTGAGGCTACTACACTCCTTGAAATATCAGCATAGATTGGTTTTTCAGCATACTTACAGAGAAACCAACATGGTAGCTCACTACTTAGCACAATAGGGTATGATCAACCCTCGGACGACTATTTATTCTCCATGCACGCTCCGATCCTTGGTGCATGGACCATACGCTTGGATGTCACCTCTGCACATCTTCGCTTACCTTGACTTTCTGTTCCATTGAGGCTGTTTGCAATGTCTTTCACATGGATTGGCTATCTTTGATGTCTTCTGTCTGTATCCATATGGATGCAGGCAGACTTGGTATGATTACGTTCTCTGTGGTTTGCCTGTTTTTACAGTATCCCTTTCTTTCGCTTTCTCATGGATCTCTCTTTGTATTTGCATGGTTTAGACCGAGCTACGCTTTTGTGAATCGGATCTTCCCTGCTGGCTATCATCTGGCACACTACGTTATGGCTATATCAGATGGGCTACGAAGTTTCATTATGTTTGTTCCAAAAGTGACAAATATGTACTCTTTTTCCTTCGCACAAGATTTTATCTACAAGGGTGGTTTTGCTTGCCAAGGTTTTAATGAGGCATATCATATCACTTTTGAACACACCCCCCCGCCCCATTGACTGTTTCTGGATTTCAGCTTTTCGTCCTTTGAGTTGTTTTGTTCATTTATGCTATGACTTTTTATGTAATAATGATATTCCTCCGCTATAAGTGAGGGTTATAGTTCTAATAAAACTTAGAGACCTAGTCTCTTTTATCAATATATATATGTGTGTATGTATGTATGTATGATGAAAAAATGGCTTTTGGCGTCTCTGGCGACCTTTATGATCGATCATGAAGTGCGTTTACGTTTCTGGTTTGGACAGTGATCACACTGTTTTCCTGTTCGACAGTGATTATCTTCAACGAAGCTTCGATCTTTTCTATATATTCATATGGAGTCGCATGATCCACCATCGGATCATGCAGGAAAAAAATCGTTTTTACAAGCTTTATCCAAAAACCTGGAGCTGCCTCTCTCTACATTTTCACGGCCGGTTCAACGATATAAAGGCATGCCTTCTATTCAATTCACAGCTGAAGAGGTAACTAGGTATTCAATTCCTTATCAACATACACTTATAGGATCCTTTTGGCATGGTAGACAATTGACTCATTGCATGGAGCGTATTGGTTTCAAAACTACACCAAAATTAGGATTATTGGATGATAAGCACGTTCTAATCACCTTCTCAATTGTGGAGGATTATCAACGTTGTTCTTTGCGTCGCACATGGATGTTGAGCAGTTATCAGATGAGGATCACGAAGTGGACGCCCGACTTTGATCCGCATGTGGGTAAACCTATTGTTCCAATATGGGTTTCAATACGGGGACTTCCTATGTACCTTCATAACAAATCTGCGTTGTGGGATATTGCGCATATGATTGGTTACCCCCTAAAAATGGGTTCCGCTACATCACAGGGTTTAAGGCCATCAATTGTTAGAATATGTCTGGAACTGGATATCTCAAAACCATTACCACCTAAATTACATATACAAGGAGGAGATAAGGAATTCTATCCTACAGTAGAATATGAAAACGTACATTCATTTTTTGCTTCATGTAGAAAGCTGGGACATGAACAAAAAACTTGCCCACAATTAATCACTTCAAAAGTTGCAGATGTAGTTGATCAATTGCCTAAGCTATCTGCAGCTGTTCCTCAGCGATGGACACCAAAAAAATCATTTGCAATAACATTACAGAAAGACAAGGACTTGGCTGGTGATATGCCTCACTCTGAGGAAATTCTCTGCCCAGATGCTCATTTGCATACTGCGAAGCAGTCTACTTTGGATACCGTCGCACCCACTTAGATTACTCAGGAACTGGAGACTAATAATGAAGCTCACAGCAAAGATCCTTCTCCCTCAGTCTCACCCACTTTGATTACACAGGAAATGGAGAATAATAATGAAGTTCACTGCAATGACCCATCTCCCTCTGCTTCAGATAAGGAGCCATTAGATTCAGAGCCTAGGGAGATACATAATAAAAATGATGGCATGGAAAACATTGAGGAGGTCACATAACTCGCTAATATTGTTGATGCACCGTTGCCAAATGTGGGGAACTCTCTAAAGACGATTGTTGATGAGCAGGATAATCTTCTATGTGCCACGGTATCTGATGCGCAGCTCTTTATTCACACAGGAGAGCGGGAACGCTCACTTAATAAATCAACCAATGGGATACTTCAGGGAGTAGCAGAGTCAGAAGCTTTGAAGGCAGGTCTGAAAGCAGCATTAGAGGAGTTCCAACGGATTATGACTTTATGTGAAAGGAATCCTCGTCCTTTAACAGAGCTGCTTAACATTGAGCAGGATCTCCCTCATCCCAAACCAAGAAGACGCCGTAAAAATCAAGAGATGTTAAGCACTTATCAACCATCAGCAGGCAGGATAACTCGCTCTTTACACTCTCATTCCCAATCTGGTCAATGAATTGCTTAGTCTTGAATGTAGGTGGTTTAACCACCTTCTTAGTGAGATTGAAACGCTTATTGAAATCCCATAAAATTCAGTTGCTGATAGTTATTGAACCAAAAAAACCTGCAACACAATTAGATCATTTTCGTCTTAAACTTAGCTACTCTCATGCAGAGGCAGTATGTGTACGGAAGGTTTGGGTGTTTTGGAATAATTCTTCTCTTCGGTTACTAGAGTCTATTCATGAAGAACAATGCTCTTTCTTCCGTTATCATCTGATTGACGGATTATACAGCTTGGTTCACTCCAGTCTATGGTTTGCGTACAATCACAGATCGAAGAGGATTATGGACAGCACTTCAGCAACATTATCATGTACATTCGGAACTCTGGTTAATAAGGGGAGACTTTAATATCTTTCTTTCTGTGGACGAACATGATGGTTTATCGACCCCAAACATCTCTTCTTTGGACGAATTTCAAGATTGTGTCACTTATTGCTCTCTCATCGATCTTCCCTATGATGGATCAATGTATACATGGTCAAATGGACGTGGATTAGGTGTCGTCAAAAGAAGATTGGATCACTCTTTATGTACAGAGTCCTTTAATAGTCGATTCCAATCTCTGGGAATGAAGCATTTGCCGCGTCTTACATCCGATCATGCCCCATCGTTATTGTGATGTGTGCAGCATCAACAGGAGGGGCCAAAATCTTTTCGTTTCCTTAATGTTTGGCTTGATCATCAGGATTTCCTTCCTTTTGTGCAAGCTACCTGGACATCCTATCCCACACGTGGAGGTATGAGAGGCCTATATGATAAGTTGCTTTCTTTAAAACGTTATCTGCGAACATGGAACACCACAGTTTTTAGAAATGTTTTTGACAAGCTACAAGAGGCAGAGCAAAATTCAATTCACCAAGAGAGAATATATGATCGCCATCCCTCACCAGAAAATCAGCAAGCTTATCAACAAGCACAACCAAACTACAAAATAGCAGCAAGGCGGGAGTTATTGTATTGGGAGCAGCGTGCGAGATTGAAGTGGATGAGTACAGAAGATGCAAACACCTCTTATTTTCATAACATAGTAAGGGACCGTCAACATAGACAGTCATTACTTCTATCTACACTGCAGATGGAGCTTTATGTGACAATCCAGACACTATAAAGCAGGAAGCAATTTCATTCTATGCCAAGTTATTCCCAGCGGAGCCAATTCAAGATGAAGATTTGTTGTTGAATGTTATACCCTCTTTGATCACTGTAGAGGAAAATGACCAACTGATCGCATTGCCTCAAATAACTGAGGTTCAGGAGGCGGTGTGGTCATTGAATCGGAAAAGTGCTCTAGGGCCAGATGGATATAATGGACAATTGCTGGAAGTTTATAAAGGATGATGTACTCATGGCAATGCAGGAATTCTTCTTGGGACTCCCTCTACCACGTGCCATGGGTAGTATGTTGCTTTCTCTCATTCAAAAAAAACATGCACCTCGTAAATTCTCAGATTTTAGGCCCATCAGTCTGGCTAACTTTCTTTCTAAGGTGGCAACAAGAATACTAGCGACAAGATTGCAGCCAATATTGGTTAGAGTTATATCGACAAAACAAGCCGGTTTTTTGAAAGGAAGGGACATCTCGGATCATATATTGATGGCGAAAGAGATGACACATCACTTAGACAAAAAAATCCGTGGATCAAACGTAATGATCAAGTTAGATATGATGAAAGCATTTGATCGGGTCAATTGGAAATTTTAACAAAACTTCTTCAACGCTTTGGGTTTGATTCGCGATTAATCACTATGATATTTATTCATTTAAAAGGAACTTACATATCCATCCTCATCAAAAGCGAACCGGCTGGATTCTTTCAACCATCACGTGGGGTCAAACAAGTTGATCCATTATCTCCGCTATTATCTATTCTAGCTTCGGAAGCTTTTTCAAGGGGATTAAATCATTTGATCATGCAAGGCGCCATACAATCCTTTAATGTTGGCAGAGCGCATCCTTGTTTATCTCACCTTGCTTTTGCGGATGACTTGTTGATATTCATAAATGGAAATTTGAAAAATTTTCAGAGATTTCAACAGTTCTTGCAGCTATATCAGAATGTGTCGGGACAGTCTGTTAATTAACAAAAAACCCAATTTGTAGCACCCTCATACATCCTGACACCACAACTCCAGAAAATGGAAAATTATATTCAGATGCAAGCAATTTCTCTCCCAATTAAGTATTTAGGGGTATCACTTTTTAAAGGGAAGGCCCGTGTCTCTTACTACCATTCATTGATTTCGTCCTTTCAAGCAAAGCTGAACATGTGGCAAAATAAGTTTTTGAGCCATGTTGGAAGCCTAATTATGCTTAAACACGTCCTTGCTGCAATCCCGTTACATCATCTAGCGGTATCTCTACTTAATACTAGATTGATTAATATCATGCATCGTTTGATGTCTGAATTTTTTTGGGGGACAGCTGATGGCACAAAGAGACATGGATGGGTTTCAATGGATAAACTATTTCATACTACAGATGAGGGAGGATTGGGGCTTAGGAGTTTGGAAGACTTGCAGATGGCATACTCTTGTCGGTTGTGGTGGAGATATCAAACACAAAATACATTTATTCACACATTCTTACACTCCAAATATGGGGACGGGTCAATCTCTCTACGGGAATCACAGGTTCCCAAATATGGAAGTGTATCAGCCGTATACACCCTACATGTGTCTCTCTTACAACTTTGGTATTGGATGCACTTATTTGGCCAGGTATGCCGAATGGAACCTTTACTCTAAAAGTCGCTTATGAGCAACTAAGGCCTAAGAAAGTTAATCTATTCTTGCATAAATTTGTTTGGCATAAGCTTATTCATCCAAAACAATGGTTATTTCTTTGGAGATTTTATCATGATGCTTTACCCATCCCTAAGACCTTAGCAAGGTTTGCGGTGGTGTTTCCCACTCAGTGTCATTTCTGTTTGTATGAGGCTATAACTACTGATCATATATTTGTAACATGTCCTGAGGTATCTTCTATCTGGGAGTATTATAGTCTAGCCACAACAACACGCATTCGTCCCTTGTTAATACAATGGTGGATATCCACTCAGGGTAAATCTATTAAGGGGCAGCTTCGCATTATATTACCAGCTCATCTTATGTGGGAAATATGGAAAGCGTACACTTCTATTATATTTGGAGAAGGCCGTTGGTCTCGCAGACTGGTGATAGAACTTTCTAGACGATCAATATATGAATAGACACTTGATCACAAAGGGAAGAAATATATATTGTCGGATGCTTCCTTGGTTCAAATCAGACTAATACCAGCTTTGGCAACACCTCGTTGTAGAGTGATCCGATGGGTTCTTCCACCCCCTGGTAGACATAGGCTAAATGTGGATGCGGCCCATGGGAAATACTACGCAGCAGCTGGCGCAATTCTACTTGATAGCACTGGTGCTTTTACCAGCGCTCTCTCGTTCTCTTTGCCCATTTCATCTCCGGACCAGGCAGAACTACAGGCCACAGTGCTAGCAGTTTTATAATTTGCTTTCTTTGGATATAATATGGATGTTGAAGTTGATGCTCAGAGTGTTTTAACAAATGTTCATGAACATAGATCCACTTTGGCATGCATTCTATATGAGCTCTTGACTTCGCAGTCATTCACATTAGAATATATTCCGAGGGAGATTAACTAAGGTGGCATATTACTTGGCTTAGCATGGTCAACATCATCCGATGCTCACTCACTTCTCACATCTTACAGATCTACCACCTCTAGTTTGGGCTACAGTACAGACTTACTCTGTCCCTAATTTGCGACATGGATGAAAATAGTACTACTGATTGTTGCCCATGCCTTGGTTTGGTATGGGCAACCCGGGTGTGCTCACTTACTATGAATTTAAATACATGTCTCGCTGGCTGGTTGTATGTATCTTTGTATGCAGACAACACGGGTAGTACTTTACCATACTATGGATTTTTTCACCCTATTATGCTCTATACTCTACCACTTACTATGTTTTTAATTAATTGCATGTTCTGGCACTAGCCTCGCTGGAGGAGAAATTATGATCAAAGGCATTCAAGGGAATGGAGATTAACACCAAGCTCTGGAAGAAGCAAGGTTTTCGAGCGATACAAATTAGATTCTTCTCAGATCTTTATCCACGGCATGACTATGGAATTTCATCTTTCTTATCTTTATACACATCAGATAGCTACAGACTCCATTCATACAAATATGCACACTTTTTCCTTAGCGAAGGTTTTATCCACAAGGGTGGTTTTACTTGGCAAGGTTTTAATACGACATATCATATATGATTGGAGATTGCAGATTCTTACAGCTTTATATTCACATTTTGCATATGATGACGGCTTCTTGTAACATGTAATAAGGTTACATGTTACAGATTCATCCGCCACAAGTGAGGGTTATATCAATAAAACCGATCTCTTTGGATAAAAAAATATATATGTATGTATGTATATATATATAAATAAATATATATATATATATAAATAAATATATATATATATATATAAATAAATAAATATATATATATATATATATATATATATATATATATATTCCTAAAAGGGTTGGATGATTTGAGACTATTTTCTTTTGTGATGTAAGAGTTGTCCATGTTTTTGTTGTTTCTATTACTGGAGTTATCTTTTTGAATGAAAAAGCGACATTATTCTGTGAAACATATATTTCAAACCAATCAAAAAAGAATATATTGATTTTATTTATATTGATAAATTCATAGTACTGTTCTTGAATTTGTTTTCTAGTATTATGGCAATGTCTAAAGAACCATTCTCTTTTATCTAGGTTTTCAATATTGTAAAATTCAGTGTGTAAAAGATTTTTATTTACCACAAATTCTTTTTCTATGAAATTTAAATCATTTGCAATATTCGGAGTTATTGCAGACTGAGGCCGACTATTTGGGGGGCTGTATTCTGCTCTAGAATAAACTGATTTTGGGATTTCCTTAGAATATTTTGCTTTTCTAAAAGAAGAATTCGTATTATCAATATCTGATGTTGAAAACCGATGTTTTTGGTATGGAATGCTTATCACAAATGGAATCTGTGAAAATCTTCCAATATTTATTGTACTAGAACTGGAGGAAAATCTTCCAGGATTTATTGTGCTAAAAGTGGAGGCTACATCGGATATATCATTATCCCTAGTTGAGAAGTTCCTAGCAAAGCTCAATTTTTCAGATCCATCATTTAATTGTCTTATTTTTGTTATTTCTGTATTTGGTTGATGTTTTTCTTTGTTTATGGCTTTTACTGCTCCCTCAAGGATCCATTCTTGTGGAAGATTTACATCATTCCATTTGATAGATCTGGAGATTATGGCATTAGATCTTGATAGATCTGTATGTAGGATAATTGTTTCTCCTTTTTTCAAGGAGTTTTTTGGTTTAGGACCAACAAACATAGAACTCATTACTTTATAATGAATTCGATATATTAAAGCCAAAGGAATTGATTCTGGTAACATATCATATCCATGTGTTTTAATTTGTAAGACTAAAGTTTTTGATATTTGTGTATCTTTTAAAGATCATGAAAAATTCGGATAACAATCAAATGAGATTGGTCCTGTAAAAAGACTGGACTCAACTGAACTCAGAAGTGATTGTTCAAAGTTATTATGTCGAATATCTCTTAAGACAATTAATATTGAGGTATCTAAACCTTCTCTAGTTAAAGGTTTGATTCCTACTTGTATTAATCCTACATGGAGATATTGAAAACCTTTCTTCCTATGTTTTTCAAGAGATTTATAAGAAATAAGTTGTATTGTTTCAAAAGGTTTTGAAAGAGGAATTTCTCTTTCTTCTGTTTTGATTATGTAGTCTGATTTTAACATATTGAAGAGAGAAGACTCATATATTTCAGATTTCTTAATCTTTGGAATGACCCAGTTATTTACAGCTTTATCAAAATTTTCTATTATTACTTCTTCAGTATTAACTACCTTATTTGTATCTGTATTTGATGTAGAGCTAAATGAAGCATATCTACTAAAAATTTCTTCCATTTTTAAACTTTCTTAAGATCCGTTTATATTCTTGCTACCAACACCATAATGCATACAATATTTATTGCTCTTAGAACAGGCGTATTACCCAGCGTGTACAAGGCAAACGCTCACCAGTTTATAAACAAATATCTCAGAGTGTGTAAAAATGAAAATAAATCTTATAGATCTACTCCCCTTGGCTATGATACGAATAATACCCACAAATTTGATAGCTTCTATTTAAAGAAGCAGAATAGAAAATGCAGATGCAGATGATATACTAAATACAAAAATAAAACAAAGATAATAAAGATGCAGAATTCTTGGGAGTGACTAAACTCCCACAGAATATAAATAAAGAACAGAAATTTAAAAGCGAATCAGGGAATAGGGTTGGGCGGAATTAATTCCAGCCATTATAAGCAGAAAATAAAAAGGGTTAAAGGAATAGGATTAGGCGGTGTACAACCGACCAATATACATACATATAGTAATAATTATAATTAGGTGGTATACAACTGTCCAAATATATATATATATATATATATATATACTGCTACTTTCGTCTTGTATTCTTTTGTAATAAGGTTTTCCTCCGCCATAAGTGAAGGCTTTCAATAACAACAAAATTTTATTTAATATATATATATATATATATATATATATGTAAGGTGATATATTATTAGAAAAATCCTCACTTGTGATGGAGGGAAACCATATTAGAATGAGTCCGCATAAGAAAATACATGATGAAGTGAGCTAAGGAGTTTCAACCTCCAATCATATATGATATGTTGCATTAAAACCTTGTCAAGTAAAACCACCCTTGTGGATAAAACCTTGGCGAAGGAAAAAGCGTGCATATTTATATGATTGGAGCAATGAAATAATACAGTTGAAGATGAAATTATGAATATATATGAAATACAATAATTGTGTGACGGGGAATATATGGTCGATGCAACTGCCAATGCTCTGATGATAAAGTAGCGCCAAGTACTTAAGCGAGGCATGCCCCCTTCGTGCTGGCGATGTGACTTCAAAAGTGTGAATTTTAGCGAAGTGATGTAGAGTGGCAAAGTAAGGTATAGCAGTCCATTCCAGTTTTTATACTCCAAGTCTGTCTAGCGTAGATAATGCTGAGGATCAACGAAGAAGAGTATGGGCCCCAAGAAGAAGTTTCAGCCCGTTTCACCTCATTAACAAACATGAGAGCAGACATAAGAAGCGTATAGATAAGGTAAGAGAAAGTAATAGGTCTTAAAAAGCACATACCCATGTCGCCTTGATTCAAATAAAACCAAGGTGACATCAAGAAAACAATGCAGTTCCCATAAGATGATGCGATGAAATAATAGTGGTGAAGTGAGAGACGCATCAAAGTTGCCTGTGTTAAATGTAAACCCAGGCAACCAAGAAGAGAGATTGCTAACATCTTCATCAGAGGTGCAGAGCTAGCAGTTGCAGATCCAAGCGGATTGCCCCCTAACCTCAGTAGGAAGAGCTTGGAGAGTCTGATAACACTGAACGCCATATGCTCTATAACCATGTCGTGCTAATAGATGAGCAGCTGTGTTCGCTTCCCTTGGACAATGTTGAACGGTGGATTGATTAAGAGATAAGAACATAATTGTGCGGCGAATATCATCTGCTAATATTCCCGTTATCCTCCTAGAGTACAAGAGCAAGGGCAGTAGTGATTTACAATCAGTTTCAATATGGATGTTGCTATATTCTCCTGCATAGTAGATTAAGGCTAGTGATAGCGTCATGAGTTCCGCACGCATTGGAGTAGTCATAGGAAGAGCGAAACGAATAGCTGAAATCAGTTGACCATTGTGCCCTATCAGAATAGCTCCGACAGCTGCTTGAGACCGTGCCACTGCTGCATCAACATTTAATTTGAGTTTTTCTGAAGGTGGCAATTCCCATCGTACGAGCCTAATTCTGTTTGTGCCTAATGTAGGCGAAAAATGAAGAGCCACGAGATGAGGCATTGTCATTGCAAATTTTTTCCCATTCATTGCTGCACACCATGTTTAGATAGTGCTTCTTACCCGTTCTGATAGTCTAGTATAGTGAAATTTCTCTGATCCAAAACGTATTGCTGCATATTCCTTCCATATGATCCATGTCACAATCGAAGGCACTATGTCTAGCACTTGTCCAATCATGGTAGTTCGATTTGCTAGTTGCCACCACCGGTAAAGATGCCCTGTAATGATGTTGCTGCGTGGCATTGGACTTGAAAAAACCATGGATATTTCCACCCACAAAGGCCGTACCTGCGGACAGTGTAGGAAAGCATGGTCTTGGGAATCAGAGGACACTCCACAAAATGGGCATTGTGATGGAAGTATTGTGATCCAAATTTTCAAATGATCAACCATGGGCAAGGCTCTATTCCATAACCTCCATAAAAAAAGCTGCAATGCTGGAGGAGACATATGCGGACATTATATGCGGACTTTATAGAAAACTGGCCGTTGTTGTCTGGTATCCATTGAATGTATTGTAGTGATCGGTGGGTGTGCAGTTCCATGAAATCATTGATGCAACAAATACGTTTCCATGTGGGTGAGTCATAGATGTGAAAATACAATGAATGACAATTATCATATTTGCGCTTACAAAACTCAGCCCATAATGTATTAGAGTGGTGGTATTTCCACTACAGTTGACTGTCATATGCTTTCTGAACATGCGCAATATTTCTAACTCCCAGTCCACCATATTTTTCTGAGCAGCATATAGAATACCATGATTTCCAGTGGTACCTATCATTCCAAAGAAAAGAGGCCATTTTGCGATGCAAGATATCGATCACACTCTTTGGCAAACGAGAGCTGGCAATAATATGTATGGGCATCGTACTTAAAACATGCTTCAACAGCACCAACCGCCCAGCCATCGACAGCAACTTATTGGACCAAGTATTTAGTTTGGCCTTAAAATGAGTGATAAGTGAAGAACAATACCTAGACCTGTTCACACCCTTATATAGATAGGAACCAAGATACTTGATTGGCAATGATGATAGTCTCATTCCTAAGGCCGCAGATGCCATTTGTCCGTTAACCCCTGTGCCTATAATTTACTAATTGTCCTGACGCTCTTTGGTATGTTGTCAAAAAAACTCGGAACTTCTCGAGATTACATGAAGAACCATTTAAGAAAACCAACAAGTCATCTGCAAATCCCAAATGAGATATACTTAACACGCAGCCGGCTGTGAATCCTTTTATTGTACCAGACTACATCAATGCTTTTAATCCCCGGGAGAATCCCTCAGAAGAAATGATAAATAACAATGGGGATAAAGGATCCCCTTGTTTGACTCCGTGTTTGATGGGGAAAGGAGTAGATCGCTTGCCGTTGATGAGAATTGAGCAACTGGTTGATTGTAAATTATTAAGCAAGATTCGAACTATTCTTATTGAGAAGCCCATACGTTGCAGCAGTAAATCAAGATAGTGCCAACTGACTCTGTCAAATGCTTTGGCCATGTCAAGCTTAACCATGACATGTCCTCCTCGCGGGCGTTTGTCAATAATGTGTACCATTTCTTGATATAATAAGATCTGTTCCGTAATACCCCTCCCACTCAAGAAACCTGACTGTTCTGACGAGATAATCTTAGGTAGCAATTTACTTAATCGAGATGAAAACAGTTGACTGATGACTTTAGAAATAAAATTTGTCAAACAAATAGGACGAAAATTTGCAAATGTTTGAGGGTTGGTGATTTTTGGAATAAGAACAACCGTTGTTTCTGCCACCCTATGTTGAACTCGTATACCCAGATAAAATTCTTGAACTACCTTCATAACATCAGATTGGATGACCCCCCCAGAAATTCCTGTAAAAACTCCCTGGGAAGCCGTCTGGTCCAGCAGCACTTGTGGGGCTTAGATCCCATACAGATTGTTTGATTTCTGGTAACTGTGGTATTTCATGCAGTAAAGCATTGTCATCGGCGGTCAGTAGTGAGGGAATGTACTGCAAAATAGTATCACAATCATCCACTGCCTTAGCTGTGAAGAGACTGGAGAAATAACGCATTGCTTCCGCTTCAATTTCCACGCTTTGCAAACATTCAGTACCATTTGGACATTGTATTCGACGAATGGTTTGTTTTCGTCGTTTATCTTTCACTGTACTATGGTAAAATGCAGTGTCGGCGTCACCGTCCTTAATCCATTTAACGTTGGCCTTTTGTTTCCAGTAAAGGAAGGCGCACTTCTGTTTAAGTTGGAGCTCTTCCATACTTTGATGGTACCGTTCCCTGTTCAATTCTGTGGCATCTAAGTCAAAGGTCGTTTCACAAATTTGGGCTTGTTTTTCTGCTTCTGCAACAGCATCAAATATGTTGCCAAATACCTCCTTGTTCCATCTCTTAAGTTCTTTCTATAGACGACGCAGTTTATCTGCGAATCCCCACATACCTCCTACTGGCGGAAATGAGTTCCAGTGATGTATAACAAAATCATCGAAATCTTGGCGTGACTGCCAAACATCAAGATATCTAAAAGCTGCTGGCCCTCTATTATTGTCCGAAGAGTCACATGTTAATAATAATTGCGTGTGGTCCGACGTAGCCCTAGCAAGGTGACAAACTTGTTGAACAGGAAATATATCAGTGAATGTCGACGAACACAGAAAACGATCAAGCCGACGCCATACGCGACCTAATCCCCTTCCGTCGCACCAAGTAAATAATGATCCTTGGAATGGAATTTCTTGTAGATCACATGCTTGTGTATAGTCATTAAATGCTTGTAGTGAACGTAATGTGAGCGATGATCTGCCACGATGTTCATCCAACGTACGAAAAGTATTAAAATCACCACCCAATAGCCATGGTATATTTAAGGAGGAATGAAAAGTTGTAAGTCTCTCCACAGAGGCCTTCTAGCCGACAATGTGTGCATGCCATAAACAGCTGTAAGCCAAAATTATTCTCCTGATGCTAGCCATCGATATTTAACCGAGTGATTTTGCGTTCCAGTTCTATCAGTTTCCAAAGCTAATAAAGAGGCCTTTCAAAAGAACCAGATATGATCATTGCATGCAGATAAAGATGTGAGAAGCCCGGCTAGAGTTGATACGACATAATGAAGACAAACGAGCTTTTGGTTCTATGACTATTAAAATATGCAAATTGTGTTTGCAGACAAGATAGACCAATCAATTGATCGATGTTTTGATACCATGAATGTTCCAAACTAGTATCTTCATTGAGATAAAGCTTCAAAAGAGTTAGAGAGATGCGCTGCTCTTAACCTGGTGAGGCGAGGTGAAGTAGGAGCGGGTTGTTGTGAGCAATGAAGCAGTCTTGGGACTGTTTGTTGAGGAATCATAGGGATGTCAGTGGCATCTTCTAAATTGTTGACGTCCAAATATGTTGATTCCATTAGAGTGGTCAGTTGTGCATATATATTTCTATCATGTTCATCTAGACAATTAATGTCCACTGGTATCGCCAGTTCACTATCCGAGTGAGAAGTGTCGGTAACAGGCACATGGAGATCTCCTAGCATACAATCGTCAACACCACGTACGCGAGAAATCTCTTGTACGTCTGATATTACCTCGGTTGGCACTAGATCCGGAGAGGAGGTCAAACCTTGATGTTGAGATGTCTGATATGTTGGTGAATCAATATGTTGCGTTTGCGAGATACGTTGCAGTTCATTCAGCATATCGTCTGGGGATGTTTTTTTTGGAGTCCATCGTTGATTTTTCTCTTTGGATACCTTTCTCTTATCTTTATTATTTTTGTTATCGCGGGCTGGTGTGGGTTCCTGTTCAAACAAGTCTGATTTGCCACAGTTGGTTGTAATATGCCCTAGTCTGAAGCATGTGGCGCAGTAGGGTGGCAAATCTTCATATATAAAATTTTGCATGATAATCCGCGACGGCGCTTGAATATGAACACGCTGTGGTGGATCTTTTGAAACATCCAATTCAATGCAGATGCACGCCACTGACGGACGATTTGCAGTCGTGGTTGCAGTATCAAGTTTCAGAGGTGTCCCCAGCATTTGTGCAATCTGAAAAAAGGCATCTTTACGATGGAAATGAATTGGGAGTCCCGAAAGCGATACCCAGATCTGTACAATTGGTACTTCTACTGTCGGATCATAATCCGGGATCCAGTTGGTAATACGCATATTTCTTCCTGATATAATCCAACTACGACGTGAGAAGCAGCGAATATAATCCTGTTCTTGATCAAAATGTAGAAGAACATGGTTTGCATCCAAAAGGCCAACCTTTACAACACCCGCAAAACCAATGCGATCTATGGAGGATCTGACCATGGCAAGAGGGGGACGTCCGTACCAAAACGTTCCAACCAATGTGAAGCGATAAGGGGCTGCTAGTGATTGTATTTCTTCCTCCGTAAATGAGATCATTGGACCGCCCTTATATTTTTGGATCGGTTTGGGTGCCATGCTTGTTGTCGGATGCATTAACAAGGACGCAAAAGTTCGTGGTAGCACCGTCGTTGTTGGTGGCGGCTGAATAGGGTTAACTGTGGAATCCACATTCATGGCTGTAATGGTGATACTGTTGCAAGGAAATAAGCAGATATCGATTTAGAGGAGAAGGGAATAGATAAGAAGATGGGAGGCAGTAGTTTGGTTGCTGCTACGGCTACGCTGCCATACAGCGAAGATCGCATGAGGGCAGCTGAGAGCGCATGGAGAAGATTCCATGTGTGTGTGTGTGTGTATATATTATAAAAGGAGCGATGCCTCCTTATTTTTTTCAAATGCCCTCACTTATGGCGGAGGAATACTATTATTACAAAGAAATAGATGGCATAAGAGAACGAAAGAAGATAATGGTCGAAAAACAATGCCATTACATCAGCGAGGACAAGGACGGTGTACAAAAGGTGTATGATATGCCTCATTAAGACCTTGGCAGGCAAAACCACCCTTGTGGATAAAATCTTGCGCAAAGGAAAAAGAGTACATATTTACCCCTTTGAAACATTTACTGCTTCTAGTCTGCATTTGGCACGGGCATACCATCGATGTCGTGTTCTGCAATCCATCTCATGAGGGCCCCGAATCGTACATGCAAAAGTGAACAGATAAGACATAAGAATCTGGCACCAGAAAAGTATAAAGACTGTCCAAGATGTGTAGTCAAAAAGCATACCCAATCTTCCTGCATCCCACAGAATGCAGGCAGAATTCATGAGAGAAAGCCAATCCATATGGAAGACATGCAGCGTGGCATACAGGAATTTATGCATGTTGGCGGTGTCCTGTAGTGACATCAAGCGTGATCAAGCGTGATACAACTGCAAACCAGAGAGGGTAACATGAGGGCAGCGAAGAATGATGTTGTAGATTGAGTTAACCCATGCTGCGCCAAGTAGTGTGCCGCCATGATTGCCTCTCAAAATATATGCTGAACTATGATTCCATAATTTGTGATTAGCGAATGCAACAAACAGCAGTGACACTGATTCATCATGGGTGTTTGCTGTGCAAGCATGTGCAGGACCTGTAAACAATCCGTTTCTAGCATAATATTATGATGAAGCGGCAAAAAATATAGCAATGCAAAGACCGCGGTATGTATCTCTGCATATAGAGGCATACAAGCCGGTAATCGAAAGGATAAGGCCCCCATACAAACTCCGTTGCTATCTCGTAAGATAACCCCACCGGAAGCAAAAGAGTTTCCCACCGCAGCATCCGTATTCAACTTGAGTCTACCTGTTGGAGGGACCAACCATCTGACTACCTGCAATCTGCGGACTTAAAGTGGAGGGAGGATACCACAGTCTTTATCGCCCTATAAACCAGTAGCTAGCTTAGTCCTGTCTATTGTTTTCGCCCATAAGAAAATATCGGATTTCGCCATTGCCATGAGAGAGGATGTTGAACAAGACACTGTATCACCATATATAATTGAGGCAATGCTCGCCAAACAGTGAAGGTAATAATGCCAGGAATAACAATGCGTAGTACTCCTACAATAGTGGTTGTGGAGCTGTGGAAGTACCAAGATAACAAATAAGACCAAATATGTTGTGCCACCAAAGGCGGACCACCAACCGCAATTGAGTAGAATTCCCAGAGTGGCCATCGTTAGGGTCTGGGAAAGGTAAATGATAGGCAGACAATACCTCTATCCCAAAGGATAGAGAGTATTACATATATATATATATATATATATATATATATATATATATATATATATATGAAAATTAAAGAACTCAGAAGAACATAAATTTAAAAAAAAAAATCAAATCGTACCATATATTTCTTCAAAAGTATTGGAGATACAAATATTAAAGGACTGTTGGGATTCTTGTGAAAGAATCCGTGGTTATGGGAGTATTCTGGGGAGAAGAAAGGATAATGAGTTTGAGGGATATGGGATAAGATCTGAGAGATGTAGGGAGAGAGAGAGAGAGTTTTCTATTTGAGGGAAGGAAAACTTGTGTTCTACTATGTTTGTTGCCCTTCCTTTTATAGATGGATGAAATCATTTTTCATCTTCTTTTTTTTAAGTATGGAAAAATACCAAAAGTAACTACTACAAATTGTCTTCATCTTCATCTTTTGTCTTCATCTTGTTATTCACTGAATATGAATATTGCATGATCATTTAATATTTTGCGTCGTTTTCTCCGGTATCGATATCTTCTTATTAGGTCATGATGTCTTCGTTGTTGACCAAGATGCTTAGAAGTCTTCATTGCTGATATTTGTTATTGTCTTTGTTATCTTCATATTGATATATCTTCACCATTGATTTGTGCCGTTGATGATCTTGTCCTTTATTGCTGTTTATTGGTAGTATCGTAATAATGCTGTCATTGGCAATCTTGTCCTTCATTGCTGGTTTATGAATGATATGATTTGATTCCCTTTTTTTCATATTGCTAATAAGTAAAATTCCTCTTCAATTTCAGGAGTATCCGATGCTGTAGAGGATTCGGATGATTGTATATAAGGAGCACAACGTTCCAAAATTTGTTTCATTTCCTCTTGATTTTTGGCGGATGCCAACTGGGCCTGCATCCTCTGCTTCATTATTAAGAAATTTTCATCTCCTAGCTTGAGTAGTGTCACAACAGTCTTCATTTTTGAGTTCCAAAAAGTTATTTGTTCCATAGCCTTGGAGGGATTAAGGCTATTCGGTATATTGAAGGTCGTCCACCATTTGATATAAAATTCTATTTTTATTAGCGGAATCATGGTAGATAGAACTTCATATGAAATATAAGGAGCCTGAAGAAATATTTTTCGAGGGTTATAGGTTTTTGAGAAAATATCAAAAGATGTCTTCACTGTGTCTTGCCCTATGAAATAATCTGTACAGGATCCAAAATGTTGCCACCAACTATTGAACCACAACGGAATATGTTTCGTTGTGATATGTTTTGTATCAAAATATATTAACCATGTATGTGAACATCTGGAATTCGGAATATAGAAAGTATTAAACCAGGCCAGGTGATAATGCAGTATTTGAAATCAGTTGCAAAGAATGGTGACGTAGAATATTGTGCTGGGAAACCAATTTTCTCTATCAAGGACCCATATTCTTTTATCTATTCTTCAGGTGAAATTATATATTATATCCTGAAGCTTGAATATGCAAATTCATTTTGGTTTTCTTTTGAAAAACTATATTTTATTTCAACAGATTTAGTCATAAATAATATAGTTTGATAATAATCTGTTGTTTTTGTCGAATCCCATGATTTATAATAAAATTTTTTACCAAAATAATTTTGCAAAGCAATCATAGGATCCTTGTGAAAAACGAAATGTTCTATTGTAGTAATATATTGGAAAAATGGTTTTTTAATAAAATTATGTTTCTGTACTACTTTCTTATAAGTAGGAAAAGTAGTAGTTTGTATTTGACTTGTGCTAGGAGAAAATATTTTTTGAGAAACCGGTTTTTTTCTCTACTACAGTAGAGGTTTGATTTTGAAAAATATTGAGTTGATATTTCTCGAACCAATCTTGAAATTCCGTACTTTGAGACAAATTGTCAAGCATTGAGAAAGTATTTGGGATATTTGGGTTATTTAGAGAGAGAGAGATATTTTTGACTTTGCATTTATTTTGGTTATAGGGGTGGCTGGTATTGGGGTTTGGAGACTTGCAGTTTCCTCTTTTTCGACCTTGTCGGCCCATGTCTTTCGTGATGACGTAGTAGCTAAAAGTTTCCTTTTATCCTTGGTTTTTCTGGGCATCATATCTATTTTAAGAGAAATTCTGGTGTCAAAAAATTTAGGGAAGAATTTGTATCTCCTTTTAATAAATTCAATATCAAAATCATATATACTTAATAATGCTTGCCATCTGGCGAAAATCTATTTTGAAGCTAGGTTTTTGACATCTTTTTGTAAAACCTCTTTTGCAAACTTGTAGTCTATGCGTAAAAGAAATTTTTTATTTAGTAAATCACTTTGAAATTTTTGAATGCATAACACAATGTTCAACATTTCATTTTTAATTGTAGAATATGATTTTTGTGTGTCATTCCAATGACCAGAGGTATATTGAACTATTGATTCTTTTACGTTACATAGTTGTTTTAGAATACCTCCATATCCTATATCAGACGTATCAGTTTCTACTATTTTTGGTAGATTAGGATTTGCAATATATAAACAAGGTATTTCCGATACAAGCTCTTTGATTTTCTTAACGACTGAAGTATGTTCTTCAATCCATTGAGGAGGATGTGTCCTTAGTCTATTATGCAATGGTTTTGAGAGTTTCATTATATTGGGGATAAAGTCAACAACATAATTTAGTGATCCAAGAAATCTTTGTAATTGATTTTCGTGTAATATCTTATTTGTAAATTTTGAAGCAAATATTAAAGAATGTTCTATTGGTGAAATCATTCCTTGGTGCAGATAGTGACCTAAAAATCTTACTATTGTTTGAAACAAGGATATTTTTGTTTTTGATAATACAATTCCATTTTTCTTGACTATGTCAAAAAAAATTTAAAATTTTTAAAATGTTCTTATATTGATCTAGAGAATATTAATATATCATATGTATAAACAATACAAAAATTTGAATAGTTCCATAAATATGTTATTCATTATACTTTGATACTCTGATGGGGCATTTTTTAAACCGAATGGCACTACTTTCCATTCGTATTGTCCAAACGGAACAGTAACTGCTGTTTTATATCAATCTTTTTCTGATATCTGTGTTTGCCAAAACCATGATTTCATATCAAATTTTGAATATATAAATGCTGAATGTAATTTTGATAGCAGGTCTTTTTTATTTGGTATATGATATCTTATCCATTTAAAGCTTTATTTAAGGGTTTATAGTTGATCACTAGTCGTGGCGATCTTCTTTCTATTTTAGAGCTTTTTTTCGGTGAAGGACGGGCGGTACCGTCTGAGTATTTTACTAATATATGTCCTCACTTATGGCGGAGGAATACCGTGGTTACATGTTGGATTGCATACCTAAGGAGGGAGACTCTCCCAAACAAGACAATACAAGCAAATGTAAACACAGAAAGCAAGTAAAATACAATTGAGTAGTAAACTGTAGATAGACAAGTCTAAGGCAATGAAATCCGGCGCATGTGGAACCCAATAAGAACAATGCAGAAGAAGGCTTTTGCAGCAATGAGTGTACCTCAGAAAAGCAGAAAGATACCTGTTATACATCCAACAATATGCAACGAGAAACAAAGAAGATCAGGTAGCGGAAAAACATGTAGCCATGTTGCCCACTACCAAAAAGGTACAGGCAACAGTTGATGTATGACGCTCCTGCAGAAATCTCCATAGAACGATAAATATCACTTCAGATTTGTCCATAGTTCCTCAGCCACAAAAAACAAAGCTGTAAGCGTCGGGAAATGAGATGAAAGAATACAAAATATGAGTGAAACAAAACATACCCGACCGCCCACATCAAGACGATGTAGGCAGAATATAAAGCATAGCATGCAACAATATCTCTATGGTCTAACATGGGCTGTACGAACATCTGTGGACATGCTACCGTGCACCATAGGTGGAAGATCCGAGCAGGCTGAAAAGATGGAAGTCCTTGAATGCATGGGACCATGCTGAGCTAAGAAGTGGGCCGCCGAGTTAGCTTCCCTTGGAATATAGTCCACTCTTACTCTCATCAGTTGTAAATATTGCTTGAGCCTGCATAGTCACTTCCCAATCTTACAGTAACAGAGATCATGCCATTAAGCAGAGTTACTGATGCTAAGCACTCTGTTTCAATATATAAGTCCATATAGCCAGCCATCACAAAGAAGAGCACTGACAATAACAACGCTTGCAATTCCGTATGCAACGGAGATAAAATTGGCAATGAAAATGAGATGGCGCGACTGAAATTTCCTTTATCATCACATAATACTGCACCCCCCGCAGCGCCACGCTTACCTGCTGTTGCATCAACATTCAACTTTAATTTATCTGTTGGAGGAAAATGACATTTGACAATATGCGCACGTCTTTATCGCAGAGAGGGTGAATAATTATTGACAACCAGATGTGAAGAGACACAACAAACTTCTTTCAAGAAACGGAGGCACACCATGTGAAAATATCCATGCGAATGCGCTCATGGATTCGCCTCAATGAAAAAGCCTCCTCACCAAATGTTATCATAGCGTATTCCTTCCAAATAGCTGTGACTGCGAGCATGGGAACCACGGCTGACAAATTGCCAATCATAGTAGATAAACGAGCCTTACACCACCAACCGCGGAGATATTGCTTGAACAATACACATGTAGGATATTTAAGAGATTTTATTTATGTAAAAGCCTGCACAACTCCATGGGGATTTAGACTTTTGTATTAGACCTTTCTTTTCTAATTCTGGGATTTCTTTTTTGCAATGTTGCTCTAATTCAGCATTCATTTGAATTGGTCTGGCTTTTGTTGGTATATTTTCTTCCTTGAATTCTGATGTATATGGTAGATTAACAATATGTTGTTTACTTGACCAGAATGCGTTTGGGAGTTCTGAGCAAAGTTCTTTTTTAAGTAATTTATATCATGTATTTTATTCTTTATAACTTGATTTTCTAAGGATTTTTGGATTTTAGCTGTAGATACTATATCTTTAAGATTTTCTAATTGAAAATTTGTTACTTTGAATAATCGTATTAATCTGTTCATTATATATTGAACATGCCTTAATTAAATCTAGATTGTTTGTTTTAGGTTTTACTAAAAATTCAAACCTAAGTCTTTTATTTTTGTAGTTTAAAAGTAATAAATTTATTGTCTACATTATATGGTGTTCTTAAATTCATAAATGGAGTTCCTAAAATAACTCCATGATGAATATCATCAACAACCAAGAAGTGTGTTTTGATAGAGGTATTTGAATTTATAACAAATACTTCAGTTTTCTATGACTTTAAGCTTAGAATTATTTGGTGCCGAAAGTCTAGTTGTTGTAGGTTCTCTATAGCAACTAGGAACTAGGTCTGTTTTAATGCAATTTAGATCGCCTCCTATATCAAACAAAGCAATTGTATCTATGTCATATGTATTTGAAAATTTAATTTTGATTCGTATTAAGTATTTTCTAGAAGTTATTTCTCTTAGTGCAAAGAAAAAATCAGATGGTATGTTTTTAAGATTTTCTATTATGTTTGTTTCTTCGTTAGGAATATTTGGTTCTAGTTCTGTATCTAATTCTTCTGTTATCTTTTTTAAAATGATTTTTATAACTTTTGAATCTTGCTTTTGTCTTTCTTTCAGTTCTTTTAACTCAATTTGTACATCTTTTATTTCCTTTTGTAATTCTGGTATAGATACATTTTGATTCTTTGTTTGATTATGTTTAGTCTATTATGCAATTGTTTTGACAGTGTCATTATATTGGGGATAAATTCAACAACATAATTTAGTGATCCAAGAAATCTTTGTAATTGATTTTTATGTAATATCTTATCTGGAAATTTTGAAGCAAATATTAAAGAACGATCTATTGGTAAAATCTTTCCTTGGTGTAGATAGTGACCTAAAATCTTATTTTTGTTCGAAACAAGGACATTTTTGTTTTGATAATACAAGTCCATTTTTCTTGACTATGTATAAAAAAGTTTTTAAATTTTTAAAATGTTCTTCTATAGATCTAGAGAATATTAATACATCATCTATATAAACAATACAAAAATTTGAATAGTGTATAAATATGTTATTCATTATTCTTTGATAATCTGATGGGACATTTTTTAAACCGAATGGCATTACTTTTCATTCGCATTGTCCAAATGGAAATGTAAATGCTGTTTTATATCGATCATTTTCTGATATCAGTATTTGACAAAACCTTGTTTTCATATGAAATTTTGAATATATAATTGTTGAATGTAATTTTGATAGCAGTTTTTTTATTTGGTATAGGATATCTTATCCATTTTAAAGCTTTACTTAAAGGTTTATAGTTGATCACTAGTCGTGGCGATCGTTTTTCTACTTCAGAGCTTTTATTTACGTAAAAGGCTGCACAACTCCATGGGGATCTAGACTTTTGCATTAGACCTTTCTTTGCTAATTCTTGGATTTCTTTTTTGCAATGTTGTTCTAATTCAACATTTATTTTAATTGGTCAGGCTTTTGTTGGTATATTTTCTTCCTTGAATTCTGGTGTATATGGTAGATCAACAATATGTTGTTTTCTTGACCAGAATGCGTTTGGGAGTTCTGAGCAAAGTTCATTTTCAAGTAATTTTTGTAAATCATGTATTTTATTTTTTATAACTAGATTTTCTAAGGATTTTTTGATTTTAGCTGTAGATACTATATCTTTAACATTTTGTAAATGGAAATTTTTAACTTTGAACAATCGTATTAAGTTGTTCATTATGTATTGTACATGCCTCAATTAAATTTAGATTTTTTGTTTTAGGTTTTTCTAAAAATTCAAACCTAAGTCTTTTTTTGTAGTTCAAAAGTAATAAATTTATTATCTACATTATATGGTGTTATTAGATTCATAAATGGAGTTCCTAAAATAACTCATTCATGAATATCATCAACAACCAAGAATTGTGTTTTGATAGAGGTATTTGAATTTATAACAAATGCTTCAGTTTTATATTTGACTTTAAGCTTAGAATTATTTGCTGCCGAAAGTCTAGTTGTTGTGGGTTCTCTATAGCAACTAGGAACTAGGTCTATTTTAATGCAATTTAGATTGCCTCCTGTATCAAAAAAAGCAATTGTATATATATCATAAGCATTTGAAAATTTAATTTTGATTCGTATTAAGTATTTTCTAGAAGTTATTTCTCTTAGTGCAAATAAAAAATCAGATGGTTTGTTTTTAAGATTTCCTATTGTGTTTCTTTCTTCGTTAGGAATATTTGCTTCTAGTTCTTAATCTAATTCTTCTGTTATGTTTTTTAAAATGATTTTTATAACTTTTGAATCTTGCTTTTGTCTTTCTTTTAGTTCTTTTAACTCAATTTGTACATCTTTTATTTCCTTTTGTAATTCTGGTATAGATACATTTTGATTTTTTGTTTGCTTATGTCTAGTCTATTATGCAATGGTTTTGAGAGTTTCATTATATTGGGGATAAAGTAAACAACATAATTTAGTGATCCAAGAAATCTTTGTAATTCATTTTTGCATAATATCTTATGTGGAAATTTTGAAGCAAATATTAAAGAACATTCTATTGGTAAAATCGTTCCTTGGTGTAGATAGTGACCTAAAAATCTAACTTTTGTTTGAAAGAAGGACATTTTTGTTTTTGATAATACAAGTCCATTTTTCTTGACTATGTAGAAATTTAAATTTTTAAAATGTTCTTCTTTTGATCTAGAGAATATTAATACATCATCTATATAAACAATACAAAAATTTGAATAGTACATAAATATGTTATTCATTATTCTTTGATACTACTAATGGGGCATTTTTTGAACCGAATGGCATTACTTTCCATTCGTATGTCCAAATAGAACTGTAGATGTTGTTTTATATCGATCATTTTCTGATATCTGTATTTGCCAAAACCCTAATTTCATATCAAATTCTGAATACATATATGTTGAATGTAATTTTGATAGCAGGTCTTTTTTATTTGGTATCGGATATCTTATCCATTTTAAAGCTTTATTTAAAGGTTTATAGTTGATCACTAGTCTTGGCGATCCTCTTTCTATTTCAGAGCTTTTATTTACGTAGAAGGCTGCAGAACTCCATGGGGATCTAGACTTTTGTATTAGATCTTTCTTTTCTAATTCTTGGATTTCTTTTTTGCAATGTTGTTCTAATTCAGCATTCATTTGAATTGGTCTGGCTTTTGTTGGTATATTTTCTTCCTTGAATACTGGTGTATATGGTAGATTAACAATATATTGTTTTCTTGACCATAATGTGTTTGGGAGTTCTGAGCAAAGTTCTTTTTCAAGTAATTTTTGTAAATCATGTATTTTATTTTTTATAACTGGATTTTCTAAGGATTTTTGTATTTTAGCTGTAGATACTATATCTTTAAGATTTTTTAAATGAAAATTTTTACTTTGAACAATCATATTAATCTGTTCATTATGTATTGAACATGCCTTAATCAAATCTAGATTTTTTGTTTTAGGTTTTTCTAAAAATTCAAACCTAAGTCTTTCTTTTGTAGTTTAAAAGTAATAAATTTATTGTCTACATTATATGGTATTATTAGATTAATAAATGGAGTTCCTAAAATAACTCATTCATGAATATCATCAACAACCAATAATTGTGTTTTGATAGAGGTATTTGAATCTTTAACACATGCTTCAGTTTTGTATTTGACTTTAAGCTTAGAATTATTTGCTGCCGAAAGTCTAGTTGTTGTGGGTTCTCTATAGAAACTAGGAACTAGGTCTGTTTTAATGCACTTTAGATCGCCTCTCGTATCAAACAAAGCAATTGTATCTATATCATAAGCATTTGAAATTTTAATTTTGATTCGTATTAATTATTTTCTAGAAGTTGTTTCTCTTAGTGCAAATAAAAAATCAGATGGTATGTTTTTAAGATTTTCTAGTATGTTTGTTTCTTCGTTAGGAATATTTGGTTCTAGTTCTTAATCTAATTCTTCTGTTATGTTTTTTAAAGTGATTTTTATAACTTTTGAATCTTGCGTTTGTCTTTCTTTTACTTCTTTTAACTCAATTTGTACATCTTTTATTTCCTTTTGTAATTCTGGTATAGATACATTTTGATTCTTTGTTTGCTTATGTTTTGTCTATTATGCAATGGTTTTGAGAGTTTCATTATATTGGGGATAAAGTAAACAACATAATTTAGTCATCCAAGAAATCTTTGTAATTGATTTTTGTATAATATCTTATGTGGAAATTTTAAAGCAAATATTAAATAACATTCTATTGGTAAAATCGTTCCTCGGTGTAGACAGTGACCTAAAATTCTTATTTTTGTTTGAAAGAAGGACATTTTTGTTTTTGATAATACAAGTCCATTTTTCTTGACTATGTAGAAAAAAGTTTTTAAAATTTTAAAATGTTCTTCTATTGATCTAGAGAATATTAATACATCATCTATTTAAACAATACAAAAATTTAAATAGTGCATAAATATGTTATTCATTATTCTTTGATACTACTGATGGGGCATTTTTTAAACCGAATGGCATCACTTTCCATTCGTATGTCCAAATATAACTGTAGATGTTGTTTTATATCGATCTTTTTCTGATATCTGTACTTGCCAAAACTCTAATTTCATATCAAATTCTGAATACATAAATGTTGAATGTAATTTTGATAGCATGTCTTTTTTATTTGGTATCGGATATCTTATCTATTTTAAAGCTTTATTTAAAGGTTTATAGTTGATCACTAGTCGTGCCGATCCTCTTTCTATTTCAGAGCTTTTATTTACGTAAAAGGCTGCACAACTCCATGGGGATCTAGACTTTTCTATTTGATCTTTCTTTTGTAATTCTTGGATTTCTTTTTTGCAATGTTGTTCTAATTCAGCATTCATTTTAATTGGTCAGACTTTTGTTGGTATATTTTCTTCCTTGAATTCTGGTGTATATGGTAGATCAACAATATGTTGTTTTCTTGACCAGAATGCGTTTGGGAATTCTGAGCAAATTTTTTTTTCAGTTAATTTTTGTAAATCATGTATTTTATTTTTTATAACTGGATTTTCTAAGGATTTTTAGATTTTAGCTGTAGATACTATATCTTTAAGATTTTGTAAATGAAAATTTTTACTTTGAATAATCATATTAATCTATTCATTATGTATTGAACATGCCTTAATTAAATCTAGATTTTTTGTTTTAGGTTTTTTTTTAAAATTCAAACCTGTCTTTTATTTGTAGTCTAGAAGTAATAAATTTATCGTCTACATTATGTGGTCTTATTAGATTCATAAATGGAGTTCCTAAAATAACTCCATGATGAATATCATCAACAACCAAGAATTGTGTTTTGATAGAGGTATTTGAATTTATAACAAATGCTTCAGTTTTATATTTGACTTTAAGCTTAGAATTATTTGCTGCCGAAAGTCTAGTTGTTGTGGGTTCTCTATAGAAACTAGGAACTAGGTTTGTTTTGATGCACTTTAGATCGCCTCTCGTATCAAACAAAGCAATTGTATCTATATCATAAGCAGTTGAAAATTTAATTTTGATTCGTATTAAGTATTTTCTAGAAGTTATTTCTCTTAGTGCAAATAAGAAATCAGATGGTATGTTTGTAAGATCTTCTATTGTGTTTGTTTCTTTGTTAGGAATATTTGGTTCTAGTTTTGTATCTAATTCTTCTGTTATCTTTTTTAAAATGATTTTTATAACTTCTGAATCTTGCTTTTGTCTTTTTTTTAGTTCTTTTAACTCAATTTCTACATCTTTTATGTCCTTTAGTAATTCTGGTATAGATACATTTTGATTGTTTGTTTGCTTATGTTTATCTAGTATTTTCGTAAGATCATAATGACTGGAAGCTGTATTTGGTAATAATGGAGTTCTTGGTACATCTTTTTGTTTAGAAGTTTTATCTATAAATTTGTCTAGGAGTTCTTTTTGTATTCTAGGATCTTCTATGTATTTCAATATATCTAATATTGTTTCTTGATCTTTTGTTAAAACAGATATAATTTTATTTGTATCAGAAGATTCTGAAGAGGTGTTAATTTCATCAACCTGCAAAGCTTCTTCTGATTCAAAAGATGTTTGAGATGTTTCAGATTCAGAGGAATCTATTAGAAGATTAGAAATTTTATCAAGAATCGATTCATCTAGAACTAGTTCTTGTAATTTTGTATTAAATCTACAGTAATTTGATGTATGTCCTTTTTTATGACGTGTGTAACAATCAATATTTTTGAAATCTTTTTTATTTGTAGTTTTCTTATAGTCGTTCATTTTCCTATAGGGTTTAGAATATGGGATAATTTGTTGTCCTGATATATCTCTTATTTTGTTTCTAACTTTCTCTCCTAATAAATTAGGGAGGTCTGCAAGAAATTTTTTTTCCAATATTGTTGATTTGAGTCTTCTCTAAACATAACTCTAGTTAGAAAGGTATTTTTATACCATTGGAAATTGTTTAATTTTCTACTTTTTAAATTTGATAGTAATTCAGCATTTTTATCCTTGATATGTGAAGGATCACCTATAAAATGTAAAGATATACATAATATAAGTGGAGCTACTGAATCAGGAATTGTTTCTCCGTCATTTGTATATATTGGATTATCTTCTTGATCAAATTTGATATTAACATATCAAATAAAATGCCCGGACGGTACCGCCCGTCCTTCACCTAAAAAAATATATTTGATATTTTTGAAATGGCTCCGTGCTGCCCTGGCGATTCTAGGCGGCGGCTGTAACAGCCACCGTTCGTTGCTGTTGCCGTCGGCTGAGACCTTCACATGCCCATTACAATTTTTTCAATCCCGCTACTCTTTGATTCTTTAATTTTTCTATTTTTTTATTCTTCCTGCAATCGCAAATATGCCAGAAGCCATGATCGCGCCATCACAGTCGGTCGGCAAGATGCCGTCTTTTACATCTCCCTTCAAGCTTTCATCCAGTCCTTCTATTGCTAATAAATCAATCCAGAGATATAAGGGTAGTCCTATGATCACATTCTCGGATGAAGAAGTTGCTATTTTGGCTGAACCATACAGGTTTTCACTAGTGGGATTGTTGTTGTATGGAAGGCCACCACTGGCTACAATTCACGCCACCATCGACCGCATTGGCTTCAGCAGCACGGTACGTATTGGCCTCCTAGACTCAAATCGTGTTTTGCTGCACTTTATACAGGAACGGGAATATTTGAGATGCTTCGCATGTCAAAGTTGGATGATTGCTGGAAAGTATATGCGAATGACTAAGTGGACTCCTGATTATGATCCTAAGGTTGAAGTTTTGATTGTTCTAGTTTGGATATCTTTTCCGGGTCTCCCTGAACATTTTCATCAAAAAGAGGCATTATTCCAGATTGGCAGGATGATTGGTACGCCGCTGAAATTGGATAATGCCACATCTGAGAGATTGCGCCCCTCTGTGGCAAGATTGTGTGTTGAACTTGATGTTTCTCAAGATTTGCCTGCGCGCGTGTTTATATTCAGGTTTCTAATCGATGCATTTCACAAACGGTGATTTATGAAGACTTGCCCATGTATTGTTCTCGTTGTTCTAGACTTGGGCATAAATCGGATGCTTGTGGCGTCGATGAACAATTGGCGGTTCAACCGGCAGTTGAGATGCAGGCAGCCTAGCGTACCATTCAGAAGAAATCTATTCCTCAATGATGGACTCCTAAGAAATTTAATACGACAGATAACACAGAGCCAATGGCTATTCATCCTGAGAACACACCTCCTGCGGCTGAGTTGCCCGCCTCATTTTATCGCTCCAATATATTATCTCCTTATTTGCTTACAAATGTTCCAGTTTCGGATACGCAGGTTATCTCTAGATTAAAAGGCATTGATGGTACTATCCTACAAGATTTTCTTGCTAATCCCTGTTTTTTATCTATTTCAGATGATGATAGTGACGACCGAGAATGTTCATTGTCAGATGTTTCCTCTGAAGATGTGTTTACGAATTATGTTTCTGACCTTGTGCAGTCAGTAGTCATAGATGAGGGGCATAGGGATATGCATCATCTTTCAAAGGCTCAGCCTTCATCTCCAACAATCTCGAGCCAAGATCAGCATTTTCAAGTGCCTCCTAGACTGCTGCGTCGTCATATTAGAGATATGGATCCTTTATCGCCTCCCCTTACACGATCCCATGCGGCTATCTCTAACTCTTTTGATATAATGTCTAATCAATGAAGATGCTAATTTAGAATGTTCGAGGTATTCGTACTTTGTTGCCTGGACGACTTTCATTAAATCGACGACATCATATACATATTCTAGTTGTTATTAAGCCTAAGGTGCGACCGACAGAGTTAGTTTCATATCATCTTCAGCTTGGTTTTCCTAGTACGTTGTCAGTTAATGATGATAGTATTTGGATTTTTTAGAGGCATTCCTTTTTATAGTTAGAAGGCCAACGTACGGGGCAAAGAACCATTCTTTGAGATTTCATTGGTTGGCCACTGGGGATTCTTTTTGGTGCACATTGGTCTATGCTTTACACTCGGTTTCACCCCGACGGCCATTATGGGAAGATCTTGTTTCCTTCCATGTTGATTTAGATTTGCCTTGGGTCCTTGGTGGGGATTTTAATACGTTTTTTATGCTTGATGAGCACAAAGGACGATCTACTCAAGCTTTGTGAACCTTGCAGGATTTTAATGATTTTGTTTCATCTTGCTCTTTACAATCCATTAGTTTTCAAGTTTCGCCTTATACATGGTGCGATGGAAGGGGGCTAGGACGAGTCTGCTGTAGGCTGGGTCGCTATCTTTGTTGGTCAGATTTCTTTGATTTATTTGGGGCTGTTCAATATCACCATTTGAATCGTGCTATATCGGATCATTCTTGCATATTTCTTGACTGCTCGACAACAACATTACCTGCATCAGCAGAAAACCGATACATGGATGCATGGACAACACATCCGGACTTTGACAATTAAGTGATTCATCATTGGCTGTCCTTTCCCACTGTTTGTGGTATGTGGGGTTTCTACTCTAAATTACAACAGTTAAAGCGATGCCTCATTCGATGGAACAAAGATGTATTCGGGAATATATTTGATGCGGTTGTTAATGCTGAGGAGGAAGTCATATAATGTGAAAGACTATATGACTCTTCTCCATCGGATGGCACAAGGTCGGCATATCATTTATCTATGGCTAATCTGCGTCTAGCGCAGTCACATACTTTATTATTTTGGAAAAAAAAGGCAAACATAAAATGGATGCAGCGAAGGAGATGCAAATACACGGTTTTTTCATCAAACCGTGAAGGAAAGAAGGCGCCGTCAGTCTATTCAACGGATTACACAAGATGATGGGGTTTAGTTGGATAGTTAACAGGATATTGAGTCTGAGGTCATTCGTTATTATCAGAATTTATTTGCTGGAGAACACACAAATTATAATGACATTGTAAAGTATATTCCACGGCTGATTTCTAATGACGACAATAGTCATCTTTTAATGCTGCCAACTTTGGAGGAGGTTAAACAGGCAGTGTGGGACTTAAGTCCAACAAGCGCAACGGGTCCAGATGGTTTTCTAGGTTCCTTCTATAGACATTTCTGGAAGGTAATTTCAGCTGATGTTCATAAAGCGGTACAGGAGTTTTTTATAGGGGTTCAGCCACCGGCTAATATGGCTGCAGCAGTCATTACATTGATTCATAAAGTGGTTAGTCTAGTATCCTTTTTGGAGTTTCATCCTATTTGCCTGACTAATTTTCTAGCCAAGATAATCACGCGATTGTTGGCTACGCAGTTTTCATCTTGCTGCCGCAATTGATCTCTCCTGAGCAGGCTGGGTTTATGAAAGAGCGTGATATTACAAAGAAGATTTTATTGGCGCAGGAAATGGTACACGTCTTGGATAGACCAGCAAGGGGAGGACCTGTCATTGTCAAGTTTTATATGGCAAAGGCGATTGATAGGGTGAGTTGGTCTTATTTAAGAAATCGTTTGTCTAAAATGGGATTCCATCCTCGGTTAGTGCGAATTCTTATGAATAATTTGTCGGCCACTCGTTGCTCAATATTAATCAATGGGAATCTGGATGGATTCTTTATAATATCCCGTGGTGTCAAACAGGGCGATCTTCTTTCCCCATTTTTATTCATATTTGCATCAGAAGGTTTATCTAGAGGACTTAATGAGCTTACCGGATATGGTACAATCTATGAATTTCAAACAGGAAGGGTTCCATGAGTTTCACATTTGGGTTTTGAAGATGTTCTAGTCATCTTGTTGAATGGGACTATTCGTAATTTACATCATATCCGCCACTTTCTGAGACATACCAACGTGCTTCGAGTCAGTTGGTGAATATTCACAAGAATCAGGTTGTGGTTGGTGCCGGAGTCTCTAGTAGCTAGTTTCGCACACTCTGGGTATGCGTCTTACTAATTTATCTATAAAATATTTGGGTTCTTATTTGTATAAAGAGATAAATCGTGCTGCTTATTGTACTTCATTGATTGCTCATTTTGATGCTGTGTTGAATTTTTGGTCTTTGAAACTGCTTTCAATGGCCGGATGTGTTGTCTTATTGAAGCATGTGTTGTGTTCTATGCCATTACATATTATTGCAAGCTCCAGATTGCCAAAAAGTGTGCTAAGTATGCTCAGCAGGAAGATGTCTAATTTCTTATGGAATGGTTGCCATCATTGGCAATCTTGGGATATTGTATGTCGACCAAAAGAGTTTGGAGGCTTGGATGTTTGTCATCTATACATATTACAGCAGGCATATGATTGTCGATTGTGGTGAAACTATCATCATTCCTTGTCCTTATAGGCTCCATTTTGCCGGATTGAATATAGTCGTCGGTCATCACTACACGCTCATATCTATGACTCACCTACTTGGAAGCGTATATGCAGGATTGACACCTTTATGGCACATCACATGCAGGTCACTCCAGATGGCCTATTTTGGACAGCTGATAATGCTGGACAATTTTCTCTCAAGTCGGTCTACATGGTTTTATCGGCTACATCATCATATCCTTACTCAACATACATTTGGTGGTCGACTATGCCACTTGGAGGAAGATTATTCCTTTGGAAGTTGTGGAGGCGGTCTCTTCATATCGCTGACAATCTTCGTAGTTGGCAGACCATTTTTCCTACACAGTGTGTCTTTTGCAGACAAGATTCCGATCATCTAGACCATATTTTTCTTCATTGTATGGCCATAAAACCGCTTTGGCAGGAAATATCTATCATTTTTTCTGACCTAATGCCATCGTAATCTACAATTTGGGTATATTTGATGCGCTGGTGGAGGGCGTCATCTTCACATACCATGTTAGGACAGCTGCGAGTTGTGCTGCCATCACATTGGTTTGGGTTGTTTGGAAAGAATATACACGCATTCGGTTCGGTGACGACAGATTTTTGTTTAGAAGATTGTTTGAGTGTGTTCACGATCATGTGTATACTTGGTGCACTGCTACACAGGGCCGGAAATTCACTCAGCATATACCTCATTTGGCCGTGCATTCATTTTCTCCGACCATTCCAAGACGTCTGCCCAGAATTGTGCGCTAGGAGAATCCTCCCAGAGGCAAGTTTAAGTTGAATGTTGATGCTACAGTGAAACAATCTTCAGCTACTGCAGGAGAAATTCTACACAATCATCATGGGGAATTCATTTCGGCTATTCGTTTCTGTTTGCCTGTAGTGATCCAATTGAGAGATGAACTTATGGATCTCCAATTTCCTCTCATATTTTACTCTCACGATTATGACAGTCTGATTATTAAAACGGATTGTAGCGTTCTTCTACAGCACATATCGGCTCCAGCTAGATTTACGGGTCCCTATTCCTCCGATTTGAAGCGTACACTTCAGTTTTTGAGATTAAATGCCGCCATTCTTCATCACTGCCCTCACGAAGAAAACACGGTAGCACATACACTAGCGCCACATGGGTTACATTCTGCATGAGTTACACTCTATTCTACATTTGCCGCCTTGCCATGTGAAGTCTGACGAGCACTAACTTTGGATACTTCGGTACCCAACTTAAGATTTTAATTTTGATTCTCCTAATGGGTTGGCGAGCTATGGAAGTGGTTGCCTATGTCTCCTTATGGCATGGGCAACGTTGGTATGTTTTCCTTCTGCTACTTTACCTTTTCGCTCTTTCTTTTATATGCATTTTATGTATGCATCACACATTTGTTCTCTATAATCTGGCTGAGGAACATGACTATAATGCATGGCGAAACAATGGCCTATTCAAGCTTCGATTCCCAATCGTGCTGGACTTGCCTCTGCGGTTGCCTGTGTTTAGGTTGAATACATGCAACGCACATGTATGGAGATTGCACCACTTTTTCTTCATTTTCTTTGGTTTATAATTTATTAATCGCCTCACTCTTGGGTTTCTCATGGCACATAATGGCGCACCATTGGCTTTCACGTGCGACACGATGAAGAAAGTCTACCTTGTTATTCCTGGAAAAGTTCATCATTGGACAGCGTCATCCTAGACTGAGCAGCAAACTGATCTCTTTGGAGAATGAACAAGGCGCGACAGTTAATATACATATAGCTCCTTGTAATCTATTTAGTTTCTCAAACTATATTTTCTTGTTAGCTGGTATTTTGGACTTTGTGTATATCTTTACTATTCTGTTTTGTTTAGTTTGGGAGAGTCTTCCACCTTAGCTTAGCATAACTATTGTAACCATGGTATTCCTCCGCCATAAGTGAGGGATTGATATATTAATAAAACACCTAGTCGGTACCGCCCGTCTATAATCAACATATATATATATATATATATATATATATATATATATATATATATATTTATCTAAAGCAGCATATTTTATTATATGTTGACCTCACTTTTGGCGGAAGAAAACCATTTTACAATATACATCGTAGTCAAAGTAGTAATGTAACATTTGTAGAATTGTCAATCTCCAATCATACACGATATGCCGCATTAAAACCTTGTCAGGTAAAACCACCCTTGTGGATAAAACCCTGACAAAGGAAAAAGCGTACATATTTGTATAATTGGGCATTTTGACGCATGAAATATATGTAAACGAAACAATAGCAGTAGCCGGAGCCATATTTGTAACATGGAGTTGCGATGTGCTTGCCAATGCGCGGCAGCAGTGTTGGCCTTTGTAGTTGTTGAAACATGGCCTTGCAATGTAGTCCCAGAATCCTTAATACAACAAATAAGAGTGTGTCACATAACCATTCAATGTGTAGTAATAGCATATAGAATTTAGCTGTGGATAAGAGTGTACCCATGTTGCCTGTAACCAGATGATTACGGGCAACTTGCTTCAGTAGTGACTGGTATGAATATGTATTTGTGCTATCCAGTTCGCCAGCCATGTTATGAATAATCCTCAGCCATGAAAAGAAGTAGAGTAAGTTGGCAATAATAATCTTACCTACCAAAAAGGAGATATAGTAAACATACCCAACCGCCTGCATCCATAAGATACAGGCGGGACAATGGATGATTCTGTCAATGGCTTCCTTAAGTTCGTACATGAGGAAGATTAGTGTCAGTGAATAAGCTTCCGCGCACTAATGGTGGTAGAATAGATGAGGAAGAAAATATGTCCAAACGTTGGTGCATGATTCCATGTTGTGACATGAAGTGAGCCGGATAATTAGCCTCCCGTGGTACATAAACCACTGTCGCACCCATTTGTTGCAAGAAATGGTTTAGCCGTGTATGATCACTTTTAAGCCTGCCGCAGATGATAGGTCTGCTAGATAGCATGTTCACCAACGTCAAACAGTCCGTTTCAGCAATAATATTTCTCAGGAGATCAACCTTGGCAACAGTATGGCGTTTATGGTACAATGCACTTCTGTGATTCCTCTTCCTTGCAAAAAACTAGCTTGCTCTGAGGAGATCAACCTTGGCAGCAGTGTCGCTAGTCTGGAATATATAAGTCTTGTTATAACTTTTGAGATAAAATTCGTGAGACAAATTGGTCTATAATCGCTGAAGGTTGAGGGATTCTGAATCTTTGGAATTAAGCATATCAAAGATGCTGCCATGATTTTTGGAATTCGGATGCCTATAAAGAATTCTTGTACTGCTAATAAAACATCATGATGAATATCCTCCCAAAAGCGTCTGTAAAAGGACCCTGGAAATTCGTCAGGCCCTGGCACACTGAAGAACTTAGTCCCCATACTGCTTGACATACTTCCTCCAAGCTGGGAATGTCTAATAAAAGAGTATTATCTGCGTCTGTCAGTATATGTGGTATGTATTGCAGCAAAAACTGTTGATCACTTATAGGTTCTGCCGTGAACATTTGCGCTTGAATCAATTGGGCTGTGTCACAAACAGTGCCATCTTGTTTTTGGATTAAGGTTATTGCTTGCTTGATTCGACATTGCTTGATTGTTTGATGAAAGAAAGCAGTATTTTCATCTCCTTCATTAAGCCATTTAATGCTTGCTTTTTGTTTCCAAAAAAGCGTAGCTCTGTTCTGCAATAATAGCAGCTGCGCTTTCGCTTGATGATAAGCAGTACGGTGTGACTCACTTGGATTAGCATCATAGGCTCTTTCCGCACGAACTGTTTGCTCTTCAATCAACTGCAGTTCAGTAAAAATATTAACAAATATCTGTTTGTTCCAAAGTCGCAAGGCAGCTTTCAATTTTTTGAGTTTGTCGTATAACCCGTGCATTCCTCCAACATTAGAATAGGATCTCCATTGTTCTTTTACATAACGATGAAAATCTGTATGTGTGCGCCAAGCATCCAAATACGAAATGAAGATGGAATGGTGGAGATGTCATTTTTAAACTGTAATAGTATGGGCGCATGATTCAAGGTTGATCTATGAAGATGCCGGACAAAGAGTGCAGTATACCCCTCAGAAAATGAAGGTGTACATAAAAATCGATCAAGTCTTCTCCACACCTTGCCAAGTCCCCTCCCATCAGACCACGTATATAATGATCCTTGATAGGTTATATCCTGAAAACCACATGTATCAACAAATTCATGAAAATCTGCTAACATTCTGATAGATGGCTGGCAACACCTCTATGTTCATCTAAAGAGAGGAACGTATTGAAATCCCCTCCAATAATCCAAGGTAAAGAAAGATATGTATAAAATTCACAGAGATCTTGCCATAATGGGCAACGTAATACCACTGTATGCTTTGCATAGACAATAGTGAACCAGAATTGTTTTGATGTCACATAATTTTTGAGGTGAAAAGATATGTTCTGAACTCCGTGACGCAATGTCAAGATATCAACGAAAGAATTTCTGTAAAATATCCAGATATTTCCATCTTCAGACGCACACGCACCAGTAAATCCTAACTTTAGATGATAAAGCTCCAGGCGCGACAATCTTAGCTTAGGCTCAATGACAACAAGTATACGTAAATTGTTTTGACGTATTAGGTACAATAGACGTGACAAAGAAATAGTAATACCTCTAATGTTCCATATAAGGATATTCATTGAGACAATGAGGGTGGTAAGTTAATGATTGTACGCATGAGCGCACCATGAGTAACCATCGATGAGCGTGGGGCCAAAGGCATCTCTCCTTTTTTTTCATGTGGACGCCTTGTCCTTAACTTTAGTAGATTATTCACATCCATCGTTACTTCAGGATGTGATATGTTGGGTTGGCCATCATCCAATGGGGGTGAATGATTTAGGGCACGAGCTACCTTTAGAACAGCCTTTCGCAAATCTTGTGAGTCCACTGATGTCTCCGTATGTATTTCTGAGTCTGATGCATGTGCAAGGGTCATGTCATCCTCTTTTGGTGTTATTTGATCATTTGGTGACGATGTGCAGTTTAGCAGTTCCAAATCTTGGGCAGCTGAAATATCTATGTCATTTAGCGCCTCCTTAACGTTGCATGAAATTGGAGGGAGTATGATTATAGTTTCTTGGGCAACTGTATTAGCTTAAGGGACTGCAGTCAAAGATGAGGGTTGATGTTGTTTGTCTCTCTGTGGATCCACTTGTGGTTGCAGCAAAGTATCAGGATTTGCAACTGCTTCATCCAACTGAATTTCAATTTTCTCCATAGGCATTGGGGCATCTGATGACTCTATATTTGCAGAATGCTTCTTTGGTGTCCATCGTTGTGATGGTCGTTTTTCTTGTTGTTTAACTGTTGCTACCGTATCGGTTTGAGTTGGCTCCAGTTGTTTTTCAACCTTACAAGATGTGATGGAATGTCCCAGCAATTTGCAGGAAGAGCAATACTCTGGCAGATTTTCATACTCCACTGGTTGGAAAAACTGGTGTGCATCACTTTGAATAAAAACACGGTTGGGCAGATCTTTTGATATGTCAATTTCATTGCAGATACGTGCGACGGACGGACGAAGTAACTGTCTTGTGGCTGTGTCCAGTCGCAGTGGTTGTCCTATCGTTTTTGCAATTTCAAACAAAGGTTCCTTCTTTTGTAAATAAATGGGCAGACCTGGTAGGGAAACCCATATTGGAACAACAGGTATATCAACTTTAGGATCAAAATCATATGACCATTTCGTCATTCTCATGTGATACCCTAATACAGTCCAAGTACGGTGCGAAAAGCATCTGTAGTAGTCAGTTTTCGTATCAAATTGTATAAGAGTATGAGAAGAGTCCAATAAAGTAATCTTGACTGAAGAAGAAAACCCAATACGATCAAAACATTTACGAATAGCATTAATCTTTGGGTGCCCATACCAGAATGTCCCGACTAAGCAATATTTGAATGAATCAGACAGCTGAGAAACCTCCTCACAAGTAAATTTGATTGCAGGAACACCTTGTATTTAGTTATCTCGCGATGCTGCAATGTCGGTGTTGTATTGCATAATACCGCTGCAAAGGATCGTCGATCCATGCAGACGACGTCAGAAAGTTGCAATCTTTCGTGTTATGAAAGCAAACAATGATCATTAAACAGATGATCACAAGGAAAATCCAAAATCGAAAGGAAGATTTGAACAACGACGGCAATGAAAAACTACCGCCGCCATATCGCCGAAATCTCCAGAGCGAGCATCTTCTTCAATTTTCCACACACACAGTATTATATATATATATATATATATATATATATATATATATATATATATATATATTTGTTGAAGGACGCGTGGTACCGTCCGGCATTTTTATTAATAATATGCTCTCACTTATGGGGGAGGAATACCGTGGTTACATTAAACGTAGGAGACTCTCCTACGAAGAAGAAAATGAAATGCATGAAATGTGTACAAGTGAACCTTCAAGAAATATGCAATGCATATAAAGTGGAAATTCCTAACCAAGACAAATAACAGTACAAATCGCTGTCTAAAAGTGATGCTGAAAGCCAACTGTAATCAAGATTGCTTGCTGCCGTATGTAGCACTCCAGTGATCGCCATGGACATTATCCATTACCCCTAACCCTTAGCGGACTACACAACCATATCTTTCCGCCTTTAAGTTGCTTTGTTTTATTATGCTTTGAACTCCTTTGTATTAACGGTATTCCTCCTCCATAAGCGAGGGCAGTATAATATAATAACCAGGAGAGACTCCGTTCTCCTTTTATAATACATATTTTTTTTATTAAAAAGCTCTTTTATAAATGGCCTCTCTTATGGTGGAGGAAAAATCTTATTACAAGAAATCAAAGAAATCGTCGTATGTAAATAAATGAATCAAAGAGCTAATCAGGGTATATCTCCAGTCATATACGATATGCCGCATTAAAACCTTGCCAATAAAAACCACCCTTGTGGATAAAACCTTGGCAAAGGAAAAAGCGTACATATATATACGACTGTCATCGATATATATGTAATACAAGCAGAAATTCCAAGAAATAAATATGGTATGGTATGGAAAAATGTAGTCACAACAGCGTTGGAGTAAGGTTGCCGTCGAAGGAGATCCGCAGAAGAAGCAATGCATTTCCAATGTATCTGTCCTCGTATTTGGGTAAATAAGTAGCGTTGCTCTCATGTGGTATAGATGCCACAATGTCCACCACCAAAAATGAAACATAGATGTGAGCGTAAGATATCGAAATAAAGATATAAATTGAGTGGTTGTCTGAAGAGAGGATAAAGAAAACGCACTAATGTTGCCTGTGTTAAAGAACACAGACATCAGCCAACGTAAAAATGCCATCACCGAAAAACGGAGTGGATAGTTTGTGATCCAGTATGTCTCATCCACCACGTACGAGCAGCACATCCAATGTAAAAGTCCAAGCAATGCATATGTTAATAAAGAAGCAGCATTAGTATTTGCAATGGCACACCATGACAAACAAAACAGCAATGAGATAGCAGGCGTACCAAGCCTGCCTGTATCCAACAGGACACAGGCAGAGATATGATAGTCGTGCCAATCCATATGGAAGACCTGATTAAGTTACACGGCACTTAATAACGGCACCACGTACCAATGGTGGAAGCGTATGATGTGTATAGGTATGCGTACGGGGGTGCAACATAGCGTGTTGTGCAAGATAATCGGCAGCCATGTTTGCCTCTCTATATATATGCAAATGATCTAGTCGATGAAGGTGTGTCAAATTATGAAGCATGCGTAGATGATAATTTCCATAAACCGAATTTGGCCGCCAGAGACGAGAGATCAACTGCAAACAATCTGTCTCAAGTATAAGTGAGCGATGCCGTGGAAGGAAATATAATAAGCCGAAGAGGGCAGCTTGGATCTCAGCACTTAGTGGTGTACTAGGGGGTAGACGGAAGGAGATTGCCTTCCACACAAAAACCGTTGTGATCTCTCAAAATAGCACCACCTGCACTATACTATCTTCCTACTGCTGCATCTATATTTAATTTGAAGCGTCCTGGAGGTGGTGTAAGCCAACGCACCAAGATAGGCCGCGGCGGCTGAGGCGATGGAAACCAATCAAAATTCGGCAGTGGTCCAGACGCTATCATAGTTCTTGCTATTGATTTGCTCCACATTGCAATATTATAATTAATGGACTAGAGAAGTGATGAGGTTGAAAAATTGCTTGTGTCTCCATATGTTAAGGCCGAGTATGTATGCCAAATATTATAAAGAATAAGTGCCGGCATCTCAACTCTTAACACACCAATGAGTGAAGAAAAAGAAGAACGAAACCACCAGGACATTATGTATTGACAGAGAGGCAGCGCAGACGGTGGTGGACAAAGCAGTTCCCCCGCAAAATTATGCCAAACTGAGCAAACTTGCGGGTAATTTATAAATAAATGATTTATTGTGGCAGAAGAGGACTTACAAAAAGGGCACTGCGAGGGTCTTGTGGTAATATAGCTACCAATAAAGTCCTCAAAAGGTAAAGCCGAACGGAAGAGTCGCCATAGAAATATTTGTATGACAGGAGAGTGATGTTTGAACCAAATAAACTTTGCCGTGAGCAGAGTAGGATTGGAACGGCGACATATGTAATAAGTCGATCGTAAGGTAAATTCCCCAGATGCCGTATGAGTCCAACTTAAGTGGATCGCTTGTCCCTCAGTCTGGGCAATACAAACCGGATGAATTCGGCAAATAATCTTCCATATGGGCGAGTCATATAAGCGAGGTGTGTAATTATCTCGGTGACCATATTTGGCATGCATGTACTTACTCCAGTGTGTGGAATGCTGCTGGTACGACCACCATATTCTGCAGTGGTAGGCCTGTTGAAGCGCATTGAGATCTCGAAGGCCTAGCCCGCCTTCATCACGTGGTCTTGTAATATTATTCCATGCAACCCAATGATGTCTATCTCCCCAGAAAAATGCTGCCATCTTTTTATTTATTATTTTGATCACTGACCTTGGAAGAGATCCTGCCGCCATAATATGTAATGGTATTACAGCAATGACTGAGCATAGAAGAACTAACCGACCAGCAGAAGAGAGCAGGCGAGAGTGCCAGCCTAGAAGTCGTGAATCAGTATGTTGCAATAATGAGGTACAATACCGTGCTCTGTTGATACCTTTATGTAAATATGATCCAAGATATCGGAATGGTAGATTTGAGAATTGCATGTTTAGCAGCTGAGCATATCTACGACGCTGATGAGACGGAACCGTAGAAGATGGAATAATGTTGCTCTTTTGATAATTCACTTTTTGACCGGAAGCCTCTTCATATTGTGTTAGGAAGGCATGAAAATGCTGCAAGTTCCGCTGTGTGCCCTTTAAAAATATTAAGAGATCATCCGCATAAGCTAAATGTGTGATAGTGAAAGGGACTCTGCCGAGACGAATGGGCTGGATTGTGCCCGATGTAACCAACGATTTCAAACCCCTGCTAAATCCTTCTGAAGCTAGGATGAAAAGTAGCGGGGATAAGGGATCTCCCTGCTTGAATCCTCTTTTTGGGCGAAATGTGATGGATGGTTGACCATTAATTAGAACCGCCAATGTTGTTACGCTCAAATGATTTAATATAAGCCTACTGAAAAAACCTGAGAAACCGAATCTGTGCAAAAGAAGTTTCAAATATTCCCAGTTGACCCTATCAAATGCCTTCATCATATCAAGCTTCAAACATAGTTGTGAGCCTCCTTTATCAAGCATATGAATCATTTTGCGTGCCAATAACACTTGAGTGGAGATATCCGAACCTGGCAAGAAACCCGTCTGCTCGGGTGATATCAGCCGTGGTAATAAAGCACTTAGACGAGTTGCAATTATTCTTGTGCAGACTTTACTCAAAAAATTTGTTAAAAATATCGGCCGAAAGTCACTAAACATTACAGGAGATTGTTTCTTGGGAATTAGGGTGATAAGTGCACTAGCCATTATTGCTGGCTGCGGAACACCAAGAAAGAATTCTTGTACTGCTATAATCACATCCTTTTGTATGATCGTCCAGCAGGAACGGAAAAAGTTACCATTAAATCCTTCTGGGCCTGCTGCGCTGTGAGGGGCCAAGTGCCAAACTGCCTTTTTTACTTCATCCGCCGTTGGCAGCTGTACTAGGTGTGCATTATCTTCATCACTAACTAATCGGGGGATATTACATAAGATTGATTCATGGTTTTTCGTTGCCTCACACGTGAATAAATCAGTGTAAAAGGATCCTGCCTCATTTATGATGGAATCTGGAGTGATGCATTGGTCTCCATAAAGAGACACTCTAAATATGTGAGTAAGGATGAATCGTGCTACTCTGACGACAAAAGGCGGCGACTTTTAGCCATCGCTGATCGTCTTCTCCGTTGATTATGATCAGTCTCTTCTTACCTTTCCCACCTCTCTACAATCGCAACCTCCTTACTGATATATTGCACAGTTCTTTTTTTGGTACTTTTCGCTGCGGTCGCAGCAATGACGGAGCCGCCATCGACAATGGCTGGAAAGCCTCCAACTTTTGCGCCTCTCTTCAAGCCATCATCCAGTTTTGCAATTGCCAATAAAACAGTCCAACTGTATAAAGGAAGTCCCATGATTTCTTTCTCAGATGATGAAGTTGCGGCATTAGCTGAGCCATACAGGTTGTTGGTTGGATCGTTTTGGCATGGCCGACCTCTATTGGCTACAATTCGCGCTACTATTGATCACATAGGATTCAGCAGCACGGTACATATTGGGTTGCTGGATTCAAATCATGTTTTGATGCATTTTATGCAGGAACCAGATTATCTGTGTTGCTTTGCTCGTCAAAGTTGGATGATCGCAGGAAAATATATGAGAGTCACTAAATGGACTCCAGATAACGATCCAAAGATTGATGTGCCTATTGTTCCTTTATGGATTTCTCTTCCTGGACTTCCATTCATTTTCATCACAAGGATGCCTTATTTCAGATAGGCAAGGTGATTGGGACGCCAATGAAATTAGAAAATGCCACTACTAAGCATCTGCGTCCATCCGTGGCAAGGCTATGTGTTGAAATTGATATTTCAAAGGATTTGCCTTAACGTGTGTATACTCAAGTCTCGAATCGCTGTATTGCACAAACTGTCACATATGAGGACCTGCCTCAATACTGTACTTCTTGCATGCGTCTAGGGCATAAAACAGAAGATTGTGCTCAGGAGGCAAAACAGGATGCCAACGCAGAACTACGACCTTCAAAGGTTGCTGTCCATCAGAAATCAAAAGGCACTAGATGGACACCTAAAAAATTGTTGGAAGACAAAATCAATCGTTCACTGACTGCATCAACTCATAATAATGAGAATCAGGGTAACAGTGATGCTGTTATCTCAACTCCATCAACAAGCATTAATATCATATCTCCTGATCTGACGACACATGACACAATTACTGCGACACAGGATCTTTCACGTTTAAAGGGCATTGATGATACCATCTTAGGCGAATTGCCTGCTAATCTCCAATATTTGACAGCCTCAGTGGATGAAAATCACATTGCCCAGACTTCCCTCCAAGATATTTCAACAGATGATGGTTTTATCACATATGTCACAAATGTTATGCAGTCTGTGGTAATTGATGAGAAGCACAAAGAATTACAAGATCAATCTTCCTCATATCCATCACCTCCGACATTATCTATTCAAGAAGGTCAATTTCAAGTACCTCCCTATCTTCTTCGTCGACGTGTTCGTGATTTGGATCGTTTGTCGCCGCCTATTACAAGATCCCTGCGGCGCTCTCAAACTCTTTTGATATATTGTCTAATCAATGAATCTATTGATTTGGAATGTCAGAGGTATTCGTACTTCATTGCCAAGATTAATCTCTTTGAATCTTCGTTATCATTTTCATATACTAGTCATTATTGAGCCAAAGCTCAGGCCAACAGAATTAGTATCCTATCGACTTTAGCTTGGCTTCTCTAATTCTTTGTCGGTTAATGGTGATACAATTTGGATTTTTTGGAGACAGTCTATTGTTCAGTTAGAAGATCACCGTGTTGGAATACAAAATCATTTTATGTGATTTCAATGGTTACCTACAGGAGAATCATTTTGGTGCAAATTTTTTTATGCATTGCATTCCATTGCAGCCTGCCGCCCTCTATGGACTGATCTTATTTCTTTCAATACTATGATTGACAAAGCATGGATTATTGGCGGGGACTTTAACACGTATTTGTCGTTAGATGAGCATCAAGGAAGATCTATTCCTGCATTACGTATGTTACAGGACTTTAATGATTTTGTTTCTACTAGTGCATTACAAGCTATAAATTTCCAAGGCTCGCCATTTACTTGGAGTGACGGTAGGGGTCTAGGGCGAGTCAAAGATTGGACCGCTATTTATGTTCAGCAAGTTTCTTTGATTATTTGAGACTGTTCAGTATCAGCATTTGAATAGTGCGTCATCGGATCATGCACCTATATTTCTGCAATGCTCGTCTGAGTCACTTCGTTCATCAGTCGCATTATGTTACCTGGATGCCTGGATTACACATCCAGATTTTGATAATGATGTTACCCATCATTGGCAATCATTTACCAAAGTTGGAGGCATGTGGGGTTTTTATTCTAAGCTGCAACAACTAAAGAGATGTCTTGCACGCTGGAACAAAGATGTTTTTGGAAATAATTTTGATGCTGTTGTTTCAGCTGAGGAAGATGTTACGCAGTTTGAAAGATTATATGATGTTTCACCTTCGGATGATACGAGGACCGCGTATCATTCATCTATGGCGCACCTGCGGTTGGCGCAACAGAGAGCTTTATTATATTGGAAGCAAAAAGCAAATGTAAAATGGATGAATGAAGGGGATGCAAACACAAGATTTTTCCATCAAAAGGTCAAGGAGAGAAGACAACGACAATGTATCCGATGAATTAAGCGTGATGACGGTGTGGAGTTGGAAACCCAGCAAGATATTGAGACAGAAGCAATTAGGTATTTTCAGAATTTGTTCAGTGAAGAGCCGACCCATAATTATGAAGAGATCTTACAGTATGTTCCGTATCTGATTTCGCCTGAAGAAAATACGGATCTCCTACGCATGCCATCGTTGGAGGAGGTTATGCAAGCAGTGTGGGATTTGAGTCCTACTAGTGCTGCAGGACCAGATGGTTTTTTGGGTCATTTTATAGACATTTTTGGAAATTACTCTCCGTTGATGTTCATAAAACGGTTCAAGAATTCTTCCTCGGGGTTCATCTGCCGTCTCAATTGGCTGCAGCGCTTATTACATTGATACCAAATGTGGCCAATCCATATTCTTTTTTCTGAGTATCGACCCATATGTTTGACAAACTTTATGGCTAGGGTTGTCACCCGCTTATTGGCCACACGTTTATCATCTCTGTTACCTAAATTGATTTCTCCCGAGCAGGTTGGATTCAAGAAAGGGCGGGTATTATGGAACAAATTCTCTTGGCGCAAGAAATGGTACATATTATGGATAGACCATCCCGAGGAGGACATATACTTATTAAGTTAGATATGGAAAAAGCATTTGACAGAGTTAATTGGTCATATTTGCATTTATTGTTGGAGCGACTAGGATTGCATCCTCGACTGATTCGTATAATAATCAACAATCTATCGGCCACATGATGTTCTATCTTAATCAACGGGAAACCAACTGGATTTTTCCCAATTACATGCGGAGTTAAGCAGGGAGATCCACTTTCTCCTCTTTTATTCGTTCTAGCTTCAGAAGGCTTCTCAAGAGGGCTCAATGCTCTTATGAGCAATGGCACAATACGCGGTTTCCAAGCAGGATGTGTACCAAGAGTATCTCACTTTGTGTTTGGAGATGATTTGGTGATTTTCCTGAATGGAAGTATTAGAAATATGCAGCATTTTCACTGCTTCTTGGAATCTTATCAGGATGCTTCTGGACAATTGGTTAATTTGCATAAGAGTCAAGTGGTGTTGGGTAATGGAGTTTCGGGTGCTAGAGTTTCACAAGCTCTAGGCATGTAGCTTGCGACATTTCCAACAAATACTTGGGCTCATATTTATATAAAAGGATAAATCGGGCGGCTTATTGTACTTCTTTAATACGACAGTTTGAATTCTATGCCTTAACATATTATGGCAAGCTCTAGGCTTCCAAAGAGTGTGCTAAACTCACTTTCCAGGAAAAATGGCCAATTTCTTATGGCATGGTGGACATCATTGGCAATCTTTGGATACCATAGGATGACCAAAAGAGTATGGTGGGCTTGACATCCGACATTTATCTATTTTACAGCAAGCGTATGATTGTCGATTATGGTGGAATTATCATCACTCTTCAACTTTATGGGCGGAATTTACCCGTGCAAAATATGGTCGACGATTATCCTTGTATGCTCATATCTATGACTCCTCTACTTGGAAACTCATATGCATAATTGATTCATTTATGCCTCAGCACGTGCAAGACTCTCAAGATGGTTACTTATGGACTGCGGACAATACATGTCAATTTTCTCTTAAATCAGCTTATATGGTATTGTCGGCTACGCCCTCATTAATTTATCCGAAGCACATCTGGTGGAAAACATTGCCCCTAGGGGGCCATTTATTTTTACGGACATTGTGGGGAAGATCCTTGCCAATTGCGGATAATATGCGAAGTTGGCAGACCATATTTCCCTCTCAATGTGTCTTTTGCAGGCAAGATTCTGAAGAGCTAAATCATATATTCTTACACTGCCGAGTCATTATTCCGCTGTGGCAGGAAATTTCAATAATCTTTTCTTGCCCTATGCCATCTTCGGATAGGCTCAGACTGCACTTGATGCGATGGTGGTGTGCGTCATCTACACATAATATGTTAGGACAGTTGAGAGTTGTAGTCCCATCTTTTGCGGTTTGGGTCATTTGGAAGGAACATGCGCATAAACTATGTTAGGACAGTTGAGAGTTGTAGTCCCATCTTTTGTGGTTTGGGTCATTTGGAAGGAATATGCGCATATTAAGTTTGGTGATGACACCTTTTCCTATCACCGTTTATTTGAAAGAGTTCCCGACCATTTTTACACTTTGTGTGATGCAACTCAAGGTCAAAAATTTTCCATGCACATTCCTCATCTAGTATCGAGACAATTTTCGCCAAAAATTCCAAGGCGTTTGCCTAGACTGGTCCGTGGGGAGAATCCGCCCACAAGAAAATTAAAGCTAAATGTAGATGCCGCAGTGTCCAATATTTCGGTAGCAGGAGGAGCGGTTTTGTGCGATCATCAAGGCAATATAGTTTCAGCAATCTGTTTTGGCTTGCCTGCGGTAGCACCATTACATGCAGAACTCATGGCATTACAATTTGCCACTATATATTATGCGAGAGCTTATGATCGCTTGTTTGTAGAAACGGATTGTAAAATGCTTGTTCAGCATATCTCTTCTCCGGCGAGATTTACGGGAACATACGCTGTAGACTTACATTGCACAATTATATTCCTCAGATTAAATGATGCTACGGTTCAGCATTGCTTTCGTGAAGCGAATACTGCAGCTCATACTTTAGCGGCACATGGGTTTCGATCCCCAGGGGTGACACTCTACTCCTCTTTGGCGTCTTTGCCATGTGAGGTCAGAGGTGCTATCATGTTGGAAAATTCAGTGCCCACCTTTAGATTTTGATCCTTATGTCTCCCAATGGGTTGGCGTGCTACGCAAATGGTAGCCTATGTCTGCTTATTGCATAGGCAACTTGTGTATGATTTTATTCTGTTGGCTTATTTTAGCACTGGTATTGTTTTACCCTTAATATGTATATCTCACGGTTGCTTTTCTCATGTTTTTGTTGAGGACAATATTGCGAATATGGGCATCAATCTGCGACATACACATTCACTGGACTTACATCTTTGGTTGACTGTATTCTGGAGGAATGCAGGCAACGCCAGTATGCATACAACTTGCCACAAATTCACAATGTTCTTTTCACATAATCTCTTGTTTTCTCATTGGTTCTTATGCATGACATGGGAGTACCTACGGCGTTGGCGAGATCCAAGACATCGAAGACTCATCCTCAAATACATGGAGATATATACACAACAACGGCAACAATAGAACAAGTGCTGAGCACTTCGCATCGATTAAACTTTAGCATGCATACATATTCTTGTACTTATTTTATATTCTCAAAAACTGTCATATTATTAGCTTCTTTTTGGCGCAGTTTGTACATTAATTATATGCTTTTCTGCTTAATTTGGGAGAGTCCCCCGCCTTAGCTAGGACATCATTGTAACCATGATATTCCTCTGTCACAAGTGAGGGTCAAATATTAATAAAACGCCAGGACGATACCGCCCGTCTTTCATAATATATATATATATATATATATATATATATATATATATATATATATATATATATATATATATATACTCTGCTGGTTCCAGAAGATGCATCACTGTCTCACTCTCATTATATATGGTGGACACAAAACCCTGCAGGTTGCTGTGTATTTCTCTGGAAACTTTGGATGAGGTCACTTCCACTGGTGGATAATTTAAAGAATTGGAAACTAATATTTCCAACACAATGTGTGTTTTGTAAACATAGCTTGGATTTGCGTGGTCATATTTTTCTTGGTTGTCCATTGATACAGCCGCTATGGCAGAAAATCTCCATTATCTTCTCTGGCCCAATGCCTGGAAGCTCGACTATACAAGCCTATTTGTTTCAATGGTGGCAAGCTTCCTCTAAGCATTATATGCTTGGACAATTAAGGGTGGTCGTTCCATCTTTGGTTACGTGGGTTATTTGGAAGGAGTATGCAAGTGTCTGATTTGGAGACAATTTTTTCACATACAGGAGGCTATTCGAGTGAGTGCGTGATAATATCTATACGTGGTGTGCATCAATACAAGGGTTTAAATTTACATAAAATATACCACACTTGGTCGTAAGGAAATTTTCTCCTTCATTGCTTCAGCTTCGTCATAGAATAGTTTGTTGGGTTTTGCCACCAACAGGTAAGTTAAAGCTTAACGTGGATGCATCTGTATGCCGTAATGCAGCAGCAGGTGGAGCGGTTTTGCGGAATTCTCAAGGGGATTTGATCTGGGCTATTTGGTTCTCATTGCCATCATCCCCCCTTTATGGGCCGAATTGAGAGCTGTGTAATATGCTCTCATATATTACGCTTGCATGCATGACCAACTTCTTATTGAGACGGATTGTCGCCTGTTGCTATCCTATCTTTCAGCTCCACAACGATATACAGGTTCATTGGCCACAGATTTACAGCGCGCATTACAATTCTTGCGGCTCAATGCAACGACTCTTTCTTGTTGTCCAAGGGAAGCCAACACCGCAGCTCATCGACTAGCACGTCATGGATATAGAGCGGTTGGCCTTCAGCAGTATTGTACAATCTACAACCTTCCCTGCAAGGTTCGTGGCGCCGTATTTATGGATCTATAGTTACCTGCTTTGCATTGATGATCATGTCTTACATAGTGTTGCCGATGTTTTCTTTATGTTGCCTGTGTTGTTTACTGACACAGGCAACACTGGTGCATCTTCTTCACTGCATCTACTTTTGCTTTGTCATGTTTGGCTCCTATTTATCCCATCTATGCTGACACATTATTGATTTGTTGGGTATTATAATGATTTCGTCAACTCTATGTCAACTGCTGAGCATGCTTCACTGGCATCGAAGGAGGTCCCAAACGAGACTAGCTTCATATACTTGGAATGATGTAGGCACCATGCAACGTCTTATACTGTGGATGTCTCCTTGGTTCTCATTGAATCAAGGCGGCATGGGTACGTGCTTCCCTGTTTATTATATTTGCTTCATATTCATTGTTTACTGCTGATGCTATCATCATCGTTTTGTCCTGAGGTATCATGGATCGAGCTCGCTGTGTTTACACAGATCCTCTGCTGGTGTCATGCTGATTATACCCGAAGCTTTACGGCTATTGAACCACCATTGCAACACGGCTTCCAGCATTTCTCTATAATTAGCCAACTCTCGCATTGTATAAATATGTACGCTTTTTTCTTCGTCAAGGTTTTATCCACAAGGGTGGTTTTACTTAGAAAGGTTTTAATACGGCATATCATATACGATTGGAGGTTGGCAATCATTAGCTCATTGTTTCATTTATTTCATACAATGACTTTTTTGTAATAAGGTTTTCCTTCACCACAAGTGAGGCTAGCTAATAATAAATACCGCTTTCAATAATATATATATATACACACACACAGAGACACACACACACATATATAGAAAGCGATTTTTGTATTATTAATCAACCTCAGTTATGGCAGAGGAAAACCATATTACAAAAGGTTCATCATATGAAAAGAGATAATGTACGAAGCTAAGGAGTGTGAACTTCCAATCATATACGATATGCCGTATTAAGACCTTGCCAAGTAAAACCAACCTTGTGGATAAAACCTTGGCGAAGGAAAAAGCGTACATATTTATATGATCAGAGCGTTAAGCTAGTAAAGATAGACGGAAAACATAATGTAAATGAAATAAAAGCCGCTGTGCCGATCTATGTAGACATCGCCGAGAGAGATGGAAGGGCATCTTTGTTGAACAAAACACTGCGTTACCGTGATCCCCTGACCGCCATCGTACCTTGCACAAAAAAACACCAAAACTATTTCCAGTGATGGATCCAGTGCATAGGAGTAGGAAACAAATAGGGAATAGCATATATCCATGTCGCCTTGATTCTTATAGAACTAAGGCGATACTATGAATGTAAGCCATCGTATTCGCTGAATATCTTTCTTGATGTCACATGCCCCCAGGTGATCCGGTAGAGGCATGGGACATGCTCCACGAGAATGGTACCGAGAAACGTATAGTATGTAAATCAAAAACCACATACAAACTTGTAAGCATAAACAAAATGCAGAAATGTATAGAAGCATCACAAGATTCCAATGAAGAGAATAAAAACACACCAGCGTTGCCTATGTGTTTTGATACAGGCAACCATAAATAGAAAGCGCCAACACAATGTGAGACATTATGAATGATGAACATTAAGCATCTGTGTGTCCATGATAATTGCTCCGCGAACCTCACATGGAAGGGCTTGTAAAGAGGCATAGTTGTGGACGCCTGCCGAATGATAGCCATGCCGCGCCAAAACATGGGCCGCTGAGTTGGCTTCCCTTGGGCAGTATTGTACCGTGGCTTGATTGTGTGTCAGAAAAAGAGACGCCCGAGTCAGCTCCTCTGTTAGCATGCTCGTTATCCTGTCTGTAGTCGTCAATAAGGAAAGTATGGATTGACAGTCTGTCTCCACAATGAGTCTAGTATACTCTGACGAATAATAAATCAATGCCAAAACCATTGTGAGCAACTCTGCTCGTAGAGGACTAATAAGTGGTAGTGCAAAACATACAGCTGAAACAAACTGCCCCTGGTCATTCCACAAGACTGCGTCGCCTGCTGCATTCTGTCTTCCCACGGATGCATCTACATTTAATTTCATCTTTCCAGTGGGAGGAAGCTCCCAGCTAACCAGTCGCAGCCTCTTCGACTTCAGTTGTGGCGAGAAATTACGAGCTACTAAATGTGGCATATGTTGAACAAATTTCTTACCATTCATCGCAGAACACCACGTGTAAATTGCTCAGCAGACTCGTTCAAAAAAACCCGTATAGGTAAAAGCTTCTGAGCCAAAGCGTATCGCACAATATTCCTTCCAGATCTCCCATGCTACTATGGAAGATAATACTGCCTTCAGCTGACCTGCCATAGATGACATGCTAGATATATGCCACTAACGATAAAGATACCATCGGATTTGTTCACTTCGGGGAAATGGTTAGAAGAAGATAAACGACATTTTAATCCATAACAGTTGTATCTTTGGGCATATGAGAAAAATTTGGTCTTGAGTGCCGGAACATTGGCGACAGAAGGAACACTGTGATAGATACACGGTTTGCCAATATCAAAATTATCTACCAACAGCAGCGAATGTGTCCATAATCTCCACAAATAATATGCGCATTCAAGGATGAGCATTTGGCCACCATACAACGCTCTCCCAAAAATATGTTTTAGTCGCACTTATTAAAATATAAGCTGATTTTAATGAAAACTGTCCATTAGCATCTGGAAACCAATGCATTATATCCTACATTTGGGCCACCTTTGACTCCATAAAGTCTGCAGATCGGACAATAATGGCCTTCTCGCTGACACTGAGTGCAGTCCATATGCGGCTGTGAACCAAAAAATATCTCTAGAAGCAAACCATTTCATTTTGAAAGAATAATTTCGTTGGCCCGATCGTTCATCCTCCAACGTCAATAGTGAATCCTTCCAAAAAAACCAAATATGATCATCACAGATAGACAAAGCCTTTGAAAAACCAAAATGTAATCTATGCGATAGCAATGAAGAAACCTAGCTTTAGGTTCTATAATTACTGAGCCATGCAAATGATAGCGTCGAACCAGCGAAAGTACCCGATTCACTGAGGTACGTATACCACTTACATTCTATACTAATATCTTCATTATGATAAAGCATCAAAAGAATTAGGGATGTGAGCAGCCCGTAACCTGGTCATTCGTGGCGATGACTCTAACGTAAAATTCTTGGCGGTCCACAAGTTTGAAGACCCTCCGACGTGCCAGACTGATTTGACACTGGCCGACTAGTATCTATGAAAGTCGCCTGAAAGAGACTAGTCAAGATGTCGTAAATGTCTCGGTCTTGTTCATCAAGATGGTTAATAATAAGCGGAAGAGCCAACTCACTGTTTGAATGGGAAGATACGTCTGGGTTGACTGATAGATCACCTAATATGCAGTCATCTACTCCCCTTAATCGGGAAAAATCTTCGACCTCCAAAATGGATGCTCCACACATATATCAGGAGATGGCTGCTGTGCTTGTGGAGGTGGAGAAGCCGGCTGAGGCTGGTGCTGAGGTGACGCTGGGATAGGCAGGCTAGCCGATTTTTCCACAACTTCTTCAATCGGTGGCAGAGTCTGTTTTGGCGTCCAACACTGTTGTTTATCCTTATCTGCCACCGAGCGACGTTGATGAGATTGGTCTAGCAGCACTAATAACTCAGGTTTCGATTTACCACAATCATGTAGAACATGTTCCAGTCGGTAGCATCCAGTACAGTATGATGGAAGACCTTCATGTTCCACATGTTGTGATATGATCCGTGAATGCACTTGAATATATACCCTTTGCGGAAACTCTTTCGAAACTTCTAGCTCCACACATATACGGGCAACGGATGGGCGAATGGCGGCAGTGGTTGCCGCGTCTAGTTTCATAGGCGTGCCTATCATTCTAGCGATTTGAAAGAGTGCATCTTTCGTTTGAAAATGTATAGGTAAACCAGGGAAAGAAACCCATATCGGCACAATGGGAACTTCGATAGGAGGATCATAATTCGGCGTCCATTTCGTGATGCGCATATGTTTTCTAGAAATCATCCAACTTTGACAAATAAAACAACGGAGATAATCCTGCTCATGATCAAAATGAAGAAGAACGTAGGAAGCATCGGGCAAACCCATTTTAACAGCACCTGAGAAGCCTATGCGACCAACGGCCAAACGTATTGTCGCAAGCGGGGGACGTCCTACCAGAAAGTTCCCACCAACGTTAAACGATATGGGGCAGCCAGAGATTGAATCTCCTCTTCTGTGAATGAGATCATTGGACTGCCCTAAAATTTTTGAACTGGTTTCAGTGCAAATGCAGGTGACGTGGCTATAAAAAAGGAGGCAAAGGTTTTCGCTAGCGGCGCCATAGTCGCATCCGATGATATCGCTGGAGGTGTAGAAATTGGCGTCTGGGCCGACATTGCGATCACAGCTGTGGGCGATGATAAGAAACCGGGTGGAGGGAGAGAGAAGGTGTTGAAATGAGCAACGGCGAAGGCAGATGCCTACCGCGGTCGCTGGAGAAGGCAAGCCAGAGAGAGCATCGTTTCCTCCAGATATTATATATATATTTATATATATATATATGTATTTATATATACGTATATATATATTAATAAAGAGACGAGGTCTCTATGTTTTATTATGACTATAACCCTCACTTATGGCGGAGGAATACCATTATTACATATAAAGTCATAGCATAATTGAACAAAAGAACTCAGAGGACGATACACATTACGCCAAATACAATCTAAGGGGCGGGGAGTATGTTCAAAGATGGTATGGTATGTCTCATTAAAACCTTGGCAAGTAAAACCACCCTTGCGGATAAAATCTTGCACGAAGGAAAAAGAGTGCATATTTACCACCTTTGAAAACATTTGAAAGAACCCACGCAGCCCAGCCTCTAGAATGAATCCGCAGAGTGGATGAAGATTTTCCATAGGTAAGGTCATGATCGTGGCAGTGTCTCCCATTCCAGTCCATGCACATGTAAAGAGAGATCCAAGATTAATTGATATTAAGAGATATGGTAAAAACATACAAACCACAAGAAGCAAAATCATACCGAGTCTGCCTGCATCCAGCAGGATACAGGCAGAAAGCATCAGAGAAAGCCAATCCATTTAGAAGACATTAGGAATAAATTCATTGATGTAGATAGTGAAGGTGCGCGAAGATGTGCATAAGTGACATCCAAACAAACTGTTCCTCGGACCAACGGCGGAAGCGTGTGAGGAGAGTATCGTGTAGTCTGAGGGTTTAACATTCCTTGTTGGGCTAAGTAGTGAGCTGCTATGTTGGCTTCTCTGTAAACATGATTAAAATCAAGCATATGTTGATGTTTCAACGACTGTAACAAACGCAAATGAAAGCTCCCAGAAGCGACTCCAGGGCGCGCCAATAAAGTATGGAGCTGAGAACAGTCCGATTCAAGAATAATAGGGCGATATAGAGGCACAAAATACAGCAATCTGAATATAGCAGCCTGAATCTCCGCCATCAGCGGAGCACTAGGAGGCAATCGAAAGGATATAGCGCCCACACATATGCCAGCATGATCAGGTAATATAGCTCCTCCTGCGGCATATTGCCTACCCACTGCCCCATCTACATTTATTTTTAAACGACCCGAAGGAGGAGATAACCATCTAACAACTAGTGGGCGTTGTGGTCTAATGTTTGGCAGAAAGCGAAGGTGATGTAACGTGCGTAGACCAGCCGCCAATTTTGAGCCATCTAGAGTTTTACCCCACATGAAAATGTAAGAATGTATCGATGCCCGAAAGGATGTCACCGAGAATTCTATCATATCTCCATAGACCAACGATGTATATGTGCGCCAGATATTGTACACAATAATGGCTGGAGCTACAATTATAAGCACCCCAAATAGTGATGATAGTGTAGAGCGATACAACCAAGATAAGAGATACTGCCAAAGCTTCATCGAAGTTGGGGGGACGCAATGTAGTTCAGACGCATATAACTCCCATACATGCCTAATACGATCACAATACAGAAAAACATGATCCACCGTTGCTGAGGCATGTTTGCAAAAAGGGCATTGCGTAGGCATGGCAGTATTATATTTACCAATGTATTGTTCAAGAGGTAACGCGCAGTGATAGATCCGCCACAGGAACTGTTTTATGACAGGCGGATGATGCTTACTTTAAATAAACTATGCTGAAAACAGTGTGTGCGGCTGAGTATGACAAAGATCATACGTCGAGCGTAAAGAAAACTCCCCCGATGCGTTAGGTTTCCAACTAAGTACTGTCCTTTGCCATGTTGTTTGGTTATTGAATAAGTCATGGAACCTGCAAATGATCTTCCAAACAGGTGAATCATGAAGTCGAGGTCTGTAATCCCCACGGTTTCCATACTTAGCATGCATGTAATGACTCCAAAGTGTGTTTTTTGTTGATAAGACCACCAAATGCGACAGAAATAAGCCTCCTGTAGCATTCGAAGATCCCGAATGCCCAAACCCCCTTCTTCGAAGGTGTTTTGATAGTGGACCATGCAACCCAATGATGCAGTCGTCCCCAATAAATGCCAACCATTTTCCTTTCTATAACTTTGATCACTGATCGCGGTAAGCCACCTGCTGTAATAATATGCAATGGTAAGGCCGAAATAACTGCACAAAGTAAAACAAGTCTACCTGCCGGAGAAAGTAACCGATTGTGCCACGAGCACCAATATGCTCTAGTAAAGAAACACAGTATCTTGATTGACTAATTCCTTTGTGTAGAAAAGAGCCAAGATAGCGAAATGGCAAACAAGAAGACCGCATATGTATGATCTCCTCAAATTTTCTACGCTGCTGTAGTGACGTGGAAGATGAGGGAATGAAACTGCTCTTGTGATAATTGACCTTTTAACTCGAGGTTGTTTTATATGATGTTAAAAATGCCTGAAATCGCCGCAAGTTTCTACTAGTCCCACGCAAAAAAACCAACAGATCATCGGCATATGCAAAGTGTGTAATATGAAATGGAATCTGACCTAGCCGTAGTGGCTGCAAGGCTCCAAAAGCCACTAAAACTTTTAAACCTCTACTGAACCCTTCAGAGGACAGAATAAACAACAAAGGTGATAAAGGATCACCTTGTTTGACACCCCTGTGCGGCTGAAAAGCGCGAGTGGGCTGACCATTTATCAAGATTGCGAATCGAGTGCACCGCAAATGATTTAGAATAATCCGAGTGAAGAAGTCGGCAAAGCCAAAACGATGCAGCAATAACTCCAAATATTCCCAACTGACTCTGTCAAAGGCTTTCCTCATATTCAGTTCTAAGCATAATTGAGTTCCGCCCTTGTCAATCATATGGACCATCTCCCTTGCTAGTAATACTTAGGTAGAGATATCTTGCCCCTTTAAAAAACAAGTCTGCTCTAGTGATGTTAGCTTAGGGAGTAACCCACTCAAACGAGTGGCAATAATTCTCGTACAAATTTTACTCAGAAAATTTGTGAGACAAATGGGCCGAAAATCGCTAAATGTATTTGGAGAATCAGTCTTTTAATCAATGTGATTAATGAACTAGCCATCACCGATGGCTGAGGTACGCCAAGAGAAAAACTCTTGCACAGCTAGAACATCTGTATGAATAATATGCCAACATGCACGGAAAAAGTTACCATTAAATCCATCTGGCCCTGCTGCACTGTGTGGATCCAAATGCCATACCGCCTCCTTTACTTCAGACCCCAGTGGTAACACCGTAAGCATGACATTGTCTTCATCCGTAATTAATGAGGGTATATTTCTGAGAATCTCTTCATAATTGTTTGTACTTTCCTTGGCAAATAAAGAAGTATAGAATGAAACTGCTTCACTCATAATAGAGGTAGGTGAGGTACATAATTCACCGGAGGATGTGCGAATCTGTTGTATACGGAGTTGCGCACGTCGGCCTTTAACTACAGAATGGAAATACGGTGTATTGTCTTCACCTTCCTGCAGCCATCGAACCTTCGCTTTTTTGCTTCCAGAACTGCATCTCATATTTAGAGGCGCAAATATACTCCGCCCTGGCTAGGTGGTATAAAGTGCGATTTGCCTCAGAAGGTTCTGCGTCCCATAATTCTTCTGCTCGACGTACATATGCTTCTGCTTGTGCTAATTTAGAAAAAAACATGAATGGCTCTGGAGATCGTAGGAGCATAATCGGCGGCCGCCGCCGATTCCTCTACTTATATATATCAAAACATATATCAAGACATATATATATATATATATATATATATGAAATATATATATATATTTAGGTGAAGGACAGGCGGTACCGTCCGAGTATTTTATTAATATATATATATATATATATGTATATAAATTTGTATTTCTTTTTTGCAATACATTTCTAATATTGTTTCTTGTTCTTTTGTCAGGACATAAATATGTTTTTCTTTGTTAGAGGATTCTGAAGAAGATGTGTATAATTCATCAACTTGAAGATCTTCAGCAGACTCAAAAGATGTTTCTTCTGTCTCCGAAGAAGATTCAGTCCATATTGGTGGATTTTTCTTTAATCTATTATGTAATGGTCTGAGACTAAAATAAGATTCTTAGGACATCATCTAACCTAATGTACAAGCTTGGTATAATTCCCTATATTTTCAAAACTCCAGGGGTTCACACACCTGGTTGATATTTTTTGATACCAGAAAAATAACGACGAGAAATATTACATACTGGTTCGCAGCATGGTGGGATCATTTTGGGTTTTGCGCTTTGAATGCACTATACGAGTAACAAAGTGGACAATTGATTTCGATCCAGCACCTGATGTTCCCATTGTCCCCGCTTGGATTGCATTCATAGGATTGCCTCTGCACTATCATCACAGATCGACGTTATATGAAATCGCTTGGGTGGTTGGTAACCCGGTTAAACTTGATGTGGCGACGGCAGATGGACTTCGCCCATCCGTTGCTCGAATTCGTGTTGAATTGGATATTTCCAAAGATCTCCCAAAGAAGTTGTTTTTGCAAGGGAAACAAAAGATTTTTCAACAGCAAATTGTTTACGAGGATCACCCTTCCTTTTGTGTGGATTGCCGACGTTTAGGTCATGCTGCGAGGGCTTATGAGCTGTTGCCGCCGAAGCTGTTGCTGCCGTCGCCACCAAGGTCTTCCAAACCTACAACTAGATGGACGCCAAAAAAGACCACTCAGCCGAAGGACATTGTTGATCAGCCAATTAAAATTCTAGCAAAATACTTGAACTTTCATGTAGATCATGCAGAGCCCATGGAACTGGTTGATGAGGATCAAGGGTCCGATGAGGATGAAGGATCCCATCAAGAGGTCAAAGGTCCTATGACAAGAAGGAGGGCAAGATAACTTTGTCATCAAGTTTCCACCTTCTTTTACAAGCATGTTCAAGATGAACCTAAGACTCCTTGGGTTCATTTCATTGAACCTTCACCTTGAGTGTGTGTAAACGTGTGTGTGCTTTCTTTATCTTGAAGTTTATCTTGTTTCTTGTGATCTTTGTTTTATGTGTTTGCTTTGTAGGTAAATTGGGTACATGGAAGATCCAAATAAAATGAAGGGCCAAAATAGGCATCCATCCACACGCCATTTTGAAGAGAAACAAGGAGATAGATCACAATTCAAATTGAATCCAAGTTTGAATTCATATTCAAACTCAGTTTGAATTCAAACTTCAACCATCATTTGAATTCAACCCCAACCATCTTATCATCATCAAATCAGGTTTTCTACACCTCATTTACTAAAGGAACACGGCTGGAAGAAGGTGGGAAGGATAAACCAACAACCAATTCAAAGTACACTCATGTTCAAACTCAACTTGAATTCAAACTTCACCCAACTTTTGAATTCAAGTTCTAGCACATCCTACTCATCAAACCAGCTTCTCCAAGACACCATTTGGTCCTCATACACGGCTGAGCATAGAGGAGATGACATCTTGCAAGCAATTCAAATTTTAGCTAGGATTTGTTTTACTTTTGAATTCAAATAGTTTTCAAGTTTCAAACATTATTTGCTAGCTTATTTTGAAATAAATTCTGGTCATTTGAAGGCTGATAGGGCGTGGGTTGAGGCCTATAAATAGACCCCTTTGGCCGATTGTAAACACAACTTTGGATGAATAACAATTCTTGATATTTCCTTCACTTTGTGTGATACTTTCATTTCTTTGTTTTGCATTAAAAACCTACGTTAAGATCCTTCAAAGTTGAGCATTTTGAAGGTGTTGCCATTGCTAAAAGGTGCCGTCCAGGAGGGCCATATTGGTTTGCCTGATCAACGACCATCTTGAAGTGTTGGTCTTGCTCGTTTGATCCACACGTTTTTATCACTAAGGAAGCAAGGGGAAGTCTTCTTCCTTGTGCCTGAACTTTTGTGAAGGACGTTTGGAAGGTGGAATTATTGGATCCCACGAGTTGCACGCATCAAATTGGTATCAGAGCCTAGGTTACTCTATTCCACCACCTATCATTTCCTTTTCGTTTGAGTCTAGTCATTTTAAGTTCAGTTGTGTCCTTCTTCTACTCCTCACTCTACACGCCATTAGTCTTGCATTTCATTCAAAAAAAAGTCCAAAACAAACATTGCTTTGAGTCCTTGCATGTTGCTGCATTTTGCTTTTCATCATTCAAGTGTCATTTCTTTTATTTCCTTTTCGTATCACAATCTTATTTTGAGTCGTTCAAACTCGAACAAATTAGGGTTTGTTGCATTTTAGGTTACATTCAGCCTTCTTTTAAATATTCCAACCATCATCCTATAAAGCTACCTCGGTTTCAAATCATCTTGTTGCTACCGAAGCTTTTAGTTGGTGATGATTGTTTGCATCTTATGATTCGCATTGTGATTGATTTCATGCTTTAAGTCAAGTAGTCCTACGTGTGCTTGTCTTCATAACCTATTTTCAACAACAAGCAAAACCCTAATTCAAGCCCCACACCCCACGGCCAACCAGCCCCACCCCAACCCAACCCCAAAACTCACCAACCTGATTCCAAACGACCCTATTGACACCTCCAACAAAAAGCCCCAAACCAATTTTCCCAAACACAATCAGAATCTAAAGATCCCAATTCATTCAAATAAACCCTAACCTTAGAATTTGAATTTTGTTCAAATTCTGTCCTAAACCAACAAATATCCAAATTGACCACACCAATCATCAATTACCAACCCCAAATAGCCATATACACCAAACAATCAACTCTTAAACCCCAATCAAGCAAATACCCAAAGCGTTCAAAAAAAACCTAGCTTGAAAACCCTAACCCTAATTCCAATTCTGTCCAACCTCCATTTCCCTCAGTTTCGAAGGTTAGTTTCTTGCAATTCAAGGTTGCAAACAGCAATTTAAAGACATTGGACCATTTAGTCCGAAAACGAAAGTGCTAAGTGCAAAACGCGTGAGATTTCAAATTCTGCCCTAATCAAAAAAAGGAGATCTGAACCTTGCCTACGTTGAATTAGCAAGGAAAGAAAGAAAAACAAAAGAACAAGAGAAAAGAAAAGGGGCAACACGCTTGAACATTACGTAGAAATTTCTTTGGTGCAATTTGAGAACCTTGGATATCATATTTCCTTTTTACCCCACATTGTCGTCTCCCTATACCCTATTACCCCATCTTTTGATCTTCTTGAACTAATCACACACTTGGTTGCTCGATTTTTGCATGACTTGAACCATTTTGTGGATAGTAAGTACATAGAATCAAAATTAACTAAAGATTGCCCACGACAACCCTTAGTTTATCTTTGGTTCAGCCTTATGCATCAACTTTGGTTGCTTCTTTTCTTTGAATCTTAGTAGAAAGTTCAAGTTTGTGTTCATTTCAATTGATTCTACTTTGATACTAATTGCTGCAACTTGAACGCAAAAAAAAGAAGAAACAAGTGGAGAACATTGTGATTTGAAAAAGCATTGGCAATACACTTTCTTATTGATCACTTTGATCCTTCTTAACTTCAGGTTATCCAAGAACCAAAGTGGTAAGAGAGTGGAAAGACGAGAAAGCGGAGTGTTCATAGTTTGTTTTTGTTTTTGCTAATCCCTTAACGTTTGATTGTCTTTGTGTTAGTTTGCTTCTTTTCTTCTCTTGTCGTTTTTAATTGATCACTTTAGGTAAAACATGGATAGCAGCACCCAATCCGCATCTAGCAAGTCAAAAGAGGCCGAAACTGTTGACAACACGCAACAACAAATGCTGGAGATGCTTAAGAAACTAATGCATGACAATGAGGTAATTAAGCATCGCTTGGAAGACGTGGAGCGAAGCTACAAAACGAGTGATGACCAATGTACAAGCCAAGCCGTTCCCGACCAAGGTGCATCACAAAGAATGGACAATTGCGTGCAATCCACACAAAGGAGAGATGACTGCAACCAACACAAGACTCCCACCGGAAATTCTTCTTATCCCTCAAACAGGTTTAGAGACATTAAATGTTATAAGTGTCAAGAACGTGGTCACATAGGAAAAGAGTGTCCTAATGCAAAACGAATCATGTTAATTGAGAAGACAAACGAACATGTGTCTGAGTCCGAGCATGAAAACGAGTCTGAGCATGATAATGAAATTGAACCTGAAGAGGATCTAGGCGCATTAGATTATTTTGACACTAAGGAATTTCTTGTTGTGTGTCGAGCTTTAAATGCATATCTAAAATTAGGTGATCACGAACAACATCGAGAAAACATTTTCCATATTCATTGCATGATAAATGGTAAAGTGTGCACCATGATCATTGATTCGGTTCTTGTGCGAATGTGGCTAGTATCGAATTAGTAAGAAAACTGAATTTGCCTATGACTAATCATTCGCATCCTTACAAACTTGCACGGCTAAATGATTGCGGTGAAGTTAGCGTAAGTAAACAAGTTTTGATTTCTCTTAGCATTGGTAGTTACAAAGATGATGTTTTATGCGATGTTGCACCAATGTATGGTAGTCATATCTTACTTGGTAGGCCATGGCAATTTGATCGACATGTGACATATGATGGTTATTTGAATCGTTATTCTTTCAAATTGAATGGCAAATTGTACAAATTGCATGCACTTCCACCACACAAAGTCCACGAGGATCACCAACGCATGTCTAAATCTAGGGCTAATCCTATGGAGAAAGAAGCCGAGAAAATTCGTGGAATGTATGAAAAGTGAGAACAAAAAACACGAGAGTAAGGGAAAATAGGTAGTGCCCCTAAGTGTCAACGAGTCCAAAAAGAAGTGTGGGTATTTCGCAAAGAAAAGAGAGGTCACACGCGCCCTTTATAACAACAAAACTGTCCTCATCATCATCCCAAAGTCGTGTCACCTTGCCCTAGAAGAACTCCCACCAAACTTACCTACCTCCGTTGCGTCCCTTATCCAAGAATATGAAGTTCTATTTCCCTCCGAACCACCATCCAGATTACCATCCATTAGAGGAATATAACACCAAATCGACTTTGTCCCAGGAGCCGTGTTACCCAATCGCCCAGCCTATCGAGCCAACCCTGAAGAAACCAAAGAAATCCAATGGCAAGTAGAGGAGCTCCTAGCAAGTGAACAAGTCTGAGAGAGCCTAAGCCCATCTGCCGTCCCAGTCATTTTAGTACCCAAAAAGGATGGAGAGTGGAGAATGTGTACCGGTTGCCGAGCCATAAACCAAATTACCGTCAAGTATAGGTACGCCATACCTAGGCTAGACGATATGTTGGACATGTTGCACGGATTTAAATTCTTCACCAAAATCGACCTTAAGCAAGGGTGCGTCCATGTACGCATTAGAGAAGGGGACGAATGGAAGACTGCATTCAAAACCAAGTTTGGGCTCTATGAGTGGTTAGTGATGCCCTTCGGGCTCACCAACTCCCCTAGCACCTTTATGAGGCTAATGAATGAAGTCTTACGCACGCTCATAGGACAATTTGTCGTTGTCTATTTCGATGATATCCTAATCTATTCCCAAACCATAGAAGATCATCTTGACCACATTAGAGCCGTTTTCGAAAAGCTTAAGCAACAACAACTTTACGCCAACTTTAAGAAGTGCTCTTTTTGTTTAGAACACGTAGTTTTTGTAGGCTTTGTCATTTCGACTGAGGGAGTAGAAATGGATGAGGAAAAGGTTATGTCAATTGTGGAGTGGCCTATACCTAAGAATGTAGGGGAAGTTCGCAGTTTTCATAGACTAGCAAGCTTTTATAGATGCTTTGTCAAAGATTTTTCGTCCATAGCTGCACCCCTAAACGAAATTGTGAAAAAAGATGTGCCTTTTAAGTGGGAAGAGCCACAACAACAGGCATTTGATAAACTTAAACGTAGGCTGACCACTGCACCTATACTTAGGTTACGAAATTTTGACGAGACCTTTGAGATCGAGTGTGATGCAAGTGGAGTGGGTATAGACGCAGTTTTAACCCAAGGTAAGAAACCCATAGCCTATTTTAGTGAGAAATTGAAAGGAGCTGCATTGAATTACTCTACCTACGATAAGGAACTTTATGCCCTCGTGAGATCCATACAAACTTGGCAACACTATCTTCAACCTAAAGAGTTTGTGATCCACACTGACCACGAAAGCCTTAAGTATCTTAAAGGGCAGGGAAAGTTGAACAAAAGACATGCCAAATGGGTATAGTACATAGAACAATTCCCTTATGTGATTAATTACAAACAAGGAAAGGACAATATAGTTGCGATGCACTATCTAGGAGGCAACATTTGGCACCATTTTCAAGGCTTGCAAAGAGGCAACATTTGGGAAATTTTACATACATGAGGGTTATCTTTTCAAAGAACAACAATTGTGTGTTCTCTAATCATCCCTACGAGAAGCATTGGCTAGAGAAGCCCATGGGGGAGGTTTGATGGGTCATTTCGGAGTGTTCAAAACCCTTGAAACTCTTAAGGAACATTTCTATTAGCCTCACATGAGAGTAGACGTCGAGAGGTTGTGTGGTAGTTGCATCACTTGCAAACAAGCCAAATCCAAGTCCCAACCACATGGCCTTTACACGCCTTTACCCGTCCCTGATTCACCTTGGATTGAAATTTCCATGGACTTTGTTTTAGGACTTTCTAGGTCTCGAGGAGGGCGCGATAGTATTTATGTTGTGGTTGATCGATTTTCAAAAATGCCACATTTCATTGCATGTAGGAAAGTTGATGACGCCACACATGTTGCTGATTTGTTCTTCAAAGAAATTGTGAGATTGAATGGCATGCCACATACAATTGTAAGTGATAGAGATACGAAATTTTTGAGTCACTTTTGGTGTGTTTTGTGGGCTAAACTTGGTACACAATTGTTGTTTTCAACCACCGCACACCCACAAACTGACGGACAAACTGAAGTCGTTAACCGTACTGTTTCTCAACTTTTGCGTGCCATTTTGCAAAAACACATTAAACATTGGGAAGATTGTTTACCATATATAGAATTTGCATACAATAGGAGTGTCCATCACGGTACCTTGCATAGTCCATTTGAAATTGTGTATGGATTTAATCCCTTGTCTCCCCTTGATTTGATCCCTATTGCCGTGCATGAACGCTCAAGTCTTGATGGTAAATAAAAAGCGGAAAAGATAAACAAGCTGCATGAACAAGTTAAAACACAACTTGAAAAGAAAAACAAAGATTATGAAAGACGAGCTAACAAACATCGAAAACGAGTTGTGTTTAAACCTGGAGATTTAGTGTGGTTACATTTGCGCAAAGAAAGATTTCCCAATGAAAGAAAGTCAAAACTGTTGCCTCGAGGAGATGGACCTTTCAAAGTTTTCAAACACATAGGTGACAATGCATACATACTTGATCTCCCTGAAAGGTATGGTTTAATTTCGCACACCTTTAATGTTGCTGACCTCACCCCTTTCACTGATGATCTTTTTGATTCGAGGACGAATCCTTTTGAGGAGGGGGGATTGATGAGGATCAAGGGTCCGATGAGGATCAAGGATCCCATCAAGAGGTCAAAGGTCCTATGACAAGAAGGAGGGCAAGAGAACTTTGTCATCAAGTTGTCACCTTCTTGTACAAGCATGTTCAAGATGAACCTAAGACTCCTTGGGTTCATTTTCATTGAACCTTCACCTTGAGTGTGTGTAAACGTGTGTGTGCTTTCTTTATCATGAAGTTTATCTTGTTTCTTGTGATCTTTGTTTTATGTGTTTGCTTTGTGGGTAAATTAGGTACATGGAAGATCCAAATAAAATGAAGAGCCAAAAGAGCAAGATAGTCCTGTGTTGCAAAAGAAGAGACAAAAGGAATGTTGTCTTGAAGAGAATGTTTGTCTCCACCAAGACAAACTCAAAGGTGTCCAAGATAGAATCTCTTGATCAAATTGAAATCAAAATCATCTCCATTTATCCACAAGGGGCCAGGCATTCTTGCAAGTAAACGGATGATGATCAATTGAATTTAAATTCAAAGCCAAACTTGAATTTAAATTCAACCTTGATTTGAATTAAAGTTTCAACCAGATTGAGCCTTAAAATTCAAGATGAATTCAGCCAAAATAGGCATCCATCCACACGCCATTTTGAAGAGAAAGAAGGAGATAGATCACAATTCAAATTGAATCCAAGTTTGAATTCAAATTCAAACTCAGTTTGAATTCAAACTTCAACCATCATTTGAATTCAACCCCAGCCATCTTATCATCATCAAATCAGGTTTTCTACGCCTCATTTACTCAAGGAACACAGCTGGAAGAAGCTGGTAAGGATAAACCAACAACCAATTCAAAGTACGCTCAAGTTCAAACTCAACTTGAATTCAAACTTCACCCAACTTTTGAATTCAAGTTCAAGCACATCCTACTCATCAAATCAGCTTCTCCAAGACACCATTCGGTCTTTATACACAGCTGAGCATAGAGGAGATGACATCTTGCAAGCAATTCAAATTTTAGCTAGGATTTGTTTTACTTTTGAATTCAAATAGTTTTCAAGTTTCAAACATTATTAGCTAGCTTATTTTGAAATAAATTCTGGTCATTTGAAGGCTGATAGGGCGTGGGTTGAGGCCTATAAATAGACCCCTTTGGCCGATTGTAAACACAACTTTGGATGAATAACAATTCTTGATATTTCTTTCACTTTGTGTGATACTTTGTTTTCTTGGTTTTGTATTAAAAACCTAAGTTAAGATCCTTCAAAGTTGAGCATTTTAAAGGTGTTGCCATTGCTAAAAGGTGCCGTCGGGAGGGCCATATTGGTTTGCCTGATCAACGACCATCTTGAAGTGTTGGTCTTGCTCGTTTGATCCACACGTTTTTATCACTAAGGAAGCAAGGGGAAGTCTTCTTCTTTGTGCCTAAACCTTTGTGAAGGACGGTTGGATGGTGGAATTGTTGGAGCCCACGAGTTGCACGCATCACTGGTGGAATATGTGCCTACTGCCACTGCTGAAGTTTCTGTTCCCCTGTACAAAATCTCCACCTCCTTCAACGGGATGAGGAGGATCTTATTATTCAGAATCAGCACCTAGATGATCTGGATGCTTGCCAGTGTTCTGATTCGGATGTAGGGCAGCAGGGCCAGCAATTGTTCTTTGATGTCAATTCACGTTCCGATTTCACACAGCAGATGCGTCAAGCATTGACTCTAATAGGACAGTGTCTCTTGCGTCGTCCTACATTGACGGACGATGACAACATCTTGCAAGACTGTTTTGCTAATGTTTCTTTAAACAATGATGGTTTTATTCCGATGGCTCCGCGTCGTCGTCGAAGAACAAAAAAGGAACTTCCACCTCGTCCTCCGTCTACAGTAGTGACACTTATCGCATTGCGTCAAGGTGCTGTATCTGATCTTTCTCAATGAATTCTATAACTTGGAATGTAGGAGGGCTTTGTACCTCCATGGATAAATTGTTACATTTGTTGTGTGAAACTTATGTGGTGTTACTAATTATTATTGAACCGAAGCAGCATCCATCTAAACTTACACATTATAATTTGAGGTTTGGATACATCAGCGCCATTCATACGTGTGATAACAATATATGGATCTTTTGGCACTCCTCAACGTTGGATTTACTGCAGGTTGAACATGGGGGCGCAGGCATCTCTGCTGCGATTTAAATGGCCACAAACTCAGTTACAATTTCATTGGTCTGCTATATATGGTAAACATACTCCAGCTAACTGTAAGTTACTATGGGATTCTTTGATTTCTCATTTTCAGATATCAGTGGGTCCATGGATTGTTGGGGTGATTTCAACACCTTCCTTACTCTAAATGAACACAGGGGTTGCTCCACTCCAACTTTGCGATCATTAGCATATTTTAACACATGTGTTCATCAGTGCCAGTTACAGGACATTCATATTATTGGTTCGTTGTTTACTTGGGCGCGAGGACAAGGACAGGGTAAAGTGTTGAGGCGACTAGATACGCTACTTTGTAATACTACGTTTTCAGATTTGTTGGATGACATGGTTGTTCACCATTTACTGCGAGCCACTTCTGATCATTCGCCATTATTGTTAAAATGCTCTTTCTATCGGATGAATCTACGGCCGCCATTCAGGTACCTTAATGCCTAGTCTCTACATGATGATTTTCATCCGGTTGTCGCTGCACATTGGGAACATTATCCCATGATCAGGGGCATGCGTGGTCTGTATAAGAAATTTTGCCTTCTCAAGCGAGACCTACGACATTGGAATAAAATTGTCTTTGGAAACATATTTTTTACGGCTAAAGAGGCAGAAGTAAATTATGCACGATTGAAAAAATTATATGATAAAGATCCTACACCAACAAACCGCCAAGCTTTCTCTTTGGCGCCAGCTCTTCTCTTGCGTTCACAAAAGCAGCAAGCTTTATATTGGTCCCAAAAGGCGCGGATAAAGTGGATGTCAAAAGGGGAGGCTAATACCTCTTATTTTCACGCGATTGTCAAAGACAGACATCATCGACAACGTATACGTCAGCTGCAAAATTCGGCGGAAGAATTATTACAAACCAATAAGGAGCTTGGAGCAACAACAGTAGAATATTTTCAGCATTTATTTATGGATGAACCAGTTTTTGATGTACATTCTTTTCTGGAAACAATACCCTCTTTGGTTACAGTAACTGAAAATGACAGCTTATTAGCTATACCTGACCTGCAGGAAGTTAAAGATGCAGTATGGAATTTAAGCCCAAATAATGCTGCTGGCCCAGATGGTTTTAATGACGACTTTTTCCATACATGTGATATTATTAGTGTGGATGTTACTTGTGCTGTCGAGGATTTTTATATTGGAGTTCCACCGCCTCCAGTTATGATCTCTTCATTGATTACTTTGATACCAAAAAAAGATAGCCCTACAACTTATGCTGATTTCAGACCAATATGTTTGTCAAACTTCGTAAGAAAAGTCACCACTCGCATCATTGCATCCAAAGGCTTTACTAGAGGGCTTAACAGATTGTGTGAAAGTGGGGTGTTGCATGGATTTTCCTCGGGTCGTGTTCGTCCAGTTTCCCATTTGGGCTTATCGGATGATTTGCTCATCTTTCTTAATAGAGCCACACAAAATCTTACATCTTTTCAAAAAATTTTAGTTGCTTATCAACATGCATGGGGACAGTTGGTGAACTATAGCAAAAATCAATTTGTTAGTAGTTCCTATGTAATGTCGTCCTCCTTGAGAGGGATAAGCTCAGTTCTACTAATGCAACCATCAACCCTTCTAATAAAGTATTTGGTTTCTTATCTTTATCACGGGATAAATCGCGCACAGTATTGTACATCACTATTACGGCATTTTGATGCCAAACTTTCGGGCTGGATGCGCCAGTTGCTTACCCCAGGCGACCGCATTGTCTTGATACAGTCAGTTCTCTAAGAAATTCCCCTGCACCTTTTAGCTTCGGCCAGGTTACCAAAAAGCATGCAGCATGCCATTCACAGGAAAATTTCTCAGTTTATTTGGGGCAAACAATACCATTGGAGAGGTTTATCCTCACTATGTTTGCCAGAAGGAGAAGGTGGATTGGGTATCCGTAGTTTGCCGTTGATTCAGAAGGCCTACGACTTTAAATTATGGTGGAACTATCACACGAAAGAAAAACATTGGACACCCTACATATGACGGAGGTATGGAGGGCACGGATATTATGTGCCTCGAATCTATTATTCATCCGGATGGAAGAGACTTTGCTCCATACACTCAACTTGTTTAATGATTGTTACTCATATGGAAGTGCCTCAGTGGATATCTTCCCCCTCTGTTATGTTTTCCATTAAATATGCATATGAAGACTTGCATCCTGATCATTTTAAATTATTCTCTCATCAATTTATATGGTGGCAACGAGTGCCCAAGTCAGCAAGTTTCTTTATGTGTCGTTTATTTCATCGAGCATTGCCATTGGAAGACATCTTAACCGATTTACTCAGATTTGTCAGACTTGCTGCCCTTTTTGTCGGCTACACTCAGCCAACATAGATCATATCTTTCTTCACTATTCTTATGTCAAGAATGTTTGGATGCGATTTGCTTTAATGCTCAATGGGCCAACAGAATATGGAACTAATATTCGCGCACATTTGCTGAAGTGGTGGCTCACTTCCATAACTCGCTATCTATTAGGCCATTTACGAGTCATTGCCCCAATTATGATTTTCTTGAATGTTTGGAAGGTGTACACAAATCATATCTATGGTTCGCCTGACATTTCTACATCTACTATTTACTCTATGGCTCGTCAGGCTTGTTATGATTGGTCTTCTACGTTGCATGGTACGAAGCTAGCCATCAACATACCATCTCTTATTTCCCCAAGCTTTACCCCTTCGCTACGACTCAAGCATGTCCATGTACTAAAATGGGCTTTTCCACCCTATGGAAAGCTAAAGTAAAATGTGGATGCTTCTGCTGGGCTACTGGGGCTTTGGCTGGGGCCATTCTTCGAGACTCTGAGGGACATGTCATTGTGGCTCTATCTTTTAGATTGCCTCTCCTTTCACCATTGCACACAGAAATTCCGGTAATCCTGTATAGTCTCCTTTTTGTCGGTATACTGCATCGAGAACTTATCATTGAGACTGAGTGTGCACAGGTGGTGTAGCGCCCCAGCACGGATAGCGGAACCGAACTGGTGCATCCGTCGTAGCCTACTAAGAGGACTACAGGACGTCTCATCTCTCGAATACACATCATCAATGACGTAAGAGAGTAAGCACGGAAACATATGATAAGACAAATCTAAACCATCAAATCCTTACATCAAGATGTAATGTGTTCACAAAAGGTTATTTATGGTCGCAGCCAACTAAATCCTCAACGAATGAAAGAAAGTTGAGATAATAAGAAGCAGCCCATAACAAATCCCAAGATAAGCTCTAAACGTCCCATTCAGCCCACTCGCTGTCGTCCTCTATGAATATCATGTCATACTCAGCCTTATCTTCAAGACAACGAGTAGAACTCTTAGCGAAAAACGCTAGCAAGTAACCCGCTTATAAGACATACGAGATCAACACATGGCAAGACATGAGTAATATCTATATCAAGGGATAATGGGGCACATGTCTTGTATAGTTTAAAGATCGTAAGTTACCAGCACAACCAAAACAAAGAACAACAACGAATAATTAGTAAACAGTTCAATAACAAAACACTTACAAGTCAATCATACCAAAATGACTCACGTGATTCATGACAATTCAAAATATGCACTACACTACACAAACCCAAATGATTATGCTCCACTATTCAAGACAGTGCAATGCATGTCATAATGACCGGTCACATAACTTTATACCCTGTGATGGGCCATGGCTTGTCTTTATACCCTGTGACGCACCACAGCTTAACTTTATACCCTGTAATGTGCCACAGCTTGTCTTTATACCCTGAGTGACATTACATCTCACTTTATACCCTGTGATGGTTACAACTTGTCTTTATACCCCGTAACGCATCACAACTCATTTCGCAAACTTTATACTCTGTCCAGAGGCACAGCTCTTATCAAATCATAATGCAAACGCAAGTGCCATGATGCAAAAATGCACAACTTCTCATCATTCAATCACATTCTTCAATCACATGCTTCAATCACATTCTCACTGTCAAACGTATCATCACATGCTCAGGCCTACCTCACATAAACGTTCATACTAAGGATACAAGGAATGAAGTAGACCCTCCTCACACGTTCTATTTGAGCCCTATCGAAGCCTCAAGCGTTCATCCTTAACTCCTTAGATCATTCACGTTGAAGTCCGATTCAGATACCCTACGAAGTACTCACCGTCGATTCATCATCCTATGTCGTATTCCCAAGACTTTTACTAACCTCAATAAGGTCCTAATAAGTCCCTAAGGTCACCCAAAGGATCCCCTAGCTTCCCTCTTTCTTCCTTTATTTTCCCACAAAAGAGATGGACGTCAGCCCCTGACGTCGATCGATCCACGTCCATCAGAGCACATCGATCTCTCACTCAACCTACATCGATCGATCGATGTGACGTCGTTCCCTCACATCGATCGATCGACGTACATCGGGACACATCGATCTCTCCCTCACTCTACGTCGATCGATCCACGTACAACTGAAGCACATCAGTCTCTCCCTCTGCTATACATCAATTGATCGATGTACGTCAGCCTCTGACTTCAATCGATCGATGTCGTCGTTTTCCAGCATTCTCATTCTGCGATTTCTGCAGAAACTGCAGATCTGAACCCCAATCAATTTCCAACTTCCTTCCAACCATTCCAAGCCTAATCCTCACTATCAATCCACACTTAATTTACCAAAACAAAATCTTTCATATCCAAATCAAGGATTCAAGCCTAAAACTCAAAGCATTCATCAAAACAAACACAAAAATCTCATCTTTTCACTCTCCCTCCCTTCAACCGCAAATAGAAACAAAAAGGGGTTCAAGGGATTGGGATTTGCAAGAGTTCATGAAATCAACAACATCAACAAACTATTTTCAACATATAATGGCCAAATCTTAAAACCAAAACACATAAATCATATATAGATTCACGAAAAGAATCTACTGCATGGTGATCCATTTTGATATCAAAAAGAGACCTTTTTTTTCTTTTGCAAAACGTAGGAACTTATAAGTAGATTACTTGCCTGTGATTACTCGAAGAAGATCTGAAGAGCAAGCGAAGAACGGATTGAAAATCTTCCCTAGGGTTGGAGAAGAAGAAGATCGTCTATGGAGGGGGGGAGAAGGCGTCGGTTTTCCCTGAATGAATATAGAACTGACGTTCTGTGAGTTTTGATAAGGGTAGGGATGAAATTGGAGTTTCTAAATTATATCCTATTATCCCATTTATCTTAAATGTTTAAATTCTAATATTTAATTCTAAATTAAATACTAATTAATTCCAATATTTAATCCCTCCATAAATGCCAAATAATCTAATATTTAATTATTTATTCGTTACCATTAATTGTCATTAATCCCATTTAATTTTCCTTATATCCTTTCATTATTCTACGGAGGGTGCGGGGCATAACATTCCTCCCCCTTACAATAAGTTTCGTCCTCGAAACTAACGTACCTTATTGGAAAAGTTGTGGATATAACTCCTTCATTTGCTCCTCAAGCTCTCACGTGGCTTCACGCTCTGTATGATTACTCCATTGAACTTTGACATAAGGAATCACGCGCTTGCGTAGAACTTGATCTTTTCTATCCAAAATCTTCACTGGATGTTCTTCATATGTGACATCCTCTCTAACATCCAATGGTTGAGTCTCAAGGACATGGCTCGGGTCCGATATGTATTTCCTCAGTTACGACACATGAAATACATTATAGACTTGCGGCAAACTCGGAGGCAAAGCTAATCAATATGCTCTTTCACCCACTTTACCAAGCACCTCATGTGGACCAATATATCGAGGGCTTAGCTTGCCTTTCATCCCAAATCTCGCAACTCCTTTCGTGGCTGAGAATCGTAAATAGACCTTTTCACCAATTTCAAAGTCTAGAGGCCTTCTTTTGGAATCTGCCCAACTTTTGCTGCGGTCTTGGGCTACCCTTAACCTTTCTCTTATAATTTTCTCTTTACTCATGGTCAGCTCAACCAATTCTGGGGCAGTGATTGTCCGTTCCCAACTTCGTCCCAGCAAGACGGGATCTACACTTCCGTCCATAGAGAGCCTCAAACGATGCCATGCCGATTGCACTGTGATGGCTATTATTATATGAGAACTCCATCAGCTTCAGCATACTATCCCAGTTTCCTTTAAAATCCAGAGCACAAGCTCTCAACATATCTTCTAAAGTTTGGATGGTCCTCTCCGACTATCCATCTTTCTGAGAATGATAAGCGGTACTCATTCTTAGCTCAGTACCCATCGCTTTCTGAAATGCCATCAAAAACTTAGAAGTAAATATGGAATCACGATCCGACACAACGCTGACGGGAACTCCATGTAGACTCACAATGTTGTCCACGTACAAGTTTGCCAATTTCTCGTACGAGGTACTGTGCGGCATAGCTAGGAAGTGTGCTGACTTCGTCAAACAGTCTATGATAACCCAAATCATGTCATTACCAGTTCGTGGTAATCCCATCACGAAGTCCGTTGTCACGTGTTACCATTTCCATTCAGGAATCTCAGGTGGCATCATCAAACCACCAGGTCATTGGTGTTCCGCTTTAATTTGTTGGCACACTAGACACCTCTTAACATACTCTGCGATATTTCTTTTCATCCCTATCCACCAATAATTCCTTTTGAGATCCTTGTACATTTTTGTGCTTCCGGGGTAAATAGAGATCCTCGAGTTATGCGCTTCGCGTAGAAATTCTCTCCAAAGTTCATCCTTATCTGGTACGCATAACCGATTCTGGAACCATAGACTTCTATCTTCTCTCAACTGGAAATCTTTTACTGGTCCCGTAGATAATTTGTCGCGGATTTCTCTCAGTGTTGCATCATCATACTGCGCTCCTTTAATTCCATCTACCAAGTCTGGACTGATAGACAGAGCTGTGAGAACATTCGCCACTCAGTCCACCATATCGAGACCAAACTCCTCAATTTCCCTTTCCAACGGGGACTGTCTGGCGTGACTAGACCTTCTGCTCAACGCGTCTTCCACTCTATTTGCTTTACCTGGATGATAGTTGATGGTTAAGTCATAATCTTTGAGTAATTCCAACCATCTTCTTTGTCTCATGTTAAGCTCCTTCTGTGAGAATAAATATTTCAGGCTCTTGTGATCTGTGAACACTGCACATTTCTCTCCATACAAATAGTGTCTCCGGATCTTAAGAGCAAACACTACAGCTGCAGGCTCCAAGTCATGCGTCGGGTAATTCTGTTCATATGGTTTCAACTGTCTCGACGCGTACGAAATAACTCGTCCATTTTGCGTCAAGACACAACCTATAAACAGAAATTAGTTTAAGACTGGCATATGTATATACAATGCATTAGTTGTAACGATATACATACCTAGTCCTTTCTTGGACGCATCACTGTAGATCACGAAACCATCGGTGCCGGAGGGTTGCGCCAACACCGGGATAGTGGTCAATCTCATCTTGAGTTCTGAAAAACTCTGCTCGCATACAGAAGTCCACTCAAACTTATTCTTCTTCTGAGTAAGTCGACTCAATGGAACTGCTATTGTCGAAAATCCTTGAACAAACTTCCTATAGTAGCCTGCCAAGCCTAGGAAGCTTCTGACTTCGGTCACATTTGTAGGTCTTGGCCATTCAGTAATGGCTTCTATCTTCTTAGGATCCACAGAGATCCCGTCCTCCGAAATTACATGACCAAGAAAGGCTACACTTCTTACACAAAATTCACACTTGCTGAATTTGACATATAACTTCTGCTGCCTCAAAATTTCCAACACCACTCTTTAGGTGTTCCGCATGTGATTGTTCATCAGGAGAGTAGACCAAGATATCATCGATGAACACCACCACGAATTGATCCAACTGTTCTCGGAACACAGTGTTCATCAAGTCTATAAAGGCTGCTGGGGCATTAGTCAATCCAAAAGGCATCACCAAAAACTCATAATGTCCATATCGAGTCCGGAAAGCTATTTTAGGGACGTCACCCGCTTTCACGAGCAACTGATGATACCCCTGACGAAGGTCAATCTTTGAGAACCATCGGGCTCCCTTTAGTTGATCGAATAAGTCCTCAATCCTTGGCAGAGGTTATTTGTTCTTAATGGTGATTTTGTTCAACTCTCGGTAATCAATACATAATAGCATGCTGCCATCCTTCTTCTTCACAAATAATACTGAAGCTCCCCAAGGTGATACACTGGGACGAATCAACTTCTTATCTAACAACTCCTGAAGTTGTCCCTTCAGCTCCTTAAGCTCAGCTGGGGCCATTCTGTAAGGTGCTTTAGATATAGGTTCCGCACCAGGAATCAAGTTGATTTCGAACTCCACTTCTCTTGATGGCGGCACTCCAGGAAAATCATCTGGAAACACGTCTTCAAATTCATTGATTTCCAGAATCTGATCCATGGAGGGAACTTCTTGATTCACGTCCAAAGCATGCACCATAAGTCCCTCTGCTCCATTCTTCAAAGCCTTGAAAGCCTTGATCGCTGTCAAATATATTTTCTTTGGAGCTTTGGTTAGCTTGATGTTCCCTTGATCTGTCACTTCATTCGCTTTGGGATCTTTGACAGTTACTAGCTTCAGTCTGCAGTCGATATCGGCATGATACTTGATCAACCAATCCATGCCCAATATCACATCGAAATCCCTTATCGCAATAGGGATGAACGTGACAGGAAATATCTTCCCATCCAACGCCAACTCACAGTCCTTATACTGGTGATGTAAAACCAGTACTTGTTCACTAGCTGCCTACACACTGAAGGGGGTTTCAAGCCACTCGGGTAGGCAGTCAAGTTCTTTGGCGAATCGCTTAGAGATGAACGAGCGACTCGCTCCACTATCAAACAATACGTTTGTAGGCACTTTATTAACTAGAATCACACCTATACGCAAAGAGTGTAACACATAAAGGTTTTCATGTATGGCACATTCAATTTCAACTTAAACGGCTATAATTAAACTTAAACAGCTAAGATTTTAACTTAAATTGTACCTGTCACAACGTCAGTGCTCTGCTGCACTTCAACGTCAGTCATGACATGTACCCTCGCGTTGGGCTTGGGTTTACCCCTTTGTTGCTGCGACGGCCCTGCTTCTCCTAATGGCTTTTGCTTCCACTCGGGGCAATCCTTGATCCTGTGGTCCGTCTTACCACATTTGAAGCAAGCCCCTGTTTTCTTCCAACATTCCCTAACGTGGTTCTTCTGACAGTGGGGACATATACCTGCAGCCGATCGGTCCGGCTGGCTTTGCTGCGGAGGTCGCTGGAACTGTACCATCTGACCACTCCTAGGAATTTTGACCCAACGTCCGGGTCTACCTCCACTCATGTCGTCTCTCGGCCTCTTGTTGGTATCGTCACGAGCCTCTCAAGGCTGTGACCGGCTCATATCACTTTCCACCCGGTAACAAGCATCCAACATCTCCTCAAAAGTTTTCAGACTAGACCCCGCTATAGCCGTTCGAATGAGGGGGTTCAGTCCTTGCTCAAACTTGAGCATCTTCATCCTGTTGTTTTCCAACACCATGGGCGTGAATTTTTCCAAGGCATGGAATCTATCAGCATAGTTAGAAATAGACATCCGATCTTGCTCCAGCTTATCGAACTATCTCATCTTCTCAAATATAGCAGTTTCTGGTACGTCATAGTCCTTATAAGCCTCAACAAATTGCCTCCACAAGATAGGGGAAGTCATCTTCGGCAGAATACCATTCCACTAGGCATTTGCTCTGCCACTCAGTAAGGGCGCGGCCACATCCACCTTAGGTTCCTCAGGCACTTGCACCAGTCTGAAGCATTTCTGTACCTCGTCCAACAAGAATTCTGCCACCTCTAGATCAGTGGTCCCCTCAAAGGTTGGGGCATGCATCTTTCGCATCTCCCTAATGTAATACCGTATACCGTGCTGGGACGGTGGTGGAGGAGGAGGATGCTGCTGCTGCTGAGCAACACTTTGCGCAATCACTGTTATGGCGTCCATTAGTGCTTGGGGCATTACCATCTGTGGTGGCTGTGGGTTCTCATTTCCGTTGCCACCGTTTCCAGAGTTATCCCTTCTAGGAGGCATCTTTCTGCAAGATCAGCGGTTATTAGCATTCAACAATTTCAAAGATAATACTGAAAGCCCATATGCGTTGTACAGGATGGAACTCATAAACTAAAAGGAAAATAACGCTTATTGATTAATCTTATCGCATTCGCACACACCCAACCCAATTCATCTTATATCTAAGATCAAGTACTTAGACCTATGGGTCAACTTAAGGTCAAAATCATAACTTGAGACTCTATATGACATAACCTAGGTCTCCGAGGTAGATCTGAAGCCTAGGCTCTAATACCACCTGTAGCTCGCCGGCCCGGACTGCGGACCCGAACCGGTGCACCCGTCGTAGCCTACTGAGAGGACTACAAGACGTCTCATCTCTCGAATACACATCATCAATGACGTAAGAGAGTAAGCACGGAAACATATGTAAAACAAAACTAAACCATCAAATCCTTACATCAAGATGTAATGTGTTTACAAAAGGTTATTTGTGGTCGCAGCCAACTAAATCCTCAACGAATGAAAGAAAGTTAAGATAATAAGAAGCAGCCCATAACAAATCCCAAGATAAGCTCTAAACGTCCCATTCAACCCACTCGCCGTCGTCCTCTATGTATACCATGTCATACTCAGCCTTATCTGCAAGACGACGAGTAGAACTCTTAGCGAAAAACGCTAGCAAGTAACCCGCTTATAAGACATACGGGATCAACACATGGAAAGACATGAGTAATATCTATATCAAAGGGATAATGGGGCACATGTCTTGTATAGTTTAAAGATCCTAAGCTACCAGCACAACCAAAAGAAAGAACAACAACGAATAAGTAGTAAACAGTTCAATAACAAAACACTTACAAGTCAATCATACCAAAACGACTCACGTGATGCATGACAATTCAAAATATGCACTACACTACACAAACCCAAATGATTATGCTCCACTTATCAAAACAGTGCAATGCATGTCATAATGTCCGATCACATAACTTTATACCCTGTGATGGGCCACATCTTGTCTTTATACCCTGTGACGCACCACAGCTTAAATTTATACTCCGTAATGTGCCACAGCTTTTCTTTATACCCTGAGTCACATTACAACTCACTTTATACCCTGTGATGGTTACAGCTTGTCTTTATACCACGTAACGCATCACAACTCATTTCTCAAACTTTATACCTTTTACCAAGGCATAGCTCTTATCAAATCATAATGCAAATGCAAGTGCCATGATGCAAAAATGCACAACTTCTCATCATTCAATCAAATTCTTCAATCACAGGCTTCAACCACATTCTCACTTTAAAACGTATCATCACATGCTCATGCCTACCTCACATAAACGTTCATACTAAGGATACGAGGATTGAAGTAGACCCTCCTCACACGTTCTATTTGAACCCTATCGAAGCCTCAAGCGTTCATCTTTAACCCCTTAGATCATTCACGTTGAAGTCTGATTCAGATATCATACGAAGTACTCATCGTCGATTCATCATCCTATGTCGTATTTCCAAGACTTATACTAACCTAAATCAGATCCTAATAAGTCCCTAAGATCACCCAAAGGATCCCCTAGCTTCTCTCTTTCTTCCTTTATTTTCCCACAAAACAGATGGACGTCAGCCCCTAACGTCGATCGATCCACGTCCATCAGAGCACATCGATCTTTCACTCATCATACACCGATCGATCGATGTGACGTCATTCCCTCACATCAATCGATCGACGTCCATCAGGACACATCGATCTCTCCCTCACTCTACGTCGATCGATCCATGTACAACTGAAGCATATCAGTCTCTTCCTATGCTATACATCGATCGATCGATGTACGTCAGTCTCTGACATCGATCGATCGATGTCATTGTTTTCCAGCATTCTCATTCTGCGATTTCTACAGAAACTGCAGATCTGAACCCCAATCGATTTCCAACTTCCTTCCAACCATTCCAAGCCTAATCCTCACTATCAATCCACACTTAATTCACTAAAAAAAATCTTTCATATACAAATCAAGGATTCAAGCCTAAAACTCAAAGCATCCATAAAAACAAACCCAAAAATCTCATCTTTTCACTCTCCCTTCCTTCAACTGCAAATAGCAACAAAAAGGGGTTCAAGGGATTGGGATTTGCAAGATTTCACGAAATCAACAACAACAAAAAACTATTTTCAACATATAATGGCCAAATCTCAAAACCAAAACACATAAATCATATATAGATTCACAGAAAGAAACTACTGCATGGTGATCCATTTTGATATCAAAAATCGGCCTTTTTTTTCTTTTGCAAAACGTAGAAACTTATAAGTAGATTACTTTCCTGTGATTACTCGAAGATAATCTGATTGAAAATCTTCCCTAGGGTTGGAGAAGAAGAAGATCGTCTATGGAGGGGGGAGAAGACGTCGGTTTTCTCTGAATGAATAGAGAACTGACGTTCTGTCAGTTTTGATAAGGGTCGGGATGAAATTGGAGTTTCTAAATTATATCCTATTATCCCATTTATCTTAAATGTTTAAATTCTAATATTTAATTCTAAATTAAATACTAATTAATTCCAATATTTAATCCCTCCATAAATACCAATTAATCTAATATTTAATGCTTTATTCGTTAACATTAATTGTCATTAATCCCATTTAATTTTCCTTTTATCCTTTAATTATTCTACGGAGGGTGCGGGGCATAACAGGTGGTTAATACCTCCGCCTAATACTCTACCCTACCTGATTATGTCTGGCTGTGATCAATTATCCAGATTATAGGGAGTCAGCTACATTATATACCTCGCGAGCTGAATATGGTAGCACACCATTCAGCTCAGCATGGACGGATGTTTCCTGCAACAGCAATATATACATCTGCTGCATCACTCCCTTCAGTGGCATGTTGTTTTCATCACACAGATATACTTGTGGACGCCATCCGACATTAGTTCGCGAATGGAATGCTTTGCATATTTGAAGGTTGCCTGCATTGTTTATATGCAGGCAACATGGGTATGGTTTCTTTCATGCACTCTGCCTCTCTTTATTTTGAAATCTCCCAATTGGGTTGGTGCTGCTACATTTACGTTGCCCACGGTCTTTGGACTTCGGGCAACCTTGGTATGGAAAGCTGACTGCCTTCACTACATTTCTTCTTTTGAAGCTACCATTGTTTTTCTACTAATCACTATTTTTACTTGGCGAGGATACATCATGCATTTGATCTGGGGAAGCTCAACTAAACACAGGCAAAGCCATTTTCTCACAATGGTTGCTTTGGTCCATCATGAACAAGGCAGCATGGGTACTTTTCATCTGTCTTATGTATTCAATTATGTTACTTCAATGCAATTCAACCGATGCTTTAAACTCAACTGCTTCCTTCCTAGGGTGCGAGATGAGGTGGATGCACGATGACTAGATAGCGCAGCACCCGTCCCAACTGCAGCACTCGGCACTCTCTTCTCAGCTTCAACGAAATCATCATTTAGATGTCTTTTTGGCTTCCTATAATGTATTGTTTTATTCTTGTTTATGATTTATTTGGACATTTACGTTACTTTATTGTTTAGTTTGGGAGAGTTTCCCACAATAGGCAAGGCTTATGTAACCATGGTATTCCTCCACCATAAGTGAGGGCCATTTATTAATAAAACAAGCATACGGTACCGCCCACCCTTCACCTAAAAAAGAATAAAAAAATAATATATATATATATACACACACATACACATGTATACGACCATAAGGGGTATTTCATAATAAAAATGGCTCTTGCGATTACGGGTTGCTGCATATAGTCGGCGACCACCGCCGCCATTTGTTGATCTTCTTCTTCTGTTGATTTCTTTCGCTTGTTGCCGCTTTGATATTATTCTTCCAGGCTAAGGTTCGATCTTTCCATAAGTCTTGTGCAATGGCTTCATCCCAGCTTCCATCTTTTGCGGCTGTGGTTTCCGGCAACACATCTGCCACATCAATAGCAATCTCTCCTAAGACAGTCTCTCGATAGAAGGGTGTTCCAATTATTTCTTTTTCAGATGCTGAGGTCGACGCTCTTGCTGAACCCTTCAGGTATTCATTTGTTGGAACACTCTGGTATGGTCGACAACCTTTGAAGGTTATATGTGAGGTTTTTGAAAACATTGGCTTTCACAATGATTTACAGATTACGCTAATTGATCAAATTCATATTCTGATGAATTTTTGCAATGAATCTGATTATCTACATTGTTTTTATCGTCAATCATGGCATATATCTGGCTGTCATATACGTATCACAAAATGGACAGTGGATTTTGATCCTGCGGCAGATGTCCTGATAGTTCCGGGGTGGGTTGCTTTCCACGGACTCCAGATCAACCTTCATCAACCCGCGGCCCTTTTCGAGATTGTTCGTCCTATCGGTACTCCTATCAAGTTGGACGTCGCCACGTCTGATGGTTTAAAGCCTTCTGTTGCTCGTGTGTGCATTCAAGTGGATGTCTCGCATGAGTTGCTACAAAAAATTTATTTGCAGGCTAAGGAAAAAATCCTTTTGCAATCTGTGGTCTATGAGGATCTGCCTTTATTTTGTACGTCATGTCGTCGTCTTGGCCATGCAGCTGGTTTATACCCTTCATCATCTAAGTCGTTTGTGTCGCCGCCACCACTGTCCCCTCCTCCGCCAACAACACGGTGGACGTCGAAAAAAGATAGCTACTGTTAGTACTGCTGTTGTCCAAGACCCTCTGGTTTGCAATCTCAGCAAGCAACGAAAAATATGTCTTCTGATCCTCAACAGGACATTCCGCCTGAGCCTAGCAGGGAGCAGGATATTTCTAGGTTAGGTGTTGATGCTGATTTTCCACCACGACAAGATTCTATGGATCCATGTGACATTGGTCATTCTTCAGATACAGAGGTGCATGTTGATAAACAGCAGCCCGATTTGCCGGCCGTTCCTGACGAAGTTGTTAGGAAAATTCAATTATTCCCACAATCTCAAACGTAAGATGTCCTAATATCACGTCTGGAGGAGTCGTCCTCAGATGCAGGTTTTATTCTGGTGGTTCCACGTAGGCGACGCAGAGCGCGGAAGGATTTGCTGCCTTTACCACCCTCAACAATTTTGACTCGTATGGCCACGCGGATCTCTCAGGGAAGTGATATTACTCTTTCTCAATGAATGATTTGATTTGGAATGTTCGAGGGATACGTGCCCTTTGCCCAAGGTTGCATCATTTGATTCGTGAACACAAGTTGAATTTGATTGCTATTATTGAACCAAAAAAGTCTCCATCTCGTCTTGTTAGGTTTGATATGGAACTTGGCTTTTCAAACTCTTGTTCGTCAAGTTCTGAGCGTATATAGGTTTATTGGCACAATACCGTGTTTCATTTAGTGGTCACCCAGGATGATGACTAGGTTATTCATCTCAGTTTCGTTTATGTTCCACTGGAGCAGTCTTTTACTTTTTCGGTCATTTATGCGAAGCACTCTATAGCACTTCGTCGTTTGTTGTGGAAATCCTTATGTGATTACTCTCAGAGTCCTAGTTCACCCTGGATGGTAGGTGGAGATTTCAATACCTTTCAGTCTTTAGAGGATTATAGTGGTCGATCACATCCTTCCTTAGCGGTTTTGCAAGAATTTTAATGATTGTGTCGAATCTTGTTCTTTAATGGCTCCTTCTTTTCATGGTTCAAGGTTCACTTGGGCGGATGGCAGGGGACTTGGTCGATTTTTGCGCCGTCTAAATTGGTTATTCACAAATTCTTCATTTCATGATGCATTTGAAGACATGACACTTACCCATTTGCCTTGGGTTTCTTCAGACCATACGCCTTTGTTGTTTATATATCGAGTGAGAAGTTCGACGGGCACTCGTGCTTTTCATTTTTTAAATGCATGGTTATCACATCCTGATTTTCTTAATTACACAAAGGAAGCTTGGAGTTCATACCTGATCACCGGTGGTATGTATGGCTTCTATTCAAAGTTATTACGATTGAAGCAGGATATTCAACGCTCGAATAAGGAGATTTCTGGCAATATTTTTCCAACCTAGCACAAGCAGAAACAGCCGTACGAACAGCGGAGATGACCATTCTGAGGCTAATAGATCTATATATCATCAAGCAAAGGCTAAGTACATTAGAGCATCTAAATATGAAATGCAGTTCTGGAAGCAAAAAGCTCGGATTCGATGGCTGCAGGATGGAGATGATAATACAAGATATTTTCATTCGGTGGTTAAAGGCCGACGTACACAGCTCTGTATACAGCAGATCTGTACGTCATCCGGTGACATATGCACATTGCCCACGTCTATTCAGAGTGAAGCAGTTTCTTTCTATACATCTTTATTTGCTAGGGAGAATACGGAAAATTATGATGAAATTCTCCAACATATACCTCATCTAATTACGGATGAAGACAACGCGTCGCTCATGGTACTTCCACATGAATCTGAAGTAAAGGATGATGTATGGCAATTAGATCCACATAGTGCAGCAGGGCCAGATGGGTTTCATGGAAACTTTTTCCATACATGTTGGCACATTATTCATACTGATGTTGTTTTGGCTGTGCAGGAGTTTTTTCTTGGAGTACCACAGTCGTCAGTGATGGCTAGTGCATTAATTACGTTAATTCCAAAGACAGCTTCACCCAATACATTTAGCAATTTTCGGCCCATTTGTCTCACAAATTTTTTTGAGTAAAGCTTGTACAAGAATTATTGCAACTCGTTTGATTGTTTTACTCCCAAAGTTGATATCACCAGAGCAGGCTGACTTTTTAAAGGGGCAGGAACCAGAGCAGGCTGACTTTTTAAAGGGGCACGATATCTCCACACATGTATTACTGGCGCGGGAAATGGTGCACATGCTTGATAAAGGCGGGACTCAGTTATGCTTAATGCTGGATATGATGAAAGCTTTTGACAGAGTCAGCTGAGAATATTTGGAATTGTTGATGAGAAGATTTGGCTTTGCGGATTTCTTTTCTCGCATTGTCTTAAATCATTTGCGGTGCACACGCTTTGCAATGTTGATAAATGGTACACCCACTCAATCTTTTCAACCGCACAAGAGTGTCAAACAAGGCGATCCTTTATCTCCATTGTTATTTATTCTGTCTTCTGAAGATTTCAGTAGAGGCTTAAAATCTCTAGTGGCTACTGGAGCTTTGCAACCACTACGGATCCGTCGAGTCCTATTTCATATTATGCACTTGGCATATGCAGATGATCTGCTGATATTCTTGAAGCGGCCAACTAGGAATTTGAGACGATTTCAGTCTTTTCTAATAGTTTATGAAACAGCATTTGGTCAAAAGGTGAATTATAACAAAAGCAGTTTTATTCCTTCAACTTCAACATCATTACAGCAGCGCAGGCAATTTGAGGAGATTATACATATACAATCAACATGTTTACCCTTTCGCTATCTTGGACCTTTTCTACATAAAGGAATTAGTCGATCAAGATATTGTGTTACTCTACTTGAACATATTGATGCTCGGCTGAATGGATGGCATAATCGGTTGCTTTCTCTGGCAGGTAGACTTGTTTTACTGCGTTCTGTTATCTCGGCCTTATCCTTGCATATTATTACAGCATGCGGCTTGCCACAAACTGTGATTAAAATTATAGAAAGGAAAATGGATGGGTTCTACTGGGGGCAGCGACATCATTGGGTTGCATGGTCCACTATAAGTAATCCTTGTTCTGAAGAAGGGTTGGGAATTTGCGATCTTCGAGCGTTGAAGGAGGCTTATTTTGGTCGTATTTGGTGGTCATATCAACAAGACAACACGCTTTGGAGCCTGTACATGCATGCTAAATATGGACAGCGTGGGGATTTCAGGCCGCGACTTCCTGATTCACCTATTTGGAAGATCATTTGCCGTTATCATGTCTTATGCACAAATCATACTCATCAGCAGGAGACACTTCTCAATTGGACACCTAATGCATCAGGTGAGTTCTCATTACACTCGGCGTATGATCTTTGTCGTACTTAGCGACCTACACTTATTTCCGCACAGTTTATTTGGTGCAAGCATCATACGCCTGTGATTCAAAAATTCTTGTGGAGAATTTATCATCGTGCATTACCCTTGGAAGACTACATTGGTAAGTATAACATTGTTAGGCCCACACAATGCCCTTTTTACAAACATGCTTCCGCTATGGGTGGATCATGTCTTCCTGTATTGTGATCGTATTCGGCATGTTTGGGAGTTCTATGCAACGGAGCTTCATTTCTATTCTCCTACATATCTGAATATTTGACAATATCTTTTGTCTTGGTGGTATCGGTCCACAATGTCTTCGTTATTTGTGGTGGTAAAAATTGTGGTTCCATCCATTATTGTGTATAATATCTGACGTACATGCACCTCGTTGGTCTATGGGGATTTGATAGATTTTTCGATGACATCGTTTAGGGCAGGGATAAATTCTGACATTTTTATGTGGAGTAAAACTCTGGATGGTTCAAGGCATGCTGTTGGATTTTGCTCGCTTCAGCAACTTCGTTGCCTGCCGCACATTAGGGTTCCGCATCCCCAGGTTGTCAAATGGTTATCACCTCCTCCAGGTCGATTAAAACTTAATGTGGATGCGACAGTTGGCAGGAAATATGCTGCATGTGGAGCTATTTTATGTGACCATACTGGTGCATGCGTGGGAGCTATATCCTTTGGTTTCCACCTAATACTCCGCTTATGGCAACAATTCAGGCTGCTGTGTTCGGTTTGCTGTATTTTTTTCCTTTTGTATCGTCATATTGTTTTTGGGAATTATCATTTGCGACTACTGCATTCGTTGAAATATCGACATAGGCTGGTTTTTCATCATGTTTACAGAGAAGCCAACATGGCATCTCACACTTAGCACAACAGTGAATGATCGACCCTCGGACGACCTGTTATTCTCTTTACACGCTCTCACCCTTGGTCCGTGGAACGGTACGCTTCGATGTCACCTCTGCACATCTTCGCTTACCTTGACTTTCTGTGCCATTGAAGCTGCTTACAATGTCTTCCACATGGATTGGCTGTCTTTGACGTCTTCTGCCTGTATCCTGATGGATGCAGGAAGACTCAGATGATTTTTTTCTCTGTGGTTTGCATGCTTTTACAGTATCACTTTCTTTTGCTTTCTCACGGATCTCTCTTTGCATTTGCATGGATTGGAATCAGCTACACTACCGTGATTAGGACCTTCCTTGCTGACTATCTTTAGGCACACTGCGTTTTGGCTGTATCGCCTGGGCTGCGAAGTTTCTCTAGGATTGTTTCAAAGGTCGTAAATGTGTACTCTTTTTCCTTCGAGCAAGATTTTATCCACAAGGGTGGTTTTGCTTGCCAAGGTTTTAATGAGACATATCATATCACATTTGAACGCACCCCCGCCCCATTGATTGTATTTGGATTAATACGTTTTGGCCTTTGAGTTTTTTATTCAATTATGCTATGACTTTTCATGTAATTACGGTATGCCTCCGCCATAAGCGAGGGTTATATTTTTAATAAAACATAGAGATTTGGTCTATTCTATTAAAAAATACACACGCACACACACGCACATGTATATATCTAAAATTCTCTTTTTGAGCGAGATACGATGGCTGTCATGGGATCATAGTAACGCGGTGCTTTGCTAAACAAGGACGCCCTTCAATCTTTTTCAGAGATGTCTACGCAGATTTGCACAGCAGCTTTTCATTCATTTACATTATGTGTTCCTTCTGTCTATACTAGCTCAACGCTCTGATTATATCAATATGTACGCTTTTTTCCTTCGTCAAGGTTTTATCCACAAGGGTGGTTTTACTTGGCAAGGTTTTAATGCGGCATATCGTATATGATTGGACGTTGACAATCATTAGCTCGCTTCATTATCTCTTTTCATATGCTGAACTTTTTGTAATATGGTTTTCCTCCGCCATAAGTGAGGGTGATTAATAATACAAAAACAGCCTTCTCATAAAAAAATATCTAAAATTCTCTTTTTCCTCTAGTACACAAATTTATTCCATATTTTAACATTATGACAATTTTTTTTTCATGGCATACATATTTATACTTATAGCATATCATAAAGTTTATTCTTCCCCTTTACTTCACCATTTGGCCGAATATATATATATATATATATATATTGATACATGTTTCATAAATCCTTTTCTTTCCCCCTCTTTTACTTATATCTTTGTTTTGATATGTATGCCACCTATATGCATATTTGTTCCATCAATATAATGTTTTGTAAAATCAACATAAAATACATAAACATACCAAATGATGGAACTTATGAAAATAAAGTAGATAGGCCACAAAAACCCTATTTGGCCAAAGGTACATATATATATATATATAAATAAAAATGATGATCAATCATAAATAAAACACATAGTGATGATCTTAATGGACAACATATGAATACATGTATAAAAATGTCTTCTTAGTACACTTTCTAATATATCATCTGTCTTCATTTTCTTCTTTAACTTACATATATATGTCACATAAGAGTGTTTATTTCATTTTATTTATGCATATAGTCCATTTTTCTCATGGTTGGCTATGTGTCTATATATTTTTTGTATATAAAGTAATTTTATTAGAAAACCTCACTTATGGTGGAGGCTATGTGTCTATATATATATATATATATATATATATAGACACACACACACATATATATATATCATGATATGTAAACCACTTATGAACATAGATTTTACATATCCATGATATCAAAATATCATGAATGATCCAACTTTATATGAACATATATACATAGATCTTTGAAAATCCATGAAGGATTTAGGAAGAGTGTTTGCCTTTATCACTTAACCTTTCAAGAAGAGTGAAGTTTCCTTCGCGTGTCTTGAAGAATAACCTTCTCTACCTCCCTTAGGCCACCCATGGATTCGAACAAAAAATAAGAGGGTTAGTGAGCACCCATGGAAATGGATAAATCGAAAAATATAAACTTATCCTAGATGATATTCTTACCTTGCTACACTTTGTTTCTTGGTTCTAAAATTTTCGTCCATGATCACTAGATGATGGAGGTGTTTGATTTTTTGGCTTGAAGTGATAGTGTGATGTGAACAGTATACGTTTTCCTCTTGGTTTTCCTTTGCTCAACTTTTCACCATGGAGTTAAAATGGAGGTTGGAGGACTTTGTTTTTCTTTGCTGGAAGAGATAGAGAGAGAGAGAGTATTTTATGGAAAGATGAAAAGGTTGGAGTATGAAATGAAGAAGAAGAAATCTTCTCCATTGTTCTTCCTTGTTATTCTCTGCTAAGAAGAGGAAGAATGGAGTTGGAAGACTTTGTTTCTTGTTTGAGAGGGGAAAGAAGATGTGTAGGAGGATAAAATTGTGTTAAGTGTGGAATGGGAAGAAAGAGAGAGTGGTTTCTCTTCTATGGTGTGGGGAACGGTTGAAGCAAGATGAAAAATGAGAGGGAGAGAGGGAGGGGACGATTTTGAGGGCATTTGGAAGTGGGAATTAGAAACCATGATGATGTTGAAGGATTGATGGAAGAGAGTGAGGGTGGTTGGTTGTCTTGACAAGGAGAGAAAGGTGGAGTGTTGGTGTTGGACCTGTAAAACACCAGTAGAAGGGGGGAGTTATTGAATAGTGAGTGCGGAAAAATTAAGATTTAAAATTGTTCATTCACCAAAACTCACTTTTGAAAACAGAATCTGTTTTTAGACCCCGTTTTTGAATAATTGAATGAATAGGTTCTTGACATTCAAAATTTGTGAAATTTTGACACACTAATATATGTCATAATAAATGGAGATAAAAATTAAAAGTCTAAATCCCTGAAAAATCATTTTGGATTGAAATCTCTCAATCCATGAAAAAACATTTCCTTATAATAAAACATTAATTCCCAATTAATGACATCTCCAAATGATCTGAAAGTTTTATGAGATGTCCCTTATAATGTCTAGTTTAATGGGTGGAAACAATTTTGCAAAATTTATATGGTAAGTATATCCACCACGTTGATGTTCTCATCCTCTGCCAATCTGAAAATTAGATTGCACTAGTCTCAGAACTGTAAAGTTTGGTTGACTTATACATATCCAAATTTGATGAAACTTGTCATAAACAAAACCTAAGACTTTGATATGTGTCTTTGTAAAATTTGAGGATTTTTGGAAATTGTTTGCTATTTTTCTCAGCTGTTTTCAATATGTTACAAAAACAATACTGAAATCAAAAGTGCAGAAAAGTAAGAACATATATTTTTATACTGGTTCGTTCAATGCGACCTACTCAAGTCTTCGAGGACACCTTCCTCAGTATTCAGTAATCCACAAAGTAACCTTAGAATAAGTGTGGTTGGAGTTATACACCAACTCCTTTAATGTCCAACCCTTTTACAACAAATCACAACAACAATCAAAAGAATCACCACCACCTCACTAATGAAGGTTTGATCACACCTTGATCAACCTTTTACAAGTATGGAACATACGATGGTGGTTTATATGAAGCCTGTACATAATATGGAATGTATGTTTGATAGGCGTAAGCCTTTAAGCAAGAGAAGAAGATAAGAGATGAAGAAAACTCTTGCTTTTCAATTTATAGCTTGTAGAATTGTGTCTTTTTTGTGTTTGATCTTCCTCCTCCTTCTTGTAATTTGTTGCACGCCCCTAGGGCTGAGAAATGTCTTGAAGAAATGCATTGAATGCCCTTGGAACATATCTTGCAAAGCCTTATGACATACCTTTGCTTATTTGACAAGATATGATTGGACAAGTGATGTGTCTTCGCGTTGTTGTCACTCTATGATTTGGTCTTCATTAAGCCACCTTAGCACATAATATATGACATGGATAATCATCAAAAATCTGAAAGCAATTTGAATTTTGAATATTTGTATTCCCAATCAACCATTAGTGTGATGACTCCTCATTTTTGGAATGATTTTGAGTCTTGAAAGCCTTCCTAAGTTTCGGCCACCTTATTGAAAACTTCAGCATTGTTTTTCAAAATTTAAAACATTGTCTTGTGTATCTTAATCTCCATAAATATTTGAATTTTTTTGTATGTTATCCCCCACCAATCATAGTGCAAGATAAGCTCCACCTACGCTCCAAATAAGCACAAAACAGCCGTCCCACCTCAGCATACATGTGCTGAAAATAGTTTTTGAATTTTGAATGAACAATAATGTAGCATCTTTATAAACATGGTAAATTTCAGTCACCATTTAACCTTACCTTCTATAACACTTCAAGAAAGGTCTTGGATATGTAAGACATGTCTAGGTACATGTCTAAAACATAAACCTTAAGCATAGTCTAGAAATGTGAATTTTCGAATTCCGTCGATTGCATGATTTTTCTCCAATTGATCATGAACCCTTTAGACATGTAAAATGTGATATACACCATATAGAATACATAAAAAAATGCATAATCTCAGCTCCAAATAGTATAGGAAATTCGGTAATAGGGGTGTACCATTTTTGAATTTGAATTTCCAAGAGAATAAGGAAAATGATAAATAATTGATATATGTAACTATGGTATGACTTTGGTCTTGAATATGTCATGTGCTGCATGAAAGTTTGAGATGTTTGGAGTGTATATTGGCTGGCCATCTTTCTATGGTAAGTAGATGATGTGTCGGTGACAGTTCGGTAGTCATTTGACGTGTTGATTTTTGGTTTTGCGAACTTTTGACGTGTCGATATATTTTTGGAAAGTTGATGACATGGAATATATGACTGGATATGTATATATACATAGGATGACATCTGTATGATTACTTGACGTTGACAACGTACGTTGATGACGTGTCGTTGAAATACCGGGGTAGACGAATATAGCTTGACGTCTTGAGAAAAGAAATATATATACGTACACACACAAAAATGCCGTGTATGTATATATTTTTAAGATATAAATTGTTTTGATGATGAAAAGATATTTTTAAATAAGTAAAAAATTTATGCTTCAGACTTGATTCAAAATGTAAAAATTACACTATGGCAAAAATGGTTGAGATTGGAACTTACCGTACAACATCGATCTGTCAGACTGTGCACATTGATCAATCGATGTCGATTCAGTCTCTGACTTCGATCGATCGATGTAAGACAGAAAGCTTTATGTCTAACATCGATCTCTTAACCTGGAGACATCGATCGATCGATGTCACTTCAGTCTCTCCTAAGGGAGACTTTGATCGATCGATGTAAGGCAGAAACCTTCCTGTCCAACATCGATCTCCCAGTCCAGGGGACATCGATCGATCGAAGTGACATCAGTCTCTCCAGGGGGACTTCAATCGATCGATGTCCAGCAGTTTCAAAAACTGCAAAATTTCTGGAGGACATCGATCTCTCCCCCAGACACATAGATCGATCGATGTGCCCCCAGAATTCAAATTTTTTTGAACATTGGAACAAAATCCAAGGGAGATTCATGGTATTTTCTCTATCCAATCTTGCTCAAATTTCTTGTAGACTTTACTCCAACATACAACATGCTTCCTTGACTATTATATCCATGTCTAAGCAATCCTAGGTTGGCTAGTTAGGATCAAATCACTCCGTAGGATGGCTAAAGACTATCTTGGGAATTATGAAGTCTTTGGATACATTGTGAAGACTTGGTGGAGACTCAAAAACGTGGTGAACTTCATCTATAAATGGGAGAAGCTTGGATGAGGCAAATACACACTTTCACCATCATCTAGCTTCATTATTCATTGTTGTATAGTTCTGTCACATTTCTAAAAGAGCTTAAAGCTTGTTAAGCTTTTCTTTGTTCTTCATTGTTGTATATTGAGAGATAGAGAGTCTAGCACAAGAGGAACCATAAATATTTGATCTCTTGCTTGTGCTTATACTATTGAGAAAGTGTGAACCTTAATATTTCCTTCAACCCACTGTGAGAAAGTTCTTGAGGGAATCCTATCAAGCCCACACAAACATCACACAAAGGATTGGTGGTAGAGTCCGATGAATCAGAAAAGGAAGTTGCTCTTCTAGTAAGAAAATTTAGAAGAATGGCAACAATAAATAAAGCTCAAGCAAGAAAGTTTTTCAAAAGACCACCCAAGGAAAAGGAAGCAAGTGAAAATTGCTATAGGTGTGGTCGACCCAGTCACTTCATTGCCGTTTGCTACGTCAAGGAGCCGCAAAAACAAAAAAAGAAGCTCTTTCCTCAAAAGAAGAAAGCTCTCAATGCGGAGGTAACCACGTGGGATGATCTTCTCCCCGAATCGGAAGGAGAAGAAAGTGAAGATCAAGATGTTGGACTTATTGCATTAGTTGAAAATCCAAATGCTCAACATACTTATCTCATGGCAATTGAAGATGATCTTGAGGTAAAATCTAATCCTTCTAATTTGCAAGAAGAAATAGGAGATTTGCAAGATGATTTTGAGAAACTGAATTTAAAATATAAACATTTGAAGAAAGAGTTCATGAAGTGCATCTTAGAAAATAAGATCTTGCATGATAAGAACATTTTGATATTTCAAGAGCATGACATCATACTCACCATGCATAAAACCGTAGCTCTTGAAAATGTAGAAATTAGGAAAGAATGTGAGAAACTAAGGTTAGATTTACAAAGACTAATTAATGGTAAAAATAATCTAGACAAACTACTTGGAAACCAAAGAAATGGAAATAATAAATCCGGTTTAGGATTTAATTCATCACATTTTTCCATTAAGCCTAAGTCATTAAAGAAAAAGACAAACAAGAGAAAAACACAACATAACTCATCATCTTCTAAACCAAGGCATGTACCCACTTGTTTTCATTGCAATAAAGTAGGACATGGGAAGAATGCATGTAGAGCTAGATTTGGAAGCATGTATGTTTAGAAGCCTAAGGGTCGACAAACTAACCCTAAAGGACCCAACCATCAAAGGGTACCAATGCATAAATCTTTTTGTTTTGTAGGCTCTCAAGATAAATGGAGTAGCCAAAGAATAAAGAACCAAATGGCTTATAGACAGCGGATGTTCAACACACATGAACGGAGACAAAATGTTGTTCACCAAGCTCAATGCATTTTGGCAATGGGAGAGCCAAAATCCTTGGACATGGAGAAATTGGTAACTTTTCCTTTACTATTAATAATGTACTATATGTCAAACGGCTTAAATATAATTTGATAAGTGTTAGCCAACTATGTGATGCTAATTTTCAAGTTGAATTTGTGAAAAGAAAATGCATTGTGAAAAGAACGATAAGATTGTTTTTGAGGCTATAAGGAAAAATGATGTTTACAAATTTAGCACACATGATTTGATATCACAAAATGTTTCTTGCCTAGTTGCCAAAAATGATTTGACTTAACTATGGCATAGACGACTTGGACATATTAGTTTTAAAATTTTCAAAGAGATTTGCGAAAATGAAAAAGTCCACGGTCTTCCAAAATTGAATTTCCAAAGCCATGGCTTATGTGACACTTGTTAAAAGGAAAATCTTGTTAAAACAAGCTTCAAGCAAAAAGTGAAATCTCCACCACCAAACCTCTACAATTACTTCATATGGATTTGTATGGGGATATTGGTACGACAAGTCTAGGTGGAAAACATTACACATTTGTGGTGGTAGACGACTTTTCTAGGTACACTTGTGTAATGTTTTTAGACAAAAAGAATGATGCATGTCAAGAGTTTATAAAACTGTGTAGGAAATTAGAATAACAAAACGAAGACACAATTAAGGAAATTAGAAGTGATAGAGGTGGTGAGTTTGATGATGATTTTCAAGAATTTTGTGTATCCAAAGGGTATGGACACAATTTCTCGGCTCCAAGAACTCCTCAACAAAATGGTGTTACAGAAAAGAAAAATAGAACACTTCAAGAAATGAGTAGAGCCATGCTGAATGAATTTGAGCTACCCAAGTATTTTTGGGTCGAAGCGGTAAACACCGCTTGTCATGTGATCAATAGAGTTTATTTGAGACCATCTCTCAAAAAGACTCCTTATGAGCTTTGGAAAGTTAGAGTACCAAATATTTGTTCTTTCAAGGTATTTGGTTGTAAGTGTTTTATACTTAACACCGAAGATAACTTGGATAAACTCGATTTCAAAGCGGATGAAGGAATCTTTATGGGATATTGCTCAAAATAGCAAGGCATTTAGGGTATATAATAGAAGGAGCATGAAGTTGAAGAATCAATTCATGTCAAGTTTAGTGAACTCATTGAGGATGAACCAAATACTAATGATGATGATGATGAAATAATTGAAGTAATTCATATAGAGAAATTTGAGAATCCAAAAGGTAATATTGTCATTGACCTTAGGATTGATCCCCTTGAACCTAGGGTTGAAGATGAAAAAGTAGGAGGAGATACCTCAAATTTACCGGATTCATATAAGTATAGGAAATATCATCCTAAAGAATTAATATTAGGTGAACTAGCCAAGGCATAATGACTAGGAGCAAATTTAATTAAAATGCCTTCATTTCACAAGTTGAGCCTAAAAATATAAAAGAGGCAATAAATGATGAAGATTGTGTATTAGCCATGCAAGAGGAGCTAAATCAATTTGAAGGGAGAGATGTTTGAGAATTAGTAGCTAAACCTAATTATCATCCTATAAGTGGCACTAAATGGGTATTTAGAAACAAAATGGATGATAAAGGAAACATCACTAGAAACTAAGCTAGGATAGTAGCTCAAGGATATGGATAACAAGAAGGCATACACTATGATGAGACCTTTGCCCCCGTAGCTAGGTTAGAAGCTATTAGGATGCTATTAGCATATGCATGCTATAAGGCTTTCAAACTATATCAAATGGATGTGAAATCTGCATTCTTGAATGGAATAATTCAAGAAGAAGTGTATGTAGCTCAACTACCGGGGTTTGAAAACCATGATTACCCAAATCATGTATTTAAACTCAAAAAGGCCCTTTATGGACTTAAACAAGCTCCTAGGGTATGGTATGAATGATTAAGCAACTTCCTACTTGAAAATGAGTTTTCAAGAGGAAAAGTTGACACGACTCTTTTTATTAAAGAACAAGGAAACCATCCATTCCTTGTTCAAATTTATGTGGATGATATTATATTTGGTGCTACTAATGATTCTCTTCATAATCATTTTGCTAAATTGATGGAAGGAGAATTTGAGATGAGCATGATGGGTGAACTCAACTACTTTCTTTGTCTGCAAATCAAGCAAACTCAAGATGGAGTGTACATATCTCAAACAAAGTATACAAAGGATTTACTCAAGAAATACAAGTTTGAGGATGGAAGAAGTGTGAGCACACCAATGAGCACAAGTACAAAGCTTGACAAAGATGAAAAAAGAAAGCCGATTGAGGTAACCAAATATAGTGGTATGATTGATAGTTTACTTTATTTGACCGCTAGTAGAATGGATATTTTGCATGCTGTGTGTTTATGTGCTAGATTTCAAAGTATGCCTAAGGAATCGCATCTAATTGCCATTAAACGTATCTTTAGGTATTTGAAAGGAACCTTGAACTTTGGGTTGTTTTATCCCAAAAATGGTTGTTTTGATTTAAGAGGGTATAGTGACTCCGACTATGCTAGAAATCTAGTTGATAGAGAAAGCACCTCCAGGACATGCCATTTCCTTGGAGATTGCATAGTTTCTTGGTTCTCCAAGAAACAAAATATTGTGTCACTTTTAACGGCGGAATCCGAATATGTATCAGCCGCTTCGTATTGTGCACAACTACTTTGGATGATCAACACCTTAAATGACTACAATGTTATGTTTGATAAAGTTCCAATCTTATGTGACAACACTTCAGCCATAAGTATAGCACAAAATCTGGTTCACCATAGTAGGACAAAACATATTGAAGTGAGACATCACTTCATAAGAGATTGTATTCAAAAAGGATTAGTATGCATTGAATTTGTTCCAACCAATGACCAACTAGCAGATATCTTTACTAAATCTCTTCCCACTGAGATTCGAATCAATTAAAAAAAGATTAGTGATGATAAACAATGGTTAGAGGGAAAAAACTGTCAAAAAGGCAGATTCGAGAAGACATCGATTGATCAATGTGGCAGTCTAAGACAGATATAAAACAGACATCGATCCATCTATGTCTAGGACATCGATCGATCGAAGTCCTAGACATTGATCGATCGATGTCGACGCGGACAGGGTTATTAAAACCTGCAAAAATCAGATTCTCTTCATTTCCTTTTTCCCAATTACGAACCCTAACCCCTCTCCTCTTCCAAAATCACCAAAAAATCGACATTTTAACCTCATATTCTTCCTACAAAAACCATTTTTCTTCAACATTCATCCATCTCTCTACAAATTTCAAAACTTTTATCAACCTTTCTGCAAATTTTCGTACCCTAACCCTCTCACGAATCCAAAGACAAAAAATCCTTCCAAGAGACAGAGAACATCTCAGGTTAAAGCAAATGTGCCTCCACAATCTCATCCTCAAGTACCAAATGGATCTAGAACGCATGGATTGAGGAAGAAGGCCAATTTCTCTCATGAAGTTATGTTGAGTGACACAAGGGTAAGGCTGACCCTCAACAATTTTCCATGGCTCAAGTCCGGGGAATACAAAGATGCTTTAAAAGAGCCTACGGGCACAGGTAAATTTTCTTATATCTTCCTTAGAGCCGAGCTGCTATTTGATGAATGGGAAAGTAAGAAGAGATCCACCATTCCACTAAAATTGCTCAAAATTGAAGACATTTTGAGCAATGAGGAATTAAAACCGATCATCGAGTGGTTTGATGATAAAAAATGGAGACCTACTTGGGAGGTCTCTCAAATGACAAATATGCCTACCCGTTATACTAGAATGTTATATGCCAATATGTGGGTAGACTACAGAAATAGATTGCCTTATGCTTTAAATTTGATAATAGATGGTCAATTGCTGGAATTTAGTTCAAAGACCATCAATGAGTTGCTTGAAGTTCCTGATGAGGGTTGGGAAGGTTTTGATTCGTGGAGGTGGGACACCTATAAGTACCAAATCTCTGAAGATGAGGTTAAAACTTTTCTTGGATTTCACCCCACCAAAAAACACAAATGATATGCTTTTGGTGTACCGAGTGTTGCTCGCCATTGTCACTTTTTTGTCAATGGTAAATTGGCTAAACTCCCAAGCAACTTAAATGTTTACATTGCTTATCGTATTGCTATGAGGGAAAGTGTGAATTTTGGGGAGATTGTGTTTGCAAATATGATGGAAGCCATCACAAAAAAAAATCAAAGGCGCTTTCATATAGCAATCTCATCTATAGATTGCTCAAGAAGGCTAATGTAGAGTTGGATGAAGAATATACCGAACAGATATCCAACAAGGATTATTACACCAAGGCAAACATCCAACAGATACATAAGTCGCGTAAAGAGACACAAAGGCAGGGTGGTCAACATGACCCCGAATAGGAAGAAGCTGATGATGTTCCACTTGAAGATCCTATTCCTCCACCATCACCCACTGAGCCTCCCACCGAACCCTCATCTCACCCTCAAACACAACCGCCCTCACAACCAAGCTCTACCTCCCAAGCGGACAAAGGAAAAGCCCCAATGGAAGAAACTAGTGGTTCAGAGGAGGAATTCAATGCGGATACTGAGATCGAGGAAATCAACCGTACACTTGGTCAATGGGGGGAGGACTTGACCAAGGAGGCCGTACGCATTGATGATCTAGAAAAGGACTACAAGAAAATCCAGGATCGTGTCAAAATGTTAGAAACGAAGGTTGACACTCAAGTCACGATGTTGCAAACGGAGCTGACCGTTCAAAAGACCAAGTACCAAAAGTTGAAGACAAAGCTCAAGGCGGTCCTCTCCGGTTTATGCTTTGCTTCCGATGAAGAGTAGTTACTCCATGTTTCCCCATTCCCCTCGTAGCTACAGGATTAGCTTAGAAGTTGAGATTACTCATGTATCTCATGAACTTCTTATTTGCTTAATGATATTTTGCTTCTTTATTTTCGTGTCTCTTATCGTTTTTTTGAAGTTTCTAAAAAGGGGAAGAAGTTGGTTCAAGTTGTCTTGAAAGTTTTGGTTTAAGTTGTTTTGATATGATGTTGATGGTATGGTTTAAGTTTTGGTGTATTACATAACATGGCATGGTTTGCATGTTTGAGAAGTTGGATTTGACATGGCATGAAGCACAATATTTTGACACTAAATTGTTTGGTGACATTATAAGTTACTTAGAAATTAGTTGTATGATTTGCTTAATGAAAGTACAAAATGAATGCTTGATATGCTTGGAAACTTTTATAATGATTAGGCATTGGTATGGGTATTATGGAATGCTTGGTTGATAGTACACGTGTTGAAAATATGAAATGTGGTGCATGGGTTGAGGGGGAGTATTTTGATATGATTATCATAGTTATTGATTGTGGGAAGGTTGTATGTTGAGGGGGAATTGTTGATGTGCTCATATGATGGAAGGGCATAAACTAAGCGGGAGTTTGAAAACAGCAAGCTTAGAGGTAAATTTATCAAGCAAAAACATCTTTTGAATCATGGTTTTGAAATCATCAAAGAGGTGGAGATTGTTAAGATATAAATTTTTTTGATGATGAAACGATGTTTTTAAATAAGTTAAATTTATGTTCGAGACTTGATGCAAAATGAGAAAATTACACTATGGCAAAAATGGTTGAGATAGGAACTCACTGGCCAACATCGATCTCTCCGACAGGGGACATTGATCGATCGATGTCACTTTAGTCTCTGAATTCGATCGATCGATGTCAGATAGAAAGCTTTCTGTCCAACATCAATCTCTCAACCTGGGGACATCGATCGATCGATGTCAATTCAGTCTCTCCCCAGGGACACTTCGACCAATCGATGTCTGGCAGAAACCTTTCTGTCCAACATCGATCTCTCAGCCCAGCAGACATCGATCGATCGAAGAGACATCAGTTGCTCCAGGGGAGGCTTTGATCGATTGATGTCAAGCAGTTTCAAAAACTCCAAAGTTTCTGGAGGACATCGATCTCTCCCTCTGGCACATAGATCGATTGATGTCCACCAGAATTCAAATTTTTTTGAACGTTGGAACAAAATCCAAGGGAGATTCATGGTATTTTCTCTATCCAATCTTGCTCAAATTTCTTGTAGACTTTGCTCCAACATACTACATGCTTCCTTGACTATTATATCCATGTCTAAGCAATCCTAGGTTGGCTATTGAGGATCAAATCACTCCATAAGGTGGCTAAAGACTATCTTGGGCATTATGAAGACTTTGGATACATTGTGAAGACTTGGTGGAGCCTCAAAAACGTGGTGAACTTCATCTATAAATGTGAGAAGCTTGGATGAGGCAAATACAGACTTTCACCATCATCTAGCTTCATTATTCATTGTTGCATAGTTCTCTCATATTTGTAAAAGAGCTTAAATCTTGTTAAGCTTTTCTTTGTCCTTCATTGTTATATATTGAGAGATAGAGAGTTTAGCATAAGAGAAACCATAAATATTTGATCTCTTGCTTGTGCTTAGACTAGTGAGAAAGTGTGAACCTTACTATTTCCTTCAACCCACTATGAGAAAGTTCTTGAGGAAACTTTGTTGAAGTTGTGAGGTAGTAAGAAATTGTTCTTACTAGAGCTGTAGTTGCTGTAGTTGCACAAGTGTAAATTGTGCAAGAAGTTGCTGTTGTTGTTGCTTACACTAAGGTGTTAGTGTAAGTGTTGTTGTGGTTGTTCTTATTGTGTCTAATAAGAAGAGTAGTGTTGAAAATCCACTTTGGCAACAAAGTGGTAGTGGAGTAGAATCATTTACGATTCGAACCACTCTATATCCGATGTACTCATTCATTGCTTCTCACCTCCCATTCTTGCTTTGATTTTGAATTTCATTTGAGTTTAGCAAAACAAGAAAATTCCGCAAAAGTGCCAAACACTCTATTCACCCCCCTCTAGTGTGTGTTTTGGACCTAACATATATGTGATGTAGAGAAGAACTTTCCATGTTGAGATTTGTTGAAGAATAGGCATTTTCAAATATCTCCTTAAGCACTTCATTTAATAAACTAGTTTAGTCCATCTCCTTCAGCACTTCATTTAATAGCTAGTTTAGCTCATTTAACGCGGCACCTGAAAATAGTATAAACACAACAAATGTTTGTCATATGATTTAAGCCTTAACACTTCATGGCACGTTAGTACAACATTGATATATATATAAGACATATTTATCATGTACACATACCATGTAACATTTAAATCATGCATTTTGAAATCACGTAACATTTAAATCATGCATTTTCAAATCATTCAAACTCCGATTTCTTAACATTCTTCCCCTTTTGATTGATTTACAAAATAACCTCTAGTCATGATTTAAATGTGTCAGAATCACACCCCCTGCAATCATGCATCCATAACTTGTATTTCAAATTTAAATTTCAAAACTCCCCCTTAAATCATGCTTTTCTCCCCCTTTGTTTTGTAAATCACATTAAAAAATGGAATCAGAAGCAATAAACAACAATCTATAGCATATCAATCAAAATCAATATCTAATTTAGATTGTATATTTTCATACGTGACTTGATTAAGGGCTTTTGTGAAAATGTCGGCTACTTGTTCTTCAATACAAACTTGTTCTATAATGATATCGCCATTATTTATATGATAACGAAGAAAATGATATCTTACATATATGTGTTTTGCCTTAGAGTGTAAGACAGGATTCTTAGATAAGTTTATAGCACTAGTACTATCACAATAAATGGGAATCCGATTTAAAGTTATACCAAAATCTGAAACATGTTGTTTTAGCCATAGTAATTGTGTGCAGCAAAGACTAAGGGCTATGTATTCCGCCTCAGTGGTGGTTAATGCTACAATGGCTTGCTTTTTCAAAAATCATGATATGAATGAATTTTCAATGAATTGGCACGTACCACTTGTGCTTTTTCTATCTATTTTACATCCTCCATAATCGGCATCAGTGTAAGCATGCAAATTTTATTCACAATTTTTATCGTACCAAAATCCTATTGTGGGGGTATGCTTAATGTAACGAAATATCCTTTTTACAGCATTAAAGTGTGAGACTTTAGGATTACTTTAAAAACGAGGACGCATATAAACACTAAAAATAAATATCGGGTCTACTTGCAGTAAAATAAAACAAAGAGTCAATCATAGATCTATGCAATCCATTATCAAAATATTTTCCATTTTCATCTTTATCAAGTTTAGTGGCTACACTCATAGGGGTGGTAGATGGTTTCAAGTTTTCAAAGTTAAATTGCTTTATCATGTCATTTATGTATTTCATTTGACCAATGTGTGTTCCTTTACTAGTTTGCTTAATTTGCAAGCCAAGAAACTAATTTAGTTCGCCTACCATAGACATCTCAAACTTGTATTTCATGCAAGTTTCAAACCCTTCAACTAATTTATCACATGTAGATCCAAAGACAATATCATCAACATAAATTTGAATAATGAGTAAATCCGATTTTTCTTGCTTCAAGAGTAGAGAACTATCGATGGTTCCTCTTTTAAATCCATTTTTAAGAGAAAAGCAGCAAAGCGATCATACCAAGCTCTAGGAGCTTGTTTTAAACCATATAGTGCTTTGCTTAACTTATAAACATGATTTGGATATTTCATATTTTCAAATCCAGGTGGTTGCATTACATAAACTTCTTCTTGTGAAAAACCATTCAAAAATGCACTTTTTACATCCATTTGATACATTTTGAAATCCTTTATGCAAGCAATAGCAAGTAATAATTGTATAGCTTCTAAAAATGCTACGGGTGCAAATATCTCTTCATAATCTATTCCCTCACAAATATCTCTTCATAATCTAATCCCTCTTCTTGATTATATCCTTGTGCGACAAGTCTACCTTTATTTCTAACAACTTTACCATCATGATTCATTTTATTTCTAAATACCCATTTCGTAACTATTATTTTTTGTCTTGTGGTCGGGGTACTAAATCTCATACATCATTTCTTGTAAATTGATTAAATTCATCATGCATAGCATCAATTCAAGAAGAATCATTCAAAGCATCAAGCACATTTTTTGGTTCTATTTCAGAAATCATAGCATGGAATTGATTAATTTCACCTTGGTCTATTCTTCTACGTGGTCATACACCTTGATATATGTCGCCTATTATGAGGTCGTGTGGGTGATCTCTATGACATCTTGGTTGATTATTTTCTAAGTTCTCATGCGGTTCTAAGTGTTTATGCATTTCTAGTTTGTCATGCTCATCATGTGTGCTATTTTCTTCTATGTCATCCATTACGAGTTTCAACTCAAAATCATCACCATATTCCTTATTTGTTTTAAGTTCACCAAATTCATTGAATTTCATATGCATAAATTCCAAAATTTGTCTTGTGACGGGATCATAGCATCTATATGCCTTAGAATTCACAGAATATCCAACAAAAATGCATTCAATAGATTTGGACTCACATTTATCTAAATTATCCTTTGTGTTTAATACAAAACATTTACATCCAAAAACACAAAAATAATCAATCCTTGGCATGCGATCATTTAAAATCTCATATGGCGTTTCGTTAATTTTCTCTCTAATGGATAAACGGTTAATTATATAACATGCATAATTAACGGCCTCCGCTCATAAAAATCTAGGCAATCGATTTTCACAAAGCATGGTTCTTGCAATTTCTTGTAATATCCTATTCTTTCTTTCAACTACACTATTTAATTGTGGCGTTCGAGGTGGTGAAAATTCATGCTTAATACCTTTTTTATCACAAAACACAATCATGTCTTTATTTTTAAAGTTGCTACCTCTATCGCTCCTAATCTTTTTCACATTCATATCGTATTCATTTTCAAGTTGTTTGATCAATTTAGCAATCTCAATCGCACTATCATTTTTATTTTCAAGAAATAAAGTCCATGTATAACGAGAAAAACCATCAACAATAATATATCATAGTGTCTCCCTCCAACGTTTCTAGTACGAATAGGACCAAATGTAATAATTCCTAGATTCTAGATATGCTAAGCTCATTCTTGGGCTTAAGTGATTCACGTGTTTGTTTGCCCTTAATACAAGATTCACACAACTTAAAGTTGTCTAAATCAAGTTTAGTCATTCTTGTACTAGATTCTTACGTTGAAGTTTTTCAAGAGTGGAAATACCAATTTTTCCTAAATGTCTATGCCATAAATTCACATTCGGTTCATTTGACATAGAACACTTTACTTTTGAATCTAACATATCATCCATAGATAATGTAAAAATATTTCCTTCTCTTTTTCCTCTAAATACTATTTCTCCATTTTTACTAAAAATAATGCGGTATGTGTTGTACCCCAACGATCATGTACGTAAAAACTATGAATATGAGACGGAATGAAAGCGACAATTTCTTTTAGCGCGTGTTACTTAAGTCAACTTAACTCTCTTTACTTAATTATTATTGCCAAATTAAATAAGGGAAACTTCAAGAAAGTAGTACATGAAATATAGAGTTATATGAACCATACACACCACTATGTATGTATGTGCGTGTATATGATATATGTGTACGAAATGTATAAATACCAACATGCGTATACATAGGAGGACATTTTTTTTTGCTGGAAGTCAATGCTTTATCTAGCATGGTTTGAAGTGAAAATGGGGCTGTCTTGAGTGTATTAGGACCTGCATACATAGGAGGACATATATATATATATATATATATATATATATATATATATATTATTTATGGCGTGCATATATATGTATACATACATATGCTAATCTTAGAATATGATATAGTACCTGAATTAAAATTACAAGAAATATCAAGTTGCCCAAGAAGCCCCAAAATTCGGCCAAGGCATGAAGGGGATTCTAGAATTATCTAGCCAATTTTATTAGTTAAAATAAATACTTAAAGTCTACTACACCATTAAGACAAGAAGTTATCATGCAAAGAATAAATAGAAAAACAACATAGGCATGCATTTAAGGAACAAGTAAGACAACTCATTAAAGAAGAAGGTAGTATGGTTGAGGTCATAAAGACCCCAACCAAACCGCCCCCTTAGTGTCTAGACATGGAGGATTTTTAAATCCTACCATGGTTACTTTTTCCCTTAAACCAAGGTTAAGATAACCGTGATTTGATAAAGTAACTTGGGTTAGCACCAAAGTAACGATAGTTGGAATAAAGTAACCAAGGTTATACTAACCTAACCTTGATTAGCACTCAAGAAAGCCCTAAACCTCACAATTAACCCTCCTAAAACCGTCCCCCTTCCTAAGTCCCTAGCATGTTTTAAACCTTTCTAGAAACATCTACCTTCTCATCATGCAAGAGCATAACACTTAGATAACTTCCATCTCCCTCACCAAGATTTCGGCTCCTTCATCTTGAAGGATAGGAATTCAAGCTTCAACTTCAAGACTCAAGAAGACATCTAGGTAAGTCTTGTTCCAAGTTTTCTTAAGTGAATTCTTATTTGGTGAAGAATGAAGCTCACATGAACTCCTTCTCTCCATGCCAAAACCGTGACATCCATGGGTTAAATAGGTGAAAGCCTTCAACTTTCCTAGGTGGTGTTATATTGAGGTGCTTGCATCTCCATTCCAAGCTCATTTTGGTAAGAAGCTCTAGACCTCAAACCTATCCTATTTTCTCTATTGAATAAAGACTAATCTTTTCCTTTCGTTTCCATCAAAGTTTATGGTATCAAGGACGGTTATGTGTCCCCGAAAACAAAGAAATTAAGGACGAAGTCTTGATGGAAGCTCATAACTCTTGCTTATCTATACATCCTGTAGCTAACAAGATGTATCAAGATCTCAAGCAAAAGTTTTGGTGGCCTGGTATGAAGAAACAAATAGCAGAATTTGTTGAGCGATGTTTGATCTGCCAAAGAGTAAAAGCCGAACACCAAAGACCTGCTGGATTGTTACAACCCTTGGAAATGCCAGAATGGAAATGGAATCACATCACCATGGACTTTGTGACTGACCTACCCAAGAAGGAGAGAAAGTTTTTCTATAAGTTTCGGCGACCAAAGGAGTTAAGAGATTTGGCATCAAAGGAAAACTAAGCCCAAGATTCGTTGGACCTTATGAAGTGCTTGAGAAAGTAGGTGAGGTAGCGTACCGCTTGGCGTTGCCACCATCCCTTTCTCAGCTGCATGATGTATTCCATGTTTCTCAACTCCGTCGATATGTATATGACCCAAGCCACATCCTTGAAGATCAACAGCTGAAGGTTGAAAAAGATGTAACTTATGAAGAGGAACCCTTAAGAATAGTTGATCGGAAAGAGAAAGCTTTAAGGAAGAGATCCATACCTATGGTGAAGGTACAATGGAAGCATCATTTGGAAGAAGAAGCAACTTGGGAAACGGAGGAAGATATGAGGAGTAGATACCCCTACCTTTTTGACTAGATCCAAAGTTTCGAGGACGAAACTTATGATAAGGGGGGAGGATGTTGTACCCCAACGATCATGTACGTAAAAACTATGAATACGGGACGGAATGAAAGCGACAATTTCTTTTAGCGCGTGTTACTTAAGTCAACTTAACTCTCTTTACTTAATTATTATTGAGGTAATACCAAGCCAAATTAAATAAGGGAAACTTCAAGAAAGTAGTACATGAAATATAGAGTTATATGAACCATACACACCAATATGTATGTATGTGTGTGTATATGATATGTGTACGAAATGTATAAATACCTACATGCGTATACATAGGAGGACATATATATATATATATATATATATATATATATATATATATATTATACATGGCGTGTATATATATGTACACATACATATGCTAATCTTAGAATATGATATAGTACATGAATTAAAATTACAAGAAATATCAAGTTGCCCAAGAAGCCCCAAAATTCGGCCAAGGCATGAAGGGGATTCTAGAATTCTCTAGCCAATTTTATTAGTTAAAATAAATACTTAAAGTCTACTACACCATTAAGACAAGAAGTTATCATGCAAAGAATAAATAGAAAAACAAAATAGACATGCATTTAAGGAACAAGTAAGACAACTCATTAAAGAAGAAGGTAGTATGGTTGAGGTCATAAAGACCCCAACCAAACCGCCCCCTTAGTGTCTAGACATGGAGGATTTTTAAATCCTACCATGGTTACTTTTTCCATTAAACCAAGGTTAAGATAACCATGATTTGATAAAGCAACTTGGGTTAGTACCAAAGTAAGCATAGTTGGAATAAAGTAACCAAGGTTATACTAACCTAACCTTGATTAGCACTCAAGAAAGCCCTAAACATCACAATTAACCCTCCTAAAACCGTCCCCCCTTCCTAAGTCCCTAGCATGTTTTAAACCTTTCTAGAAACATCTACCTTCTCATCATGCAAGAGCATAACACTTAGATAATTTCCATCTCCCTCACCAAGATTTCGGCTCCTTCATCTTGAAGGATAGGAATTCAATCTTCAACTTCAAGACTCAAGAAGACATCTAGGTAAGTCTTGTTCCAAGTTTCCTTAAGTGAATTCTTATTTGGTGAAGAATGAAGCTCACATGAACTCCTTCTCTCCATGCCAAAACCTTGACATCCATGGGTTAAATAGGTGAAAGCCTTCAACTTTCCTAGGTGGTGTTATATTGAGGTGCTTGCATCTCCATTCCAAGCTCATTTTGGTAAGAAGCTCTAGACCTCAAACCTATCCTATTTCCTCTATTGAATAAAGACTAATCTTTTCCTTTCATTTCCATCAAAACCGTATGCTCAAGGTAAGGAAGGAGAAGGATTTGAACTCAACTCACTCCATAACCAGGCAAAGACAAGAGCTTTAGCTTGAAGAGGCAAGTATACAATGATCTCTCATGATTTATTTAAAGAGTTTGTGACTTGAATGCTTAGAAGTTCTTAAGATATGATCTTTAGTTGAATATCTTAAGTTCAAGACTATATCTTAGTGATTCCCTAAGAACAATGCTTCGCATGTGATCTATTCCTTCAAAGATGAAGTCTTTTCCTACATGCTATATGAAATAAGGCTGACCTAGAGTAAAATAAGGTTCCCCTAAGAAGGTCTAGACAAGATTGACTTGTGAATGTAACACAAAAGGTCCTAAGGAAAGTATACATGTGAAAGCTAGGAGCTTTATGAGGTTAATGGTAACTTTAGATTAAGATGACTCTTGAATGTGAATGCATGCTTGAATATGTGTTGTAAAATATGGTTAAGGAACCACACAAGTTTCGGCCCAAAGTATTGAGTGAAAACATGGACATTTGACTTGGATAAGATGACAAAATAGCAAAACCACTGGAAGTTGACAGAATCGAGTGACGTTTTAGATGGTTTACGAACTTACCCTACAGACCTTCAATGAAGCTAATTTTTGGTACAGAGCTAGCCTCGTGAGTTTAGTGCAAGTGAGAGTTGGAATTTCGTTAAAATCAGTTACGGATTAGTTTTAAGAAATTATACGGTAAAACTGCTCCAGTAGAAAATTCTGGAGTTGGACATAATTGATCACTGAAGTCAACGAATAAAATAATGACCTTTTGGACCTTCAATAAATCTGATTTTTGGTACAGAGATATTACCATGAGTGTATCAGAGATGAGAGCTGGAATTTTGGTAAAATAAGTTATGGTTAATTTTTAATAAAATCTTTGGTAAGACTGGTCATACTTGAAAAACGGAAACTGAGCAGATTTGTAGCCTCTTTTGGTTGGCTTGAAAAGGGACCTTGTAGAGGACCAATAAAGTTGATTTTCGGCATGGTAATAATACTATGAGTGTAGTGAACACGCCAGCTGGAATTTTGGTAAAACAAGTTCTGGATTATTTTATATGAATTTATTAGTCAAACTGCTCATCTGAAATTACTGGAACCAACCCAAAATTTAGCAACGATTTTCTGGACTCAGAAAGGGGACTTAGAGATATGAAAATAGGATAACTTTCGGTAGGTTACTAGTTCCACATGTTTATGACTTGTGCAAGTTGGAATTTCTGAAAAATGAATCATGGTTTTGCCGCAATTGAATTTTTTTGTAAAATAGGTCAGTTCAGTTTCAGCACCTAACCCATTTCGGAAATTAACTAAATGAGCCATTTACGATTATCAAAATAATCTGAAATTTTTACGACATGTATCTAAGATTCCACCAAACGTATTTGTGACAAAAGATTATGGAAATGGACCTATTTGGTTAGCTTAACCGCCCCATGAATATGAAGTAAAAGTCTGGAAGTATTTAGCTTCCGCATTCATACATGATGATATGTTATAAGGAATGCATACGCTTATTCATGTCATGACTTGCATTGCATATCACTACATGTATCACGTATGATCATGAAACTGATTTTCATGGATTTTATGATGCAAGCAAGTTTTACAAGCGATTATGTTTTCGTTATGCATGAAAAGTTTTCACGGTCCCATGTTTTTAAAGAAAGCTTCATGATTCTTTTGCCGGCCAAGCATGCGACTAACCCGACTCCAGACTCGGGGTTAATTGGTCTGATGACATGATATGTTCTGGACCCGTTCAGATCCGGGGTTAATTGATCTGATATCTGTTCTGGACCCGTTCAGATCCGGGGTTAATTGATCTGATATCTGTTTTGGACCCGTTCAGATCCGGGGTTAATTGATCTGATATCTGTTCTGGACCCGTTCAGATCCGGGGTTAATTGATCTGATATCTGTTCTGGACCCATTCATACCCGGGGTTAATTGGTCTGAAGATATGTTCTGGACCCGCTCAGATCCGGGGTTAATTGATCTGACACTCTGTTTTTATGACATGTTACTTTATGGGACCAAAACGATGTTTTGACATGACATGACATCATGCATTGCATCTTGCATAATTCACGATCATGAGGACATGTTGCATGTTACAGTTAATGGTTATAAGTTATTATTGGTATAGCATTCCCTAATAACATGCTTAAGCCGAATGCTAAGTAAGTTCAGGATCCAAGATCATGTATGGTATAGCATTCCCTAAAACATGCTTAAGCCGAACGTCAAGTAAGTACAGGATCCAAGATCAGGTATGAATTATAATTATTTGAGGTTTTTGGGGTAATACGTTCATGTTATGATTCTTTACGTATTTCATGGTAGTTTATTGTATTCTTGCTGGGTGATTTTTATCACTCACACTTTATTTTTCCCCAGAGCTGGATAATGCCAAGATAGAATGGATCGAGGATGAGCCGAGAGTACCTTATTCATAGGCGAGGAGCATGAAGGGAGCTAAGCTTAAGGACTTTTGTGCTGCCAAGAAGTTTTGTATTATGACTATGATGGAACTCTCTGGATTTCGGTTATGTCATTTTGTGGGACTACTACTTTTGGGAACTTAGTAATTTAGTAATGCATGTTTATTTTGAAAAGTTTTAATTCTGCCGAAATTTTACTACCATGTTGAATGTTAGCATGGGAGTCCAAGACTTATGTTATGGATGTTCGCATGTTATGCATGACGCCTTGTACTCTCCTTAGTGAAGTATGGCGGGTGCAGCGTATCCGGACAAGGCCCGGGTGCGGGGCGCTACAGTATGGGTGAGAAAAATTCACATCAAAACCACTATCAAGAAATTGTGAAATACTATACAAATTATAGGATAAGTTGCTACCAATAATACAATGGAAATTTGAAGGTTGCTTGGATTTCCGATTGTTCCTTTTCCAATTGTTTTAGCTTTGTTGTCATCTCCAAAGGTTACGAATCCTCCTTTTGTAACCTTCTTTATTTTTGAAAATAAGGTTGGATCTCTCATCATGTGTCTTGAACAACCACTGTAAAGAAACCACTTGTTTGCTACATCTTTTGTTTTATATGATCCCTGCAAAGTGTACAATCATTTATGTACCCTTTATTCCAGGTCCTTAAGGGTTAGTGATTCAACCCTTTGCAAGAGTACCTTTAGGTACCCAAACTTGGGTGACCTTTCTTGGTCTTACAAAAGATGATAAAAAAGAGCTTTCTTCTATATCTATATGGCATGTGATTATACTTTCCATGTGATGAAAAAGAAATACTACGATGAGATACAATAGGTAACTCGCTAGTTTGTGTTGTTTCCTTCTTAGGCTTTAAATTGTTTTAAATACATGTGGTTTCTTAGATGAAGATAAAACTAAATTTATATATTTTATTCGTACCCGATTATCTTCAATGTACACTAATCCAATTTTCTCATATTCATGCTCTTGATAAGAGATGAGACGATCTAACATGCAAGTTTCTGTATCGAATTGTTTTACCGCCTTTTATAGATATGCATTTCTTGAACTCAAATCTGAGATTTCGGCTTTCATTACAAGATTTTTGGATGTTAAAGATTCAATTTAAGATCTCAATGAAACAATCAAATTAGACGACTCCTCTTTGAATCGTTTAATTGAGATACAAGGTTTGTGTTAGAAGATTCTAACAATTTCTTGTCTTCAATTAAGCGTTTCTTTTATTTTGCAAGAGCTTTAGTAAACTTATGTAACTCAAGATTTTGACCAAACAAATCATCATAAGATGGTTCAGAATCAGAATTAGAATTTACCTCATTGGATGCTTTGGATGCAAAGCATATTTGAGTCGTTTCCTCTTCAGCCTCTTCACTTTCAGAATCAGATGAGTCACTCCATGTAGATGCTTTGAGGGCTCTTCTTGTACTCATTTACTTAGGTTCTAAGACGGGTCTAGTTTTTGTCCATTTCTTGTCACGGTTTTTGTTTATAGTTTCGTTTGAGTCCTTGTTAGGGCAGTCATAAGAGATGTATCCAAGTCTTCCACATTCATAGCACTTAAGACCTTTATCATTATTCTTATTCCTATGGTTATTAGATGGATTAGGCTTAGGTTTTTTTCAAAAGGCTTTCTCATAAACTTTCTTAGTCCTTCAGCGAACAAGATTAGATCTTTATTATCCGAATCTGTGTCACTATCATCTACGTGATCAGAAGAAGTAGAGACGTATTTATTTCATTTAAAAGCTATGGTCTTGCCTTGTTTAGGAGTTGATTCATATTTCCTTAGAGTGAGTTTCTTTTCATGTACCTTTAGAGATCCAATCGATTCTTCCATTTTTATTGACTTTGTTTCCTTACTTTCTTCAATTGCAGTCACTTTAGGATCCCACTTGGATAGGAGGCTTATTGAAAAAAAGAGTTTAAGTGATTCACAAATACATGATTTAAATACTACGTGTTTACAAAATGCATTACTTGACAAGTTTTTGTGATATACAAGCCTCATATGCTTTATATATATTGTTGTCTTACTAACAAGCCATGAAGCGTTAAAGCTTACATCATATGGCAACCATTTGTTGCATTTGAACTATTTTCAGGTGCCACAATTAATGAATTAACTACTTCATTAAATGGAGACATATTTGGACAAAGCTTTATGGAAACAAATTTTGAAATGGAAAGTCTCCTTCCTAATCATCTTACATGCCCACATATATATATTATATATATAGTTAGATTTTTTTAAAAAAAGACTCAATACACATATATTCCGACGTACTACCGACACGTTACATATATTACAAACGTACGCCAACGTCACACCACTATATACACCTCATATTTATGAGTATATTCATGTCTTATATCATATGATATAAGTCATGCTGATGATAAAATTATAACGACACATTACAAGGTCATAAACCGAAAATTGTCATATCGGGTGACTACCAAAACTTCACCGACGTGTCACGTACTTGCCATATAAAGATGGCCAGCCCATATTTTTAGGCCAAATTGTGGAGATTTTAAATTAAATTTTTTTTGCACATGGGGGCGCCTCTCAATCAGCTATTAGAGCTGAATATCTACTTTATTTTATATATATTATGTGTGACATAATATATATGACATGTGCCAAAAGTTCAAATTTAATCGAAGAAAAATCAAGTAATCGACGAAAGTCGAAAATTTGGTTTTCTACGAACACAACACATGGAACACTTTTGGCATGAGTTGTAACATGTATTCAGACAATTTTTACACTTTCAAGACATGTTAAAGTGTTCTAGAAAATTCAAATTAGGGCTGATTGGAATTTACCATATATGTGTAATTATTATGCATTATTTGACAAATCTTACTAAAGTGAAATTTTAAGCTCATGTATATTCAGCCCACACGCCATTTGCATCCTATGTGGAGCTTAGTTGGCATCGCAATTGGTGGAGAATATGCCACACAAGGTTACTGACATAAAAGAGGGAGCTACACATGGTAACAATTCAAAAGAGTTCAAATTGGACACATGCTGAAAATTTTCAGCACATGTACTATAGCTGGCCTATTATTTGGGCTATTTATGGTGTTTAATGTGCCTCCAAAATTGAAGGGATTAAATTGTGACTACTTGCTATTGTTTTGAATTTTTTTGGCACATGTTTTACAAGTTATTCTCAGATTTTTCAGCTCATTAAAATGATGACAAGTTGGACCAATCATCAAGTGACAAGTAAGCAAGGCCAAGTCATCTCTCTAATCATAATTTGCCAAGTAAGCAAGATGGTGTCATATCTACACAAGACAATCTTCCAAGGACATTAAAGAAAATTCTCAAGAGTGGAAGATGCCCTAAGGGGGGCGGCCACATGTGATTAAAAAGAAGAGAATAGTTCAAACAAGGCCAAGACTACAACTCATATTCTCATAAGTACAAGAGGCTCTACTACTTTCTTCTTCTTCTTTTCTTTCTTTCTTATTCTTCTCTCGAGCCTATTGTTCATATATTATAAATATTGTATAGGCTTTGAATATACCACCCACACTCTTTCATTGTTGTAAAAGGTTGATCAAGGTGTGATCAAACCTTCATTTGATCGGTGGTGGTATCTGTGATTCGTTTGCTCGATTGTATTTTGTGTATAGGGGTGGAGTTGGTGTGTAACTCAAGCAACCGTTGTGTTAAGATGTTTTTGGTGTTTAGTGATAACCGAGGAAGTTGTCCTCGAATACTAGAGCAAGTTGTTTTAACCGAACCAATATAAAATTCATGGTGTTCTTATTTTCAGCACTTTAATTTCAGTTTCAAGCATTTTGAATCAATTTCGTTGCGACAGAAAAAAGTAGTAAATGTTTTTCACAAATTACAATGCTTTACAGAAACATAGCCACACCTCCTAGCTTTTGTTTCTCGCAAGTTTCAACTCATTTGTATAAGTGAAAGTCAGTCAAACGGCATTAGTTCTGAGACTATTGCAATCTGATTTTAAGATTTGCAAAAGTTGAGAACATTAACGTGATTGATAGACTTCCCAAACGCATTTTTGAAAACTGTTTCAACACATTATAAGAAATATCTTCAGGGTGTTGTCATTAAAGTTTCAGACCATTTGGAGCCTCCAATTAATTGCAATAAATTTTCAAGTCGGAGCACAGTTTCTGGCACATTCGTGCAATCTAACCAAGAATGCATTTTCAAAGGGTTAGGAGTGGAGTTGTATTCTGAAATTTCTATGAGATACTTATAACATCTGAGAGTTCATTCACACCAAATTTCATAATTTTTGAAGGTGTGCAACTAGGTCATTTGATTATTTCAAATCAGGATCTGAAAACAGAAATTGTTTTCAGAAGTGATGTTTTTGGTTCAAAAAGTTTTAAAAACCAAATTTTCTGCACCCACTATTCAACCCCCCCTTCTAGTTGTGCTATACAAGTCCTACAAGTGGTATCAGAGCGTAGGCACACTCACAACAAGAGGATCTAACGATCTTTGTGAGATGGCAACCACTAGTTACAAAACCGAGCAAGAAGGAATGTCAACCGTAAGGGCCTCCTCTTTTTGATGGTGAGTCTTTTATACAATAGAAACTTAGAATGAAACTTTTCTTTATGGCTATTGATATTGATTTGTGGTCTATTATAGAAGACGGTCTTTTCGTTCCTTCTAAGTTATCTACCGTTGATGGTGTCACGCTAGAAGTCATAAAACCGAAACAAGAATACACTAGTGACGACAAAAAGAGATTAAGTATGAATGCTAGAGCAATGCAACTTATTTTAAACGAGTTGAGTAAAAGCGAATCAAGTTATGTTTCTAATTGCTCTAGTGCCCAAGAGATGTGGAGAATTCTAGAAATGAAACACGAAGGGACTAGTCAAGTCAAAGAGTCTAAAATAAATATGCTTACGTCCACTCTTGAGTATTTTAAATTATTGCCAAACAAATCTATTGTTGATATGGACTTACGCTTGACTAACATCTATAATTCTCTTGTTTCTCTTATAAAAGATTTTTCTACACAGAAAAAATACAAAAGGTGCTTAGGGTCTCCCATCCGAATGGGACCCCAAAGTCATGGCGATTGAGGAAAGTAAGGAAACAAAATCGATAAAAATGGAGGAATCGATCGGATCTTTAAGGGTATATGAAAACAAAATCACTTTAAGAAATTCTGAATCTACTTCTAAACAAGATAGGGTTATAGCGTTTAAATCAAATGAATATGTCTCTGCTTCTCATGATCGCGTAGATGATAGTGACACAGATTCCGATGATGAAGAACTAATCACGTTGGCTAAAAGAATAATAAAGATCATGAGAAAATTGATTAAAAACAAACCTAAGCCCACTTCATCTAAGAATCATAGAAATAAGGGTTAATTACCTTTAACACCCCTCATGTTTAACATAATCCCTCATTGCTCCCTTCATGTTTAACAATACACCTTTAGATACCTTAATGTTTGGGTTAAAAAAGGAAAACCCATATAGTTGTGACAGGTGTCACTGAAGCTAAAATTTATGATGAAATGGCAAAAATGCCCATGTTTGCAGTTTGTCGAAACTAACGAAGAATGTTGTAAAATCCTTAAATTGCTAGCTGCAATCATTCCTCCTCCTCCTACTGGGACAACCCAGACGAGATCTACAAGCTTCTTGCATGCAATTGGGTGACTTAGATCTTCATCAAGAAACATTTCTTCATAGCAGAATGATAGATCGACATCCATTTCTGTCTAAATTAGTGGAATTTCTTCACGGCTTCTTCCATTTTTTTTCTTTTATACGATGATGAATAATTTCTTCATGTCTTCTTCCACTTTCTTTCAATAAACTTTATCCGCATCTGAGGATGGAGGAACAAGGACTAATAATTGAATGTTTGACTAGGAAAACAGCCAAAAATGACATAATTGAAGAAAAGGCTTTGCATTTCAGATATCAATATCAATAGCTCCAACAAATAAATCATTCATTGCCTCAAAAAACAGAAGAAGAGAAAATGGAAAATCTGGGACATAATTCATTGCTTTTGCTACAGAGGTGAAATAGAGTTAAACTCCTGCAGTCCATGAACATCACGAAGAATCAAAAGCAATAAACTAAAGCCACTATCTTTATATATCCGTTCCAACTTTTATTCGATTCCTTCGATTCCTTTGCCCTATGTGATCGAGAATCCATTGAAGAAGCATATTCCATGGCAATCAGAATCTCCAGAGGGTAGAGGTTGACTATCTGATTTGTTCGGAAGTGAGGACATGCATGTCGGGTGTGTCAAATGCACATCTTCTCCAAAATTGCTCTAAGATCGCAGATGCAGTTGGATCAATTGTTGGAGACACTAGAGCAGTTTTTGCAAAATCCTAATCAGTTGATGAAGGAGAAAACTTCATGTTTTCTTCCATGTCATCTATTGCAAGATGATGGCGACGATGAGGAAGATGATGGTGATGATGACTAGAAAGGTGATGATGATGCCGGTGATGAGGACTTCTCAGGTGAAGAAGGCGAAGAAGAAGAAGATGAAGATGATGATGATAAAGAGATGGCGGAGGAGAAAGGGGAGAGGAGAAGATGATGAAGAGGGTAGAGGCAGAGGGAAGTTACAATTAATTAATTTTAACAAATTTTAAGTAGGGGCATTTTTGCCATTTCAGCATAAAATTAAGCTTCAGTGACACGTGTCACAATTTTATAGGTTTTCTCCTTTTAACCCAAAAATGAAGGTACCTAAAGGTGTATTATTAAACATGAAGGAGGCAATGAGGGATTACGTTAAACATGAAGGGTGTTAAAGGTAATTAACCCTAGAAATAAAAATAATGAGGACATAAAGTGCTATGAATGTGGAAACTTAGACACTTGCCATATGACTGCCCGAAGAAGAACAAACAAACAAACAAAAACCGTGACAAGGACTGGAACAAAACTAGGCTCGTCTCAGAACCTTAACAAACGAGAACATCCTTCAAAGCCTCCACATGGAGTGATTCATCCGATTCTGAGACTGAAGGAACTGAAGAAGAAATGGCACAAGTATGCTTTGCATCCAAAGCATCAAACGAGGTATCTTATGATTCTGATTCTGAACCCTCTTATGATGATTTGTTTATTCAATATCTTGAGTTGCATAAGTTCTCTAAGGCTCTTGCAAAAGAAAAGAAACATTTAATTTAAGACAAGAAATTGCTAGAATCTTCTAACTGGAATCTTGTATCTAAACTAAACGATTCAAAAGAAGAGTCTTCTTGCATGATAAATTCTTTTAAGTCTGAAATTTCATCTTTGACAATGGAGAATAATGAAATGAAAGCCGAGATCTCAGATTCGAGATGAAGAAACGAAGATCTAGAAAAGACGATAAAACAATTCGATACGGGTACAAGTATGCTAGATCGTCTCATTTCTTCCAAAAAGCATGAAAATGATAAAACCGGATTAGGGTGTATATAAGATAATAAAAATAAGTCTACCAAATTTGTTTTATCTACGAAACCGCATGCATTCAAGACAACTATGCAACCTAAGAAGATGTCTAGTGCACAACCCATTATATCTCATATTACTCCTTCCTTTTCATCACATACAAAGTACAATAAAGTATCATATAGAGATGAAAGAAAATCATTGATGCATACGCGACATTCATATAAGACTAATGCATCTAGATCACAAACTATTCACAGAAACCAAAATGCATACCAAAAATGAAAACCATACCATGTGCATGATGGGATTCTCGGCTAAAGGCCAAACGGATTTGCACCGAACATCTATTACATTGTTTCTTCATCTCTTTGCTTACCTTTTGGAAGACCTAGGAAGGTCACCCAAGTTTGGGTACAAAAAGGTACATTTGCAAAGGGTTGAATCAATAACCCTTAGGAATGTACTACAAATGAATGAATCTATATGCTATAAATTGCTATTTCTTTACATTCTTTACATGTACTTTTGATATAATTTACAAAATAAAGAGGGCGAGAGAGAGAGATTTAAGGGGTGAGAGAGCATGATTGGAGAATTTAAGGGGGAGACCACGATACTTCAAAATTCAAACTTCGAATTTCGGCATAATTTGAGGGAGAGCAATTATATTTAAATCATGAACCAGCGTTATTTTTTAAACTATCAAAATGGGAAGATTTTTGAGAAAAAGACTTTGAGCGATTCACAATACATGATTTAAATACTACGTGTTTACAAAATGCGTTACTTGACACGCTTTTGTGATATACATGCCTCATATGCTTTATATATATTGTTGCCATACTAACAAGCCATGAAACGTTAAATCTTACATCATATGACAAACATTTGTTGTCTTTGTACTATTTTCAGGTGCAACAATTAATGAACTAAACTAGTTTATTAAGTACTTAAGTTAATGAACTAACTAGTTCATTAAATGGATACATATTTGGACAAAGCTTTATGGTAACAAATTTGGAAATGGAAAGTCTCCTTCCTAATCATCTCACATGCATACATATATATATATTATATATATATTCAGATTTTTAAGAAAAAGGCTCAATACACATATATTCCGATGTACTACCGACACGTTACATATATTACAAACGTACGTCAACTTCACACCACTATATACACCTCATATTTATGAGTATATTCAGGTCTTATATAATATGATATAAGTCATGTGATGACAAAATTATAGCGACACCTTACAAGGTTATAAACCGAAAATTGTCGTATCGGGTGACTGTCGAAACTTCACCGACGTATCACGTACTTGCCATATAAAGATGGCCAGACCATATACTTCAAAAATTGTCAAAACTTTAGTGGCTCACATGTTAAATTCAGCCACTAAATCATTACATGTTGGCACACAAAAATCACCCTCAATTTAGACCAAATTGTGGAGATTTCAAAATAACTTTTTTTTTGCACATGGGGGCGCCTCTCAATCAGCCATTAGATCTGAATATATAATTTATTTTATGTATATTATGTGTGATATAATATATATGACATGTGCCAAAAGTTTGAATTTAATCAGAGAAAAAATTGCGTAATCGTCGAAAGTCAAAAATTCGGTTTTCTACGAACACAACACATACGCTTTTGGCATGAGTTGTAACAAGTATCCAGACAATTTTTACACTTTCATGACATGTTAAAGTGTTCTAGAAAATTCAAATTAGGGCTGATTGGAATTTACCATATATGTGTAATTATTGTGCATTATTTGGCAAATCTTACTAAAGTGAAATTTTACGCTCATGTATATTCAGCCCACACGCCATTTGCATCCTATGTGGAGATTTGTTGGCATCGCAATTGGTGGAGAATATTCCACACAAGGTTACTGACATAAAAGAGGGAGCTACACATGGTAACAATTCAAAAGAGTTCAAATTGGACACATGCTGAACATTTTCAGCACATGTACTATAGCTGGCCTATTATTTGGGCTATTTATGGTGTTTAATGTGCATCCTAAAATTGAAGGGATTAAATTGTGATTATTTGGTAGTGTTTTGAATTTTTTTGGCACATGTTTTACAAGTTATTCTCAGATTTTACTGCTCATTAAAATGATGACAAGTTGGACCAATCATCAAGTGCCAAGTAAGCAAGGCCAAGTCATCCCTCTAATCATAATTTGCCAAGTAAGCAAGATGGTGTCATATCTACACAAGGCAATCTTACAAGGGCATTAAAGAGAATTCTAAAGAGTGGAAGATGCCCTAAGGGGGGTGGCCATATGTGATTAAAAGAAGAGAATAGTGCAAACAAGGCCAAGACTACAACTCATATTCTCACAAGTACAAGAGGCTCTACTACTTTCTTCTTCTTCTTTTCTTTCTTTCTTATTCTTCTCTCAAGCCTATTGTTCATATATTCGAAATATTGTATAGGCTTTGAATATACCACCCACACTCTTTCATTGTTGTAAAAGGTTGATCAAGGTGTCATCAAACCTTCATTTGATCGGTGGTGGTGTCCGTGATTCGTTTGCTCGATTGTATTATGTGTATAGGGGTGGAGTTGGTGTGTAACTCCAGCAGCCCTTGTGTTAAGGTGTTTTTGGTGTTTAGTGATAACTGAGGAAGGTGTCTTCGAAGACTAGAGTAGGTTGTTTTAACCCAACCAGTATAAAATTCTTGGTGTTCTTACTTTCAGCACTTTAATTTCAGTTTCTAGCATTTTGCATCAATTTTGTTGCGACAGAAAAAAATAGTAAACGTTTTTCACAATTACAAAAATTTATTGAAACATAGCCACACCTCATATCTTTCGTTTGGCGCAAGTTTCAACTCATTTGGATAAGTATAAATCAGTCAAACGGGATTAGTTCTCAGACTAGTGCAATCTGATTTTCAGATTTGCAAAGGTTGAGAACATCAACGTTATTGATATACATCCCAAACAATTTTTGAAAAATGTTTCCACACATTATAATAAATATCTTCAGGGTGTTTTCATTAATGTTTCAGACCATTTGGAGTCTCCAATTAATCGGAATAAATTTTTCAAGTCGGAGCACGCTTTCTGGCAGATTCGTGCAATCTAACCAAGAACGTATTTTCAAAGGGTTAGGAGTGGAGTTTTATTCTGAAATTTTTATGAGATACTTATAACATCTGAGAGTTTATTCACACTAAATTTCATAATTTTTGAAGGTGCAACTTGGTCATTTGATTATTTCCAAATCTTTCTGTTTTCAGAAGTGAGGTTTTTGGTTCAAAACGTTTTAAAAACCAAATTTTTCGCACCCACTATTCAACCTTCACACTTTCCAGTGGTGCTATACAGGTCCTACAAGTGGTATCAGAGCGTAGGCACACTCACAACAAGAGGATCCAACGATCTTTGTGAGATGGCAACCACTAGTTACAAAACCGAGCAAGAAGGAATGTCAACTGTAAGGCCTCCTCTTTTTGATGGTGAGTTTTTTATACAATGGAAACTTAGAATGAAACTCTTATTTATGGCTATTGATATTGATTTGTGGTCTATTATAGAAGACAGTCCTTTCCTTCCTTCTAAGTTATCTACTGTTGATGGTGTCACACTAGAAGTCATAAAACCGAAACAAGAATACACTAGTGATAACAAAAAGAGATTAAGTATGAATGCTAGAGCGATGCAACTTCTTTTAAACGGGTTGAGTAAAAGCGAATCAAGTTACGTGTCTAAATGCTCTAGCGCTCAAGAGATGTGGAGAATTCTAGAAATGAAACACGAAAGGACTAGTCAAGTCAAAGAGTCTAAAATAAATATGCTTATGTCCACTCTTGAGTCTTTTAAATTATTGCCAAACGAATCTATTGTTGATATGGACTTACGATTGACTAACATCTATAATTCTCTTGAGTCTCTTGGGAAAGATTTTTCTACACAGGAAAAAGTACAAAAGGTGCTAAGAAGTCTCCCATCCGAATTGGACTCCAAAGTCACGGCGATTGAGGAAAGTAAGGAAACAAAATCAATAAAAATAGAGAATTTGATCGGATCATTAAAGTTATATGTAAACAAACTCACTTTAAGAAAATCTGAATCTACTTCTAAACAAGATAAGGTTATAGAGTTTAAATCAAATGAATACTTCTCTGCTTCTTATGATCGCGTAGATGATAGTGACACAGATTCCGATGATGAAGAACTAATCACGCTGGCTAAAAGAATAAGAAAGATCATGAGAAAATCGATTAAAAACAAACCTAAGCCCACTTCATCTAAGAATCATAGAAATAAAAATAATGAGGACATAAGGTGCTATGAATGTGGGAAACTTGGACACTTGTCATATGACTGCCCGAACAAGGACAAACAAACAAACAAAAACCATGACAAGGACTAGAACAAAACTAGACTCGTCTCAGAACCTAAACAAAGGAGAAGAGCCTTCAAAGCCTCCACATAGAGTGACTCATCCGATTCTGAGACTTAAGGAACCGAAGAAGAAATGGTACAAGTATGCTTTGCATCCAAAGCATCAAATGAGGTACCTTATGATTCTGATTCTGATTCTGAACCCTCTTATGATGATTTGTTTAGTCAATATCTTGAGTTGCATAAGTTCTCTAAGGCTCTTGCAAAAAAAAGAAACATTTAATTGAAGACAAGAAATTGTTAGAATCTTCTAACTCGAATCTTGTATCTAAATTAAACGATTCAAAAGAAGAGTCTTCTTGCATGATAAATTCATTAAAGTCTGATTTTTCATCTTTGACAACAGAGAATAATGAAATGAAAGCCAAGATCTTAGATTTGAGATAAAGAAACGAAGATCTAGAAAAGACAATAAAACAATTCGACACGGGTACAAGTATGCTAGACCGTCTCGTTTCTTTCCAAAAGCATGAAAATGATAAAACTGGATTAGGGTATATGGAAGATAATAAAAATAAGTCTACCAAATTTGTTTTATCTAAGAAACTGCATGCATTCAAGACAACAACGCAACTTAAGAAGATGTCTAGTGCACAACCCACTATATCTCATATTACTCCTTCCTTTTTATCACATATAAAGTACAATAAAGTACCATATAGAGATGAAAGAAAATCATTGATGCATACGCGACATTCATATAAGACTAATGCATCTAGATCACAAACTATTCATAGAAACCGAAATGCATATCAAAAATGAAAACCATACCATGTGCATGATGGGATTCTTGGTCAAAGACCAAATGGATTTGCACCGAACATCTATTACATTGTTCTTCATCTTTTTTGTAACCTTTTGGAAGACCTAGGAAGGTCATCCAAGTTTGGGTACCAAAATGTACATTTGCAAAGGGTTGAATCAATAACCCTCAGGAACGTACTACAAATGCATGATTTCTATATGCTATAAATTGCTATTTCTTTATATTCTTTACATGTACAGTTGATATAATTTGCAAAATAAAGGGGGAGAGAGGGCATGATCGGAGAATTTAAGGGGGAGACAACGATACTTCAAAATTCAAACTTCGAATTTCCGCATAATTGGAGGGAGAGCAATTATATTTAAATCATGAACCAGTGTTATTTTGTAAATCACCAAAAGAAGGAGATTGTCGAGAAAAAGAGTTTGAGTGATTTACAAATACATGATTTAAATACTACGTGTTTACGAAATATGTTACTTGACACGTTTTTGGTATATACATGCCTCATATGCTTTATATATATTGTTTCCGTACTAACAAGCCATGAAACGTTAAAGCTTACATCATATGGCAAACATTTGCTGTCTTTGAACTATTTTCAAGTGCCACAATTAATGAACTAAACTAGTTCATTAAGTAAAGTACATAAGTTGATGAATTAACTAGTTCATTAAATAGAGACATATTTTGACAAAGCTTTATGGAAACAAATTTGGAAATGGAAAGTCCCCTTCCTAATCATCTCACGCGCCTACATATATATATTATATATATATTCAGATTTTTTTAAAAAAAGGCACAATACATATATATTCTGACGTACTACCGACACGTTACATATATTACAAATGTACGTCAACGTCACATCACTATATACACCTCATATTTATGAGTATATTCAGGTCTTATATCATATGATATAAGTCATGGTGATGACAAAATTATAGCGACACGTTACAAGGTTATAAACCGAAAATTGTCGTATCGGGTGACTACCAAAACTTCACCGACATGTCATGTACTTGCCATGTAAAGATGGCCAGCCCATATACTTCAAAAATATCCAAAACGTTCATTGATCACATGTTAAATTTAGCCACTAAATCATTCCATGTTGGCACACACAAAGGTAGGAGAATTGAACTATTTCTTAGGGATTCAAATAAAACAAACCCCTAAAAGAATTCACATTAGCCAACTTAGGTATGTCAATGATATGATTAAGAAGTTTGGATTGGAAGAATTGAAACCAACACCTACCCCTATGAGTGTTAGCACCAAACTAGACAACGATGAAAATGGTAAATCTTTTGATGACTCACTTTATAGATCTATGATTGGATCACTATTATAATTAACCGTATCAAGACCTTATACAATGTTTAGTGTTTGTATGTGTGCTAGGTTTCAATCTTGTCCTAAGGTGTCACATTACAATACAGTGAAAAAGATCTTTAGAGATCTTAAACACACACCTTACTCAGGACGGTATGATAGAAGCGCTAAGTTGGAACTGTATGCCTATAGTGATGTTGATTATGATGGTTGCAAATTAGATAGAAAATCCACTAGTGGCAGATGTCAATTTATAGGAACCAACTCGATTTCATGGTTTTCTAAAATGCCAGCTAGTGTTAGCACTTTCTACCACCGAAACCGAGTAATCAGCTATAAGGCAGAGATCGTATAGACGCGAATCTTGTCGGGCTCCAATTCTGTTACAACTCACAAAGTGAGCGTTAGGTAGGCACAGAACTTTCTTATACCTGGATGAATCCCTTAGTATGAACCATAAGGTGAAAAGAAGATAAATATGCCCCAAGCCAGGCTGAGTAACTGTGTCTGGCCGAACTGATCTGGACCAGACATATCGCCAAATCTCGGTGACTTCTCTCTTATGGCTCATTAGGTAAAGGAAGTGATATGGTATCCTTCCAACCACGGCAAAGGTTCATCTTGGCCTTAGGGCTTATCAGGGGTCTACTTCGGTGTGCATATCCACTTCACAGTCGACCTCGGTCCTAAGGCTTGTTAGGGGTTTACCTTAATACTTTCAAGACTTCAGCTCAGGCTAAATGTCCTTCCACGTTGCAGGTTCAACTATTTGCTATCTAATTATCTTAAAGGAATCTTGAATGTGACAAGTTTCACACCTCAGTAAGACGGATCCTGGAGTCCAGATCGATAATAAAGGGGGAGATATAAACATGATTTTAGTTGTTAAGTCATGATAATATGTTAAGTTCGATTGGTATAAGTTTTAATTAGTGTTAAATTTAGTTGTTAAGTCATGATAATTTGTTAAGTTCAATTGGTATAAGTTTTAATTAGTTTTAAATTGGCTTGAAGCATAAATTAAGGGGTAGAGTATAAGTTGAGGGGGAGCATATGACCCCATATGTCAAAAACATGAGATTTGAAAGTTTGAAAACAATTGGTATAAAATTGATGCAACAATTGGTAACCGGTGAGGTTTTCAAAACAATTCAATTGGTATAAAATTGGAAGATGTGTGATAAACAATCGGTAAAAAGTCTAAAAAGTTGTGACATTAAAATCATGTTAAATTATTTTGAAAATCATCCAAAAGGGAGTAATGTTGAGAAATATGTTTGGATAATTTTCAAGGTCATGATTTAAGTTATGGATACTTAAAAATGTCACACATATTGTTATAAATGATTAAAAGTTGAAAAAGTGAAAAAAATGACATCAATCTCTCAGGTTGTTGCACTTCGATCGATCGATGTACTTAGATCCCTCATATCGATCGATCCATGTAAGGCAGAGAAAAACCAAGACCTTACTGTGAGACATCAATCTATAAACCTGAGACACATCGATCGATCAATGTACATCGAACCCTCACTTCGATCGACCGATGTAGGTCAGAGACAAACTCTTGAACTCATTGTGAGACATCGATCTCTGAAGCTGAGGCACTTCGATCGATCGATGTCTAGGATTTTTAGAAATATTTTTTAAAATGTGATAAAATGGTTGTTTTCATTTGTACATGATTTATATATGTTCATTATGTTTATAGTATGGGTTTTTGATGATTATAAATGTCTTGTGACTAATGTGCCGTGGAAGTTTCTACAACTTACCAAAAAGGCAAAATCGGCATTTTGAGTTTGTGTAGGTACTTGATATGGTGACAATGTTTCAAGGACACATTTATATCTTATTTATCCTCACAAAGGTGTTATTATATTTATTTCTGACTATCCGGATCATTTCTGGAGATTTCTCTCACTAGGGGTAGTTTAATCATTTTATCCCTGAGAGCAGTTTTGATATTTTTACACAAGGAATATCTTGAATATATTGTTATCTTCATTCTAAATCTCCTTTATGATTATCTTAAAGATTATTTGGTGGTTTTCTATTATTTCACTCAATTGATGATATTATCGACAGTAGCGGGATATGTGACGAATTGTGATGTCACATTCTATTTTTTCCTTGAAGACCTTCTTATATGTGTTATTGGAGAGTCTCAATCATCATTTTTCAGAGATTTTAAAGCTGTTAATGGTGTGGAATTCATCACAACATATAAGCAGAAATTTTGGGAATTTCGATATTATATGTTGGCATAATCTTGTCATCTATTATTTGTTCATTTCTACTTCAAAATCTGAGTTTATATACATATATGCAGCGTCAAAAACGAGTATATACATGTGGAAATGATGGTGTACTCATTTTATGACTTTGTGTCAAGTGGACCAACCAAAAAGAAGCTAGTTGACAATAGGAAATTTCAAATTGTAGCCAACGGCTACAAGGCTGTTTTGGACTTTTGAAGCTCCTCACATGCCTATTCTCATGGCAAGAAGTTGAGTTTATAGTTGAGAAGTTATGTCATCTTATCCTACTATATTATCTTCATTATTTTCAAGACAAATTGAGGTGGAAATTTCAGCCAAATGAATGTCCAAGGTGGGCCAATTATGTTGTTACATTTTGCCAAGTGTACAAGGTGATTATGTGGCCAACCAATGACGTGAATACACTTAAGCATTGACGATGAAGATGGTGACAGATTGGATTTCTTATCTACAAGGCTCATTTCACCCTATAAATAGAAGGCAAAGATGAAGAAGAAGAACACACAACTTTCAAGCAAACTTGAAAATCATTCTTGTTATTCTCTTCTTCTTGATTCTTTATTTGTGTAACTAAGATGTTTCATTTCTTGTTGTTTTTGAGCTACATATACGAGCCTTCTTGGATTATATTTGTAAGATTGATTATCCAAATCTATATGGCTACTCAATAGGTGGTAGAGGTGTTGCAACCAAGAGTTGCATAGAGGTGTTCATCAAAATCTTGAATAGGGTTGGTGTTTAACCCAAGGATCAATCTTGGTTCCTGTTGTAATTGTGTTCATACCATACTGAAATCCAAGGAAAGGTGTTCTTTGGGACTGGAGTAGGTCACATTGACCGAACTAGTATAAATCTTTGGTGTTTTTTTCCTTCTTTACACTTTTTCTGTTTTTCTGCCCGTTTTCACTGCAGATTTCACAAAATTTCTCACGTTTTGAAAAAATAGCCAAACACTTTCAAAATTCGTGAGTTTTGGTGGAGATGTATCCCAAGGTAATTTCTATATCTTTTGGGTGTGCAGCAACGTTGTTCTTTCACTTCCTTTTTTCTTTCATATGTTTTGTTTAATCTGGTTATTGTTATGTGACTTTTTTTCCCTTCTACTCCATCTTTTTAGGCTTCTACTATCATATTGTTATCTATCATTTGAAACAAGAATCACTTGATTTGAGGAAGGGAATGTTATTCTTTCAGTCGTTGCAAGATAACTGCTCTAATCTGGCTATAATCTGACCAGTTTTGTGAAAACTTGAATACTGTTTTAATAAAGACTTGTTTATGGTCAGGGCCTTTTGGAAACATAAACTAGACATCCTAAGGATTGTTTTGAGATAAAGATCAACCTTTTTGGTGGAGTATTCAAAGGGAAACACGTTTTTAAATTTTAGCAACATTCTGTCCAATTAAGTCTAGATTGACCACCTGAATCTTTTTATTTGTTTCAAGGGCCAAACAATCTTATTTTTATCTAATTTTTGGACAGAGTCTTTTCAAGACATTGAAGTTAATTTTTGAAAATTTTCATAATTTTTGGAGTTGTATACACTGAGTTTTGAATTTTTCAAACACGGGTACTGAATATACTTTGGCTTAAACAACAACTTAGTGATTTAGGCATTAAAATGAATAAGATTCCAGTTTTATGTGATACCACGAGTGCAATCAATCTTTCTCGGAATCCGGTGCTTCATTATAAGGCCAAACACATTGAGGTAAGATACCATTTCCATCAAGATCATGTTCAAAATGGTGACACAACCTTAGATCATGTAAGAACTGATCATCAAATAGCTGATATTTTCACCAAAGCCCTTAATGAAGCTACTTTTGAACACTTATGAGCCAAGTTAGGTATAATAACATACAATACCATTGCATAACTCTATCTTAAGTTCATTAAGTGAAGTACTTAGTTAATTAAACTAAGTAGTTCATTAAAGGAAGCTACATTTGGACAAGGCACAAAGGCAACAAGACTAAGAAAGAAAAGTCTCCTCCTCTCATCACTCATATACACGTATAAACATATATAAATATATATATTTTCAGATTTTTTGAAAAAGGCACATACACATGTATTCCAACGTACTACCGACACGCTATATATTTTACGTACGTACGTTAACATCACACCACCATACTTAACCCATATTTATGAGCACATTCAGGTCTTATATCATATGGTATAAGTCATGGTGATGACAAATTAAATACGACACGTTAAAAGGTTCTAAACCAAAAATTGTTGTATCGGGCGAATACCAAAACTTCGCCAATGTGTCACGTACTTGCCATAAATAGATGGCCAGCCCCTACACCTCAAAAATCTTTAAAATTTTCGTGGGTATGATGATGGTCACAGCCATAAAATCATTCCATGTTGGCACACACAAATCACCCCATATTAAGGCCAAATTGTGGAGATACCAATTTCAATTTTGTCACATGTTAATGGCGCCACTTTAAGACCAGCCAAGTGCTGAATATTAAAGTTTATATTATGTATATTATGTGTAACATAATATATATAACATGTGCAAAAAGTTGGAATTTAATTAGAGAAAAATCGGGTAATCGATAAACATCGAAAATTCGGTTTTCTACATACACAACACATGGAACGTATTTGGCACATCATACGACACGTATCTAGACACTTTTTACATATGTCATACATCTCAAAGTGTTATAGAAAATTAAATTAAGGGATGATTGGAATATACCATGTGTGTATTATTAAATGTGAACTATTTTACAAAGTTTGCAAAAAATAAAATTCAGCACATGTACATACATATCATACACGCCTATACAGCTGAGATGGAGCATATGTGGAGCCTTGTTGGCATATTTATTGGTCAAGAATCAATCATACAATGTTGGCGATTTAAAGAAAGAAGCTACAAAAAGGTAATGTTTCAAATTTTATCTCATTTGATACACATGCTGAAAATTTCAGCATGTGCACAAAGAGCTGGCCGATTTTCACCATTGATGAGCATATATTTTGGTTGAAACATGTGATTAATTGGAAGAAGAATTGGAAGTAATTTGAATAAGATATGAATTCATAAATTGTGATATTTTGAATATCACCCATGCTGAAAATTTCAGCATGTGTGTGAATGCATCTTGGCCGAAATATTGGCCATGTTAGTGTCCAATTTCATTTCCAAGATTGATAAGAATATTGTCTACTAATTGGTGATTTATTTTAAGAGAAAAATCAAAGAGAATTTGGTAGTAATTTGAATTAAAGAACCATGTATCACATGCTGAAATTTCAGCATGTCAAGTTCTACTAATGGCCGATTTTCTCACCTTGTTTGGAAAAATATTATCTTGCTTGATTTGGGTGATAATCTTATGAGTTATGGCAACTATTTTGTGTTGATTTTGGCACATGTTTTTATTGGAATTCTCATATTTTCCAAGTCATCAAATGATGACAACATTCAACCAATCAATGAGTGCCAAGTAAACAAAAGTTAAATGATCATCCAATGAGGAGGTGCCAAGTAAGCAAGATCATGTCATAATGATGCCACACATTCTCCCAAGGACTTGGAAGACAATTTTCAAGAAGGGGAGAGCACCAAGGGTGGACGGCTATGATGTTAAAAAGGAAGGAAGAAGAACACAACAAGAACAAGAACAAGTCTTGCAAATCAAGTGATCAAAAACGCCTACACTCTTCTTCTTCTACTCTCTCTTTCTTTCTTCTTCCTAAAAGCCTATTGTACTTATATTCATAATCTTCAATAGGCTTATCTTAGACCACCACACATTCTTTATCTTTGTAAAAGATTGATCAAGGTGTGATCAATCTTCAATTTTGCAAGGTGGTGGTGTTCGTGCGTATTGTATTCATCACACAAGGTTTGTAAAGGGTTGGAGTTGGTGTGTAACTCCATCAACCCTGTGGTAAGGTGTATTTGTGTTGTCTGATTAGTGTGAACCGAGGAAGGTGTTCCTCGAAGAATGGAGTAGGTTGTTTATAACCGAACCAGTATAAAATTCTTGGTGTCATTTATTTTCAGCAATTATATTCTGTTTCAGCACTGTTTACACTTTTTGATTAAGTTAGTAAAAAAAGTAAACATTTTTCAAAAATTACGAAACTTTCCAGAATCATACCCGCACATCTTAAAGTTAATTTGGCGCAAGTTTCAACCCTTTTGAACAAGTATAAGTCAATCAAACATCCAATGTTCTGAGACTAGTGCAGTCTGATTTTCAGGCTTGCAAAGGTTGAGACTTTGAGTGTATTTGACTAACTTCCCGAAAGAATTTTTCAACCCTGTTGCAACAAATTTAAAAATAACATATAAGGTGCTAGTGGTTAAAATTTTAGAGCATTTGGAGTTATGTACAAATAGGAATAAATTTTTCAAAACAGTCTACCGTTTCTGGCAGATTCGTGCAATCTGACCCCCAACAGTTTTTGAAGGGGTTAAAGGTTTAATTTAAATCTGAAATGTTTAGGAGACACTCATAACAGCTGAGGCTAAGTTGTCTCAAAATTTCAGAATTTTTGAAGACCTACAACCTGGTTTTAAAAACGTTTTAAAACTGGTCCTGAAAACAGAAACTGTTTTCAGAAGTTGAGTTCTTGAGTCAAAACAACTTTTAAAACCACACTTTCCGCACCAACTATTCAACCTCCCCCCCCCTTCTAGTGGTGCCTTGCAGATCCTACAAGTGATATCAGAGCACAGGAACACTCACTTCAAAGGATCCAACGATTCAGTGAGATGGCAACCACAAATCTCAAAACCGAGCAAGAAGGTATGTCGAGCCAAAGGCCTCCTCTTTTTGACGGTGAGTCGTTTATTCAATGGAAACTAAGAATGAAGCTTTTTCTTATGGCAATAGATATTGATCTTTGGTCTATTATAGAAGATGGTCCTTTTGTTCCATCTAAGATATCCACCGTAGACGGAGTCACACTAGAAATTGTTAAACCTAGACAAGAATATACAAGTGAGGATAAAAAGAAACTTAGCATGAATGCTAGGGCTATGAAATTACTCTTAAATGGATTAAGTAAGAGTGAGTCTAGTTATGGCTCAAACTTTCTAGTGCACAAGAAATTTGGAGAATACTCGAAATGAAACACGAAGGCACTAGTCAAGCAAAAGAGTCAAAGATAAACACGCTTATGTCCACACTTGAGTCGTTTAAATTATTGCCTAATGAATCTATTGTTGATATGGATCTTCGTTTGACTAACATCTATAATTCTCTTGAGTCTCTTGGTAAAGCCTTTACCATGCAGGAAAAGGTACAAAAAGTCTTGCGAAGCCTTCCATCCGAGGGGGACCCTAAATTAACCGCAATAGAAGAAAGCAAAGAAACGAACTCAATAAAGATGGAAGAGTTAATTGGATCAATTAAGTTTTATGAGAATAAACTCACCATACGGAAATCGAAACCATCTAAACAAGGTAAAGCTATTGCTTTTAAATCAAATGAATACGTCTCTACTTCTTCCGATCACGTAGATGATAGTGATTCTGAATCGGATAACAATGACCTAATCCTATTGGCTAAATGTTTAAGAAAATTTATGAGAAGGTCATTTAGAAACAAAAATAAGGGCACTTCGACTAAAAGAAATAAGAACAAGACAAATGACAAGGATGTTAAATGTTATGAATGCGGCAAACTTGGACATTTATCATATGACTGCCCTAATAAGGAAAATCAAACAAATAAATACCCTGACAAGGAACGGAACAAGAATAGACTCGTCTCAGAACCCAAGCAAAGGAAACGTGCTCTCAAAGTCTCCACTTGGAGTGATACATCGGATTCCGAGACTGAAACCAAAGAGGAGACTGCACAAGTATGCTTTGTCTCCAAAGCATCTAATGAGGTATCATCTGATTCTGATTCTGACTCTGAGCCTTCTTATGATGATCTTTTTAGTCAGTATTTAGAACTGCATAAATTCACTAAGACTCTCGCTAAAGAAAAGAAGCGATTAATTGAAGACAAGAAGATGTTAAAATCTTCTAACGAAAATCTTGTCGCTCAATTAAACGATTCTAAAGAAGAGTCATCATGCATCATCAATGCATTAAAGACAGAGATTTCATCATTGACCACTAAAAATAATGAAATGAAATCCGAGATTTCAAGTTTGCAATCAAGGAATACAGACTTAGAGAAAATGATGAAACAGTTTGATACGGGATCTAACATGCTGCATCGTATTATCTTATCACAAAAGCATGATAGTGATAAAACGGGTTTGGGATGTGTTGAGACAAATGAAGTATCCACCAAACCAACTAAGTTTGTCGTGTCTAAGAAAGTAGACACCCCAAAGCCAAAAACGGCGTCTAAGATGACGCAAAGACCTCTCCCTTCCTCACGACCCACATCCTCCTCATATCATGTGAAATACAATTTTGTGCCATATAGATATGAGAAGAAACAAGTAATGCATACACGTCATCCATTTCATTCATCTAGATTACGCACTACGCACACAAACATTAGGACATATCAAAAACGTCCTACATACAATGAGTGTAAAGGAGTTTTTGGCCAAAGGCCCAAAGTGCATTCACCACATGTTTATTACATTGCACCTTCATCTACATTCTTGCCATTTGCTAGACCGAGAAGGATCACCCAAGTATGGGTACCAAAAGGTACTTTTACCAAAAGGTGATTAACTAACTCGCAAGGACCCAAAGTTAAAAGGGTAACTAAATCATTTTTGCACATTGCAGGGAGCCCACACATCAAAAGATACATCTATAAAGTGGTTCCTTGATAGTGGCTGCTCGAGGCACATGACGGGTGACCCGAGCTTGTTCACGAAATTAAAGAAGGTCACAAAAGGCAGATCCGTGACCTTTGGAGATAACAACGAAGGCAAGATCATCGGAAAAGGTACAATCGGAAACCCAAGCACTCTTCAAATCTCCAACGTCTTTTTGGTAAGCAACTTATCCTATAATCTTCTTATCTTTTCGCAATTTATTGACAATGGTTTAGATGTGTGTTTCACTCACCTTATTGCAATATAATAAATAAAAATGGAGAAACTATTTTAAAAGGAAAACAAGAAGGAAATATTTTTACGCTTTCTATGGATGATATGTTAGACGTTTAAGTTAAATGTTTTATGTCAAACGAACCCAATGTAAATTTGTGGCATAGACGTTTAGGACACATTGGCATTTCCTTACTAGAAAAACTCCAACAAAAGAACCTAGTACGAGGATTGCCTACACTTGATTTAGACAACTTTCAGTTGTGTGAATCTTGCATAAAAGGCAAACAAACACGCGAGTCACTTAAGCCTAAGAATGAAATAAGCACGACTAGAGTCTTAGAACTATTACATATTGATTTGTTTGGTCCTAGTCGCACTACAAGCCTTGGTGGGCATCACTATGCATGCGTGATTGTTGATGATTTTTCTCGTTATACTTGGACTCTATTTCTTGCACATAAGGATGATAGTGCCATTGAGATTGCGAAATTGGTCAAACAACTTGAAAATCAATACGGTGTCAATGTGAAAAAGATAAGAAGCGATAGAGGCGGTGAATTTAAAAACAAGGATATGATTTCATTTTGCGAAGAAAAAGGAATCAAGTATGAGTTTTCGCCACCTAGAACTCCACAATTAAATGGAGTAGTAGAAAGAAAGAATCGAGCATTACAAGAAATCGCTAGGGCTCTGTTATGCGAAAATAAATTGCCTAGATTTTTGTGGGCGGAAGCCGTAATTGTGCATGCTACATAGTAAATCGCTTATCTATTAGAAAGAAAATAAACAAGGCGCCTTATGAGATATTGAATGATCGCATGCCTAAGATTGACTATTTTCGTGTGTTTGGATGTAAACGTTTTGTTTTAAATACAAAAGATAATTTAGATAAATTTGAATCCAAGTCAATTGAATGCATTTTTGTTGGATATTCGATAAATTCAAAGGCATATAGATGTTATGATCCTCTCAATAGACAAATAATAGAATCTATTCATGTGAAGTTCAATGAATTTGGTGAGATTGATAAAGATAAAGAATATGATGATGATTTTGAATTGAAACCCATGTTGAATGAAGATGATGGCACGTTTGATATGCATGATATGCATGATACACTAGAAATGCATGATCACTTAAAAGTGCATGATAACATAGAAAATAATCAACCAAGATGGCATAGAGATCACCCACATGATCTCATCATAGGCGACATCACTCACGGTGTGCGACCACGTAGAAGAATAACTTCGGATGAAATAAATCAATTCCATGCTATGATTTCTGAAATTGAACCCATAAATGTGCATGATGCTTTGAGTGATTCTTCTTGGATTGATACTCTGCATGATGAGCTTAATCAATTTGTTAGAAATGATGTATGTGATTTAGTTCCACGACCACAAGATAAGACCATAATAGGCACAAAGTGGGTGTTTAGAAATAAAATGAATGAAGAAGGAAAGGTCGTTAGAAATAAAGCTAGACTTGTAGCATAAGGCTATAATCAAGAAGAAGGAATTGACTATGATGAAACATTTGCACCCGTAGCACGTCTAGAAGCTATACGACTTTTACTTGCCATTGCTTGCATGAAAGATTTCAAATTGTATCAAATGGACGTAAAAAGTGCATTCCTACATGGATTCATACAAGAAGAGGTATACGTGAAGCAACCACCCGGTTATGAAGATTTGAAACATCCCGATCATGTGTACAAACTAAAGAAGGCACTATACGGACTAAATCAAGCACCTAGAGCATGGTATGATCGTTTTGCTACTTTTCTTTTAGAAAATGGTTTCAAACGAGGTACTATAGATAGTACATTATTTTTGAAACAAGATAAATCGGATTTACTTATTATTCAAATCTACGTTGATGATATTATTTTCAGTTCTACCTCACACAAACTTGTTAAAGATTTTGAAAATTGCATGAAATCCGAATTTGAAATGTCTATGGTTGGTGAAGTTAACTATTTTCTTGGCTTGCAGATTAAGCAAACGAGTAAAGGCATTCACATAAGTCAAGCTAAATATGTAAATGACATTATTAAAAAATTCAACTTTGAAAATTTGAAACCATCCCCCACCCATATGAGTGTCACTACTAAATTGGATAAAGATGAACATGGTAAAGATTTTGATAATGCCTTATATAGATCTATAATTGGTTCTTTGCTATATCTTACTTCTAGTAGGCCTGATATCATGTTTAGTGCATGCATGTGTGCACGTTTTCAAAGTCAACCTAAGGTGTCTCACTATAATGCGGTAAAAAGAATATTCCGTTATATTAAGCACACACCCACCTTAGGTATTTGATACGATAAAGATTCTGAATTTAATTTACATGCTTATACTGATGCAGATTACGGTGGCTGTAAAATAGATAGAAAGAGCACAAGTGGCACTTGCCAATTTATAGGAAACTCACTTATTTCATGGTTTTCCAAAAACAAGCAAGCGTTGCTTTGTCCACTACTGAGGCTGAGTACATGGCACTTAGCCTTTGCTGCACATAGTTGTTATGGATAAAACAACAACTCTCGGACTTTGGAATTACCGTCAATAAAATTCCTATATATTGTGATAGTATGAGTGCAATTAACCTGTCTGAAAACCCCGTGTTACACTCTAAGGCCAAGCACATAGAAGTACGCTACCACTTTCTTCGTGATCACGTAAATAATGGAAATATTGTCATAGATCACGGACGCACAGAGGCACAAGTAGTGGATATTTTCACTAAAGCCTTAAATCAAGCCACGTACGAATCTCTTCGTTCTAAATTATGCATGATTTCTACTGATGTGATTTGATTTGATTCTCTTTCCTTATTTACAGGCATCTTTTGATTTACTTTCCAAAATAAAGGGGGAGAGAAAGCATGATTTAAGGGGGAGAGATATACTGATTGCATAAATCAAGGGGCAGCGGATTTGAAATTTAAAATTCAAATTTTGAATTTATGCATGATTGAAGGGGGAGCGATAGAATTTAAATCATGAGTATAGGTTATTTTAAAAATCATCAAAAGGGGGAGATTGTAGAGAAAAAGGGGTTTGAGTGATTTCTAAATACATGATTTAAATGTGCTTAAAAACGTGTATAACATAAATGTGCATGATATATTGCATATAACATGCCTTATATAGTTCAAATATAATGTTGACGTACTAACGAGCCATGAAGCGTTAAAGCTTACATCAAATGGCAAACATTTGTTGTGTTTATACTATTTTCAGGTGCCACCATTAATAAACTAAACTAGTTCATTAAGTGAAGTACTTAGTTAATTAAACTAAGTAGTTCATTAAAGGAAGCTGCATTTGGACAAGGCACAAAGGCAACAAGACTAAGAAAGGAAAGTCTCCTCCTCCTCTCATCACTCATATACACGCATGAACATATATAAATATATATATTTTCAGATTTTTTGAAAAAGGCACATACACATGTATTCCAACGTACTACGGACACGCTATATATTTTACGTACATACGTTAACGTCACACCACCATACTTAACTCATATTTATGAGCATATTCAGGTCTTATATTATATGATATAAGTCATGGTGATGAAAAATTAAATACAACACGTTAAAAGGTTCTAAACCAAAAATTGTCGTATGGGCGAATACCGAAACTTCGCCAACGTGTCACGTACTTGCCATAAATAGATGGCCAGCCCCTACACCTCAAAAATCTTTAAAATTTTCGTGGATATGATGATGGTCACAACCATAAAATCATTCCATGTTGACACACACAAATCACCCCACATTAAGGCCAAATTGTGGAGATTCCAATTTCAAATTTGTCACATGTTAATGGCGCCACTTTAAGACCAGAAAAGCGCTGAATAATAAAGTTTATATTATGTATATTATGTGTAACATAATATATATAACATGTGAAAAAAGTTGGAATTTAATTAGAGAAAAATCGGGTAATCGATAAACATCGAAAATTCGGTTTTCTACGTACACAACACATGGAACGTATTTGGCACATCATACGACACGTATCTAGACACTTTTTACATATGTCATACATCTGAAAGTATTCTAGAAAATTAAATTAAGGGCTGATTGGAATATACCATGTGTGTATTATTAAATGTGCACTATTTTACAAAGTTTGCAAAAAAAAAATAAAATTCAGCACATGTACATACATATCATACACGCCTATACAGCTGAGATGGAGCATATGTGGAGCCTTGTTGGCATATTGATTGGTCAAGAATCAATCATACAATGTTGGTGATTTAAAGAAATAAGCTACAAAAAGTTAATGTTTCAAATTTTATCTCATTTGAAACACATGCTGAAAATTTCAGCATGTGCACAAAGTGCTGGCCGATTTTCACCATTGATGAGCATATATTTTGTGTCTTGAAACATGTGATTAATTGCAAGAAGAATTGGAAGTAATTTGAATAAGATATGAATTCATAAATTATGATATTTTGAATATCACACATGCTGAAAATTTCAGCATGTGTGTGAATGCATCTTGGCCAAAATATTGGCCATGTTAGTGTCCAATTTCATTTCCAAGATTGATAACAATATTGTCTACTAATTGGTGATTTATTTTAAGAGAAAAATCAAAAAGAATTTTGTAGTAATTTGAATTAAAGAACCATGTATGTAGCGCCCCAACCCGGACAGCGTAATCCAAACCGGCGCACCCGTCGTAGCTTACTGGGAATACTACAAGACGTCTCATCTCTCGAGTACACATCCTCAGTGACGTCAGAGAAATAAGTGCAGAAACACGTATCTCATAAATCTAAACCATCATTGCGGTACACCAAAAGATAAAGTGACTATCAATAACTGTTTATGGACGCATCCATCTAAATCTTCAAATGAAATAAGAAAAGAAATAACAATAATCAGTCTAAAACAATTCCCAACATGCATCTAAGCATCCCATTCTGCCCACTCGCCATCGTCCTCAATGAATATCATATCATAGCTAGGCTCATCTGCAAAACAAAGGTAGTACCCTTAGCGAAAAATGCTAGCAAGTAACCCGCTTATAAGATATACGGGATCAACACCTGGCAAGACATGAGTAATAAATAGTTCAAACGATTGGCGGGACACATGTCTTGTATACTTTCAAGAGCATATATTTAATAGCATAAAAACATAAGAACAGTGCTTTATAAACATTTGACAGTTCACTAGCAATCAAGTCACGAATCAATCATACCGTAACGACTCACGTGATGCATGACAAAATATGCACTACACTACACAGTCACAAATGCATATGCAATTTCTTTTCAAAACAGTGCAATGCATGTCACAATGTCCGGCCACATAAATTTATACCCTGTGGTGGATCATGTCTTATATTTCCATCCCATGACACGGTTTGTGGGTCTTGGCCATTCAGTAATGGCTTCTATCTTCTTAGGATCCACAGAAATCCCATCCTCCGAAATCACGTGACCGAGAAAGGCTACATTTCTTAGCCAAAATTCACACTTGCTGAATTTGGCATAAAGCTTTTGTTGCCTCAAAATTTGTAACACCACTCTTAAGTGTTCAGCATGGGCTTGCTCGTCGGGGGAGTAGACCAAAATGTCATCGATGAACACCACTACGAATTGGTCCAACTGCTCTCGGAATACGGTGTTCATCAAGTCCATGAAGGCTGCTGGAGCATTAGTTAATCCAAAAGGCATCACCAAGAATTCATAATGCCCGTATCGAGTCCGAAAAGCGGTCTTAGGTACATCTCCTGCTTTCACAAGCAGCTGATGGTACCCCTGACGAAGATCAATCTTTGAAAACCATCAGGCTCCTTTTAGTTGATCAAATAAATCCTCGATCCTTGGCAGAGGATATTTGTTCTTGATGGTGATTTTATTCAACTCTCTGTAATCAATGCACAGTCTCATACTGCCATCTTTCTTCTTTACAAACAATAGTGGAGCTCCCCATGGTAATACACTGGGGCGAATAAACTTCTTATCTAGCAGCTCATGAAGTTGTCCCTTTAGCTCCTTAAGTTCAGCTGGAGCCATTCTGTAAGGTGCCTTATATATGGGCTCGGCTCTGGGAATCAAGTTAATCTCAAACTCCACTTCTCTTGATGGCGGAACTCCCAGTAAGTCATCCGGAAATACGTCCTCAAATTCATTGATTACCGGAATCTGATCCATGGAGGGAACTTCTTGCTTAGCATCTACTGCATACACCATAAATCCCTCTGCTCCTTTTTGCAAAGCCTTAAAAGCCTTAATAGCCGTCAAGTATATCTTCTTTGGGGCTTTTGTTAACTTGACGTTTCCTTGTACCATTATTTCATTCATCTCAGGGTCCTTAACGGTCACTTGCTTAAGTTTACAGTCAATATTGGCATGATTCTTGGTCAGCCAATCCATGCCCAATATCACATCAAAATCCTTCATCGGAATTGGAACTAATGTCACCGAAAACATCTTTCCATCCAATTCCAATTCACAATCTTTGTACTGGTGGTGAGAAACCAGCACTTGTTCGCCTGCTGCCTGCACCCTGAAGGGGGTTTCAAGCCATTCGGGTAGACAGTCGAGTCCTTTGGCGAATCGCTTAGAAATGAAGGAGTGACTCGCTCTGCTATCAAACAATACGTTTGCAGGTACTTTATTAACTAGAATCACACCTAAACACAAAAAGTGTAGCACATAAAGGTTTTCACATAAGGCACATTTAATCTCCAACTTAAACAACTAAATTTCAACTTAAGCAACTAATATTTAACTTAAGTCGTACCTGTCACAATGTCGGTGTCCTCCTGTACTTCAGCATCCGTCATTGCATGGACTCGCGCGTTGGGCCTGCCTCTCTGCTGCTGTGCTGACCCTGCTTCTGCTTGTGGCTTGGGTTTTCACTCGGGGCAATCTTTTATCCTATGGCCCGTCTTCCCACACTTGAAGCATGCTCCTGATTTCTTCCAACATTCACCCACATGTCTTTTCTGGCAGTGTGGGCATACTGCTGGTGCTTGACGGTCTGACTGGGTCTGTTGTGGTGCCCTCAGAGCTGGCCCTGTCTGCGCTTTCCTAGGAATCTTGACCCAAGGTCCGGGTCTACCACCACTTCTTTCTTCCCTGGGCCTCTTGCTAGACTCGTCACGAGCCTCTCTAGGCTGTGACCTGCGCATGTCACTCTCCATGCGGTAACATGCGTCCAACATTTCTTCAAAAGTTTTCAAGCTAGACCCCGCTATAGCAGTCCGTATGCGGGGGTTCAACCCTTCCTCGAATTTCAGCATTTTCATCCTGTTGTTTTCCAACACCATGGGCTTAAATTTTCCCAAGGCCTGGAATCTATCGGCGTAATCAGAAACGGACATCCTCCCTTGTTCAAATTTGTCAAACTGCCTCATCTTCTCCAAAATGGCAGTCTCAGGCACATAGTAATCTTTGTAGGCCTGTACAAACTGTCTCCACAGGATAGGAGGAGTCATCTTTGGCAGAATACCATTCCACCATGTGTTGGCTCTGCCGATCAGTAAGGGCGTGGCGACATCAACCTTGAGTTCCTCAGGCACTTGCACAAGCCTGAAGCACTTTTCCACCTCGTCTAGCCAAAATCCGGCCCCTCTGGGTCAGTGGTCCCTTCAAAGGTGGGGGCATGCATCTTCTGCATCTCTCCAATATAATACCTTATACCATGCTGAGGGGGTGGTGGAGGAGGTTGTTGTTGTTGCTGTTGCTGTTGAGCAACTCCTTGTGCTATCACTATGATAGCGTCTATCAATGCCTGGGGTACTAACACTAGTGGTGGTGGAGGGTTATCGTTCCCGTTGCCACCGTTTCCCTGATGATCTCTTCTGGGAGGCATTGTCTGCAAGATCACGCTTATTAGCATTCAGTCATTCTAAAGATAATACTGAAAGCCCTTATGCGTTGTACAGGACGGAACTCGTAAAATAAATAACATAACATTTATTGCTTAAATGTTATCGCGCTCGCATACACCCATCACAGTCAAACTTACATCTAAGGTCACATACTTAGACCTAAAGATCAGCTTAGGATCAAAATCATAACTTAAGACTCTACATGATATAACCTAGGTCTCCGAGGTAGATCTGAAGCCTAGTCTCTAATACCACCTGTAGCGCCCCGACCCGGACAGCGGAATCCAAACCGGTGCACCCGTCGTAGCTTACTGGGAAGACTACAAGACGTCTCACCTCTCGAGTACACGTCCTCAGTGACGTCAGAGAAATAAGTGCAGAAACACGTATCTCATAAATCTAAACCATCATTGCGGTACACCAAAAGATAAAGTGACTATCAATAACTGTTTATGGACGCAGTCATCTAAATCTTCAAATGAAATAAGAAACAAAATAACAAGAATCAGTCTAAAGCAATTCCCAACATGCATCTAAGCATCCCATTCTGCCCACTCGCCATCGTCCTCAATGAATATCATATCATAGCTAGGCTCATCTGCAAAACAAAGGTAGTACCCTTAGCGAAAAACGCTAGCAAGTAACCCGCTTATAAGACATACGGGATCAACACCTGGCAAGACATGAGTAATAAATAGTTCAAAGGATTGGCGGGGCACATGTCTTGTATACTTTCAAGAGCATAGATTTAATAGAATAAAAACATAAGAACAGTGATTCCTAAACATTTGACAGTTCACTAGCAATCAAGTCATGAATCAATCATACCGTAACGACTCACGTGATGCATGACAAAATATGCACTACACTATACAGTCACAAATGCATATGCAATTTCTTTTCAAAACAGTGCAATGCATGTCACAATGTCCGGTCACATAACATTATACCCTGTGGTGGATCATGGCTTATATGTCCATCCCATGACACACCAACTTTATACCCTATAATACTCCACGGCTTATATTTCCATCCCGTGTCACATTACAACCAACTTTATACCCTGTAACGCTCCACGGCTTATATTTCCATCCCCTGTCACCTTACAGGCAACTTTATACCCTGTAATGCTCCATGGCTTATATTTCCATCCCGTGTCACATTACAGCCATTTTCACAAACTTTTCACCCTGTACCGAAGCACAGTTCTTTTCAAAACATTATGCAAATGCAAGTACCATGATGCAAGACTCCTCATATCAATCACATTCTTTAATCACATACCTCAAATCATGTTCACATAGCAATCAATAACACAAGGCCCATCTTACTCACACACTCGAGCTTATTCTTCACGGCAGGTCGACATCACCTAATCATTGATTCTAGGACTCAAGACTAATGTAAGAACCCTCACATTCATCCTTTGAACTCTGTAAGGCCACATACGTTCATTCCTAACCCCTTAGGTCATTCATGTTGAAGTTCCATTCGAATACCCTACGCATTCTCCTCATTGGATTCACCATCTTAAGTCATGTTCCCAAGACTTAGACTAACTTCAATCAGGTCCTAAGAAGTCCCTAAGGTCACCCAAAGGGTCCCCTAGCTTCCCTCTTTCTTCCCGTATTTTCCCACAAAACTTAAGGACATCGTACCCTCACGTCGATCGATGTGACTTCATACCCTTACATCGATCGATCGATGTCCATCAGAGAACATCGATCTCTCACCCCATTCTACATCGATCGATCGAAGTGACTTCGAACCCTCACATCGATCGATCGAAGTTCATCAGAGAACATCGAACCCTCAACCCCTTATTCGTCGATCGATCGATGTCTATCTGAGAGACATCGATCCCTCACTCAGCTTAAATCGATCGATCGATGTCCATCTGAGGCACATCGATCGCTCATCCATCAGACATCGATCGATCGATGTCTGCGTTCTCCAGAATTCTTACTGCGTTTTCTGCAGAACTGCAGATCTAACTCCCAAACGTTTTTCCAACTTTCTACCCACCATTCAAGCCTAAAATACACTATCAATCCATACTTAATTCATCAACACAAACCCTTCTCAAACCAATCACGGATCCAAAAACACATATCATTCATCAAACAAACCCAAAAGATCTCACCTTTCCTCCCCTTTTTCCCTGTCCAATCGGAAATAGCACATTGGGGATTCAAGGGGATTGGGTTTTGCATGATCTCATAAAATCAACAACAACCACAATGATTTGAACATATAATGGCCAAAATCTGAAACCAAAACACATAAAGCACATATAAATTCACAGAAAGAAATTACTGCACGGTGATCCAATTTGATATCAAAAGTAGGCCTTTTTCTTTTGCAAAACGTAAGAACTTATAAGATGATTACTTGCCTTTGATTACTTGAAGGAGAGTCGAAGAACGAATGAAGAACAGATTGTGTTCTTGAAGGGTCTTCGCCTAGGGTTGGAGATGAGAGAAATATCGCCTGAAGAGGGGGAGGGAAATCGCCAATGGAGAGGAGTGGGGAAGTGGCGTCCGTTTTCTTGTGGTGGAATAGGAAAACTGACGACTTGTCAGTTTGATATGGGAGGGATGGAATTTGAGTTTCTAAATTATATCTTTTATCTCATTTATCTTAAAGGATTAATTTCTAATATTTAATTCTAAAATTAAATACTACTTAATTCCACATTTAATCCTTTCAATAAATTCCAATTAATCCTAATACTTAATTCTTAAATCATTATCATTAATTGTCCTTAACCCATTTAATTTCCGTTTATCCTTTATTTATTTTACGGAGGGTGCGGGGCATAACAATGTATCACATGCTGAAATTTCAGCATGTCAAGTTCTACTAATGGCCGATTTTCTCACCTCGTTTGGAAAAATATTATCTTGCTTGATTTGGCTGATAATCTTATGAGTTATGGAAACTATTTTGTGTTGATTTTGGCACATGTTTTTAGTGGAATTATTGGATTTTCCAAGTCATCAAATGATGACAATATTCAACCAATCAATGAGTGCCAAGTAAACAAAAGTTAAATGATCATCCAATGAGGAGGCGCCAAGTAAGCAAGATCATGTCACAATGATACCACACATTCTCCCAAGGACTTAGAAGACAATTTTCAAGAAGGGGAGAGCACCAAGGGGGGACGGCTATGATGTTAAAAAGGAAGGAAGAAGAACAAAACAAGAACAAGAACAAGTCTTGCAAATCAAGTGATCAAAAATGCCTACGCTCTTCTTCTTCTACTCTCTCTTTCTTTCTTCTTCCTAAAAGCCTATTGTACTTATATTCATATTATTGAATAGGCTTATCTTATACCACCACACATTCTTTATCTTTGTAAAAGATTGATCAAGGTGTGATCAATCTTCAATTTTGCAAGGCGGTGGTGTTCGTGCGTATTGTATTCATCACACAAGGTTTGTAAAGGGTTGGAGTTGGTGCGTAACTCCATCAACCCTGTGGTAAGGTTTATTTGTGTTGTATGATTAGTATGAACCGAGGAAGGTGTTCCTCGAAGACTCGAGTAGGTTGTTTATAACCGAACCAGTAAAAAATTCTTGGTGTCATTTACTTTCAGCACTTATATTATGTTTCAGCACTGTTTACACTTTTTGATTACGTTAGTAAAAATAGTAAACGTTTTTCAAAAATTACGAAACTTTCCAGAATCATACCCACACATCTTAAGGTTAATTTGGCAGAAGTTGCAACCCTTTTGGACAAGTATAAATCAATCAAACTTCCAAAGTTCTGAGACTAGTGCAGTCTGATTTTCAGGCTTGCAAAGGTTGAGAATTGTATCGTAATTGACTAACTTCCCAAAAGTATTTTTCAAAACTGTTTAAACACTTTTAAATAAAACTTATAAGGGGTTAGTCTTTAAATTTTCAGAGCATTTGGAGTTACGTACAAATAGGAATAATGTTTTCAAATCAGTCTACCGTTTCTGGCAGATTCGCGCAATCTGACCACCAACAATTTTTGAAGGGGTTAAAGATTGAATTTAAATCTGAAATTTTTAGGAGACACTCATAACATCTGAGGTTAAGTTCTCTCAAAATGTCAGAATTTTTGAAGACCTACAACCTGGTTTTAAAAACGTTTTAAAACTGGTCCTGAAAACATAAACTGTTTTCAGAAGTTGAGTTCTTGAGTCAAAACAATTTTAAAAACAACACTTTCCGCACCAACTATTCAACCCCCCCTTCTAGTGGTGCCTTGCAGATCCTACAATACCAAGCTCTTGGAGCTTGTTTCAAACCATATAAAGCTTTCTTAAGCTTGTACACATGGTTAGGATTCTTTCGGTCTTCGAATCCAGGGGGTTGTTTGACAAAAACTTCTTTTTGGATGTATCCATTCAAGAATGCACACTTGACATCCATTTGAAAGATTTTTATGTTGCTTAGACTTGCAATAGCAAGTAACAATCTAATTGCTTCTAGTCGTGCAACGGGTGCAAAGGTTTCTTCATAATCTATTCCTTCTTATTGATTATAACCTTGTGCGACTAGCCTAGCCTTATTTCGTGTGATGTTTCCTTGTTCATCGATTTTATTCCTAAATACCCGTTTCATCCCTATTATAGAATTATTTTTGGGTTTAGGTACTAAGTTCCACACGTTGTTCCTGGTGAATTGGTTTAACTCGTCATGCATGGCATCTATCCAAGATATATCTCCTAAGGCTTCTTTAACATTCTTTGGTTCTAAGTATGAGGTTAAGCTATGTCCTTCAGATTGACTTATGTTTTTACGTGTTCTAACCCCAACACTTAGATCTCCAATGATTAACTCTTTAAGGTGTTTATGTTTATCTTTTATAAGCCATCAATTCCTTGGTTGACTATGTTCACCCTCATCTTGTTCAAACATTTCATTAGTGTAAACATTATCGTATACAATTGGATCATCTTGCAAGTTAGTTATACTATCTTCCAATTGCAAAATTTATTCATTTATTTCATCTAAGGGTTCACGCATGTCTTGTTTAGGAGGAGTTGGTTCTAGATGATCACATACTTGCTCAAGTAATACATCATCATCATCAAACGTATTTTCAACATTATTCTCTTGTTTATGTTGAGTTTTATCACTAACTTCAAAACATGCATTTTCATTGAATTTCACATGTATGGATTCAATTATCTTTCTAGGTGCAGGATTATAACACCTATATGCTCTTGAATTAGTTGAATAACCAACAAATATGCATTCAATAGACTTTTGTTCAAACTTGTCTAGATTATCTTTAGTATTGAACACAAAACATTTACATCCAAATACTCTAAGATAATCTACCTTAGATTGTCTATTGTTTATCAATTCGTAATGTGTTTTATTTAATTTCTTTCTAATTGAAAACATATTTATGATATAACATGCACGGCTAACAGCTTCAGCCCATAAATATTTTGGTACTTTATTTTCACATAACATTGTTCTGGCAATTTCTTGAATTGTTCTAATTTTACGTTCAACAACTCCATTTCGTTGTGATGTTCTAGGTGGTGAGAATTCATGTTTAATTCCATGTAATTCACAAAACTTTACTATTTGTTTGTTTTTAAATTCTCCACCTCTATCACTCCTAATTCTTTTAACATTTTCTTCATAAAGATTTTTGAGTTGCTTGATAAGAGTTTTGATTGCCAATGGAGCATCGTCTTTGTGTGTTAAGAACACTGTCCATGTGTAGCGTGAGTAATCATCTACTATGAAACACACATAGTAGTGTCCACCTAGACTTCTTGTCCTACTTGGACCAAATAAGTCTAAGTGAAGCAATTCTAGTACATGACTAGCATTCACTTCATGTTTTGGTTTTAATGTTTCTTTAATATGTTTTGCTTTAATGCACGTTTCACACATTTCAAAATTATCTAAGTCTAACTTAGGCATGCCTCTAATTAAGTTCTTCTTAGATAACTTTTCAATAGTTGAAATTCCTATATGGCCTAGTCATCTATGCCATAAATTTACATCTAAGTCATGTGATATTAAACACTTAACCTTAGCATCTATCATGTTATTTAGTGATAGTGTGTAAATATTACCATCCCTATTTCCTCTTAATACAATTTCTCCTTTTTCATTTGTTATATCACAAGATTCAGGGAAGAAAGAAACATAATAACCGGAATCTATAAGCTGCGAAATGCTTATTATAAGAAAGATTTCTTACTAACAACACATTTCGTATCTGAAATGTGTTAGGGTCTCCGATTGTTATTTTTCCAACAACGTTTCCTTTGTTGTTGACACCGAATGTTACATTTCCTCTATTTTGATATGTTCCAACTCGGTGAATAGTTTGGGGTTGCCCGTCATATGACTTGAACATCCACTGTCTAAAAACCATTTGGTTTTTAGATTCTTTGACTTTGCCTCCTTCTTGCATTCCTTGCTATTATCCTATAATGAAGATAAAGTTTTGGGTACCCTTTATTTGGGGCCTTGAATATTAGGGACACCATCTTTGTTTAACTATCAATTAGGTATCCAAACTTGGATGTACCTTCTAGGCACATTTTTGACATTAGTTGAATATAAAGGATTAACATGTACTTGACCATTCCATTTAAAAAATGATGCATTGTTATACATGTTGTACCTTGGTTTATATGTACTATGTTGTGGTCGATTTCGATAGCTAAAGTAAGACATATGATTTTGTTTCTTATATGGGGCTATGTATGAGTGTTCATATGCATTACTATAAGCCTTATATGAATGCTGTCTATATTTAGGTCTATATGCATTATAGTGAGTTGGTTGCATTTCATTATGTTTAGTTACATTTGTATACATATAAGCATAATTTCTAGGTTGTCTAGATACAAATTTTTACCCAGTTGCACGTTTATTTGTGTGTGCTTTTGTGGGTGCATGTTGCATTTTTACCTTGGAATATGCAGAAGAGAGAGTAGAAGAAGGTGTAGCAGGCAAATTTGATTTTGTTGTATTATACGATAACTTAGACGTAGATGACACATAGTTAGTCTTTTTGCCTAACTTGTCATTTTCTTCTATACACCCTAAACCCTTTTTATCATTTCCATATTTTTGTGACGATATAAGTGTGTCAAGCATGTTCGTGCCAGATTTAAATTTTTCTAACATTTTTTCTAAGTTTAGTTTAGAAGATTTAAGTGTACTATCTCATTTTCACAACTTTCTAACTTAGATTTCAACATACTATTTTTGGTTTGTAATGTTTGTTCATTTTTCATATATGATTCAATTTTAATCTCTAAAGAATCAAGAGTATTAGTAGACTCTTGTTTAAAAGCTTCTAATTTATCGGAAAATTCCAAGTTGGACGTCTTCAACTTGTCATTTTTTCAATTAGTTTCGTCTTTTCTTTAGACAGCCTTTTATAGTGAGCAGCTTTAGAAAGTCTTCATACATCTCAATAAATGACATTTCATTATCACAATCTACATCATATGAAGAACATACCTCGTTGGATACGAAGCAAACTTGAGCTTTCTCAGAGTCGGATTCTGAGTCGGACCAGTCGCTCCACCTACTTGCCTTCATTGCTTTTTTGCCTCTTCTTGACTTGGACTCCTTTGTCTTAGGCTTTTGTGCCTCCTTGTCCTTGACTTGTTTATTATCGTTGTTATTATTATTTTTTTATTGGGCAATCATATGAGACATGTCCTTTTTGACCACATTCGTAGCATTTTAACTCTTTATTATACCACTTGTTATTAGAGTTTTTCTTAGGTTGAGAAGAAGTAGAAGAAGATTGGTTTCTTTTCTATTTGGTCGTTTGAAAAACTTTCTAATTTTTCTAGCTATTAATATTAAATCATCGTCTAATTTATTATCACTATCATCATTATTTGTAAGTTACTCAGTTGATTTGAAAGCAATAGACCTATCGGATGATTTCGATGATTCGGACTTTCGTTGGTTCAGTTTTACCTCGTAAACTCTAAGTGAACTGATCAATTCATCCATTTTAGTGATTGACTTTGTCTCCTCAATTGCTGTTACATTTAGATCCCATTCAGCAGGAAGACTCCATAGCACTTTTTGAACCTTTTCATTACTGGTAAAAGATTTACCTAAAGCTTCGAGTGCATTAAAAATCTTTGCAAAATGATTATTGAGACTCTCCAATAACACATATAAGAAGGTCTTCAAGAAAAAAATAGAATGTGACATCACAACACGTCACATATCCTGCTACTGTCGATAATATCATCAATTGAGAGAAATAATAGAAAACCACCAAATAATCTTTAAGATAATCATAAATGAGCTTCAGAATGAAGATAATAATATACTCAAGTGATTCCTTGAGTAAAAATATCAAAACTGCTCTCAGGGGTAAAATGACTAAATTACTCCTGGTGAGAGAAAACTCCAGAAATGACCCGGATAGTCAAAAATAAATATAATAAAACCTTTGTGAGGATAAATAAGATATAAATGTGTCTTTGAAACATTGTCACCATATCAAGTACCTACATAAACTCAAAATGCCGATTTTGCCTTTTTGGTAAGTTGTAGAAACTTCCAGGGCACATTAGTCACAAGACATTTATAATCATCAAAAACATATAATATCAACATAATGGACATATATAAATCATGTACAAATGAAAAAAAACCATTTTATCACATTTTAGAAAAATATTTCTAAAAACCCTAGACATCGATCGATCGAAGTGCCTCAGCTTTAGAGATCGATGTCTCGCAGTGAGTTCAAGAGTTTGTCTCTGTCCTACATTGATCGATCGAAATGAGAGTTCGATGTACATCGATCGATCGATGTGTCTTAGGTTTAGAGATCGATGTCTCATAGTAATGTCTTGGTTTTGCTCTCCCTTACATGGATCGATCGATGTGAAGGATCGAAGTACATCGATCAATCGAAGTACAACAACTGAGAGATCAATGTCATTTGTCTTCACTTTTTCAACTTTTAATCATTTATAACAATATGTGTGACATTTTTAAGTATCCAGCACTTGAAATCATGACCTTGAAAATTATCCAAACATATTTCTCAACAATATGATATGTTTTGTGCAAAGATATGCTCAACATTAAACTAATGTAAAGATAAATCATGCCCTTGCCTCACGTTATGATGCAATATAGTTAAAAGACACTTTAAACCCTAAGCAAGTTTCATATCAATGGGTGAACGTATATATACATGTAAGTAAGAAAGAACAAACGAAGTAAAGGTATGACATATGGTTATATGGTGCCGATGAACGAAATGAAGTGCTTGTGCTATATGAATTATATGTATGTAAATGTGTGTTACGGAACTAAAATAAAAGAATGTGATGTGTATGTTCAGGAAACGGTAAGAGAGAAGTAGAAAAATTAAAAGTTCTTTTTAAAGGATTTCTATTTTTTACTAGGGACTGAGGAGCTGATCTCTCTTTGCTTATATATTTTCTCTTTGCTTATATATTTTTAGGTGAAGTCTTCCAGGATTGAGATGTTCTAAAAGCTTATGTTTATGTTTTATTTAATTTATAGTGATATAATTTATGTTATGAAGATGTTAGGTGAAGTAATTAGAGATGTGGTTTTGATTATGTTATATATGTTTCTAATTTATACATCTTTTGTCACCTCCATTCCAAAATATATTCATATCCATATACGGACTTGAATATTCACAAAAGTAAGTAGTGCAACAATAGTAAACTGTTTCCTAATGTAACCTTTGTTCAAAGATATTGTCACAGTTGACTTTTCACGATAAAGCAAATGGTGATATTTTAACATAATGCAATTGAAAAATCAAATATGACAATACTTTTAGAAAGAATGGAGTAATGATATTGTGTTTAGACTTCTCCTAACTTGGCATGCTCCCCTCACTTACTAGATAGGAGTATATTGACAAACAATACGTGACTTGGTTTTAACCATAATCATCCTTCCGATGTAAACTATCTTACTTATCTGCATTCTGACAAATAAAAGAATTAACTATTAGTATCACTAAGATAACGGTTTATTCTTATCTAATGTGATATTAACAAATACTCTGTTTAGTCTTCTACCGTGGCATTCTCTCCTAAGTTATTAGATACATCGGCAAATTATACACGACTCAATGTAAGTATTTATCGGCTATGACTTGATCCTTGACCTCCAACAGTCGATGCGGAAACAACACGGCTTCGTCTCTTAGCTCACCCGCTTCGTGCTCTTTCTTGGCTCTGCCCATCATCTATGTCCGCCTTAGGACCTCGTTATCCGACTCTACCTCTTTTAGAGTCTGCTCCATCTTAGAAAACTAGCTCTACAGGGCCTCGATGGTGGAGGAAGAAGCCTTCAGAGAGATTTCAGCCTCCTCCCTCTCCTTTTATCTTCGCCTCAAACTCAGCAGCTCGTTGGGCCTTCTCCTTAGCAGCCTTGGAAATATGATGCATTTGTTCATCTCTGTTATACCCGTGCCCTTTAGGGGTATAAAATAAAATAAAAAAAAGGAAAAATAAATAAAACAATGTAGTAACAATCCTTAGCCGCTTAGGAATTGAAGTAGGATATATTGTTAAATGTAAATCTTATATCAACTAGAAAACTAAAATATATCTTGTATAGAAATATCCTAACCCTATTAGGAAAACACCTAAATTATCTAACATAAATTCTATCTACACAAGCTTATAAGTAATACCCTAACCTAAACAAACACACGCACAACACATCTGCCGCCGCCCCTGCTGGAAAGAAGAAGAAAAAAAAAACGCAGCCGTTGGTTGCCTCCAGCGGCCACCAGCCTGCACCAACATCAAATATTGTTAAATTGCTTGTTGAAATTCTTCAGCCAACATCAGCAAAGGAATGAAAAGAGAATAATTACTCCAGCCCCTTTTCTGCAACACCACTGCCGAAAGTTAGGAGAGAGAGAAAGAGTGGAATTCTTTTGTTCAACACCAATCCTATATTAATCACGATATAATACATGAATCGAGGTAAGTAATCCTCCTATACTTGCTATGCTTTTGCAAAACCTACGCGTTACTTTGGTATCAATTCGGATCATGCATGAGTATTATTGAATGCATAGGTGTATGTATATATATATGTGTGTTTATAACCGATTGTATATATGTGCGTAATATATGTGCAAATGCCTAAAATTATAATTGCTTTCAAATTCAAGGCACTGCCGAAAGTCTTTTAAAAAAAATGGAATTTGACTGTTAATGGCTTTGAAAAATTATAGACATTGTCAAAAGTTTTTTTTAAAAAGAATTTGATTGTTAATTGCTTTGAATTCTTGGGCAGTGCCGCATGTTTAAAAAAAAAATAGATTGTTAAAGTATTATATGAATTTAATTTAATATAAGATATGTATGTTTACATATATGTATAACCGTTGATTTTTGGAAGAAGTTTGATTAATTTTTATATGTTTCTATACTCATTATATTAATAGATACATGCCGCTTCGTACATATGTTCAAAATACAGTGAAGACTAATATATTTTAGTCTACTGAATGTTAGAAAGCTCAAACTTCAAGTACATATTTTTGGTATTCTATCATTTTGAATTTAATACGTATGTGTGCTTTTTTTTTTATGTATCCATCTCGATTCTTACATATAATTTTTCTTCCATTGTTCAAATGAACAGGATTGTCAAAATAAAATATAGTATGTAAAATTTATTTTCGTTTATTAATTTGAAATAGATTTATTGATGAAAAAAAAAGAAGGAAAAGAGCTAATGAGTACATATGCATGTGGTCATAAACTGTGATGTTCTTATTATGAACTGGCCGAGCATTTAAAAATATATAAACATATGATGCAGGTTGCTAGCTAGCAGGGAAATTTGATATTTCTTTTGCAAGTTAATATATATATATATATATATATATATATATATATATATATATAATTAAGGTGAACTTTGCTAAGACAATTGTTGTTGATATGGTATGCAAATTGTGTGCATGGCATTTTGAAGCCACTGGCCGAATTGCCAGTGAATAAAAATTTGAAAATTGTACATATATATATTAGGCTAGTATCTAGTATGTAAGTGTATATATATGTGCATAATTGTTAGAAATATAATATAAAGTATATATATGTTGGTATGACTAATAGGAACAAAAAAATAGAAAGCCATGAACTAATTATTTTAGGTAAGTCAAGTTAACCTTTATTATTAGGTATTGATGTTTATACTGCAATTGTTTAGATTCGCGCCTAGAGGAGAAGGAAGTTAATTCGTCAAAAAGGTAGGTGCCTCTTCCCCCCTCAAACGGATATGATTCATGCATGCTTTGATGGTATACTAATGTGTTTCGTTGTTTTATTTGTTTAAGTTGTAAATTTTGTTTAGTTGCTTTTATTTGTTTAAGTTGTAAATTTTGTATATGTTGAAAAGCATGAGATATATTGTTTATGGCTGCTATGTGCGTGTATGTGTGTGAATTTGGTGGTATAATTGAATCAAAAAAAACTTAAAGAATTGGAAAAAAACGGGGAACTCTTACATTAGGAGCCTTTAAAAAGTTGTGTTTTGGCCTTAGAATAGGTTCCTATAGACTGGAAATAGGAGAAAATGGGGGTTGGGATCAAAAAACGAATCATAGCGCGCGTTGCCACTGGTGGAACAGCCATTAAATAAATCAATAATTAATTAAATTAATGCAGAGAACAGGCCGGTCAACGGACCGGGTCGGCTGGCCAGCGGGTCGGACCGAAGGCGGCCATTAATCTCTCAAAAAAATGTATCGGGTCTGACAGATCAGGCCAGTAAAATATAATTAAATACTAATAAGAATATCCAAATAAATTCAAGAAAATATAAAAGGTTAAAACTAAATTATTTTCACTTAATTTCTGAAGTTTGGTAAATTTAAGTAATTAAAAATTAATAATAATAAATATAATTAAGAAAGGGAAACATAGGGAAAATTAGTAGAAAATTCTAGTAAATTAATACAAGTTAAGGAAAAATAAGAGGATGCTAAATAACAACTTTCCAATATTCGTAAAATTTATGAAACCAAATATTGAGTGCCGGAGATGGTGAGGATGGGCGTATGGGCCCCATGCGACTTGAGTCCGGAGATGGTGAGGATGGGCGTACGGGCCCCAGGCGATTTTGTTGTTGCATTCATGGCACGTGCATTGCATTTGGAGTGGGTTGAGATGTACGGGTCTCAGACGCTCGAGTGGGTGGATCATGGTGTACGGGCCATGGGCATCGGTTGTGGTGGATCGTGGTGTATGGGCCACGGGCATCGGTCATGGTGGATTGTAGTGTACGGGCTACAGGCATCCAGTCAATCCCAGGATCATGCATTGCATATAGGTCTAGGGCATATTGCATGACATGATCCTCGTTGCGTGTGACACGTTGATTGAGCATGCATCACGTACTTGCGCATTTTATGTGGAGTGCTTTACTTACCGCAGTTACTTTATCTTATGCATGTTGTCTTATATTTATGTGCTATGTGTTATATCATGTTTATGTGCTATGTGGCTATATCATTTCGGTATGTACGTTTTGTATTTGTTTGAGGCGGGCATCTACTGGGCGATTTCTGTCACTCACCCCTACTTCCCAGGTGAGCCGGATGAGAACTATGAGTACATCTTCATTGAGGACGGGACGGACATAGCAGAGTGGGCTAGTTGAGAGCTGCAGCTAGGATATGAGTGGACCCTGCAGCTGTTTTTTTCTTATTTATACTTTGAGGATTTTTCACATACTACTTTACTACTTTTGTTACCAGAACTTTTATTTAGCAATGTAATGACGATTATTGGGGTTTAATATATGTTATGGTTTACGTTTCTGCGAAAAAAATTTCTACGTCATTTTGACAAGTAAGGGATTGATTCGACGCTTCGTATTCTCCTTAGTGAGATACGACGGGTGCACTGTTTCCGATGTTAAGGCTCGGGAGCGGGGCGCTACAGGTGGTATCAGAGCCGAGGCTTCAGATCCGCCTCGGAAACGCAGGCTTAATTAGATCACTTAGATATAAGTTACGATCTTTTATAAAATTTCGATTTTACCCCTAATAAACAAAGTAGACTTAAGATATGATCTTAGACCTAGGTTATGATCGGGTTATGGGAGGTGTGTGCCGATGGTGAGCTTTTTTTGTCTAACTATCGATTTATCGGCGTTCAACCTTTCGATTTATTTTTGACTAATGCGATTTCTTCTCATGAACTCTGATAACAGGAAATGCCTCCACGACGTGAGCCAGCTGGGAACGGTGGAGAGAACCACCAAAATCAGGGATCATCCCCAAGCACTTGAAGATGTCATAGTCACCATGACTAGCACCTTAGCACAGCGACACCAGCTGCTGAACTCGCATGCACCGCCTCCACCACCATTGCACTCAGACCTGAAATTCTTCGAGAAGGAGATGCAGAGAAATGATGGCGCAGCACAACTGACACCGCCAATCACTTGGATCTAATTTCAAAATGAGTTTAACAAGTACTACGCGTTCGATAGTGCGATCTATCAGAGCATGGCTCTAGATCCACGGCGGAAGCATAAATTTAGGCTATGATCTTAGAAATTAAGTTACGATTTTGCTCTTAAGTCACGATCTTAGAAATAAGTATCGATTTTTAGTCGTAAGCAATGATTACATATGAAGCATCTTATTGGAAGTAAGACGTGACCTTAGAAATTAACTAATGATCCTATCCGTAAGCCACGATTTTAGACATAAGCGGCGATCTTGATTAAGAGTTGATCTTTGACTTAAGCATTAATTTTAGTCATAAACGCTGATTATATACTGAGTACGATTTGTAACTAAGAAGTGATCTTAGACATGACTCAAACACAAGCACCGGTCTTAGTCGTGAGCTTTGATTATATTCTAAGTATTGAACTTAGAAACAAGTAATGATTTTAGACGTAAGGAATGATGATACCAAGTATCGATTCTAGAAATAAGTCATGACATTAGACCTAAGTGATGATCGGATAAGGGATATGCCCACGTATACCTAGGGCGCTCCATACGACTCGAAATTGCTGATTATAACCATTTGTATAATTTCTTAGATTTGACCCTGCTAACCCGGTACCATTTCGGTAAATGAACCGGGTTCACGCCTCTACCTTGACAGTAGTGTCGGAATGCGACTAGGTCTAAGTTGGGATCGGTAGTTCCTAAGAAATAATATATAGTAAAACGAATTACTAAGAAAAGAATTTATTAGCATTATGATCAGCAGAGTTACCAAAGAATATCGTGCAAAAGGGTTTATAGTTACGATTAAGATGTTGAATTTTGGGTTATCAAATAGGCCGAAGATATTAGTCCTATTAGAGATGTAAATTGATAATGATCAGCAACATTACTACAATAAATATAGTGGAATGACAAATTATTACAAACCTAGATTAAGTGTTAATTCTTAGAAACACGTAAGTACAGATGTATCGAGTAGGCTTGAATTGAGATAGAGTAAGCATGAACAAGTAGGTGTGTTTTTCATGTGAGATTTAACTAAATTAGAAATTGCAGTTGAAATAACCGAATAAAGAGGTATGGTGGATCAGTGTGGCGCGCGGAAGCATGGTTATTAGAATGACCTAAGTCGATCAATATTTAGTGTGCCATATTAGGATTGGACAACTTAAGCTAAAGAATATAGTATAAGAACTGATCTTAGAGGGCTGCTATGACCGCAGATATAAGTGCGATAGCGACTGATGATGACTGGGTTATGGAACCCTCGGTATGGTGACAATATCCTAAGTTTGATTCTAGAGTTATAAGAAGAGTAATGGTTGGCCTATCGGAGGACTTAGAGGACATTTGAGTTTAGTTCTCTACCTAAGTGATTGATCACATAGGATTAGTTTAAGAATTCGGAGTTATAGAATACAATTATATAAGTTGAATTAAATACGTTAAGGGAGTGGAATGGAGGGCTTAACAACCTAAAAGTGAAATTGTTATGATGATATTCGTGACATATACTAAGTGAATGTATTAAGTAGAACTATACTAAGTTATTAAATCACCTAATACACAAGTTTCGAGGACGAAACTTTTTGTAAGGGGGGAGGTCTGTTATACCCGTGCCCTTTAGGGGTATAAAATAAAATAAAAAAAAGGAAAAATAAATAAAACAATGTAGTAACAATCCTTAGCCGCTTAGGAATTGAAGTAGGATATATTGTTAAATGTAAATCTTATATCAACTAGAAAACTAAAATATATCTTGTATAGAAATATCCTAACCCTATTAGGAAAACACCTAAATTATCTAACATAAATTCTATCTACACAAGCTTGTAAGTAATACCCTAACCTAAACAAACACACGCACAACACATCTGCCGCCGCCCCTGCTGGAAAGAAGAAGAAAAAAAAACGCAGCCGTTGGTGGCCTCCAGCGGCCACCAGCCTGCACCAACATCAAATATTGTTAAATTGCTTGTTGAAATTCTTCAGCCAACATCAGCAAAGGAATGAAAAGAAAATAATTACTCCAGCCCCTTTTCTGCAACACCACTGCCGAAAGTTAGGAGAGAGAGAAAGAGAGGAATTCTTTTGTTCAACACCAATCCTATATTAATCACGATATAATACATGAATCGAGGTAAGTAATCCCCCTATACTTGCTATGCTTTTGCAAAACCTACGCGTTACTTTGGTATCAATTCGGATCATGCATGAGTATTATTGAATGCATAGGTGTATGTATATATATATGTGTGTTTATAACCGATTGTATATATGTGCGTAATATATGTGCAAATGCCTAAAATTATAATTGCTTTCAAATTCAAGGCACTGCCGAAAGTCTTTTAAAAAAAATGGAATTTGACTGTTAATGGCTTTGAAAAATTATAGACATTGTCAAAAGTTTTTTTTAAAAAGAATTTGATTGTTAATTGCTTTGAATTCTTGGGCAGTGCCGCAGGTTTAAAAAAAAAATAGATTGTTAAAGTATTATATGAATTTAATTTAATATAAGATATGTATGTTTACATATATGTATAATCGTTGATTTTTGGAAGAAGTTTGATTAATTTTTATATGTTTCTATACTCATTATATTAATAGATACGTGCCGCTTCGTACATATGTTCAAAATACAGTGAAGACTAATATATTTTAGTCTACTGAATGTTAGAAAGCTCAAACTTCAAGTACATATTTTTGGTATTCTATCATTTCGAATTTAATACGTATGTGTGCTTTTTTTTTATGTATCCATCTCGATTCTTACATATAATTTTTCTTCCATTGTTCAAATGAACAGGATTGTCAAAATAAAATATAGTATGTAAAATTTATTTTCGTTTATTAATTTGAAATAGATTTATTGATGAAAAAAAAAGAAGGAAAAGAGCTAATGAGTACATATGCATGTGGTCATAAACTGTGATGTTCTTATTATGAACTGGCCGAGCATTTAAAAATATATAAACATATGATGCAGGTTGCTAGCTAGCAGGGAAATTTGATATTTCTTTTGCAAGTTAATATATATATATATATATATATAATTAAGGTGAACTTTGCTAAGACAATTGTTGTTGATATGGTATGCAAATTGTGTGCGTGGCATTTTGAAGCCACTGGCCGAATTGCCAGCGAATAAAAATTTGAAAATTGTACATATATATATTAGGCTAGTATCTAGTATGTAAGTGTATATATATGTGCATAATTGTTAGAAATATAATATAAAATATATATATGTTGGTATGACTAATAGGAACAAAAAAATATAAAGCCATGAACTAATTATTTTAGGTAAGTCAAGTTAACCTTTATTATTAGGTATTGATGTTTATACTACAATTGTTTAGATTCACGCCTAGAGGAGAAGGAAGTTAATTCGTCAAAAAGGTAGGTGCCTCTTCCCCCTCAAACGGATATGATTCATGCATGCTTTGATGGTATACTAATGTGTTTCGTTGTTTTATTTGTTTAAGTTGTAAATTTTGTTTAGTTGCTTTTATTTGTTTAAGTTGTAAATTTTGTATATGTTGAAAAGCATGAGATATATTGCTTATGGCTGCTATGTGCGTGTATGTGTGTGAATTTGGTGGTATAATTGAATCAAAAAAAACTTAAAGAATTGGAAAAAAAACGGGGAACTCTTACATTAGGAGCCTTTAAAAAGTTGTGTTTTGGCCTTAGAATAGGTTCCTATAGACTGGAAATAGGAGAAAATGGGGGTTGGGATCAAAAAACGAATCATAGCGCGCGTTGCCACTGGTGGAACAGCCATTAAATAAACCAATAATTAATTAAATTAATGCAGAGAATAGGCCGGCCAACGGACCGGGTCGGCTGGCCAGCGGGTCGGACCGAAGGCGGCCATTAATCTCTCAAAAAAAATGTATCGGGTCTGACAGATCAGGCCAGGAAAATATAATTAAATACTAATAAGAATATCCAAATAAATTCAAGAAAATATAAAAGGTTAAAACTAAATTATTTTCACTTAATTTCTGAAGTTTGGTAAATTTAAGTAATTAAAAATTAATAATAATAAATATAATTAAGAAAGGGAAACATAGGGGAAATTAGAAGAAAATTCTAGTAAATTAATACAAGTTAAGGAAAAATAAGAGGATGCTAAATAACAACTTTCCAATATTCGTAAAATTTATGAAACCAAATATTGAGTGCCGGAGATGGTGAGGATGGGCGTACGGGCCACAGGCGATTTTGTTGTTGCATTCATGGCACGTGCATTGCATTTGGAGTGGGTTGAGATGTACGGGTCTCAGACGCTCGAGTGGGTGGATCATGGTGTACGGGCCATGGGCATCGGTTGTGGTGGATCGTGGTGTACGGGCCACGGGCATCGGTCAGGGTGGATTGTAGTGTACGGGCTACAGGCATCCAGTCAATCCCGGGATCATGCATTGCATATAGGTCTAGGGCATATTGCATGACATGATCCTCGTTGCGCGTGACACGTTGATTGAGCATGCATCACGTACTTGCGCATTTTATGTGGAGTGCTTTACTTACCGCAGTTACTTTATCTTATGCATGTTGTCTTATATTTATGTGTTATGTGTTATATCATGTTTATGTGCTATGTGGCTATATCATTTCGGTATGTACGTTTTGTATTTTTTTGAGGCGGGCATCTACTGGGCGATTTCTGTCACTCACCCCTACTTCCCAGGTGAGCCGGATGAGGACTATGAGTACATCTTCATTGAGGACGGGACGGACATAGCAGAGTGGGCTAGTTGAGAGCTGCAGCTAGGATATGAGGGGACCCTGCAGCTGTTTTGTTCTTATTTATACTTTGAGGATTTTTCACATACTACTTTACTACTTTTGTTACCAGAACTTTTATTTAGCAATGTAATGACGATTATTGGGGTTTAATATATGTTATGGTTTACGTTTCTGCGAAAAATATTTCTACGTCATTTTGACAAGTAAGGGATTGATTTGACGCTTTGTATTCTCCTTAGTGAGATACGGCGGGTGCACTGTTCCCGATGTTAGGGCTCGGGAGCGGGGCGCTACAATCTCTTTCTCCATAAGCTTTCTCATGCCCTCAGCTCTATTGGCAAACTCCAACTGGATGGTCCTTAAATGCAAGTAAACCGGTGGGTCAGCCGATGAAGTTACAAGACTAAGCATGCAAACTAAATCGGAAACTTACAATGCTATATCCCAATGTAGCTTATCCGCCAACTCTCCAAATGATAATGGATAAAGTTTTTCAGGTCGGTGGATAGCACCAAATCCCTGTTAAGACGGCGTGCCAGCTATGTCTTTTTGGCATTGCCCCCTTCCACCTAGGTCTCACCATGTTCCTCTATTGCCTCAACGTCACCGGGCAGCGCGACCTCAGCTGTTGAAGGACCGATAGGGCTGAGCCATTCATCTCGACTGAAGTGTGGTTACCAAGGAAGGCCAAACCCTTGACTCTATCTCCTCTTCGTGGCTCGCAAGGCTAGCTGGGCCTCATCGTCATCATTTTCTGCAGAGGAGACAACCTCCACTGCAACCACCATACTAACAGGCTCAGCACAGAGGGCCGGGTCCTCTACAGCTACTTATACAATAACGCTATACACAAAAGAGTCCACATGCATGCACGGTTGGAGCCTAATATAATGCAATTTTAAGCAGCAACATTGATAAGATTTTTGAGGAAAAAAAGAGAAGAATAGAGATTATCTGCAAGATGCAGCAAAAAAAATGAGAAGCCCTGATGAAAATTCTAAAATAAACTGGTGAAAAATGTCAAATTAAAAAATCACATGGATATCATCAAAGAGGTCAAAAGTAAATTTCTCATGCAACCTGCCGGTATTGTTCAATTTATAGGGTAAAACTGAATTAGAGAGAAAAGGCTTAAAGATTAGCCGTTCTAAGACCGATATCTGCACTGCGACTTCAGCGGCGTAACAGACAGTGGGGATAGCCAGCTCACCATCGATGGTCAAGTGGTACCACGGGTAAGTAAGTTTAAGTACCTAGGATCATTTGTGCAGCAGAATGGCGACATAGATAGTGATGTAGCACATCGAGTTCAAGCAGGCTGGTGTAGATGGAGGGCGGCCTCAGGGGTGCTGTGTGACAGAAATTTCTCAACTAAATTAAAGGGAAAATTTTATAAGGTGGCAGTGCGACCGGCAATGCTATAGGGGACAGACTGCTGGGCCATCAAGAGGTAAGTACAGAAGATGGAAGGGGCAGAGATGAAAATGTTAAGATGGATGTGTGGACATACAAGGCTAGACCGGATCAGAAACGAGGTGTTTCGAGAAAGGTTAGGCGTGACTAGTATAGCAGATAAAATAAGAGAGGGAAGATTGAGATGGTTTGGGCATGTCAAGCGGAGACAGACAACGGTGTCGGTCAGAGCAATTGAAAGCCTCATTGTAGAGGGAAACAGGAGTAAAGGCAAGCCCAAACTGACTTGGGATGAGCAGATAAGGCACGACTTACTAGATTTGCACCTCTCTAAGGACATGGTCAAGGATAGGAGTTCATGGAGACGTAAGATTAAGGTTAACGAGGTATAGATCAGATATAGGGACACTTTATAGTATAATTAGGGACATAGATAGGCGTAGACACTACCTACCTTTAGATTAACTTTCCATTTGGTTGCGTAGGTTATACAGTTGTTTTATATTACATGTATATATATAAGTGCTGTGTATTTAGTATCGAAATGCCTTTATTTTTATTTCTTGAATCTACTCACTAACACACTAGCACAACATAGCTCTATTATCATGTCATTTATGCAGGTAGAGCCGGGGGTCTCACTGGAAGCAGACTCTCTATCCCTTGGGATAGAGGTATTGTCTGCCTACCACTTACCCTCCCAGACCCTAACGATAGCTTTTGCTGTCGTTGGGATATACTGGGCTCGGATGATGATGATGTGAAATGTAGACCTGCACAATTCGGAAGAGTAAATATCACAATTGTCATTGGTAGAGGGGAAGAAATAAATTGATAAATGTATTACCCTTTTCGGTACTCTGCTCTTTCAGAAAGATGCAATAGAGAAAATGCTCATTTTGACACCCGACTAGCTCCAAAACTTTGGTAGAAAGTGGTGAAGTACGGTGTATACTATTACAACCCGCATTTGTGGGTTAGTGGAGAAGTGAAATAAGATGATGGAAAAGAGAACGCAAATGCGATGACAATAAAATTTCGGTGGAATTTAAATTTTTATTTAGGCTTAATAAGGACATCGACATTGTACATCGGGGTCAGAAACGCTCAAAAAATAACCAAACGATAAGTGAACGGTTATAGTATGACTCGATGGGATTAGATAATGAACATTCAAACATACTATATGAATTAAATAAATTAGTTGGTAGGAATCTAAGTGGATAGACATAAATTAAACCAAATTAAAATGACAGACACAATAATTTTCACCATGGAAAAAAATAGGAAAAAAACAATAGAACATAATCAATGCCCTAGAAGGAAGAAAAGAAAAATGTATATGTATAAATGATATATATGGCGCCATTTACGATAGAAAAAGGAAGAAGAAATTGTGTTTAGAAAAATACCCCAACAAAATACCAAGGGAAAAAAATTATTTAGAAACCAAATAATGGCATTTTGTCCTATTCTACACATCCAAAACCCCCACATGGCCACCCCCTCCCATGTGAGTGGAAGAATAGTTTTCTTCCACTTGTTTTCCACTACACCACAAAACCCTACACACTTTTACCCCAATTATCATATTTTCTCCCACTTTATCCTAAATGACAATTAAAACAAAACCCTCTTACCTTTTTTTTCAACCCATAGGCCCTCCAGTCAAAAGAAGACAAGATGTCTTCTTTTCCTTTATCTTCTTGCACATTCCATCTACTCCCATCATAACTTAAACCTAATAATTCAAAACCCCATCAACTAGCAAGGAAACATTTCTCACTCCCTCTCCCTTGAAATCTCGGTTGAACACTTCTCAAAGGGGGAAAATTTGTTTATCTTCTCCATCCCCACACTCCACCTTCTTACATTTTTATCCACTCTCATCTTCTTCCATCAATCTTCCACTGTTCTTTCTTTCATTTTCTTCACAAATTCCAAAGAGCCCCCTCTCCTTTCTCTCCCTCTCACTTCATCTTTAACTCACTTCTCTTCTACAACTCCTATTTCCTCTCCATGAAAAGAAAAACAAGCTCCTTCAACCTCCATTATTCTTGTCTTGCCCGTGGATAGCAAAGAAGAAAGGAAGGAAGATTTCCTTCTTCATTCCATACTTCAACCCTTTCATCTTCACACAAAATACTTTTTCCTCTTTCCAAGAAAAGAAAAAGTCTTCCACCTCCATATTTTGTCTCTTGGCCGAAAGTTTTCCCCAACAAAGAACAAGGTGTAGTTTCTTTTCTTCATCTTCTACACATCTCCAAAACAATAACCACAACTTTCTGATTCATTTTTACATCAAGGCCGAATTTTAGGAGGTTGAAAACCAAGGTATAGCAAGGTAAGAACTTTATGTTGATTAAGTTAAATCCTTCCATTCATTTAGCTTCATAAGTTGCTCACTAACTACTTCCTTTTTATCTCCAAACCGTGGCTACTAAAGGAGAAAGGAGAAGTATTTTTCTTCCAAACCAAGTGAAGAATCTTCATGTTAAATTGGTAAATAACTGATAAAAGCAAGTATTCTTCCTAGATCTTTCAAAGATCTATGTATATATGTTCATACAAAGTTGGATCATTCATGGTTTATGTTCATGGATTTAACAACAAAAACATGTAAAATCTATGTTATTAAGTGATATATATATTTGGTATATATATGCTCGTAAATTTCGAATTCCTAGAACACCTTCAGAACAAGGAGTACTTAATGTTGACCATGGTAACTAATGGTGCCGTTTCCCTCAAAAATGCAGCCATTTTGCGTTCCATAATTTTAACCACAAATATAGGCAAGCCACCTGCAACAATAATATGTAATGGTAGGGCTGATATAACTGAGCGCAGTAGAACTAGCCTACCTGCCGGCAACAGCAAACGATTGTGGCAACCCTGCGGCCGGGAGTCAATGTGTTCAAGAAGTGTTACACAATATCAAGCTCGTGTAATCCCCCTGTGCAAGAAAGATCCAAGATATCAAAATGGCAAACAAGTGGACCGCATATGTAGAATATCCGGGAATCTCCATCGCTTGTGGTCTGATGTAGAAGATGACGAGATAAAACTGCTCTTATGATAATTAACCTTCTATCCTGAGGCATTTGCATAAGCTGTCAAAAAGTTCTGAAAGCGGTTTAAATTCCGTACTGTGGCACGCAAGAATATAAGTAGATCATCTGCGTGTGCCAAGTGCGTGATATGGAAAGGGACCCGACCTATTTGAAATGGCTCTAATGCGCCCATGGTCACTAATGCTTTTAAGCCCCGACTGAATCCCTCTGATGATAGAATAAACAACAAAGAAGAAATGGGATCCCCTTGTTTTTTTGGCAATAAAATTGAGATATTTTATTATGCCTCACTTATGGTAGAGGAAAACCATATTACAACGATCCTCAGTGAATGAAAAATGATAATATAACAAACATATAATTTTTGTTCTCCAATCGTATATGATATGCCGCATTAAAACCTTGCCAAGTAAAACCACCCTTGTGGATAAAACCTTGGCGAAGGAAAAAGCGTACATATTTATACGATTAGAATTAGTACATGAAGACAAATTAATTGTTGCTGCAGTAAGTGCATCGTCCAAAAGTTGATGTATCGAATCCCATCGTTGTGCAATTGAGTTATTGTGCCTCCAAGGTAGATTCCACCATGAGCCCATGCATGCAAAAGAGATTAAAGCAATTAGTGATAATAGTCCTATATCAGCTGTGAGTGTGAAACGCTCGATATGATGAAACAAATTACCCATGTTGCCCATATCAGTAGATATAGGCAACTCAAAGTACATGCAAATCAAGTGACAATATAGGAACAGGCAGATGAAATTATGCATATGAAGAGAGGTCAATGATCATACCCATGTTTCCCATATCTTGCGATATATGCAACAAAAGTTAGTAAGAGCTATATCCAAGTCGAATATGGGGAGTTGCTTTCGTGTGATAACTATCACGAACGATTGGTGGCAGCTCTGATATGGTCCACAATACCGATAAGTGATTGTATATTTGACCATATTGTGCCAAGAAATGAGCCGGTTGATTTGCTTCTTGAGGGACATATGATAGAGCTGAAGTAGAAGAGATTAACAATTGTCGAAAGAGCAAAGCATGTGTATCGCTACTTTGATATTGCCCCTTGTGCATCAACCTCAACATCAATTTAATTCCAAAGTCTAGCATAATATAAATAACCATAATATGCTGCTTGAAATTCATAATGCGTTGGAGTACATAACGGAAGGTGAAAAAAGATTGTGCCGATGAATGTTCCGCTACTATCTCGTAATATGGCTCCGCCAGCTGCCGATATTCGCCCATGACATGCATTTGTATTCAATTTAAATCGACCAGATGGAGGATGCATCCAACGAACAACTGAGCAACGAAGAGGCTTTATGATGGGCGACAATCCTAAAGTTATTAAAGCTGGACTTGAATCTGCATATTTCTTACCCACCTGAGATGATGTCCATTCATAAATTGATCTGCGAATGTTTTCTTAAACTGACCTTCGTCTCCATCATCCCTCCTCAAAAATGATGGAAGTATAAGCCTTCCATAGTTCCCAAACAATGATCGATGGAGCAACTATATGTAATATGCCTTTAAGTGTTTTACCTTTGGTAGACAACCACAATTGCAGCAATTGTTGCTGTAATGTTCGAACTACTTTGGTTGGTCCATATAATAAGACGCTGTAGGTATTCCATATTACCGTTGCTTTAGAGCACTCAAAGAATATGTGATCAACCGTAGCTTGTACTTCAAGGCAAAAAGGACATTGACTAGGATAGGTGTAGATAAATCGTTGTAGAGTTGCAGGGAGGGGTAATGCATTGTGATATAAGCGCCATAGGAATACTCAGATGTTAGGGGGAATATGTTTGATCCATATGAGGTGAAAAGACAACCTGCGATTGCCCCCCTTTCGCACTTGATCATAAGCTCTTCGTATTGTATATTGCTCCGACGAAAGGTTATCCAAACAAAATAAGTGAACTCTACATATTCGTTTCCAAACTGGAGAATCTTTGATCCTTATCTTATATGAGTTACGAGCCGTATATCTTGAATGGAAAAATTTACTCCATAATGAATCATTCGCTTGATATTGCCACCATAATCTACAAGAATATACCGTCCAAAGTTCATCCAATTTCCGAAGTCCTAATCCTCCTTCCACTGTTGGTCGAAACAATTTATCACTTGATATCCAAGAGTGGCGCATCCTTTCCTCTGAACTACCCCAAAAGAATTTAGTCATCAAGCGTTGTAAGGTGCGAATAACACTCTATGGCAACATACAAGCAGCAAGCATGTGTAATGTGATCACTGATAAGACATGCTTGATTAGTATCAGCCTTCCAGCATAATTGAGATATTTATTCTGCCACATATGAAGTTTGGCCTAAACCACAGCTAGTAGATTAGAGAATTGTACTGCTCTTTCCTTCCCTCAATGTAATTTCACGCCTAAGTACTTGATTGGGAGAGAAGCGGATGTCATTTGTAACTCTGATTCCATTCTCCTTATTTGTGAGTGCGATAAATAAGTTGCTAGAACAATATGACTCTTCTGAATATTAACTGCTTGACCTGATGCAAGTTGGTATGACCCCAAAAATCTTCTGAATCTCCTTAAGTTCCTTAATCCACCATTTAGAAATACCAACAAATAATCTGCAAAAGCTAGATGAGTAATGCGTGGTCGAGCTCGAGCCCGTATTGAAGGAATGTATATCTCCCCTTACTACCAATGCGTTCAAACCTCTTGAAAAAGCTTCTGATGCCAAAATAAATAGTATTGGAGACAGAGGGTCTCCCTGCTTTACTCCCCTTGAAGGCTAGAAAAAACCGGATGCTATCCCATTTATCAAGACTGATATATATGTTCTGCTGAGATGATTGAATATAAGCCTGATAAATTTTGCTGCAAAACCGAATCTTGTGAGTAGTCTGGATAAAAATATCCAATTAACTATGTCAAACGCTTTCATCATATCCAATTTTAGAATAACATTTGAACCTTGAACTTTCTTGTCTAATAAGTGGACCATCTCTCTCGCCATAGCAATTTGATCAGAGATATCTCTACCTTTCACAAAACCTGCCTGTTCCAGAGAAATTATTCTCTCCAATAGAGGTTGCATTCGAGAAGCTATACTACGAGTTGCCACCTTCGATACAAAATTTGCAAGGCTAATTGGACGAAAATCTGAGAACGTGCATGGATTTGGAATCTTTTGCAGAACCATAATTAGCGTACTTCCCATCGCTCGAGCCATAGGTATGCCAAGGAAAAATTCTTTCATGGCCTTGTGCACATCTTGATTTACAATATCCCAACAAGTGCGGAAGGAATGTCCATTGTACCTATCTGGTCCAAGTGCACTATTGTGATCTAGTGCCCACACCGCTTCTTTGACCTTTGTGATCGTTGGCAAAGACACCAATATCTGGTTTTCTGAGTCGGATATTAGGCATGGTATGTATTCTAAACTATCGCTGTCGTCCGAAATAGATTCTGCTGAGAATAAAGCTGTGTAGTAAGCAACTGCAGCTTGTTGTATAGCTGTTTCAGTTTCGCATATACTGCCATCAGAGTGTCGTATTGATGTGATCGTTCGACGAGAATGTCTATCTTTAACAATATTATGAAAATACGAAGTATTAGAATCTCCATCAGATATCCATCTTAGTCGAGCTTTTTGTGCCCAGTATAAAAGCCTTTTGCGCTCTGCAATTTTGTACTGCGCTTGGGCAGCATGATAATTCATTCTTGTCTCTGGCGTAGGATGTTGATCAAATTGAGTTTCACAACGTTGAAGTTCTTGCTCCAAGTAATACAATTGATCAAATATATTTCCAAACACATTGGTGTTCCATTCCCGCAGCTCTGTTTTCAATTGATGTAGCTTGTTGTATAATCCGCTCATTCCACCTATTGTGGGATAGGAATCCCAGGATGATTTTACAAACAAATGAAACTCAGTGTGCTCTGTCCACATATTCTGAAAGCGAAACAATTTTGGACCCATAAAATCAGGCTGCGGTGATCTTAATAATAATGGGGAATTATCCGAAGTCAGACGTGGTAAATGTCGAACTCGCAAATTAGGAAATAAACTATTGTAAGATTCTAAGCATAGCATGTGATCCAAGCAATGTTTAACGATTCCCAGCCCCCTACCACTTGTCCAAGTGTACATAGGACCATTGAAAGGGAGATCTATTAGAGAGCAGGATGAAACACAATCATTAAAGTCTTCCAAAGATGCCATCGACGGAGTAGAGAGACCAGCATGTTCATCAACAGACAAATATGTATTGAAATCCCCTTCGAATAGCCATAGGTCTATATGACGTTCATAATGCTGCTGCAATGCCAGCCATAGTCTCCGACGATTTGTGACAGTATGCACCCATATATTGGAGTGAACAAAAAAATAGTATCCGTTCCTGCTAATTGAAATTTAAAATGTGAACATTGCTCTTCATAGATTGTCGTTATTAATCTGAGAGAACAATTCCAAAATATCCACACTTTTTCTCGATAGATAGCTTCAGCATGTGAGAAGTTCAGTTGTCTTTGTATTCGTACAAGATTTGTATGGTGCTTCTTTGGCTCAATAATAACTAATAATTGCAGTTTATGAGATTTCACCAATTTACGGATGCGTACCAATGAAGTAGCAATCCCCCGCACATTCCATATTAGGCAATTCATTGAGATGATGATGAAGATAAATTTGAAGAGTGAGTTAACCTATTCGATGCATTTTAATATGTGGCTAACATTTCTTGTTTCGTTCGCCTACGTCTGGTTATTGGATTGGGGTCCTCTAATTCTTGAAGTTATTGATCCACAGATTTCAGAAGATTCAAGTATATCCATGCGATTTGTCAAAGCATCTCGCAAATCATCTGGACCCTTAATAGTCTCAGCAGGTGCATCCCCAGCAATTATAGTTGTTGGCTGCATGCTATGTGTAGTAACATGTTGATCATGGACCAGTACTTCTGAGTCTGACACTGTAACATCCAACACATCATCCACCTCTTCCAATACTCGTTCCAACGAAGTACCAACTTTAGATAAGTCTTGCTGAATGGCATTACCATCAAGTGCATTGTTGTCTTCCTGATTCTCAGTTTGCAGGATTGGTTGTTCCAAAATTGAAGTGTTATTTTGTTCCTCATTATTCTCCATATCTTGTTGAATATCTTCTTCATCTTCTACAGTGATATTTTTTTCCAGAATATTTCTCTTTGGGGTCCATCTCTTGGGCTTGTCCTTCGCCTTGTTTGGGATCAAAGTAATCTTCTTGTCTTTCTCCTGTTGACAGTCTGCAGTTGATGTACAATTTTTGGTCTCATGACCAAGTATACGACAGGATGTACAGAAGAGAGGAACGATTTCATACTCCACCATGGGATATAGATCATGTTCCCCTCCCTGAATATGCAGTCTAGTTGGTAAAGCCTTTGATATATCAACTTCTATACATAATCGCACCACAAAAGGCCTCAAACCATTAGATGTTGCAGAATCCATTTTCAACAGCAACCCTATCATATGAGCTATGTCCCATAAAGCTGATTTGTTTTGAAATAAAATGGTAATCCTCTTATTGAAGTCCAAATTGGAACAATTGACTTGTCCACCTTGGGATCAAAGTCTGGTGTCCATTTAGTTACGCATGTTATGTAACCATTAACAGACCATGATCGACGTACAAAACAGTTGTGATAGTCTTCCGGATGATGAAAAGTGAGAATTATATGCTGATCATCAAGCAATCCTAAATTTGGAGTTGTTTTGAATCCAATACGTTCCATACAGGCGGCTAACTGTTTCATATTGGGACGTCCATGCCAGAAGGAACCAACCAATGTATATTTGAATGGAATTGAATAGCGATCCACCTCATCTAATGTGAAGGAGATGGAAGGCATACCTTTATATCGAGTAATGGGTCATATGGGCGTGGCAGCGGACTCCATTGGTGTAGGCAGAATAGCCTCTGCGAAGGTCTTTTTGAGTGTAGCGTCCGACATTAGCGGATCTATCGCATAAGTTTTGGATGTAAGCAAAAATTTGCAAGTAGAGCAGCAGATCCCTTCTGTATCGATTACACGGATGATGCAGGAAGTGTAGAGAAAAAGGGGTTTGAGTGATTTTCAAATGCATGATTTAAATGTGCACAAAAACGAGCATAAGATATAAACGTGCATAAGTGTACATGTGTGCATGATAACTTGCCATTACTTGCCTTATTTAGCTTATATATTATGTTGCCGTACTAACGAGCCATGAAGCATTAAAGCTTACATCATATGGCGAACATTTGTTGAGTTTATACTATTTTCAGGTGCCACCATTAATGAACTAAAGTAGTTCATTAAGTGAAGTACTTAGTTTAATAAACTAAGTAGTTCATTAAAGGAAGATTCATTTGGAAAAGGCACAAAGGCAACAAGGCCAAGGAAGGAAAGTTCTCTCCTCCTCCCCATCTTATTAAACACGCCACATATACATAATATATATATATATTCAGATTTTTTAAATAAAGGCACATACACATGTATTCCAACGTACTACCGACACGTTATATATTTTACGTACGTACGTTAACGTCACACCACTATACTTAACTCATGTTTATGAGTATATTCAGGTCTTATATCATATGATATAAGTTATGGTGATGACAAATTAAATACGACACGATAAAAGGTTCTAAACCGAAATTTGTCGTATCGGGCGAATACCGAAACTTCGCCAACGTGTCACGTACTTGCCATAAATAAATGGCCAGCCCATATACATCAAAAAATGATGAAAATTTCGTGCTACACATGGTGTGATCAGCCAAAAATACTTTGCATGTTGGTACACACAAATCACCCCACATTTAGGCCAAAATGTGAAGATTCCAATTTTAATTTTGTCACATGTTTATGGTACCACTTTAAATCAGCCAAGTGCTAAAATTTAAAGTATATATTATATATATTATGTATAACATAATATATATATCATGTGCAAAAGGTTGGAATTTAAATTAGAGAAAATTCGTGTAATCGATAAATATCGAAAATTCGGTTTTCTACGCACATAACATGGAACGTTTTTCTTGAACATCATGTGACACATATCTAGACACTTTTTACATATGATATACATCTTAAAGTGTTCTAGAAAATTAAATTAAGGGCTGATTGGAATATTACATGTGTGTATTATTAAATGTGCACTATTTTACAAAGTTAGCAAAAATAAAATTCAGCACATGCCAAACACATTACCAACGCCCCTACAGCTGAGATGGAGATTATTTGGAGCCTTGTTGGCATATTGATTGGTCAAGGATCAATCATACAATGTTGGTGACTTAAAGAAAGAAGTTACAAAAGGTAATATTTCAAAATCTTGTCACAATTGTGACACATGCTGAAAATTTAGCATGTGTGCTAATGGGTGGCGTTTTTAATGTCATTATGAGACATATTTTACTTCTTGATTAAGGTGGATTGATTGGAAGATGATTTGGAAGTATTTTTAATAAGTTATGGAATTAAAATTATGATATTTTGAATATCACACATGCTGAAAATTTCAGCATGTGCAGGAGTGTGCATGGCCGAAATTTAGGTCATATTATTGTCTAATTTTTATTCCATAAAAGATGAGAATATTGCATACTAAATGATGATTGAATTGTTGGATTAAATCAATGCAAAATAGGCAATATTTTGAATAAGTGGTGGATGTTACACATGCTGAAATTTCAGCATGTGCAAGACATGGTGTGGCCGAATGTTAACCTCTTTTGTGTCCAAGTTCATTTCTCAATTGATAGCAAGACTTACCGTGTATTATTGATTCATTTTTATGGTGAAAAATCAAAGAATAATGGGTATTATTTTGAAGGAAATGGAAGGTTGCACATGCTGAAAAATTCAGCATGGCAAGAACATCATGGCCGATTTTCTTGGGTAGAAAAGGAGGGATTTTATTGTCTTGCAATTTATGATGAAATTTGTGACTTATGGTATGATTTTGTGATTGATATTGGCACATGTTTAAAGTGTTAATCTCAGATTATTTCCATGTCATCATGATGACAACATTGAGCCAATAAAGAGGTGCCAAGTAAGCAAAGACTAAATGATGGTCCAATAGAATGATGCCAAGTAAGCAAAGCATTGTCACAATGATGTCTTACACTCTCTCAAGGACTTAAAAGATAATTTTCAAGAGGGGGAGACACACCTAGGGGACGGCTGCAAACATTAAAAAGGAAAAGAAGAGAGCAAACAAAAGAAGGCCAAGCATTGCAAAATCAAAGTGATCAAAAGCCTAGTTCTTCTTCTACATTCTCTCTTTCTTTCTTTCTTCTTGTAAGCCTATTGTATTCATATTCTTTCAATCTTGAATAGGCTTGAGATAAACCACCATTCATACATCTTTGTAAAAGGTTGATCAAGGTGTGATCAATCTTCATTCTAGCAAGGTGGTGGTGTTCTTGTGAATTGTACTCGACATACAAGGTTTGTAAAGGGTTGGAGTTAGGTGTAACTCTATCAACCCTGCGGTAAGGTGTACTGCGTGTGTGTGATTAGTCTGAACCAAGGAAGGTGTTCCTTGAAGACTGGAGTAGGTTGTTTATAACCGAACCAGTATAAAATTCTCGGTGCAATTTACTTTCAGCATTTACTTTTCAGTTTCTGCACTGTTTATCCATTTTGTTCACGATCGTAAAAATAGTAAACGATTTCCAAAAATTATAAAAATTTCCAGAAACATACTTGCACGTTCTAGGGTTAATTTGGCATAAGTTTCAACCCTTTTGGACAAGTATAAGTCAATCAAACATCAAAAGTTCTGAGACTAGTGCAGTCTGATTCTCAGACTTGCAAAGGTTGAGACTTTGGTTGTATTTGACCTACTTCCCAAAAGCATTTTCTAAAACTGTTTCAACCCATTTAAATATAGTGTGTGAGGAGTCATTGGTCAAATTTTCAGATCATTTGGACGTACACACAAATAGGAATTAATTTTTCAAAACCATCTACCGTTTCTGACAGATTTGCACAATCTGAGTGCCAACGGTTTTTGAAGGGGTTAAAGGTTGAATTTTGATTTGAAATTTTTAGGGGACCCTCATAACATCTGAGGCTAAGTTCTCTCATAATTTCATAATTTTTGGAGACCTCTAACCTAGTTTTAAAAACATTTTAAAACTGGTCCTGAAAACAGAATCTGTTTTCAGAACTTGAATTGGTTAGGTTTAAAGAAATTTTAAAAACCATATTTTCCGCACCATCTATTCAACCCCCCCCCCCCTTCTAGTGGTGCCTTGCAGATCCTACAATTGGTATCAGAGCGCAGGAACACTCACTACAAAGGATCCAACGATTCAGTGAGATGGCATCCACTAGTCATAGCACCGTGCAAGAAGGAATGTCAACCATAAGGCCTCCTCTGTTTGACGGTGAGTCTTTCGTTCAATGGAAGGTAAGAATGAAACTTTTCTTTATGGCAATAGATATTGATCTTTGGTCGATTATAGAAGATGGTCCTTTTGTTCCATCTAAGTCATCCACCGTAGACGCAGTCACATTAGAAGTCGTTAAAACTAGACAAGAATATACAAGTGATGATAAAAAGAAACTTAGCATGAATGCTAAAGACATGCAACTATTATTAAATGGCCTGAGTAAAAGTGAGGCTAGTTACGTGTCAAATTGTTCTAGTGCTCAAGAGATGTGGCATATTCTTGAAATGAAACATGAAGGGACTAGCCAAGTAAAGGAGTCCAAAATTAACATGCTCATGTCCACACTTGAGTCTTTTAAATTATTGCCCAATGAGTCTATTGTAGATATGGATCTTCGTTTGACTAACATCTACAACTCTCTTGAGTCTCTTGGTAAGGCTTTTACTACGCAGGAAAAGGTGCAGAAAGTTCTACGAAGCCTTCCTTCTGAATGGGACCCTAAAGTAACGGCCATAGAAGAAAGCAAAGAGACCAAATCAATTAAAATGGAAGAACTAATCGGATCACTTAAGGTATATGAAAACAAACTCTCTTTAAGACATTCTGAGTCCATTTCTAATAATGATAGGGCTATAGCATTTAAATCAAATAAATACGTCGTAGATGATAGTGACACAGATTCCGATGATGAGAACTTAATCACAATGGCTAAAAGATTAAGAAAAATATTGAGAAAATCGATTAAACATAAGTCTACCTCATCTAAGGATCATAAAAATAAAAATAAGGAAATAAAGTGTTATGAATGCGGCAAACTTGGACATCTATCATATGACTGCCCTAATAAAGAGAAACAAACAAACAAATACCCTGACAAGGATCGGAACAAGAATAGACTCGTCTCAGAACCTAAGCAAAGCAGAAGAGCATTCAAAGCCTCCACTTGGAGTGACACATCCGACTCTGAGACTGATGATACGGAAGAACACAAGGCACAAGTATGCTTTACATCTAAAGCATCAAATGAGGTATCTTCTGACTCTGATTCCGATTCTGAATGTTCATATGATGATTTATTTAGTCAATATTTAGAATTGCATAAATTTTCAAAGACTCTTGCAAAATAAAAGAAACGATTAATTGAAGACAAGAAATTGTTAGAATCTTCTAACGAAAATCTTGTCGCTCAATTAAACAATTCTAAAGAAGAGTCATCATGCATCATCAATGCATTAAAATCTGAAATTTCATCATTGACATCCGAGAACGTTGAATTGAATTCCGAGATTTCAAAATTAAAATCAAGGAATGCCGATGTAGAGAAAAAGGTGAAACAGTTTGATACAGGATCCAACATGCTGCATCGCATTATATCATCACAAAAGCATGACAGTGATAAAACGGGGTTGGGATACGTTGATACAAATGAAGTATCAACCAAACCAACAAAGTTTGTTATGTCTAAGAAAATAGACACCCCAAAGCCTCAAGTGGCGTCTAAGATGACGCGAAAATTGCATATTCCCTCATCACGCCCCACTTCTTCATCATATCATGCGAAATACAATGTTGTACCATATAGATATGAAAATAAAAGAGTGATGCATACACGGCATTCAATCCATCCAAGCACTACGCATACAAACACAAGGACATATCCAAAATGTCCTACATATAATGCGTATAAAGGAGTTCTTGGCCAAAGGCCAGATACAGTCGCACCAAAAGTTTATTATGTTGCATTCTCATCACCTTTCTCACCTTTTGGAAGACCTAGAAAGGTCACCCAAATTTGGGTACCAAAAAGGACATTTTCAAAGGGTTGAATAAATAACCCTTAAGAACGCACGTAATATGAAATGCATAATTTTTTTTCAGGCATCTTTTGATTTACTTTTCAAAATAAAGGGGGAGAAAAAGCATGATTTAAGGGGGAGAGAGAAAGACTAATTGCATAAATTAAGGGGGAGAGAGAAAGACTTTTATGCATAATTGAAGGGGGAGCGATAGGATTTAAATCATGTGCATAAGTTATTTTGAAAATCATCAAAAGGGGGAGATTGTAGAGAAAAAGGGGTTTGAGTGATTTTCAAATGCATGATTTAAATGTGCACAAAAACGAGCATAAGATATAAACGTGCATAAGTGTACATGTGTGCATGATAACTTGCCATTACTTGCCTTATTTAGCTTATATATTATGTTGCCGTACTAACAAGCCATGAAGCATTAAAGCTTACATCATATGGCGAACATTTGTTGAGTTTATACTATTTTCAGGTGCCACCATTAATGAACTAAAGTAGTTCATTAAGTGAAGTACTTAGTTTTTTTTTTTTTTTATGAAAAGATTCTTTTTATTA
>AP025068.1:16265662-16771822 GCA_036186865.1 Eustoma russellianum
GATTCTTTATTAAAATAGAACCCTCACTTATGGCGGAGGAAAACCTTATTACATCAAAGCATAACGCAGATACAAAATATACAATTATCAGCATCCAGAAAGTATATGATATGCCGCATTAAAACCTTGCCGGGTAAAACCACCCTTGTGGATAAAACCCCGGCGAAGGAAAAAGCGTACATATTTATATTTCTGGAATGGTGATAGACGCTACCTAAACAAAAATTACAAGAGAAAAAGCATGTGTGAATCCAGTAATACTGGAAAGCCATCGTAAGGACCATTTTGCGGAAATGATGTTTGGTGACATAGAATATGTTGACCGGATCTATACCAGCGGGACCCAACCGTTTCTGCAGAAACCTCCTCCATAGACTAACAGGAAATGCTGATGGGACTCGGAGAATGCGTACGAGCCAATGCCTCGCCAATGCCACATGCAAATGAGAGCGTAAGAATATAAGCAATACCAGCCAATGAAAAATGTGAGTAGTGTGGCCATAGCTACAACCTGTACTGCCGGCACATGCTGTAGTGCCGGCAGAATAACATTTGCGATGCCAAACCACATATCCGTCCAAGGAGAAATGATAAGCTGGCGCCTGGGGCTTGTGCAATACAAGATTGTCGCAAAGGCTATTGTTGTTGTTTCCTCCAATGCTCATAACAAACAACAAATGCCGAATATAACTCAATGTCAGCTGTCTGAAGTATGTTAAGTAATAATCTGAATGCCTGAGAAAAGTAAACGTACCGATGCTGCCTGTACTGATCAGTGTACAGACAGCAAGACGATGACCTGGCCAATCCATATGGAAGACATGAGAAGTGCGTATATCCATGAATCGGTGGGCCTCATGCATATCCCAGCAGCCAGTGCACATAAGTAAAAAACAGCATTAACAAAGACAAGCATCAAAACAGACAGCTACAAATGTAATAAATATGAGGCGTACCGATCCTGCCCGTGTCCCTTAGTACACGGGCAGAGAATTGCATCAGACGCATATTTTAGAAAGAAAGTCATGCTGCGCGTAACGCCACCGAGGAAATATCAAGAGTCACCGAAGCCTTGACCAGGGGAGGAAGAGTAGAGCTTGTATACTCCCCTGTTATAGGTTGCAGCATTGCATGTTGTGCTAGATAGTGTGCCGGCATATTTGTCTCACGATATGTATGGACGAAGTCTAGTCGATGCTGCCAAATGAGTTCATGTAGTAGACGGAGATGATAGTTTCCTGCTGACTGACGCGGGCTGCTTAGGCTTGCAATCATTTGAGCACAGTCTGATTCTACAATTATCAAACGGTAAAATGGGAGAAAATATAGCAAGGTAAACAAGGTGGCCTGTATCTCAGCCTGCAGAGGGGGACAACGGGGAAGCCGAAATGAAAGGGCCTTGATGCATGAACCGTTATGATCTCGGAGGATTCCACCACCCGCCGCATAGTGCTGTCCCACTGCGGCATCCACATTTAGTTTGAGTCTGCCAGAGGGAGGGAATTGCCAACGCATAATGCGTAGTCTGGGCGGCCGAATCTTAGGAAGCCAGGGTATGGGTGCAGTTGGAAGGGTAGCCAGCTTGGTTTCCTGTATTTTCATCACCCACGTGTGAATATCAAAATAAATAGAATTACGGACTGCGGTTGTGGAGAAGCGAATAGTGTCACCATAAGTAAGCTGCGCATAATGACGCCAAATATTATGTAAAATGATCCCAGGAAGTATTAGCCGCAAGACGCCTAGAAGGGATGTGACATTGGATCTATACCACCATGCCATGATATATTGCCTAAGAGATAGTGTTGACGGATGTACGCCATCAATCTCCGCGGCAAAAAAACTCCAGAGAAAACGGATGCGTGAGCATTGGATGAATAAATGGTCGACTGTAGCTGAATATGTTTTACAGAAAGGACATTGTGTAGGCCGCGACATGATATAGCTGCCGATATAATCTTCTAATGGAAGGGCCGAATGAAACATGCGCCACAAAAATACTCGAATGGAAGGCGAGTGATGTTTACTCCAGATAAACCTAGCCGACATTAACGAAGGCCGTGAAACCCGACAACTCATGTATGCTGATTTTATTGAAAACTCCCCTGAAGGTGTGAGCGCCCACAATAGAGATGTGCCCAGACCACCCGAATTTGGAAGACATATGGGATGAATGCGACAGAGAGATTTCCAGACCGGAGAGTCTGTAAGTCTTGGAATATAATCATTCCGTTTCCCATATTTATGCTGCATATACTTACTCCATAGAGTACTTTGGCACTGATATTTCCACCAAATTTGGCATTGATACGCCTGTTGTAGCTCCCGAAGGTTGCGAATTCCCAATCCACCTTCTTCTTCCGGGATAGCAATATCTTTCCATGCCACCCAATGATGCCTGTCCCCCCAATAAAATGCTGCCATCTTTCTTTCAATCACTCGAATGACAGATTGCGGCATACCACCTGCCGCAAGTATATGTAACGGTAGTGCTGCTAGAACCGACCGGATCAGGACAAGTCTTCCTGCCATAGAAAGAAGGCGAGAGTGCCAGCCATTTAATCGGCCATCCATGTGCTGTAAGAGTGTCGCAAAATGGGAAGCCCGTGGAATTCCCTTATGCAGATATGATCCAAGATATCGTAATGGCAGAGTGGTTAAGCGCATGCCAAGAATATCCCTGATCAGATGACATTGCTGACTTGTGATTGCCGATGAAGGAATGAAATTACTTTTTTGGAAATTGACTTTCTGGCCTGAAGCGATTTCATAACTAGTGAGAAACGCATGGAAGCGCCGTAAATTATGCCGTGTACCACGGAGGAAGATAAGCAAATCATCTGCATATGCCAAATGAGAAATAGTGAAAGGAACTCTGCCCAACCGAAATGTCTGAATGCGTCCTGTTTCCACCAGAGCCTTCAGCCCCCTGCTAAATCCCTCAGATGACAAAATAAAAAGCAATGGGGATAGAGGATCCCCCTGTTTTACACCCCTGAATGGCCGAAAATATGGTGAGGGTTGACCATTGATTAAGACTGACATTTTCGTTGCCCTTAGATGATTGAGGATAATACGAATGAAAAAAGCTGAGAATCCAAACTTGTGCAGTAGCAAACGAAGATAATCCCAACTCACCCGATCAAAAGCCTTCATCATGTCTAATTTAAGACATACCTGCGGACCACCCTTATCCAGCTGATGAATCATCTCCCTAGCCAAAAGCACCTGAGTGGAAATATCCTGCCCCGCAAGAAATCCTGTCTGTTCTGGTGATATTAGAGTGGGTAATAGACTACCCAGCCTGGACGCAATAACTCGAGTACACACTTTGCTAATGAAATTGGTGAGGCAAATGGGTCGAAAATCACTAAAAGTCTGTGGCGACTGTGATTTCGGTATAAGAGTCAGCAATGCACTCGCCATGACTGGTGGTTGCGGTACCCCTATGAAAAACTCTTGGACCGCCTTTAAGACATCCGAATGAATTACAGGCCAACACAATCGATAAAAATTACCATGAAAGCCATCAGGGCCTGCAGCACTATGTGGATCCAAACTCCATACAGCTTTTTTAACCTCTAACTCTGTTGGCAATTGCGTAAGCATGAGATTATCCGCATCAGTAATAAGTGTCGGAATGTGGGACAATATATCCTCATAATTAGAGGTTTGCTCATGAGCATAGAGGCCCTTATAATAATCCACGGCAGCCATCATTAAGTCATGTGATTGTGTTAATACTTCACCCTGTTCATTCTTCAGTTGTCTAATGCAAAGCTGTGAGCGCTTACCTTTAACCAGAGAATGAAAATATCGCGTGTTGGCATCCCCTTCTTGTAACCATTTAACGTGAGCCTTTTGCTTCCAATACTGTAACTCATAATTTGAAGCCAGCAAATATCGAGCTTTGGCCTGATAATATGCCTCACGCGCCTCCTCCGTTGATGTGTCATCCCAATGATTTTCTGCGGCCGTAAGATTATCCTCCGCAAGCTGCAAGTTGCTAAAAATATTACCAAATATATTTTTGTTCCAGTGTTGAATATCCCTCTTGAAAGCAAACAACTTAGCATAGAGACCCCTCATACCACCAGTCGTTGGGTATGATAACCATGCCTGGCGCATATATGCATGAAAGTCAGGATGATGTAACCATGCATCCAAGAACCGAAATGAGCGCCGAATTGGGTGGGAGCTTTGCTGGCATTGAATCAAAAGTGGAGTGTGATCCGATGTCACTCTCGGTAGATGTGTAAGGCGTAGTATGTCGAACAGATCTTGCATCCGTGAATTAAGAAAGATCCAATCTAGCCTTCTACGAATTCTCCCAAGGCCACGCCCCTCCGCCCAAGTAAAACGCGTACCATGATACGGTGGAGACATAAGAGAGCATGATTCAATACAGTCATTGAAGTCCTGCATCGCGGATAGCGGTGGCGTGGAGCGACCCTGATGGTCCTCTATTGCACGGAAGGTGTTGAAATCCCCCCCTATCAACCACGGCAACTGTAATCCTTCCGAAAAATGATATAAATCTCGCCATAAATTGCGGCGCTGAGAAGCGGTGTGCTTTGCGTACACAAGAGATAGAACAAATTGTTGCTGCTGTGAGTATGAAGAAAGAGTCAGATGTAGGACTTGACCTTGATCCTGTGTAGTCACCAAACGAAATTCATTATCCTTCCAGAAAAACCATATATGTTCCGATTGAGAAGCATAACAATGTGTAAAACCAAGTGTAAGACAAAACCGCTGAATTTGTGATGAAGCATGCTTAGGTTCAATCAATGCAAGTAAATGTACATGATATTCTCTAATCAACTGTTTCAATCGAGGCAAAGATGTGCGCATGCCTCTAATATTCCAAATTAAGATATTCATTGAGTAAGGTTTGAGACACTTCCCTGCAAAATGTGAGAAGCACTACGCGTGAGAACATTTGATGGGGGCAACGGAGGTAGGTCTTTTTTCGTGCGACGTTTCCGTCGTGGTACAACTGGCACAAAAGGGGCCTCCTCGGGATTATCAGGCAACCGTGATATCAAGATATCATCTGACGGTGATGAGTCAAGGCGCTGAATGCGCAGAGAAATCTCTGTTGGAACTGAAAGAGGTGCTGCACCCAGTCCCTCATCTGGTAGCTCCGTGTCTGAAGCATGTCCAAGCTCCGTATGAGGAATATCCTCTGGTAAGTGATGATCCGGGGCATCACAATAAGTGTCTTGAGGCTGAGGTTCCTCCTCTACATGTAGATTAACAGTATCTAAATCAATGGGAGGATCCGGAAGCGGCTCCTCCAAATGTTGTTGTTCCGGCGCATGTAATATAGTATGCCCCTGTTCAGAGCGAACTTCCGCCGCAGGTGCAGACGGAGGGTTCTGCATGGAAGTGGACGAGGGGGCAGCGGCCGGCTTATGTTTGACAGGGGTCCATCTCTGCTTGGGCGGACGTGATGGTGGAGGCGGTGGCGGTGGTGGAATATTGGACGTAGAGGGCTGGCTCGGGTCACATGACGCATGATCATGTCCTAATCGATGGCATGCAGTACAATATTTTGGCAAATCTTCGTAGATCACCGATTGCAATATTAAACGTTGTTTAGCCTGCAAATATATCTTTTGGGGCAGGTCCTGTGAAACATCAACTTCAACACAGATTCGGGCAACAGAAGGCCGCAATGCATCTGAGGTGGCGGCATCAAGTTTCAATGGTGAACCTATCGGCTTCACTATTTCAAAAAGAGCTTCTCTGCAATGCAAGTGCACCGGTAAACCTGGTAATGCTACCCAGACCGGAACTATCGGAACATCTGTAGTCGGATCAAAATCCACTGTCCATTTAGTTATACGCATATGGCGACCAGAAATAAGCCATGATCGACGGTAGAAGCATCTGAGATAATCAGTTTCTTGACGAAAGTTCAAAAGAATATGCGTTTGATCTATCAGCGTGATGCGGAGATCATTGTGAAAACCTATTTTTTCAAAGACCTCCCTAATCACCTTCAAAGGTGGTCTTCCATACCAAAACGTACCAACTAACGAATATTTGTATGGCGCAGCTAGGGCATCAATCTCAGAGTCTAAAAACGATATCAACGGAATACCTTTATGCCTGGAGACTGTTTTGGGAGTGATACTGAGTCGGGGTGGCGCTGTGGCTCCAGAAACCACAGCCGCAAACGTTGGTGGCGTTGTCATTGCGATCGTGAATAGGGTAAGTCGAAGGCAGTGGAATATACTGCAGTGCGAAGATGTGGCAACTTCGGAGAACCAGAACAATTTGGCAGGCGGTGTGTGAGAAGCAGCGGCGGCGGCAACAGCCGCCGAGATTGTCGGATTCCCGATGAACCCAGATGAACCCAGAAGCGAAGGAAACAGGAATCAGCGTAATGCGGAGATGGTAGGAAGGTGATTACCGGAAATTGGAGGCCGGCCGGATGGAGAAACGGCGGCGGCGGCTGAGCCGCTAAGCGCCGTCAACAAATCGCGTGCAAATCAGCGTCAAGGAAGGAAAGTTCTCTCCTCCTCCCCATCTTATTAAACACGCCACATATACATAATATATATATATTTTCAGATTTTTTAAATAAAGGCACATACACATGTATTCCAACGTACTACCGACACGTTATATATTTTACGTACGTACGTTAACGTCACACCACTATACTTAACTCATGTTTATGAGTATATTCAGGTCTTATATCATATGATATAAGTTATGGTGATGACAAATTAAATACGACACGATAAAAGGTTCTAAACCGAAATTTGTCGTATCGGGCGAATACCGAAACTTCGCCAACGTGTCACGTACTTGCCATAAATAAATGGCCAGCCCATATACATCAAAAAATGACGAAAATTTCGTGCTACACATGGTGTGATCAGCCAAAAATACTTTCCATGTTGGCACACACAAATCACCCCACATTTAGGCCAAAATGTGAAGATTCCAATTTTAATTTTGTCACATGTTTATGGTACCACTTTAAATCAGCCAAGTGCTGAAATTTAAAGTATATATTATATATATTATGTATAACATAATATATATATCATGTGCAAAAGTTGGAATTTAAATTAGAGAAAATTCGTGTAATCGATAAATATCGAAAATTCGGTTTTCTACGCACATAACATGGAACGTTTTTCTTGAACATCATGTGACACATATCTAGACACTTTTTACATATGATATACATCTTAAAGTGTTCTAGAAAATTAAATTAAGGGCTGATTGGAATATTACATGTGTGTATTATTAAATGTGCACTATTTTACAAAGTTAGCAAAAATAAAATTCAGCACATGCCAAACACATTACCACTGCCCCTACAGCTGAGATGGAGCTTATTTGGAGCCTTGTTGGCATATTGATTGGTCAAGGATCAATCATACAATGTTGGTGACTTAAAGAAAGAAGTTACAAAAGGTAATAATTCAAAATCTTGTCACAATTGTGACACATGCTGAAAATTTTGCATGTGTGCTAATGGGTGGCTTTTTAATGTCATTATGAGACATATTTTACTTCTTGATTAAGGTGGATTGATTGGAAGATGATTTGGAAGTATTTTTAATAAGCTATGGAATTAAAATTATGATATTTTGAATATCACACATGCTAAAAATTTCAGCATGTGTAGGAGTGTGCATGGCCGAAATTTAGGTCATATTATTGTCTAATTTTTATTCCATAAAAGATGAGAATATTGCATACTAAATGATGATTGAATTGTTGGATTAAATCAATGCAAAATAGGCAATATTTTGAATAAGTGGTGGATGTTACACATGCTGAAATTTCAGCATGTGCAAGACATGGTGTGGCCGAATGTTAACCTCTTTTGTGTCCAAGTTCATTTCTCAATTGATAGCAAGACTTACCATGTATTATTGATTCATTTTTATGGTGAAAAATAAAAGAATAATGGGTATTATTTTGAAGGAAATGGAAGGTTGCACATGCTGAAAAATTCAGCATGGCAAGAACATCATGGCCGATTTTCTTGGGTAGAAAAGGAGGGATTTTATTGTCTTGCAATTTATGATGAAATTTGTGACTTATGGTATGATTTTATGATTGATATTGGCACATGTTTAAAGTGTTAATCTCAGATTATTTCCATGTCATCATGATGACAACATTGAGCCAATAAAGAGGTGCCAAGTAAGCAAAGACTAAATGATGGTCCAATGGAATGATGCGAAGTAAGCAAAGCATTGTCACAATGATGTCTTACACTCTTTCAAGGACTTAAAAGATAATTTTCAAGAGGGGGAGACACACCTAGGGGACGGCTGCAAACATTAAAAAGGAAAAGAAGAGAGCAAACAAAAGAAGGCCAAGCATTGCAAAATCAAAGTGATCAAAAGCCTAGTTCTTCTTCTACATTCTCTCTTTCTTTCTTTCTTCTTGTAAGCCTATTGTATTCATATTCTTTCAATCTTGAATAGGCTTGAGATAAACCACCATTCATACATCTTTGTAAAAGGTTGATCAAGGTGTGATCAATCTTCATTCTAGCAAGGTGGTGGTGTTCGTGTGAATTGTACTCGACATACAAGGTTTGTAAAGGGTTGCAGTTAGGTGTAACTCTATCAACCCTGCGCTAAGGTGTACTGCGTGTGTGTGATTAGTGTGAACCAAGGAAGGTGTTCCTTGAAGACTGGAGTAGGTTGTTTATAACCGAACCAGTATAAAATTCTCGGTGCAATTTACTTTCAGCATTTACTTTTCAGTTTCTGCACTGTTTATCCATTTTGTTCACGATCGTAAAATTAGTAAACGATTTCCAAAAATTATAAAAATTTGCAGAAACATACTTTCACGTTCTAGGGTTAATTTGGCATAAGTTTCAACCCTTTTGGACAAGTATAAGTCAATCAAACATCAAAAGTTCTGAGACTAGTGCAGTCTGATTCTCAGACTTGCAAAGGTTGAGACTTTGGTTGTATTTGACCTACTTCCCAAAAGAATTTTCCAAAACTGTTTCAACCCATTTAAATATAGTGTGTGAGGAGTTATTGGTCAAATTTTCAGATCATTTGGACGTACACACAAATAGGAATTAATTTTTCAAAATCATCTACCGTTTCTGGCAGATTTGCACAATCTGAGTGCCTACGGTTTTTGAAGGGGTTAAAGGTTGAATTTTGATTTGAAATTTTTAGGGGACCCTCATAACATCTGAGGCTAAGTTCTCTCATAATTTCATAATTTTTGGAGACCTCTAACCTAGTTTTAAAAACGTTTTAAAACTGGTCCTGAAAACAGAATCTGTTTTCAGAACTTGAATTGGTTAGGTTTAAAGAAATTTTAAAAACCATATTTTCCGCACCATCTATTCAACCCCCCTTCTAGTGGTGCCTTGCAGATCCTACAGGAAGAATATATGAAGATCAATGAAAAAGCTATGAACTTTCCGCATGGCGGCGTATGATTGCTGTTGTCGCCAGAGCCGCCACCATATTTTTCGTCTCTCTCATCCCCTTGTTTAACACCTCTATATGGACGAAAGGTCTATATGGGAATGCCATTAATCAGTATCGCAAATCTTGTATAGCGTAAATGATTCAATACTATCTGGATGAAGAAATCCAAAAAGCCAAACTTCTGCATCAACAATTCCAAATATTCCCAACTTACTTTATCAAAAGCCTTCATCATATCAAGTTTTAAACATAACTAAGTGCCCCCTATCAAGCATATGTATCATTTCCCGCGCCAGTAGTACCTGTGTAGAAATATCTTGCCCCTTTAAAAAACCAGTCTGTTCCGAAGATATCAGCTTTGATAATAACAGACTCAATTGAGTTGCAATAATGTGAGTGCAAACTTTGCTCAAAAAGTTGGTTAGACAAAGTGGCCGAAAATCACTTAAAGTGCTTGGCGACACCTTCTTTGGAATTAGCATTATTAAAGCACTAGCCATTGACGATGGATGTGGCACTCCTAGAAAGAACTCCTACACAGCCAATCCTACATCAGTATGAATAATATGCCGACATGCACGAAAAAAGTTACCATTGAACCCATCTGGTCCCGCTGCACTATTAGGACCTAAATGCCATACTGCATCATTTACTTCGGGTTCCTACGGAAACGTAGTTAATAATGCATTATCCTCCTCCGTAATGAGATGTGGATTGTGCTGCAGTATTTCATCATAATTCCCCGTAGCCTCCCTAGCAAATAAAGCTGTATAAGAAGAAACTGCCTCACTCTGAATAGAATCTGGCATGGTACATAACAAACCAGAAGAAGTCCGAATTTGCTGAAGGCGCAGCTGTGTACGTCGGCCTTTAACCACCGAATGAAAATATCGTGTGTTATCATCACCGTCCTGTAGCCATTTAACCCATGCTTTTTGCTTCCAGAAATGCAGTTCATATTTAGACGCTCGAATATACTCAGCCTTGGCTTGATGATATAATGAACAATTCAACTCAGAAGGCTCCGCATCCCATACTGCCTCCGTGCGATGCACGGCTGCTTTAGCTTTATAATTTCGAAAAGATATTGCCAAAAACAAAAAGCACGAGCACTAGTCAAAGAATTCATACGACATATAAATAAAAGTGGCGTATGATCTGAAGACACCCTAGGTAAGTGAGTAAAATTTATTTCATCAAAGGCATCATGAAACGAAGAATTAGTAAATAGCCAATCTAGCCGGTGTCGAACACGACCAAGGCCCCTACCATCCGTCCAGGTAAACCAAGATCCATGAAAAGGTGGAGCCATTAGTGAACAGTATTCCGCACCATCATTAAATTCTTGCAAAATTGTCAAGGACGGATGCGATCTACCACTGTGATCATCTAAAGACCGAAAGGTATTAAAGTCGCCTCCTACCAACCGGGGTGAGTGAAGATTCTGAGAGTAATCTTGCAAAGATTGCAAAAACGGATGACGAAGCACTGGAGAATGCTTCGCATATACGGTGGAAAATGTAAATGACAACTGTAACGGAATATAAACAAGACTGAGGTGAAGAACCTGACTATCATCCTGGGTAGACACTACCTAAAACATAGAATCCCTCCAATAGATCCATATGCGCTCAGATCTTGACGAACAGGAGGTAGAGAAACCAAGGTCCATTCCAAGCCTAGCTATGCGTGCAAAAGAGTGCTTTGGCTCAATAACTGCAATCAGATTTAATTTATGCTCACAAATTAGATGATGTAATCTGGGCAACGAAGCTCGTAGGCCTCGCACATTCCAAATCATGACATTTATTGTGAAAGTGTAATTTCACTTCCCTGAGTAGCTCGAGTGGTGTTGCGGGTAAGTACTGTTAAAGACGGTAACGGTGGCAAATCCTTATGTGATCTCCATGTCCGACGTGGAACTACCGGTATAAATCCTGCATCCGACGACGACTCCTCCAGGCGCAAAATCAAAACATCTTCTGACGGTGATTGTGGAATCAGCTGAATTTTTCAGGCTACATCCGCAGGCACTATTGGTAAAGTAGGCTGCTGTTCTTCGGGCTGTTGTTCTGTATCAGAGGAGTGTCCAATATCACATTGATCAATTGTCTGTTGCTGAGGTGGGAAATCTGCATCCAAACCTAACTTGGATATATCTTGGACATCACTGGGTTCAGGCATGGAGACCTCATGCGGCTCAGAAGGATGAGTATCCGAAGGTGGCTGAGAAAACAAAAGAACTGGCTCTGAAAAACCTGCACTAGGATCTATGGCTGGTTTTTTCTTCGGCGTCCACCTTGTAGCTGGCGGCGGGGGTGGTGGAGGCAGAGGAACACACGATGTCATGGAGGAGGGACATAAACTCATTGCATGGCCAAGACGACGACATGTGGTGCAAAATAATGGTAAATCTTCGTAAATCACCGATTGCAAAATGATCTTTTGCTTCACTTGCACATATATTTTTGTGGCAAATCCTGTGAAACATCAACTTCGACACACACACGTGCAACAGAAGGACGCAAACCATCCGACGTGGCTACCTCAAGCTTGATAGGGTTACCAATGGTGCGCACGATTTCGAACAGTGCTGAACGTGATGGAGATGAGTAGGAAGGCCAGGAAAAGCAATCCAAACCGACACTATTGGAACATCCGCAGCAGGATCAAAATCTACCGTCCATTTTGTAATTCTCATATGACATCCAGAGATATGCCATGACCAACGATAAAAACAACGAAGATAATCAGATTCATTACGGAAATACAAAAGGATATGTGTTTGGTCAATTAATGTAATCTTTAGATCATTCTGAAAGCCAATCTTTTCGAAAACTTCACGTATTACCTTCAATGGCGGACAACCATGCCAGAACGTGCCTACCAGAGAAAATTTGAATTGTGCAGCGAGGGCTTCGATCTCTGAATCTGAAAACGATATCAACGGGAGTTCCTTGTAGCGCGAAACTGTTTTAGGGGATATTGCAATTGCTGCAGAGGAGACGGAGCCTGAAACCACAGCCGCAAAAGACGGCGGCTGTGCGGATGCCATCGCGCTTGAGAGCGAAAACCAGGAAAAAATTCAATCTTAAGCAAAATCAGTCGTGAACGAGGATGAAGAATGGTCAGTGATGAAGCAATGCAGGCAAACAATGGTGGTAGAGTCAACGACGGCGAACGGCGTCGCCGTCTACAGGGTCCCCACGATCGCCAGAGTGTTTTTGATCATATGAATATATATATATATATATATATATATATATATATATAAGAGACCATGTCTCTGCATTTTATTATAAAAGATAGCCCTCATTTATGGCGGAGGAATACCATAATTACAAATAAAGTCACAACATAATTTAATGAAACTACTCGAAGGAAGAAATTCATTTGTCCAAGTGCAAAAGTGGGGCGAGGAGTTTTCAAAAGCGGTATGATATGCCTCATTAAAACATTGGCAAGCAAAACCACCCTTGTGGATAAAATCTTGCACGAAGGAGAAAGAGTACATATTTACCGCCTTTGAAACCATAGAAAATAAGCCGCAGCCCAGCCGAAATGTATGCCTCCAAAAAGCCTTAAATATGATGAGAGTTAGCAGAGCAGCCCATAACCGCAGCAGTGTAGCTCATGACCAACCATCCAAATGTAAAGATATATCGGTTAGAAATACAAGAAAACTGTAATAATGTGTGAACCACATAAAATGAAGTCATATCAAGTCTGGCTGCATCCTTCAGGATACTGGTAGGATATATCAAAAATAGCCAATCCATGTGGAAGACGTTGCGAGCATTGCCGATGTAAAGAAAAATCAAGGATGTCGAAGATGTCCTGTGGACATATCCAATCATACACAACCCCGAACCAACGGAGGGAGCATATGACGTGAGTAGAAAACCACCCGAGGGTCTAACATACCCTGCTGTGTTAAATAGTGAGCTGCCATGTTGGTTCCCTGTAGGCATGCTGAAAGACAAGATGATGCTGTTGCTTCAAAGAAAGCAGCAATTGCATGTGATAATTCTCCAAAACAAATGAAGGTCGTTCAAGTGATGTATGTAACTGAGAACAATAGGACTCTAGAATAATATGATGATGCAATGGCAGAAAATAAAGCAAACCAAATACTGCAACCTGTATTTCAGCAACGAGAGGAGTATTAGGTGGCAGAAGAAAGGAAATAGCTCCCACACATGCGCCAAATGATCATGTGAAATAGCTCAGCCTGCTGCATTCAACCTGCCTACCGCTGCATCTACATTTATCTTTAAACGACCAAGAGGAGGAGCTAACCACCTATCGATTTGTGGCCGCGGAAGTCGAATTGGTGGCAGTAAATGAAGATGCTGGACCGACGCAAAGCCTGAGGCGAGCCTTGAACCATCAAGCATTTTACCCCACAGAAAAATATCTGAACATATCCCGGCCATAAGGGATGTCATTGAAAAAAGCTGTCTCATCCCCATAAACCAACGATGTGTATCTGCGCCAGATATTATAGACAATAATGAATGGAACTACAATTTTCAGCACCCCTAATAATGAAGTCAATGTAGACCGATACCACTAGAAGAATAGATATTGCCATAGCTTCAAAGACGTAGGAGAAACACAATGTAACTCCAATGCATAGAACTCCCAAACATACCGAATACAATCACAGTAGAAGAAAACATGATCTAGTGTAGCAGACATTTGCTTGCAGAATAGACATTGTGTGGATGATAAATTCGCCACAAGAAATTTTGGATGACAGGAGTATGATACTTGCACCAAATAAATCGTGCGGAAATAAGAGTGGGCCGTGGTGTACGACAAAGATCATAAGCAGATCACAATGTAAACTCACCCGATTCAGTAGGCATCCAACCTAGATGTGCATCATGTCGATGACTGTTATTCTCGCAAAATGTATGAAATCGGCAAATGAGCTTCCAAATAGGAGAATCTGGAAGTCGTGGACGAAAATCCCCACGTTGTCCATATTTAGCATGAAGATAGTGACTCCAAAGCGTATTGTTGATAGGACCAACAAATACGACAGAAATAGGCCTCTTGCAATGCTCGCAGATCTCAAATACCCAGACCCCCTTCAGAATAAGGAGTGCAAATAGTTGACCATGGTACCCAATGACGTCTCTGTCCCCAATAGAATGCAACCATTTTCCGTTGAATAATTTTAATCACAGATAGTGGCTAGGCACCTGCAGCAATAATATGTAAAGGTAGGGCCGAGATAACAGAGCACAGTAAAACAAGTCTACCTGCTGGTGAAAGCAAACGATTATGCCAACCATGCAGTCTTGAGTCAATGTGTTCGAGTAGCGTCACACAATATCGAGATAGACTAATCCCTTTGTGCAAGAAAGATCCAAGATAGCGAAATGGTAAACATGTGGACCGCATATCAATAATTTCCTCAAATCGCCTTCGCTGCCGTACAGATGTAGAGGATGAAGGGATGAAACTGCTTTTATTGTAATTAACCTTCGGTCCAGATGCATTTCATAAGTTGTCAAAAAAGTCTGAAATCGATGCAAATTCTGTGTTGTGCCATGCAAGAATACAAGCAAATCATCTGCATATGCCAGGTGTGTAACATGAAAAGGAACCCGGCCTATCCGAATCGGCTCTAATGTCCCCGCTGCCATTAATGATTTTCAGCCCCTACTGAAACTTTCTGAAGACAGAATAAACAAAAAAGGAGAGAGAGGATCAACTTGCTTGACGCCTCTATACGGCTAAAAGGTCTGTGTGGGAGTGCCATAGATCAATATCACAAAGCATGTACAACGCAGATGATTCAAGACAATCCATATAAAGAAATCAGCAAAGCCGAACTTCTTCATCAACAATTCTAAATATTCCCAGCTGACTCTGTCAAAGCCTTCATCATATCGAGTTTTAAACATAAGTGAGTCCCCCCTTTGTCAAGCATATGTGTGTGTGTGTGTGTCTATATTACGGCTTCATATATTGTAAATGCAAAAGAAATAAGATAAGAATAGAATAAAGAAATAAAATATATATATATATATATATATATATATATATATAAAGGGACAAATATAGATATCCATATATGTGAGTATTTCGGCCAAAAGTGTTAAAATGGACAAGAAAAAAAAGAAAAAATAAATCTTATGATATGATATAAATACAAATATGATTATGATGAAAAGAAATGATTCTAATATGAAAAAATGGAATAAAGAGAAGTTACGACCCGCATCCCCAGGCGAGGAGATAAAGAGAACAAAAGGAAGTTATGATAGAAATCAAGTGCGATCATTGTACCGCACTTAGTATAATGTGTATAGGTTTTCCGGAACAAAACATGAGAACTACTAAGAATTAACTAAATAGGTGCAATACTAACTAAAAATGCATATAAATAAAATGGTACAAATTTATTAGGGAAGTAAATAAAGGAAAAAAGGAAATAACACATAAGGGAGGTTAAAATAGGAAAAACACACCCCACTATCCGGCCCTTTTATTATTTTTTCCTTAAGATTTTATTTTCCTTATTCTTTAATTTCTTTACCATTTTAAACTCTTAAGATAGACTTACACCCAATAAGCTTTCATGCATAAACTTTTTCTTACCACTTGCATGCTACCCCAAGAACCCGGCCAGCCCCATTGATTTTTCCAAAATGTAATCTCATTTCACTAATTTTATTTCCATCATCATCATTTCCATTTCTTACACAATATAAGACATGCACCCATTAGAAATTCATACAATTACTTTTGCAACTCCACTAATTAATAATGCAAAAAGTGCTCATCATTGCCTCCACTCACATTTTCGGCCACTAGTATGAGGAAGAGGCAAGATAAATTCCTTTATCCAACAACTCATTTCTTACACAACATACTCCCTATTAAATAGGAATTCATGCAACTAACACCTCATATCAATATCTTTTCAACCATAAACAAAGAATGAAAATTTTGTCACTATTACACCAAAATTTCGGCCAAGCCAAGGCATGGGTTCAAGCCATCATTTCAAGTCTTACATTATATAAGAAAATTAACCTTTCTTGTTCCATGCAAGTTTCTTTTCCCTCCACTCATCTCATCACCTAAGACAATTTCATCATTTGCCCCACTACCAACAATTTCGGCCATGCGAGATTAACGGGGATAAAGGTCCCTTCATGCAAGAGAATCAAATCATTTTAGTCCCTTCCCACTTATTTCTACACATTTTATTATCTCACTAAGACATTCTCTCCTCTCCTTTCTTTCTACAAATCCAAGTCTCCTTCTTCCAACCTCCTTAAACCGTGAACCACAAGGCCAAGAGGAGAAGAAATCCTTCCTTTTTCCAAGCAAGAACCAAGGTGCATGCATCTTAACCTTCAAGGTAATCACTATAACACTTTTCGTTACATTTTTCTCATCTTCTATATTCCACACAAATACTCAAATCACCTCCATTTCTAGGCCATAACCGTGAGTCTCAATAAGGAAGGAAGAGGAGTTTCTTTAGGTAGAAAAGTGAGAATCTTCAAGCCACCTATGATAAGAACCATTTGGAATTAATTTTGGAACATTCATAACCTTTTTCTCTTCAGAAACAACTAACCTTGCCCCTCACATGGACATCTAGGCTGTGTACTCACAAGCCAAGGACAAAGAAGAAATCTTTCACTACCTAGTATAAGATTCAAGTATCCAAGGCAAGTATTCTTCCTAGCTCCTTCAAGAAAACATAAAATGGAGTTTCTTATGTTCATAATTAAGGAAATGGATCATGCATGTGCAACTCTATTATCTTGGCATTTATGCAAGTACATATAGAGCCGGGGGTCTCACTGGAAGCAGATTCTGTATCCCTTGGGATAGAGGTATTATCTGCCTACCACTTACCCTCCGCAGACTCTAACGATAGCTTTTGCTGTCGTTGGGATATACTGGGTCCAGATGATGATGATAATGATCATGCATGTACCAACTAAAATGAAGTCTCTAACACGATGAAAAGTATGTGTGCATGTCCAATTTGTGTATGAATGTGTACTTTTCTTGAATGGATTCATCAAAATGACTAGGATGATATAAGATGTCACAGGCATTTCATAAATCAGGCATAAACAGCCCTTTAAGGGCATGCATGGCAAAAAGAAATGATCTTTATCATTCATTCATCACCTTAATGCAAATTGTAGGAATATGAATATATTCTCCTAGAACGTGTACCAAGAACTTCATCAATCATCATCTTTATACATGCATGTGGAGAATTACATCATCTTCATTATGTTTATATGTAAGAGAAGGGATTTACATGATTATGGTCATAATATAACACATTTATGGTATAATACAAACCATTTCATAATGCATGTCATAAAAGATGTCATCTTTGATAAACATCATAGAATCAGCATTTTCCTATTAAGATGGGATGATTTTTTAGCCTCAATCATAGGCCATGAATTCATCACCATCGTGATGATGTGTATCTTTATGATTATGGCCTAAGGATGTGTGATTCCATGGATGTTACACTCTTATGTGCTTGCATGTCACTTTTATCATGACCATCACGATAATCATAATCTTTATGATTATGAATATGTATGTGGTGTGATTTGAGCATTCTAGCATTCTAAAATTATGGATGTTGATGTTCATCATGAATCATTTTAAAAGTATTTATGGTAAGTAGGACAAGAAGATAGATGTCATCATCTGAGCACCAAGCATGCATTCTACATGTTGAAATGTCCATGTTGAAACACCCCCCAACTTTCTGCCAAGAGGCCTAAATCATGTCATGTTGATGTACAGATTTCCACTGGAATATACTTAAATAATTATGTATAAGATTGATATGTAAATAAAAGAAATATGTCCATAAGTGTGAAAGTTACATAATGTTGAAATTCCAAGAATTGGACATAACAAGTTTTCGGACCAATGGCCATTTTGGCACCTAAAACGATGAATTACAACCATGTAAAAATCTCTAGGTGATTAGATATTTATTATGTGTCATATATATGAAAAGTGAACACAATGGAACACTACATGAAATTGATGAATTTAATTGGTATAAATGGGCACTTTTCGGTCCTAGGCCGAAATTGGGTGCCGTGTCATGAACTAACCTCTTCCAAGTATAGTCATGTAAATGCATGTATAATATGTGTTGGGATTATATGATCACTAAAGGACAAGCATAATTGTTTCACTAGATAGAAAGTGAAATTAAGAAAAGACTTACACGAACTTTTGGCCCAAAGGTGTATGGCGCTATTCAACATGATTTATAACCACTTGTACTCTCTTACCTAAATATGCGTATTGCATATGTGATATATGTTAGCAAATAGCATAATTGCATAACACCTTAAATCGATGAAATTAAATTATGCATGTATGACAACACCCGGCTAAAAGTTGCAAATTGGCCAAGTAAGACAAGCAATTTGAATAAATATTAAGTAAATACAATTATGAACAAACAACTGCTAATTCTAATCAAGAATGACCATGAAGATGATTACAGAAAAGAGACATATATTAAGCATTCCCTCATGCATGTTGTCTTCATGATTTTCAACACAATGAGTTTTATTTACGAACATGTTTATGAAATGATTTCTGCAAGAAATGTTTTAAAGTTTTCATGATTTAAGGAATTGTACTGTGAGACGAATTATTCCATATGACTTATAGATGTATCTGTGGTTAAGTATGACACCTTGTCAAGACAAGAGTTCTCTACCTTTCTGTATACGCATGATCTGCTCCATGAGTTTAACACCTTGTCCAGGACAAGGGTTCTCTGCCTTTCAATTACGTCTATGATGTTTTTTATGGAGAGCTGCCTGATGTCTGGTCCTGGGGGAGGATGTTAGGGGCAAAATAGGTTAGTACTGAGTGTAACACCGCATCAAAGACTTGGGCTCTCTGTTATAATGTGTCACCGTTAGTCCTATGTACGTATGATGTAACACCGTGGTTGGAACATCGGGATTCATAGACAGTACTCATGGCTATTCGGGGATTCATTGGATATGTCGTGGGTACAATTCTTATGTTACAAAAGTGCTATAGCCAGTTCATGTCATGTTATGTTTTTGTACGTATGCAATGAAATGTTATCCAGAAGTTTTGTGATGCATACATCACGATCACGTCTCACGAATCCCTAATGCCCTTAAGTTATGATTCTTATAGTACGAGACCCAGAATGATAAAATAAGAGAAAGATACAAGACCAAAAAGATTGTTCGCAAGAATAATTCCGAATGTATGACTAAGATAAGAATGATCAAAGGAAGAGTCGTTGTAATTTATGATGCTCTTTAATTGTAATATTTTTCTCTTACATGATATCTGCCTGGTTTACTGCACTGTTTATCTTTGTTGACTTCTTTACTGTTTTCTCCATGCATGTTGTACATATGATTTATGTGTTATAATCAACTGTATCATCCACTACCCCAGTCCCCATGCATGATCCACTTGACGAATCTAGGCAGAAATACTTGCTGAGCGATTCGTTATCGCTCAACTCTTTATTTTACAATGTAGATCCATAGGACCCCGAGCCAAAATTCATAGAGGATGAGCCTCGCGATTAGGTGTGGAGAGCTGACTAGTGCTAGCAGTGGCATCTTTTGTATTTTGAGATTTAGCTCTTTATTATGATATTTTGTATCCATGATGTACAGATGACACTTATTCAGATGTATTAGGATGTACTTATACCGATGTTTATTTTCTGCTTATGTTACTTGGCTTCCCCTCATCGATACATGTTATGACAATCCGTGCATGAATGTTATCGATGCCTTGTACTTCTCGTAGCAGAGTACGGCGGGTGCACCGTGCCGAGATCCTAGTCCCAGGCGGGACGCTATAGGTGGTATCAAAGCCGAGGATCCAGATTCACAGGAGGATAAACAACGACAAGTACATAGGCTATGATTTTAGAGTTTAAGATTGATCTTAAATGAGGGAGTAAGACTTAGTATAGGGTCATTAGAACGGGTTATTAAGATCTAAACTCAAAACATGAATAAAACTTTAAATTAGACTTTACATGTTGTATATAAAATAATAGCGTTAACGTGATGATTTTATTAGCATGACATCATGACCCGGCAATCATACTTCATCACTTTCATCACTGGAGTCAACCCCAGTTCCTAAGCAGACATGGACATCGCTATCATACACCACTCAGCCTCCGGCACCTACTTCAGAGGAGCTTCTCCGCACATTCACTCAGGCCTTATACATGATAGGTCAGATAGGCTAAGCTTCGTAGAGGGATACAACCCAAACTTTATTACCTATACCCTTTCACTCTCAGACCTGGAGGAGCAGCGATTATTACTACAGGCTACTGGTAAGAACCCGTATTCAGAACTTTCATGGGGTACCTGACTCGGATGAGGCAGAAAAATGGTAAGATGAGGTGGAAGAGGGTTTTCGGTTGATACGAACGCTTAAAGAAGTAAAGGTGCAGATTATACGACCACTTGTGATCAGACGAGCGAGACAGTGGTGGAGAATATATATTAAGTTTTTGTCTCAATCCGTAGCATGGGCAGATTTTGTTGGAGAATTTTGCATATTCTATCTCTCCATGGCATTGGTGATACAGAGAGTTGGTGAGTTTGTTGCCTTGAAGCAAGAGCCAGGTATTTCAGTTTACGAGTACGTCTGGCGTTTCGTCACTTTGGGACGATACATTCCGGAAATAATGAATGATGATGCAATTAAGATGATCAGGTTTAGACGTCGTCTAAACAATCGAATTCGGCCATTGGTTGATCGGCACACGCTTGGATACCTTCGGCAATCTTTTAGAGAACTGCTGTAAGGTGGAGTGTGCTGTGCACCCTCAGATTGCGAGAACTGAAATGAGGAAAATCAGAAGAGGAGATGGTGTCCCTACCCGCAGAGGGTAGCGGTGATTTCAAGTTGTTTAAAGTGCTGGAAACGGCATACAGGTGAGTGCCATTTTGGGACAGATGCCTGTTTCGGATGTGCCAAAACAGGGCACAAGATAAGAGATTGTCCGAGAAGGAGAAGAACTTCACCAGGAGAAGCACAACGCGAAGAAGGACCTTCACTGACGGATACTCAGGCTGGAAGGTATGTGACAAGGGATTTTGGATATCAGACGCTGCATCAGTTATGGTGGGCGACACAATTTAATATCGGCCAGTGTTTTCAGAATTATCATTTTGAGTAGTTAACAGTAACAGAAGTATTTACACCAGAAAGGATAACTGATCAAAGTAACGCAACAAAAGCGTGGGAGTTAGAATAATTATTACACAGGGCTCAACCACTAATGAGTACCTCGTAATTGAATAACCAAAGTCCCCAAATTAAAGCTATAAGTTATGATTTTAGAAAAGCATGTTTGGCAAGGCGATACATCAGAAAATGCTCGTAACATGTATTAGGGATGGAATCAGTAGAGAAACATCAAGCAATGAATTATTATTGCACACTTAAGTTTCGAGGACAAAACTTTAAAAGGGGAGAGGACTGTTACGACCCGCATCCCCGGGGTAGGAGATAAAGACAATAAAGGGCAGTTACGATAGAAATCAAGTACGATCATTGTATCGCACTTAGTATAATGTGTATACATTTTCCTGAAAAAAACTTGGGAACTACTAAGAATTAACTTAATAAGTGTAAGACTAACTAAAAATGCACATAAATAAAATGGTACAAATTTTATTAGGGAAGTAAATAAAGGAAAAAAGAAAATAACACATAACGGAGGTTAAAATAGGAAAACCACACCCCACCATCCAACTTTTTTTTGGTTATTTTTGCCCTAAGATTTTCTTTTCATTATTGTTTAATTTCTTTACCATTTTAAACCTATATACAAGATAGATTTACACCCAATAAGCTTTCATGCATAAACATTTTTTTACCATTTGCACCGCACCCCAAGAACCCGACCACCCCCATAGATTTTTCCAAAAATTAATCTCGTTTCACTAATTTTATTTCCATCATCATCATTTCCATTTCTTACACAATATAAGACATGCACTCATTAGAAATTCATGCAATTACTTTTGCAACTCTACTAATTAACATTGGAAAAAGTGTTCATGATTGCCTCCACTCACATTTTCAGCCACTATTATAAGGAAGAGGCAAGATAAATTCCTTTCTCCAACGACTCATTTCTTACACAACGTACTCCCTATCCAATACGAATTCATGCAACTAAAACCTCTTATAAATATCTTTTCAACCATAAACAAAGAATGAAAATTTTATCACCGTTACACAAAAATTTTGGCAAAGCGAAGGCATGGGTTCAATCCATCATTTCAAGTCTTGCATCATATAAGACAATTAACCTATCTTATTCCATGCAAGTTTCTTTTCCCTCCAGTCATCTCATCAACCAAGACACTTTCATAATTTGCCCCGCTACCAACAATTTCGGCCATGCAAGATTAATGGGGATAAAGGTCCCTTCATGCAAGAGAATCAACTCATTTTAGTCCCTTATCACTTATTTCTACGCACTTTACTATCTCACTGAGACATTCTCTCCTATTCGTTCTTTCTACAAATCCAAGTCTCCCACTTCCAACCTCCTTAAAACGTGAACCACAAGGCCAAGAGGAGAAGAACTTCTTCCTTTCTCCAACCAAGAACCAAAGGTGCATGCACCTTAACCCTCAAGGTAATCACTATAATACTTTTCTTTACATCTTTCTCATCTTCTATATTCCACACAAATACTCAAATCACCTCCATTTCTAAGCCATAACTGTGAGCCTCAATAAGGAAGGAAGAGGAGTTTTTTAGCTAGCAAAGTGATAATCTTCAAGCCCTCTAAGGTAAGAACCATTTTGGAATTAATTTTGGAGAATTCATAACCTTTATTTTCTTCAGAAACGACTAACCTTTCCCCTCCGACGGCTATCTAGGCTGTATATTCCCAAGTAAGGAACAAAGAAGAAATCCTTCACTACCTAGTGTAAGATTCAAGTATCCAAGGCAAATATTCTTCCTAGATCCTTCAATAAACTAAAAATGGAGTCTCTTATGTTCATGATTAAGGAAATGGATCATGCATGTAGGATCTGCAAGGCACCACTAGAAGGGGGGGGTTGAATAGTTGGTGCGGAAAGTGTGGTCTTTAAAATTTGTTTAAAACCAAACAACTCAACTTCTGAAAACAGATTCTGTTTTCAGGACTAGTTTTAAAACGTTTTTAAAACTAAGTTATAAGTCTTCAAAAATTTTGAAATTTTGAGACAACATATCCTCAGATGTTATGAGTGTGTCCTAAAAATTTCAGATTTAAATTCAACCTTTAACCCCTTAACAAATCGTTGGTGGTCAGATTGCACGAATCTGCCAGAAATGGTAGACTGTTTTGAAAAATTTATTCCTATTTAATCTTAACTCCAATTGTTCTGAAATTTTAACCACTAACCCCTTATGTGTTTTATTTAAATGAGTTGAAACAGTTTTGAAAAATTCTTTTGGAAAGTTAGTCAAATACACTCAAAGTATCAACCTTTGCAAGCCTGAAAGTCAGGCTGCACTAGTCTCAGAACTTTGGATGTTTGAGTGACTAATACTTATCCAAAAGGGTTGAAACTTGTGCCAAATTAACCTTAAGACGTGTGGCTATGTTGCTAGAAATTTTCGTGATTTTTGAAAATCTTTTACTATTTTTAGGAATGCAAACAAAAAGAGTAAACAGTACAGAAACAGAATATAAATGCTGAAAGTAAATGACACTGAGAATTTTATACTGGTTCGGTTATAAACAACCTACTCCAGTCTTCGACGAACACCTTCCTCAGTTCACACTAGTCAAACACACGCAATACACCTCACCACAGGGTTGATGGAGTTACACAACAACTCCAACCCTTTACAAACCTTGCACGAAGAATACAATTCGCACGAACACCACCACCTAGCAAGATTGAAGATTGATCAAGATTGATCACACCTTGATCAATCTTTTACAAAGATATAGAGTACATGGTGATATATGATAAGCCTATTCAAGAATAAGAATATAAGTACAATAGGCTTTCAAGAAGAAGAAAGAAAGAGAGTGTAGAAGAAGAGAAGGCTAGGCGTTTTGATCACTTGAAAATGCAATGCTTGTTCTTGTCTTTGTTTTTGCTCTTCTCCTTTCCTTTTATGCATTATGGCCGTCTCCTATAGGTGCCTTCCCCTCTTGAAAATTATCTTCTAAGTCCTTGGGAGAATGTATGACATCAATGTGACATGATCTTGCTTACTTGGCACCTTCTCATTGGATGATGATTTAACCTTAGCTTACTTGGCACTTCATGATTGGTTGAATGTTGTCATCACTTGATGACTAGGATAATCTGAGAAAACCACTTAAAACATGTGCCAAAATCATCATAAAATAGTTGCCATAACATCAAAGATTATCACATAAAGTTAGCAAGATATATTTCTCACAAAAAGGGCATGCAAATTTCGGCCATTAAGAGACTTAGCATGCTGAAATTTCAGCATGTGATACATGGGTATTCTTTTTAAAATGTTGCCATGTTTGCTTTGATTTATCTCTTAAAATGAATCACCATTTTGTAGAAGATATTTTCAACTTTTATGAGATAAAAATTTGACTCCCATGTGGCCTAAAATTCGGCCATTATTCATTCACACATGCTGAAATTTTCAGCATGTGTGATATTGAAAAATATCACCACTTAAATTTCATAACTTATTCAAAATGCTTCCAAATTATCTTCTTATTAATCCACCTTAATTAAGAAGTAAAATATCACTCATAATGGAGGTAAAAATCGACCATCAATAATTCTACATGCTGAAATTTTCAGCATGTGTTTCAAATGAGACAAAGTTTGAAACCTTACCTTTTGTAGCTTCTTTCTTTAAATCACCAACATTTCAGCTGTAGGGGCATGTATACATGTATATGCATGTGTTGAACTTTATTTTTGCTAACTTTGCAAAATAGTGCACATTTAATAATACACACAAGTTATATTCCAATCAGCCCTTAATTTAATTTTCTAGAACACTTTAAGATGTATGACATATGTAAAAAGTGTCTAGATACGTGTCGTATGATGTGCCAAAAATGTTCCATGTGTTGTGTACGTAGAAAACCGAATTTTCGATATTTATCGATTATCCGATTTTTCTCTAATTAAATTCAACATTTTTTCACATGTTATATATATTATGTTACACATAATATATATAATATAAACTTTAATTCTCAGCACTTGGCTGGTCTAAAGTGGCGGCATTAACATGTGACAAAATTAAAATTGGAATCTCCACAATTTGGCCTTAATGTGGGGTGATTGGTGTGTGCCAACATGGAATGATTTTATGGCTGAAAATATCATCATAGCCACGAAATTAATAATTATTTTTGAGGTGTAGGGGCTGGCCATCTATATATGGCAAGTACATGACACGTTGGCGAAGTTTCGGTATTCGTCCGATACGACAATTTTTGGTTTAGAACCTTTTAACGTGTCGTATTTAATTTGTCATCACCATGACTTATATCATATGATATAAGACCTGAATATACTCATAAATATGAGTTAAGTATGATGGTGCGACGTTAACGTACGTACGTAAAATATATAACGTGTCAGTAGTACGTTCGAATACATGTGTATGTGCCTTTTTCAAAAAATCAGAAAATATATGTATTTATATATGTATATGTCGTGTATATTAAATGTGGAGAGGAGGAGAAGACTTTCTTTTCTTGGTCTTGTTGCCTTTGTGCCTTGTTCAAATATAGCTTCCTTTAATGAACTACTTAGTTTAATTAACTAAGTACTTCACTTAAGGAACTAGTTTAGTTCATTAATGGTGGCACCTGAAAATAGTATAAACACAACAAATGTTTGCCATATGATGTAAGCTTTAAAGCTTCATGGCTCGTGAGTACGGCAACATTATATATGAACTAAATAAGGCAAGTAGTAAGCAATATATCATGCACACGCTTGTACACGTTTATATCATGCACACGTTTTATGTCATGCTCATTTAAATCACATATTTTGAAATCACTAAAACCCCATTTTCTCTACAATCTTCCCCTTTTGATGATTTTCAAAATAACTTATGCACATGATTTAAATCCTATCGCTCCCCCTTCAATCATGCATAAATTTGAAATTTGAACTTCAAATTTCAAATCCGCTCCCCCTTAATTTATGCAATCAGTATCAATTAGTATCTTTCCCCCCCTTAAATCATGCTTTCTCTCCCCCTTTATTTTGGAAAATAAATCAAAAGATGCCTGTGAATAAGGAAAGAGAATCAAATCACGTCAAATCAAATCATATCAACTGAAATCATGCCTAATTTAGAACGAAGAGATTCATACGTGGCTTGATTTAAGGCTTTTGTAAAGATATCCGCTACTTGTGCTTCTGTGCGTACGTGATCTATGACGATATCACCATTGTTTACGTGATCACGAAGAAAGTGATAGCGTACTTCTATATGCTTAGCCTTAGAGTGTAACACGGGGTTCTTAGACAGATTGATGGCACTCATACTATCACAGTATATAGGGATTCTATTTACGGTAATTCCAAAGTCTGAGAGTTGTTGTTTTATCCACAACAACAGTGTTCAAGAAAGGCTAAGTGACATGTACTCAGCCTCAGTAGTGGACAAAGCAACGCTTGCTTGCTTTTTGGAAAACCATGAAATGAGTGAGTTTCCTATAAATTGGCAAGTTCCACTCGTGCTCTTTCTATCTATTTTGCAGCCACCATAATCTGCATCAGTATAAGCATGTAAGTTAAATTCGGAATCTTTATCATACCAAATCCCTAAGGTGGGCGTGTGCCTAATATAACGGAATATTCTTTTTACCGTATTATAGTGAGACACCTTAGGTTGACTCTGAAAGCGTGCACACATGCATACACTGAACATGATATCAGACCTACTAGCAGTTAAATATAGTAAAGAACCAATCATAGACCGATATAAGGCATTGTCAAAATCTTTACCATGTTCATCCTTATCCAATTTGGTGGTGACACTCATAGGGGTGGGGGATGGTTTCAAATTTTCAAAATTGAACCTTTTAATCATGTCATTTATATATTTAGCTTGACTTATGTGAATGCCTTTACTCGTTTGCTTAATCTGCAAGCCAAGGAAATAGTTAAGTTCGCCAACCATAGACATTTCAACTTCAGATTTCATGCAATTTTCAAAATCTTCAAGAAGTTTATGTGAGGTAGAACCGAAAATAATGTCATCAACGTAGATTTGAATAATAAGTAAATCCGATTTATCCTGTTTCAAAAACAGTGTGCTATCTATAGTACCTCGTTTAAAATCATTTTCTAAAAGGAAAGTAGCAAAACGATCATACCATGCTCTCGGTGCTTGCTTTAGTCCTTATAGTGCCTTCTTTAGTTTGTACACATGATCGGGATGTTTCAAATCTTCAAAATCGGGTGGTTGCTTCACGTATACTTCTTCTTGTATAAATCCGTTTAGGAATGCACCTTTTACGTCCATTTGATATAATTTGAAATCTTTCATGCAAGCAATAGCAAGTAAGAGTCGTATGGCTTCTAAACGTGCTACGGGTGCAAATGTTTTGTCGTAGTCAATTCCTTCTTCTTGATTATAGCCTTGTGCTACAAGTCTAGCTTTATTCCTTACGACCTTTCCTTCTTCATTCATTTTATTCCTAAACACCCACTTTGTGCCTATTATGGTCTTATCTTGTGGTCGAGGCACTAAATCCCATACATCATTTCTAACGAATTGATTTAGCTCATCATGCATGGCGTCAATCCAAGAAGAATCACTCAAAGCATCATGCACATTTTTAGGTTCAATTTCGGAAATCATAGCCTGAAATTGATTTATTTCATCCGAAGTAATTCTTCTACGTGGTTGCACACCGTGAGTGATGTCGCCTATGATGAGATCATGTGGGTGATCTATATGACATCTTGGTTGATTATTTTCTATGTTATCATGCATTTCTAAGTGATCATGCATTTCTAGTGTGTCATTCATGTCATGCATATCAAATGTATCATCATCTTCATTCAACACGGGTTTCAATTCAAAGTCATCATCATATTCTTTATCTTTATCAATCTCACCAAATTCATTAAACTTCACATGAATAGATTCTATGATTTGTCTAGTGAGAGGATCATAACATCTATATGCTTTTGAATTTATAGAATAACCAACAAAGATGCATTCAATTGATTTAGATTCAAATTTATCTAAATTATCTTTTGTATTCAAAACAAAACATTTGCATCCAAACACACGAAAATAGTCAATCTTAGGCATGCGATCATTCAATATCTCATAAGGCGTCTTGTTTATTTTCTTTCTTATAGACAGGCGATTTACTATATAGCATGCACAATTTACGGCTTCTGCCCATACAAATCTAGGCAATTTATTTTCGCATAACATAGTCCTAGCGATTTCTTGTAGTGTTCGATTCTTTCTTTCTACTACTCCATTTAATTGTGGAGTTCTAGGTGGCGAAAACTCATGCTTGATTCCCTTTTCTTCGCAAAATGAAATCATATCTTTGTTTTTAAATTCACCGCCTCTATCACTTCTTATCTTTTTCACATTGACACCATATTGATTTCAAGTTGTTTAATTAATTTCGTGATTTCAATAGCACTATCGTCCTTACGTGCAAGAAATAAAGTCCAAGTATAATGAGAAAAATCATCAACAATCACGCATGCATAGTGGCGCCCCCCAAGGCTTGTAGTGTGACTAGGACCAAACAAATCAATGTCTAGTAGTTCTAAGACTCTAGTCGTGCTTATTTCATTCTTAGGCTTAAGTGACTCACGTGTTTGTTTGCCTTTTATGCAAGATTCACACAACTGAAAGTTGTCTAAATCAAGTGTAGGCAATCCAAGTGCTAAGTTCTTTCGTTCGAGTTTTTCTAGTGTGGAAATACCAATATGTCCTAAACGTCTATGCCATAAATTCACATTGGGTTCATTTGACATAAAGCACTTAACTTTAGCGTCTGCCACATCATCCATAAAAAGCGTAAAAATGTTACCTTCTCGTTTTCCTTTTAAAACGGTTTCTTCATTTTTATTTAATATATTGCAGTAAGGGTGAGTGAAGCACACATCAAAGCCATTGTCAATAAATTGAGAAATGCTAAGAAGATTGTAAGATAAGTTTCTTACCAAATAGACGTTGGAGATTTGAAGAGTGCTTGGATTTCCTATCGTATCTTTTCCGATGATCTTGCCTTCGTTGTTGTCTCCAAAGGTCATGGATCCGCCTTTTGTGACCTTCTTTAATTTTGTGAACAAGCTCGGGTCACCCGTCATGTGCCTCGAGCAGCCACTGTCAAGGAACCACTTTATAGTTGTATCTTTTGATGTGTGGACTCCCTGCAATGTGCAAAAATGATTTAGGTACCCTTTTAGCTTTGGGTCCTTGCGAGTTAGTTAATCACCTCTTGGTAAAAGTACCTTTCGGTACCCATACTTGGGTGATCCTTCTTGGTCTAGAAAATGGCAAGAATGTAGATGAAGGTGCGATATAGTAGACATGTGGTGAATGCACTTTGGGCCTTTGCACAAGAACTCCTTTATACTCATTGAATGAAGGACGTTTTTGATATGTCCTTTTGTGTGTGTGCGTAGTGCGTGGATAGGCCTGCAAATGAACCGAATCATAAACGAATAATTCGGGTTCGATTCGTTTATGGTTCGATTCGAATTCGATTATAGCATATTCGAATACGAATTCGAATCATACTTTGAGTTCGAAATGTTTCACGAATCGAATTCGAACTAGCGGGTATTTGGTTCGAAGATTTGATAAAGCTTCGATCAATTGAACTATTCAAAGGCTCGATTCGTGATTCAGTTCGACTCGACATTATTGAAATTACATCTGAGGTGCTGCGCCTGTTTTAATTTTATGGAAACTTCAGTGACGTGTTTATATTGGGAAAAATACAGTTGGCATTTGATTCTCACGTAAATTGGTAATATTGTTATTCACGCTCACGAATCGAATTCGAGCTCGCGAATCAATCTGAGTTTGCGAATCGAATAACTATAACGAATAATTAATCGAGCTTTGAACCGAACCTAAAATTTATCGAATCCGAATACGAGCTCGATTTTTGGGTTCGTCACGAATTCGAACTCGAATTCGAACCTCAAACAATATTTTCGAATCGAACCTATATTTTATAGTATTCGCTAAGATTCGATTCGTTTGCACCCCTATGCGTGGATGATATGAATGTCATGTATGCATCACTCTTTTCTTTTCATATGGTACAAAATTATATTTCACATGATATGAAGAGGAAGTGGGGCGTGATGAGGGAAGAGGCGGTTTTTGCGTCATCTTAGACGCCACTTGAGGCTTTGGGGTGTCTACTTTCATAGACACAACAAACTTAGTTGGTTTGGTAGACACTTCATTAGTATCAACGTATCCCAATCCCGTTTTGTCACTGTCATGCTTTTGAGATAAGATAATACGATGCAGCATGTTAGATTCCGTATCAAACTGTTTCATCATTTTCTCTAGATCTTTGTTCCTTGATTTCGAATTTGAAATCTCGGTTATTTTGAGTGGTTAATGATGAAATCTCTGTGTTTAATGCATTGATGATGCATGATGACTCTTTCTTTAAATCGTTTAATTGAGCGATAAGATTCTCGTTAGAAGATTCTAACAGTTTCTTATCTTCTATTAATCGCTTCTTTTCCTTAGCGAGAGTCTTAGTGAATTTATACAATTCTAAATATTGACTAAAAAGATCATCATAAGAAGGCTCAGAGTCAAAATCAGAATCAGATGATACCTCATTAGATGCTTTGGAAACAAAGCATACTTGTGCAGTATCTTCTTCGGTTTCAGTCTCGGAATCCGATGTATCACTCCAGGTGGAGGCCTTTAGAGCACGTTTCCTTTGCTTGGGTTCTGAGATGAGTCTATTCTTGTTCCGCCCCTTGTCAGGGTATTTATTTGTTTGTTTTTCTTTATTGGGGCAGTCATATGATAAATGTCCAAGTTTTCCACATTCATAACATTTAACATCTTTATCATTTGACTTGTTCTTATTTCTTTTAGTTGTAGTGCCCTTATTTTTGTTTCTAAATGACCTTCTCATAAATTTTCTTAAGCCTTTAGCCAATAGAATTAGGTCATCGTTATCCGATTCAGAATCACTATCATCTACGTGATCGGAAGAGGTAGAGACGTATTCATTTGATTTAAAAGCAATAGCTTTACCTTGTTTAGATGATTCCGATTTCCGTATGGTGAGTTTATTTTCATACACCTTAAGAGACCCAATTAACTCTTCCATCTTTATGGATTTCGTTTCTTTGCTTTCTTCTATTGCGGTTACTTTAGGGTCCCACTCTGATGGAAGGCTTAGTAAGACTTTCTGTACTTTTTCCTGCATGGTAAAAGCTTTACCAAGAGACTCAAGAGAATTATAGATGTTAGTCAAACGAAGATCCATATCAACAATAGATTCATTAGGCAATAGTTTAAACGACTCAAGTGTGGACATAAGCATGTTTATCTTAGACTCTTTTACTTGACTCGTGCCTTCGTGTTTCATTTCTAGTATCCTCCACATTTCTTGTGCACTTGAACAGTTTGAGACATAACTAGACTCACTTTTACTTAATCCATTCAAGAGCAATTGCATAGCCCTAGCATTCATGCTAAATTTCTTTTTATCATCACTAGTATATTCTTGTCTAGGTTTGACAACTTCTAGTGTGACTCCATCTACGGTAGATAACTTAGAAGGGACAAAAGGACCATCATCTATAATCGACCAAAGATCAATATCTATAGCCATAAGAAAAAACTTCATTCTTAGTGTCCATTGAATAAACAACTCACCGTCAAAAAGAGGAGGCCTTTGGCTCGACATACCTTCTTGCTCGGTTTTGAGATTTGTGGTTGCCATCTCACTGAATCGTTGGATCCTTTGTAGTGAGTGTTCCTGCGCTCTGATGCCACTTGTAGGATCTGCAAGGCACCACTAGAAATGGGGGGGTTGAATAGTAGGTGCGGAAAGTGTGGTTTTTAAAATTTGTTTAAAACCAAACAAGTCAACTTCTGAAAACAGATTATGTTTTCAGGACCAGTTTTAAAACGTTTTTAAAACTAGGTTATAGGTCTTCAAAAATTCTGAAATTTTGAGACAGCTTAGCCTCAGATGTTATGAGTGTCTCCTAAAAATTTCAAATTTAAATTCAACCTTTAACCCCTTCAAAAATCGTTGGTGGTCAGATTGCGCAAATCTGCCAGAAACGGTAGACTGTTTTGAAAAATTTATTCCTATTTAATCTTAACTCCAATTGCTCTGAAATTTTAACCACTAACCCCTTATGCGTTTTATTTAAATGGGTTGAAACAGTTTTGAAAAATTCTTTTGGAAAGTTAGTCAAATACACTCAAAGTCTCAACCTTTGTAAGCCTGAAAGTCAGACTGCAATAGTCTCAGAACTTTGGATGTTTGAGTGACTTATGCTTATTCAAAAGGGTTGCAACTTGTGCCTAATTAACCCTAAGACGCATGGCTATGTTTTTGGAAATTTTCGTGATTTTTGAAAATCGTTTACTATTTTTACGAATGCGAACAAAAAGAGTAAACAGTCCAGAAACAGAATATAAATGCTGAAATTAAATGACACCGAGAATTTTATACTGGTTCGGTTATAAAGAACCTACTACAGTCTTCGAGGAACACCTTCCTTGGTTCACACTAGTCACACACACACAATACACCTTACCACAGGGTTGATGGAGTTACACACCAACTCCAACCCTTTACAAACCCTGCACGAAGAATACAATTCGCACGAACACCACCACCTAGCAAGATTGAAGATTGATCACACCACCACCTAGAGCATGTGGTGATATATGACAAGCCTATTCAAGAATAAGAATATAAGTACAATAGGCTTTCAAGAAGAAGAAAGAAAGAGAGTGTAGAAGAAGAGAAGGCTAGGCGTTTTGATCACTTGAAAATGCAATGCTTGTTCTTGTCTTTGTTTTTGCTCTTCTCCTTTCAATTTATGCATTATGGCCGTCTCCTATAGGTGCCTTCCCCTCTTGAAAATTATCTTCTAAGTCCTTGGGAGAATGTATGACATCAATGTGACATGATCTTGCTTACTTGGCACCTTCTCATTGGATGATGATTTAACCTTTGCTTACTTGGCACGTCATGTTTGGTTGAATGTTGTCATCACTTGATGACTAGGATAATCTGAGAAAACCACTTAAAACATGTGCCAAAATCATCATAAAATAGTTGCCATAACATCCAAGATTATCACATAAAGTTAGCAAGATAATTTTCTCACAAAAAGGGCATGCAAATTTCGGCCATTAAGAGACTTAGCATGCTGAAATTTCAGCATGTGATACATGGGTATTCTTTTCAAAATGTTTCCATGTTTGTTTTGATTTATCGCTTAAAAATGAATCACTATTTAGTAGAAGATATTTTCAACTTTTATGAGATAAAAATTTGACTCCCATGTGGCCTAAAATTCGGCCATTATTCATTCACACATGCTGAAATTTTCAGCATGTGTGATATTGAAAAATATCACCACTTAAATTTCATAACTTATTCAAAATGCTTCCAAATTATCTTCTTATTAATCCACCTTAATTAAGAAGTAAAATATCACTCATAATGGAGGTAAAAATCGACCATCAATAATTCTACATGCTGAAATTTTCAGCATGTGTTTCAAATGAGACAAAGTTTGAAACCTTACCTTTTGCAGCTTCTTTCTTTAAATCACCAACATTGTATGATTGATTCTTGACCAATCAATATGCCAACAAAGCTCCACATATGCTCCATTTCAGCTGTAGGGGCGTGTATACATGTATATGCATGTGCTGAACTTTATTTTTGCTAACTTTGCAAAATAATGCACATTTAATAATACACACAAGTTATATTCCAATCAGCCCTTAATTTAATTTTCTAGAATACTTTAAGATGTATGACATATGTAAAAAGTGTCTAGATACGTGTCGTATGATGTGCCAAAAATGTTCCATGTGTTGTGTACGTAGAAAACTGAATTTTCGATATTTATCGATTACCCGATTTTTCTCTAATTAAATTCCAACTTTTTTCACATGTTATATATATTATGTTACACATAATATATATAATATAAACTTTAATTCTCAGCACTTGGCTGGTCTAAAGTGGCGCCATTAACATGTAACAAAATTAAAATTGGAATCTCCACAATTTGGCCTTAATGTGGGGTGATTTGTGTGTGCCAACATGGAATGATTTTATGACTGAAAATATCATCATAGCCACGAAATTAATAATTATTTTTGAGGTGTAGGGGCTGGCCATCTATATATGGCAAGTACGTGACACGTTGGCGAAGTTTCGGTATTCGTCCGATACGACAATTTTTGGTTTAGAACCTTTTAACGTGTCATATTTAATTTGTCATCACCATGACTTATATCATATGATATAAGACCTGAATATACTAATAAATATGAGTTAAGTATGATGGTGTGACGTTAACGTACGTACGTAAAATATATAACGTGTCAGTAGTACGTTGGAATACATGTATATGTGCCTTTTTCAAAAAATCAGAAAATATATGTATTTATATATGTATATGTCGTGTATATTAAATGTGGAGAGGAGCAGAAGACTTTCCTTTCTTGGTCTTGTTGCCTTTGTGCCTTGTTCAAATATAGCTTCCTTTAATGAACTACTTAGTTTAATTAACTAAGTACTTCACTTAAGGAACTAGTTTAGTTCATTAATGGTGGCACCTGAAAATAGTATAAACACAACAAATGTTTGCCATATGATGTAAGCTTTAACGCTTCATGGCTCGTTAAGATGGCAACATTATATATGAACTAAATAAGGAAAGTAGTAAGCAATATATCATGCACACGTTTGTACACGTTTATATCATGCACACGTTTTATGTCATGCTCATTTAAATCACATATTTTGAAATTTCTCTATAATGCATGTGTCATTTAAAATAAAGTCTCTAACACAATTGATGAAAAGTATGTGTGCATGTTCAATTTGTGTATGAATGTGTACTTTTCTTAAATAGATTCATCAAAATGACTAGGATGATACTTAGATGTCACATGCATTTCATTAATGAGGCATAAACAACCTTTGCAGGCATGCATGGAAAGAAGAAATGATCTTTATCATTCATTCATCACCTTAATGAAAATTGTAGGAACATGAGTATATTCTCTTAGAACGTGTACTAAGAACTTCATCAATCATCATCTTTGTACATGCATGTGGAGAATTACATCATCTTCATTATGTTCATATGTAAGAGAAGGGATTTACATGATTATGGTCATAATATAGCACATTTATGGTACAATACAAACCATTTCAAAATGCATGTCACAAAAGATGTCATCTTTGATAAACAACATAGAATCACTAATTTCCTATTAAGATGGGATGGTTTTTGAAACTCCATCATAGGTGTAGCGCCCCGCACCTGGGCCTCGTCCGGATACGGTGCACCCGTCGTACTTCACTAAGGAGAGTACAAAGCGTCATGCATAACATACGAAAATCCATAATATAAGCCATGGATTCCCATGTTAACATTTTACATGGCAGTAAAATTTAGGCAGAATTAAAACTTTCCAAATCAAACATGCATTACGAAGTAACTAAGTCCCCAAAGTAGCAGTACCACAAAATAACATAACCGACAATCCAAAGAGTTTAAACATAGTCATAATACAAATCGTCTTGGCAGCACAAAAGTACTTAAGCTTAGCTCTCATCATACTCCTCGCCTATGGATAAGGTACTCTCGGCTCGTCCTCGATCCATTCTATCTTGGCGTTCTCTGGCTCTTGGGAAAAATAAAGTGTGAGTGATAAAAATCACCCAGCAAGAATACAATAAACGACCATGAAATACATAAAGAGTCATAACATGAATGTATTACCCCAAAACCTCAAGTAATCATAATTCATACCTGCTCTTGGATCATGTACTTACTTGACGTTCGTCTTAAGCATGTTATTAGGGAAAATTATACCATACCTGATTTTTGTATCCTGAACTTACTTGGCGTTCGGCTTAAGCATGTTTCTAAGTAATGCTATACCAATAATAACTTATAAACATTAACTGTAACATGCGGCATGTCCTCATGATCGTGAGTTATGCAATATGCAATGCATGATGTCATGTCATGCCATGTCAAAACATCATTTTGGTCCCATACAATAACGTGTCATAAAAACAGAGTGTCAGACCAATTAACCCCGGATCTGAGCGGGTCCAGAACAGATATCAGATCAATTAACCCCGGATCTGAGCGGGTCCAGAACAGATATCAGATCAATTAACCCCGGATCTGAGCGGGTCCAGAACAGATATCAGATCAATTAACCCCGGATCTGAGCGGGTCCAAAACAGATATCAGATCAATTAACCCCGGATCTGAGCGGGTCCAGAACAGATATCAGATCAATTAACCCCGGATCTGAGCGGGTCAAGAACATATCATGTCATCAGACCAATTAACCTCGGGTCTGGAGTCGGGTTAATCGCATGCTTGGCCGGCAAAGGAATCATGAAGCTTTCTTTAAAAAACATGGGACCGTAAAAACTTTTCATGCATAACGAAAAGATAGTCGCTTATAAAACTTGCTTGCATCATGAAATCCATGAAATCAGTTTCATGCTCATGCATGATACATGTCGTGATATGAAATGCAAGCCATGACATGAATAATCGTATGCATTCCTTATAACGTATCAACTTACATGAATTTGGAAACTAAATATTTCCAAGACTTTTACTTCATTTTCATAGGACGGTTAGGCTAACCAATTAGGTCCATTTCCATAATTCTTTTGTCACAATCACGCTTGGTGGAATCTTAGATACATGTCATAAAATTGCAGATTATTTCAATAACCGTAAAGGGGCTTACTTACTTACTTTCCGAACTATCTTAGGTGCGGAAGCTGAACTGACAGATTTTACTAAAAATTCAATTGTGGTAAATCCGTAATGCGGTTTCCAGAAATTCCAACTCGTATACATTATAAACATGTGGAACTAGTATCCTACCGAAATTCAGCCCACTTGCACGTCTCTAAGTCCCTTTTCTGAGCCTGGAAAGTCGTTACTAATTTCAGGATGGCTCCAGTAATTTCCGTTGAGCAGTTTTACCAAATAATTCATTAAAAATAATCCAGAACTTATTTTACTAAGATTCCAACTGGCGTGTCCATTAAACTCATAGGACTATTACCATGCCAAAAATCAGCTTTATTGGTCATCTACAAGGTCCCTTTTCAAGTCAGTGAAAAGAAGTCACTATTCTGCTCAATTCCCGTTTTTCAGGTCTGACCAGTCTTACCAAAATATTTATTATAAATAAACCATAGCTCCTTTTACCAAAATTCTACCTGGCATCTCTACTACACTCATGGGGCTAGGTTTGTGCCAAAAATCAGAGTTATTGGAGGTCCAAAAAGTCCTCTTTTAATTCGTTGAAGTAAATGGTCATTCCTGCCCAGCTCCAGAGTTTTCTGCTGGAGCGGTTTTACCGCATAATTTCTTAAAATTAATTCTTAACTTATTTTAACATAATTCCAACTCATACATATCATAAGCTTGTAATAGTAGCATCCTACCGAAAATTAACCCATTTTCATGTCCCTAAGATTCGTTTTTGAGTCCACTAACTTGTTACTTAATTTCTGCTCTGTCCCAGTACTTCCCATTGAGCAGTGTTACCAATTAAATCATTAAAATTAATCCACAACTTGTTTTGCCATGATTCCAGCTGGAGTATTCACAGCACACCTGGTGTTATCATCCTGCCAAAAATCCGATTTATTGAGCCACTACAAGGTCCTTTTTCATGTCAATCAAAAAGAGATGCAGTTCTGCTCAGTCCCAGGCTTTTCAGTCTGAGCAGCTTTACCAAATCTTTTATTAAAAATATTCTACAACTCCTTTTACCAAAATTCTAACTTTCAGATTTTCTATACACACAAGGCTATCCCTACACCAAAAATCAGCTTTATTGAACATCTACAAGACCTCTTTTCAAGCCATTCAAAACGTTACCTAATTGTCATGTTCCAGAATTTACAGCCTGAGCAGTCTCACCATTTATTTTATAAAAATTAAACCATAACTTATTTTACCAAAATTCCAACTCTCAGCTCTTCTATACACATGGGGCTAGATCTGTGCCAAAAACCAGATTTATTGAAGGTTCAAAAGACCCTTTTTAAATTCGTTAAACTCAGTGGTCAATTCTGCCCTGCTCCAGAATTCCCTGCTGGAGCAGTTCTACTAAATATTTTATTAAAAATAATCTGTAATTTATTTTAACAAAATTCCAACTCTCACTTATGCTACAATCATAAGGCTAACTTGGTGTCAAAAATTAGCATCATTGAAGGTCTGTAAGGTTGGTTCTTAGGCCGTTGAAGATGCCATCCCATTCTGCCTAGCTCCAGTAGTTTGAGATTTTGTCATTGGTTCAAGTCAAAGGTCCACCCTTTCATCTTGTTCTTATAAGATATAATACTAATCATTACTTAAACCTTAAATCATCTCAAAACAGCCTTGTAACTAAATGCATGTCATAAAAGATTCCATCTTTGAGAGAATAAGCCACATGCAATGCATTGTTCCTAAGAAATCTATAAGGTATAATCTCAAACTTAGGATATTCAAATAGATATTGAATCTTAAGTACTTCTAGTCATTCAAGTCACAAACTCTTTAAATAAATCATGAGAGATCATTGTATACTTGCCTCTTCAAGCCAAATTTTTTGCCTTTGCTTGGTTTTGGAGTGAGTTGAGTTGGAATCCTTCTCTTCCTACTCCCTTGAGCACACGGTTTTGGATGAAGAGGAAGGAAGAGGTTAGTCTCTCTTAAATAGTGAAAATAGAATCTTATTTGAGGCTAGAACATCTTACCAAAGTAGTCTTGGGATGGAGATTCAAGTTGTAGCAAGGTAGCTTCACCTAAGAGTGTTGAAGATTTCTTCCTCCTTGAGCATGGAGGCCACGGTTTAGGAGAGAAAGAACACCCAAGTGAGCTTCACTATTTGTATAAAGAATTTACTTAAGAACTTAGAAGAGACTTACCTAAATGATCTTTGAGCTTGGGGATGAAGATGGAGCTTGAAGATGAATCTCCTATCCTCAAGGGTGAAGGGGCCGAAATTTAGAGTGTGGAGGGAAGGAAGCTTCTTAAGTGTTGGCTTGTTGGAGAGAAGTCTCAAGATGGGTTTGGAATGAGATGGTTCTTGTGATATTTAAAAAAAATCAAGGGGGCATGGGGGAGGGCATGACCGATTGCATGGAGGGAGGAGAAAAGAGGAATCTAGGCTAGGTAGCTTCAAGCTTTTTCCCCCTCTTTTTGCATGCTTGTCTTGCATGCAACATTTTTTATTATTTCTTTGCATGCATGTTGCTATGTCTTATTTAGGTTATTATGTAAATTGTAAATTATAATTTATTTAGAAGAGTGTGGAGAATTCTAGATCCTCCTACTCCTTGGCCGAAAATTTTGGGGTCTTTGGGGTTATTTGGTCCTTTCACATTTATCCCATCCCCTTCTTATATAATTTACAATGTTGTTTATTTTACCAAACTATGATTTTAATCTTGTTTTTGTGAGACACACTTTTGCTTGGATTCTTACAAGAACGAGTTTACTTCAAGGGTGATCATTGGCCTTTGGCCGAATTCTCAAGGTGTATCACACACCTCGTGACATTTGTTCGTATACTCATTTAGTGTTCGTCCTAAACGAACTTGAAGAATTTAAATAAGAATGCGATACATGTGACTTGAGTAACAGGCTCGTGAAGGAATCATCGCTTTTATTTTGTCACTTAATCATAGTCTCAAGTATACGGTTGTCGGGGTACAACATCCTCCCCCCTTATTATAAGTTTCGTCCTCGAAACTTCAGAACTAGTCAAAAGATGAGGCATCGACTCCTCACGTTGTCTTCCGTTTCCCATATGGCTTCTTCTTTAGGTAAATAAGATCGCATAAAGCGTATATTTAGTTCCCTCAGAACTGCTTTGTTCCCTTCATCTTAGAGGTCTCGTCAGAACTTATTCTAATTCTCGAAAGGTGTTATTGTCACCTATCCCTTCCCTATAATCATGATCATAGCAGGCTTCTAATTTCCTTTTTAAAATGAACAACTAGGCAGCGATCATTAACTCTGGGGTATAGACTATTCGCTCTTTTCTATAAACATCCTTTCAGTGATCATGTAACGGTCATCCTATTTACGAAATAGCTTCCAAAGACACCCGAGATAATTCCCATAGGGTACACAAACCAAGCTCTTCATAAGGTATGTCCCGTATTCATCCGTCTTGCTACTTGCCTTATTACGTACTAACTCTTACCCCTTTTCGCGATCATTTCATAGAATCGTACTAGAAGTTGGGGTTCTCCTTTGAAACTTATGTTCCTTTTATGACATTTCAAATCATCCTAGGGTGACCCGTTCTCTTAAAACATGGTTTTCATAGTCATGACCTATTCCCCGCATAGTGCAATAAAACAGGTACAAGTGCTAATAGTGACGCATCATGATGAGGACCCTGCGTCCCATACACAGTGTCATACTTAATAATGTTATCACTAATAACCTTACCTACTCGCTTGTGGTCTACTAATCATAACTTAAGGAAACTATCATAATCACTCCTACTTGGTTAATAGGAAGTAGAGCAGAGAGCATGGGTACTTTACACTTATTAGGCGTATCTTGATTGTTTCTTTGTCATCCGCATAGACTTTGCCTTGTATGGTTGCGGTTTCCACCTTCTACTTCGTTTGCTCATTAAATCGTTTCTTTCATTCTTTCGTCTCCTTATCATCGCATACCGCTCCATAGCAGCCCTCCAATAATTCACCAAAGGTCCTTGAATACGACTTAACATAGCCTAATTTGATATGGTGGTCTAAACATTTCATCTCTTAGAATTAAAGGAACATACTGTTCCCAAAGTAATGAATGAGTATGGAAATGTCTGGCCCTTGTCTTAGTGAGTTAAATTTCGACAACGATATTCCTTCGGGGTTAATATGATGTAATTGACCTATAATGATTATGTACTATTGGAGTTTCCTTCTTTTCATGACAGGGGTCCTTAAGTCCTGACTGTAATCCATACGCTTTCCTTCGATAGACATCCTTCGGTATCCATGCGTTAACCATAAAAGCGTCTCTATCGGTGTTAGAAATTTCTTCCCTAAAATACATATAGGATGACTCGTACCTTAATCTGAGATTGTACTCTTATAGAATGTTGAAGCCCCAATCTCTCGCCAAGTCCTACTTGACTCATCCGTTTCGTCGACACGCCAATTCCGTAATAATCGAGCCTAGGGTCGAAGTCCTTCCTGGGAATTTATGTCGTTTCGTGGTGTTCTTGTTCCTTACAGAATCTATGTTTTCTTTTCCCAATCACAAGAGTATCCTCGTTTGCTCTGTCCTCATAGACTATTATGCTATGCAAGATTTCGTCACCTCATATTGTTGCTGCTAGAGTGGGTTAGATAATCCCGACTTATAATAGTCATGGAAGGAATTTAACCATCTTACTGAATTGTCCTTAAGATGCCGGACTCATAAGGTCTATAACGTGTCAGGACATTTGTCAATCCTAATAGTTTTGGGGATGTCTATGATTCGCCTTGCACACATTCCATGTTCTTCCTCGAGCTTGGTTCTCTCGTTGGAAATAGTCAGTTTGCAATTCGGTTTTGTTAACACCTATGTTTCCCAAAGTGGTCAACAAATCCTTGATCCTAGGCAACTGGTATTTATCTTCCATGGAAACCTTATTGAGCTCCGACTATTATGGTAATACTCCAATCTTTAAGAGCAATTTGATAACTTATTCTAGTTTTTTTACACTTTCGTTGAGTTACCTTATCGCATTGCTCTAATGACCGTTTATACCTGGCTAAAAGACATAATAAAACATAGGTACTTCAGATTTAAATTAAGCAGTTGGGAGTACCTGTTACGATTTGAGGTTTCAGGCACTGCTGAATCAGACACTCTTTCACCCAGGTTAGCGTTCTTGGTTATCTCTTTATTATCTCTCAGTGGACGTGGTCGCCACCTCCTGTTTCGTTCCTTAAGTCCTTTATTTTGTCCTTCCATTAGTTTAATATCGTGTTCCGCTCTGTAGCAGTCCTCCAGTAATTCTTCGAAAGTCCTAGAATATGCATTAGCTAGCCGAATCTTAATCCGGAAGTCTAGACCTCGCATGAATCTGATTAACTTGTTCTCTCCGTCTCCCATGATCAAGGGAACATAGCGGCCCAATGTAGTGAACCGACGAGCGTACTCTGAGACAGTGATACCTGGTTCTTGTCTTAAGGTGTCAAATTCCTCAACCCTCGCCATGATTAGTTCTGTAGAGAGGAAAAACTCACAAAACTCCTCTAGAAACCTTGTCCAAGTCACCGGTCGGGGCAATGGCTGGATACAAGTTCTCCACCATAGGCTGGCCTTGCCAATCAAAAATGGCCGGACAATTAGTGTCTTTACCTTCTCAGGTACTCGTATCAGCAAGAAGGTACTTTCGACTTCATCAAGCCATTTTTCCGCTTCCTCGGGACTAGATTCTCCGCCAAATTCTGGGATATGTGCTCTTACTAGCTGCCGGTAATAAAACCCAGCGCTGCCCGGGGGTGAAAGTGACAATGCTTGTTCGTTAGTCTGTGGTGCCATCTGCACTTATGGTTTTAATGTCTATTTAGAATATCAGAATTACAATCAATTGAATTTGACTAAGGACCAAAATCGAAAACTCTTAAGTAAAGGAGATAAAAGGACACATCTTATGTCATAGACTTAGCTTTCATAGTTTAGGATTAGTTATTAAATCATATCCTAAACCCGGTCTAAGTGGTCCTATTCTAAGGTCGCCACTCAGCTAAGATCATGACTTAGGTCTACGATCAAACTTAGATTGCTAAGATCATAACTTAGTCCTGCGTTCTGCCCGTAATCTAGAGCCTGGGCTCTGATACCACCTGTAGCGCCCCGCACCCGGGCCTCGTCCGGATACGGTGCACCCGCCGTACTTCACTAAGGAGAGTACAAAGCGTCATGCATAACATACGAAAATCCATAATATAAGCCATGGATTCCCATGTTAACATTTTACATGGCAGTAAAATTTAGGCAAAATTAAAACTTTCCAAATCAAACATGCATTACGAAGTAACTAAGTCCCCAAAGTAGCAGTACCACAAAATAACATAACCGACAATCCAAAGAGTTTAAATATAGTCATAATACAAATCGTCTTGGCAGCACAAAAGTACTTAAGCTTAGCTCTCATCATACTCCTCGCCTATGGATAAGGTACTCTCGGCTCGTCCTCGATCCATTCTATCTTGGCGTTCTCTGGCTCTGGGGAAAAATAAAGTGTGAGTGATAAAAATCACCCAGCAAGAATACAATAAACGACCATGAAATACATAAAGAGTCATAACATGAATGTATTACCCCAAAACCTCAAGTAATCATAATTCATACCTGCTCTTGGATCATGTACTTACTTGACGTTCGTCTTAAGCATGTTATTAGGGAAAATTATACCATACCTGATTTTTGTATCCTGAACTTACTTGGCGTTCGGCTTAAGCATGTTTCTAAGTAATGCTATACCAATAATAACTTATAAACATTAACTGTAACATGCGGCATGTCCTCATGATCGTGAGTTATGCAATATGCAATGCATGATGTCATGTCATGCCATGTCAAAACATCATTTTGGTCCCATACAATAACGTGTCATAAAAACAGAGTGTCAGACCAATTAACCCCGGATCTGAGCGGGTCCAGAACAGATATCAGATCAATTAACCCCGGATCTGAGCGGGTCCAGAACAGATATCAGATCAATTAACCCCGGATCTGAGCGGGTCCAGAACAGATATCAGATCAATTAACCCCGGATCTGAGCGGGTCCAAAACAGATATCAGATCAATTAACCCCGGATCTGAGCGGGTCCAGAACAGATATCAGATCAATTAACCCCGGATCTGAGCGGGTCCAGAACATATCATGTCATCAGACCAATTAACCCCGGGTCTGGAGTCGGGTTAATCGCATGCTTGGCCGGCAAAGGAATCATGAAGCTTTCTTTAAAAAACATGGGACCGTAAAAACTTTTCATGCATAACGAAAAGATAGTCGCTTATAAAACTTGCTTGCATCATGAAATCCATGAAATCAGTTTCATGCTCATGCATGATACATGTCGTGATATGAAATGCAAGCCATGACATGAATAATCGTATGCATTCCTTATAACGTATCAACTTACATGAATTTGGAAACTAAATATTTCCAAGACTTTTACTTCATTTTCATAGGACGGTTAGGCTAACCAATTAGGTCCATTTCCATAATTCTTTTGTCACAATCACGCTTGGTGGAATCTTAGATACATGTCATAAAATTGCAGATTATTTCAATAACCGTAAAGGGGCTTACTTACTTACTTTCCGAACTATCTTAGGTGCGGAAGCTGAACTGACAGATTTTACTAAAAATTCAATTGTGGTAAATCCGTAATGCGGTTTCCAGAAATTCCAACTCGTATACATCATAAACATGTGGAACTAGTATCCTACCGAAATTCAGCCCACTTGCACGTCTCTAAGTCCCTTTTCTGAGCCTGGAAAATCGTTACTAATTTCAGGATGGCTCCAGTAATTTCCGTTGAGCAGTTTTACCAAATAATTCATTAAAAATAATCCAGAACTTATTTTACTAAGATTCCAACTGGCGTGTCCATTAAACTCATAGGACTATTACCATGCCAAAAATCAGCTTTATTGGTCATCTACAAGGTCCCTTTTCAAGTCAGTGAAAAGAAGTCACTATTCTGCTCAATTCTCGTTTTTCAGGTCTGACCAGTCTTACCAAAATATTTATTATAAATAAACCATAGCTCCTTTTACCAAAATTCCACCTGGCATCTCTACTACACTCATGGGGCTAGGTTTGTGCCAAAAATCAGAGTTATTGGAGGTCCAAAAAGTCCTCTTTTAATTCGTTGAAGTAAATGGTCATTCCTGCCCAGCTCCAGAGTTTTCTGCTGGAGCGGTTTTACCGCATAATTTCTTAAAATTAATTATTAACTTATTTTAACATAATTCCAACTCATACATATCATAAGCTTGTAATAGTAGCATCCTACCGAAAATTAACCCATTTTCATGTCCCTAAGATTCGTTTTTGAGTCCACTAACTTGTTACTTAATTTCTGCTCTGTCCCAGTACTTTCCATTGAGCAGTGTTACCAATTAAATCATTAAAATTAATCCACAACTTTTTTTGCCATGATTCCAGCTGGAGTATTCACAGCACACCTGGTATTATCATCCTGCCAAAAATCAGATTTATTGAGCCACTACAAGGTCCTTTTTCATGTCAATCAAAAAGAGATGCAGTTCTGCTCAGTCCCGGGCTTTTCAGTCTGAGCAGCTTTACCAAATCTTTTATTAAAAATATTCTACAACTCCTTTTACCAAAATTCCAACTTTCAGATTTTCTATACACACAAGGCTATCCCTACACCAAAAATCAGCTTTATTGAAAATCTACAAGACCTCTTTTCAAGCCATTCAAAACGTTACCTAATTCTGTCATGTTCCAGAATTTACAGCCTGAGCAGTCTTACCATTTATTTTATAAAAATTAAACCATAACTTATTTTACCAAAATTCCAACTCTCAGCTCTTCTATACACATGGGGCTAGATCTGTGCCAAAAACCAGATTTATTGAATGTTCAAAAGACCCTTTTTAAATTCGTTAAACTCAGTGGTCAATTCTGCCCTGCTCCAGAATTCCCTGCTGGAGCAGTTCTACTAAATATTTTATTAAAAATAATCTGTAACTTATTTTAACAAAATTCCAACTCTCACTTATGCTATACTCATAAGGCTAACTTGGTGTCAAAAATTAGCATCATTGAAGGTCTGTAAGGTTGGTTCTTAGGCCGTTGAAGATGCCATCCCATTCTGCCTAGCTCCAGTAGTTTGAGATTTTGTCATTGGTTCAAGTCAAAGGTCCACCCTTTCATCTTGTTCTTATAAGATATAATACTAATCATTACTTAAACCTTAAATCATCTCAAAACAGCCTTGTAACTAAATGCATGTCATAAAAGATTCCATCTTTGAGAGAATAAGCCACATGCAATGCATTGTTCCTAAGAAATCTATAAGGTATAATCTCAAACTTAGGATATTCAACTAGATATTGAATCTTAAGTACTTCTAGTCATTCAAGTCACAAACTCTTTAAATAAATCATGAGAGATCATTGTATACTTGCCTCTTCAAGCCAAAGTTTTTGCCTTTGCTTGGTTTTGGAGTGAGTTGAGTTGGAATCCTTCTCTTCCTACTCCCTTGAGCACACGGTTTTGGATGAAGAGGAAGGAAGAGGTTAGTCTCTCTTAAATAGTGAAAATAGAATCTTATTTGAGGCTAGAATATCTTACCAAAGTAGTCTTGGGATGGAGATTCAAGTTGTAGCAAGGTAGCTTCACCTAAGAGTGTTGAAGATTTCTTCCTCCTTGAGCATGGAGGCCACGGTTTAGGAGAGAAAGAACACCCAAGTGAGCTTTACTATTTGTATAAAGAATTTACTTAAGAACTTAGAAGAGACTTACCTAAATGATCTTTGAGCTTGGGGATGAAGGTGGAGCTTGAAGTTGAATCTCCTATCCTCAAGGGTGAAGGGGCCGAAATTTAGAGTGTGGAGGGAAGGAAGCTTCTTAAGTGTTGGCTTGTTGGAGAGAAGTCTCAAGATGGGTTTGGAATGAGATGGTTCTTGTGATATTTAAAAAAAATCAAGGGGGCATGGGGGAGGGCATGACCGATTGCATGGAGGGAGGAGAAAAGAGGAATCTAGGCTAGGTAGCTTCAAGCTTTTTCCCCCTCTTTTTGCATGCTTGTCTTGCATGCAACATTTTTTATTATTTCTTTGCATGCATGTTGCTATGTCTTATTTAGGTTATTATGTAAATTGTAAATTATAATTTATTTAGAAGAGTGTGGAGAATTCTAGATCCTCCTACTCCTTGGCCGAAAATTTTGGGGTCTTTGGGGTTATTTGGTCCTTTCACATTTATCCCATCCCCTTCTTATATAATTTACAATGTTGTTTATTTTACCAAACTATGATTTTAATCTTGTTTTTGTGAGACACACTTTTGCTTGCATTCTTACAAGAACGAGTTTACTTCAAGGGTGATCATTGGCCTTTGGCCGAATTCTCAAGGTGTATCACACACCTCGTGACATTTGTTCGTATACTCATTTAGTGTTCGTCCTAAACGAACTTGAAGAATTTAAATAAGAATGCGATACATGTGACTTGAGTAACAGGCTCGTGAAGGAATCATCGCTTTTATTTTGTCACTTAATCATAGTCTCAAGTATACGGTTGTCGGGGTACAACAATAGGCCATGAATTCATCACCATCATCATGATGTGTATCTTGATGATCATGGCCTAAGGACGTGTGATTCCATGGATGTTACACTCATATATGCTTGCATGTCACTTTTATCATGATCATCACGATAATCATGATCTTTGTGATTATGAATATATATGTGGTGTGATTTGAGCTTGCTAAAATTATGGATGTTGATTCTCATGATGAATCCTTTTAAAAGTATTTATGGTAAGTAGGACAGGAAGATAGATGTCATCATCTTAGCACCAAGCATGCATTCAACATGCTGAAATGTCCATGTTGAATCACCCCCAACTTTCAGCCAAGAGGCCTAAATCATGTCATGTTGATGTACAAATTTTCTTGGAATATACTTAAATAATTATGTATAAGAATGATATGTAACCAAACGAAATATGGCCATAAGTGTAACAGCTACAGAATGTTGAAATTCCAAGAATTGGACATAATAAGTTTTTGGACCAATGGCCATTCAAACAATGAATTATCCTAATGTAACAATCTCTATGTGATTAGATATTTATTATGTGTCATATATATGAAAAGTGAACACAATGGAACATTACATGAAATTGAGGAATTTAATTGGCATAAATGGGCACTTTTTGGCCTTATACCCAAATTGGGTGCCTTGTCATGAACTAACCTCTTCCAAGCATAGTCATGCAAATGCATTTACAATATGTGTTGGGATTATATGATCATTAAAAGACAAGCGTAAATGTTTCACTAGATAGAAAGTGAAATTAAACAAAGACTTACTACAACTTTCGGCCCTAAGGTGTATAACCCTATTCAACATGATTTATAACCACTTGTACTCTCTTATCTAAATATAAGTATTACATCTGTAATATATGTAAGCAAATAGCATAAATGCCTAACACCTCAAATCGAAGAAATTAAATTATGCATGTATGATAACACCCGGCCAAAAGGGGTATATTGGCCAAGTAAGACAAGCTAATTGAATAAATATTAAGTAAATTCAATTATGAAGAAACAAGTACCAATTCTAATCAAGAATGACCATGAAGCTAACTACAGAAAAAAAAAACATTCATTAAGCATTCCCTCATGCAAGTTGTCTTCATGATTTTCAACACAATGATTTTTATTTACGAACATGTTTATGAAATGATTTATGCAAGAAATGTTTTAAAGTTTTCATGATTTAAGAAATTGTACTGTGAGACAAATGATTCTGTATGACTTTATGGATGTATATGTTGTTGAGTGTAACACCTTGTCTGAGACAAGGGTTCTCTTCCTTTCTATATACGCATGATCTACTGGTTGCGTGCAACACCTTGTCTGGGAAAAAGGTTCTCTGTCTTTCAGTTACGTCTACGACGTTTTGTATGGAGAGCTGCCTGATGTCTGGTCCTAGAGGATGTCAGGGGCAAAATACTTTAGTATAGAGTTTCACGCCGCCTCCAAGACTCGGACTCTCTCTTATAATGTGTCACTCTTAGTCCTATGTACGTATTATGTAGCACCGTGGTTGGACCATCGGGATTCATAGACGGTACTTATGGCTATTCTGGAAATCATTTGATATGTAGTGGGTACCTTTCTTATGTTATAAAAAGTGCTATAGAAAGTTCATGTCATGTCATGTCTATGTACGTATGAAATGAAATGTTATCCGAAAGTTTTACGATGCATACATCACGATCATGTCTCACGAATCCCTAGTGCCCCTATGTCATGATTCTTGTAGTACGAGACCCAAAATGATAAAATAACAGCAAGATACAAGACCAAAAAGGTTGTTCGCAAGAATAATACCGAATGTATGATTAAGATAAGAATGATCAAAGGAAGAGTCGGTGTAATTTCTGATGCTCTTTAATTATAATAATTTTCTCTTACAAGATATTTTCCTGGTTTACTGCACTGTTTATCCTTGTTGACTTCTTTACTGTTATCTTCATGCATGTTGCACATATGATTTCTGTGTTATACATCACTGTATCATCCACTACCCCGTCCCCATGCATGATCCACTTGATGAATTTATGCAGAAATAGTTGCTGAGCGATTCGTCATCGCTCACCCATTTATTTTACGATGCACACCCATAGTACCACGAGCCAGAGTTCATAGAGGATGAGCCTCGTGATTAGGTGTGTAGAGCTGACAAGTAGCCAGCAGTGGCATCTTTTGTATTTTGAGATTCAGCTATGTATCATGATATTTTGTATCCATGATATACTGATGACACTTATTCGGATGTATAAGGATGTACTTATGCCAATGTTTATTTTTGACTTATGTTACTTTGCTTCCGATCATCGATACATGTTATGACGATCCGTGCATGAATGTTAACGACGCCTTACACTTCTTGTTACAAAGTACGACAGGTGCACTATGCCTAGATCCTAGTCCTGGGCAAGGCGCTACAGGTGGTATCAGAGCCGAGGCTCCCGATCCACAGCGGGCAACGTAAGATAAACAATGACAAGTTTGTAGGATATGATTTTAGAGTTTAAGATTGATCTTAAATGAAGGAGTCAGCCTTAGTATAGGGTCATTAGAATGGGTTATTAAGATCTAACCTCTAAACATGAATAAAACTTTAAACTAGACTGTAAATGTTGTATATAAACTAATAGCGTGAATGTGATGATTTTTTTAGGATGACATCACGAAACGGAAATCATACTTCATCACCTTCATCACTGGAGTCAACCCAATTCCTGAGCAGACATGGACATCAATATCATATCCCACCCAGCCTCCGGCACCTACTTCCAAGGAGCTTCTCCGCCCATTCACTGAGGCCTTATACATGATAGGTCAGATAGGCGGAGCTTCACAGAGGGATACAACCCAGACTTCACTACCTATACACCCTCACTTGTAGACCTAGAGGAGCAACGGTTATTACTATAAGCTGCTGGTAAGAACCCGGATTTTAAACTTTCATGGGGTACCTGATTCGAATGAGGCAGAAAAATGGTTAGATGAGGTGGAAGAGGGTTTTTGGTTGATACGAGCGCTTGAAGAAATAAAGATGCATATTATAAAACCGTTTCTGATTGGACGAGCGAGACAATGGTGGAGAATATATATTCAGCTTTTGTCTCAACCTGTCGCATGGGCAGATTTTGTGGAAGAATTTTGTATATTATATCTCTCCCTGGCATCGGTGATATATAGAGTTGGTGAGTTTGCTTCCTTGAAGCAAGAGCCAGGTATTTCGGTTTCCAAGTACTTTCGGTGTTTTGTCACTTTGGGACGATACGTTCCGAAAATAATGAATGATGATGCAATTAAGATGATCAGGTTTAGACGTGGTCTAAACCATCGAATTCGGGATTGGTTGATCAGCACACGCTTGGAAACGTTCGAAAATTTGTTGGAGAACTGCTATAGAGTGGAGCGTGCTATGCGCCGTCTGATTGCGAGAACGTAAAACGAGGGAAATCGGCATAGGAGATGGTGTCCCTACCCGCAGAGGGTAGCAGTGATTTCAAGATGTCTACAGTGCTGGAAATGACATACAGGTGAGTGCCATTTCGGGACATATGCCAGTTTCGAATGTGGCGAAACAGGGCACAGGAGAAGAGATTGCTCGAGAAGGAGAACAACTTCACCAAGAGAAGAACAACGATAATAAGGATCATCACTGACGAATACTCAGGTTGGAAGGTGCGCGACCAGGTATTTTGGATATCAGACGCTGCATCAGTTATGGTGGGTGACGCAATTTAGTATCGGCCAGTGTTTTTAGAATTATCATTTTGATTAGTTAACACTAACAGAAGTATTTACACCAGAAAGGATAACTGATCAAAGTAACGTAACAAAAGCGTGGGAGTTAGAATACTTATTACATAGGGCTCAACCACTGATGAGTACCTCGTAATTGAATAACCAAAGTCCCCAAATTAAAGCCATAAGTTATATATTTTAGAAAAGCATGTCAGGCAAGGCAATACATCAGAAAATGCTTGTAACATGTATTAAGGATGGAATCAGTAGAGAAACATTAAACAATGATTTACGATTGCACACTAAAGTTTTGAGGACAAAACTTTTTATAAGGAGAGAGGACTGTTACGATCTGCATCCCCGGGCTAGGAGATCAAGAGAATAAAGGGAAGTTATGACATAAATTAAGTACGATCATTGTACCGCAGTTAGTATAATGTGTATAGGTTTTCCTAAACAAAAATTGGGGACTACTAAGAATTTACTTAATAGGTGTAAGACTAAATAAAAATGCATACAAATAAAATGGTACAAATTTTATTAGGGAAGTAAATAAAAGAAAAAAAATGAAATAACATATAGGGGAGGTTAAAATAGGAAAAACACACCCCACCATCCGGCCTTTTTATTATTTTTTGCCCTAGGATTTTATTTTCCTTATCCTTTAATTTCTTTACCATTTTAAACTCTTACACAAGATAGATTTACACCCAATAAGTTTTCATGCATAAACTTTTTCTTACCACTTGCACCCAACCCCAAGAACCCAGCCACCCCATAGAATTTTCCACAAATTAATCTCATTTCACTAATTTTATTTCCATCATCATCATTTCCATTTCTTCCACAATGTAAGACATGCACCCATTAGAAATTCATGTGATTACTTTTTGCTACTGCACTAATTAACAATGCAAAAAGTGCTCATCATTGCCTCCACTCACATTTTCGGCCACTAGTATGAGGAAGAGGCAAGATAAATTCCTTTCTCCAACAACTCATTTCTTACACAACATACTCCCTATACTATAGGAATTCATGCAACTAACACCTCTTATCAATATCTTTTCAACCATAAACAAATAATGAAAATTTTGTCACCATTACACCAAAATTTTGACAAGCCCAGGCATGGATTCAAGCCATCATTTCAAGTCTTACATCATGTAAGACAATTAACCTATCTTGTTCCATGCAAGTTTCTTTTCCCTCCACTCATCTCAGCAACTAAGACAATTTCATCATTCGCCTGACTACCAACAATTTTAGCCATGCAAGATTAATGGGGATAAAGGTCCTTTCATCAAGAGAATCAACTCATTTTAGTCCCTTCTCACTTATTTCTACACACTTTACTATCTCACTAAGACATTCTCTCCTCTCCCTTCTTTCTAAACATCCAAGTCTCCCTCTTCCAACCACCTTAAACTGTGAACCACAAGGCCAAGAGGAGAAGAACTCCTTCCTTTATCCAAGCAAGAACTAAAGGTGCATGCACCTTAACCCTCAAGGTAATCACTATAAACATTCCTTTACATGTTTCTCATCTTCTATATTCCACACAAATACTCAAAACACCTCCATTTCTAGGCCATAACCGTGAGCCTCAATAAGGAAGGAAGAGGAGTTTCTATAGCTAGCAAAGTGAGAATCTTCAAGCCATATTTGGTGAGAACCATTTGGAATTAATTTTGGAGCATTCATAACCTTTTCTTCAAGAACAACTGTCCCTCACATCGCTACCTAGGCCGTGTGCTCCCAAGTCAATGACGAAGAAGAAATCTTTCACTACCTAGTGTAAGATTCAAGTATCCAAGACAAGTATTCTTCCTAGCTCCTTCAAGAAAACTAATAATGTAGTTTCTTATGTTCATAATCAATAAAATGGATCATGCATGTATCATTTAAAATAAAGTCTCTAACACAATTGATGAAAAGTATGTGTGTATGTTCAATTTGTGTATGAATGTGCACTTTTCTTGAATGGATTCATCAAAACAAATAGGATGATACTTAGATGTCACATGCATTTCACAAATGAGGCATAAACAGCCCTTTGAGGGCGTGCATGGAAAGAAGAAATGATCTTTATCATTCATTCATCACCTTAATGCAAAGTGTACTAAGAAATGCTCAACATTCACCTAGAAAGTGTACTAAGAACTTCATCAATCATCATCTCTATACATGCATGTGGTGAATCACATCATCTTCATTATGTTCATATGTAAGAGAAGGGATTTACATGATTATGGTCATAATATAGCACATTTATGGTACAATACAAACCATTTCATAATGCATGTCACAAAAGATGTCATCTTTGATAAACAACACCATAGAATCACCAATTTTCCAATTTTCTATTAAGATGGGACTTTTTTGAGCCTAAATCATAGGCCATGAATTATCACCATTGTCATGATGTGTATATTGATGATCATGGCCTAAGGAGGTATGGTTCCGAGGATGTTACACTCCTATGTGCTCACATGTCACTTTTATCATGATCATCACAATAATCATGATCTTTGTGATTATGAATATATATGTGGTGTGATTTGAGCATGCTAAAATTATGGATGTTGATGTTCATCATGAATCGTTTTAAAAGTATTTACGATAAGTAGGACATGAAGATAGATGTCATCAACTTAGCACCAAGCATGCATTCTACAATTTGACATGTCTATGTTGAAACACCCCCCAACTTTTGGCCAAGAGGCCTAAATCATGTCATGTTGATGTACAAATTTCCATTGGAATATGGTTAAATAATTATGTATAAGAATGATATGTAAATAAAAGAAATATGGCCATATGTGTAACAGTTACATAATGTTGAAATTCTAAGAATTGGACATAGCAAGTTTTCAGCCCAATGACCATTTTGGCTCCTAAAACAATGAATTACAACCATGTAACAATCTCTATGTTATTAGATATTTATTATGTGTCAGAGGTATGAAAAGTGAACACAATGAAATAATACATGAAATTGAGGAATTTAATTTGTATAAATGGGCACTTTTCGGCCCTAGACCCGAATTGGGTGCCTTGTCATGAACTAACCTCTTCCAAACATAGTCATGTAAATGCATGTAGAATATGTGTTGGGATTATATGATCATTAAAAGGCAAGCGTAAATGTTTCACTAAATAGAAAGTGAAATTAAGAAAAGATTTACACCAACTTTCGGCCCTAATGTGTATGGCCCTATTCAACATGATTTATAACCACTTGTACTCTCTTAACTAAATATAAGTATTACACGTGTAATATATGTAAGCAAATAGCATAAATGCTTAACACCTCAAATCGAAGGAATTAAATTATGCTTGTATGATAACACCCGACCAAAAGGGGCAAATTGGCCAAGTAAGTCAAGCTAACGTAGGACCTTAGGCGCTATCCCAACTCTCCTAAAACTAATTGTTGATAGGTGATGCGCATACCCTAGCCTTATAGTGCATTCAGCACGTACAAGCGCCCACGGCATTCTACTGTGACCTAGCCCACACGGGTTACGCCATGGGACAATTGCTGCACACCCAACAATCTCCCCCTCAGCAATTTCTGCTGCTGGGAATCGAACCCGTGACCTTGGCTCTGATCCCACTTGTAGTACCTCAGGTGCTACCAACTCATCCAAAACTAATTGGTGATAGGAGGTGCACATATCCTAGCCTTATAGTGCATTCAGCACACACAAGCGCCCACAGGCATTCGACTGTGACTTGACCCACACGGCTTACCCCACGGGACAATTGCTGCATACCCAATAGCTAATTGAATAAATAATAAGTAAATACAATTATGGACAAACAAGTACCAATTCTAATCAAGAATGACCATGAAGCTAATTATAGAAAAGAGACATACATTAAGCATTCCCTCATGCATGTTGTCTTCTTGATTTTCAACGCAATGAGTTTTATTTATGAACATGTTTATGAAATGATTTCTGCAAGAAATGTTTTAAAGTTTTCATGATTTAAGGAATTGTACCGCGAGACAAATGATTCTGTATGACTTTATGGATATATATGTGGTTGAGTTTAACACCTTGTCTATGACAAGAGTTCTCTACCTTTCTGTATATGCATGATTGTTGAGAAATATGTTTGGATAATTTTCAAAGTCATGATTTTAAGTGGTGAATACTTAAAAATGTCACACATAGTGTTATATGTGATTAAAAGTAGAAAAAGTTGAAAAAGTTGACATCGATCTCTCAGGTTGTTGCACATCGATCGATCTATGTACATAGATCTCTCACATCGATCGATCTATGTAAGGCAGAAAAGTTCAAGACCTTTCTGTGAGCCATCGATCTCTAAACCTGAGACACATCGATCGATCGATGTACATCAAACCCTCACTTCGATCGATCGATGTAGGTCAGAGGCAAACTCTGAAACTTTCTGTGAGACATCGATCTCTGAAGCTGAGGCACTTCGATCGATCGATGTCTAGGGTTTTTAGAAATATTTTTCTAAAATGTGATAAATTGGTTGTTTTCATTTGTATATGAATTATACATGTTCTTTATGTGATTATTATGTGTTTTTTTGGTGATTATTATTGTCTTGTGACTAACATGCCTTGGAAGTTTCTACAACTTACCAAAAAGGGCAAAATTGGTATTTTGAGTTTTGTGGGAACATGATGTGGTGGAAATATTTCAAGAGCATATTCTTCTACTATTTATGATGAAAAAGTTGGTATCATGAGTATTTCTGACCATCGGGGTCATTTCTGGAGTTTTCTCACACCAGGGGTATTTTGGTCATTTTATCCCCAAGGGTATTTTTGGTATTTTCACTCAAGGAATCTCTTGAGCATATTATTATCTTCATTCTGGAGCTGTGTTATTATTATTTTGAAGATAATATGGTGATCTTATATCTTATTCTCTCAACCGATGATATTATTGACTATAGCTGGATATGTGACGATTTGAGATGTCACATTCTATTTTTTTTGAAGACCCTCTTATATATGTTATAAGAGAACATTTATCATCATTATTCAGAGATATTAAAGGTGTCAAAGGTGTGGAAATGATCTCAACATATAAGAAGAAATATTGGGGAATTTCAGTGTTACACGTTGACATAATCTTGTCAATGGTTATCTATTTATTTCTTCTTCAAAAATCTGAGTTGCTGCACATATATATATGTTGAAAAACGTTTATGTTCAGATGTATGTGATGTTATATACATTTTATGATTTGGAGAAAAGTGGACCAACCAAAAAGGAGCTAATTGGAAAAATTGCCAACTTGGAATTTTCAAAATATACCCAACGGCTATGTGGCTTTCTTGGGTATTTTCAGCAGATTGTTTGAATTCAAATGGAGCTCTCACATGTCCTATTATGGTGCTTGAAGTTGGGGATAATTTGGTGGTATTATCCTTTCTTATTTTATTAAGAAAAATCAAAAAGAATTTTTGGAAAATGGACTTAGAAGCCAACGACTACTTACTAAATTTTGAGGTGAATTTTGTATTTGAATTGGTAAATGCACACATGCCTATTCTCAAGCAAGGAGTTGAGGTTATTTTGGTGCAATTATCTTCTCTTATTATCTACATTTTGCAAAGGATAAATGAGACTATCCAAGGTGGAAAAATCGGCCAACATGACATTGCCAAGGTGGACCAATCATTGTGTTTTATTTTGCCAAGTGTACAAAGCCAACCAATGATGAGAAGACATTTGGAATTGATGATGAAGATGGTGACACATTGGAGTTCTTATCTCCAAGGATCAAATCACACTATAAATAGAGGCAATGGTGAAGAAGATGAAACACACTTGAAGCTCACAAGCATTTGTTGAATTCTCTAGCTTTCATCTTCATCTTCTTGTTGTTATTGTTTTGTTCAATGTAGCAAAGGTGTTCTTGTTGTATTGTGGTGAGCTACAAGCCTCTTGAGCTTCATTTGTAAGGTTGATTAGCCATCTTTATAAGGCTACATCAATAGGTGTTAGAGGAGTTGCAACTAAGTGTTGCTTAGAAGGTGATTATCCAAGTCTTGAGTAGGGTTGGTGTATAACCCAACGATCAAGCTTGGCTCTTGTTGTAGGTGTTCATTTCATAGTGAAATCCTAGAAAAGGTGTTCCTTGGGACTGGAGTAGGTCACATTGACCGAAGCAGGATAAATCCTCGGTGTTCTTCTCTTGTTTCTTTATTTCTGTTTTCTGCCTGTTTTTTACTGCAGTTTTCACACAAATTCACACAATTTGAAAAAATAGCTAAACATTTTCAAAATTCGTGATTTTTGGTGGAGTTATACTTCTGACTGTTATCTTTCATTTGCAACAAGAATCACTTGATTTGAGCAAGGGAAAGTTAGTCTTTCAGTCTTTATAAGATAACTGCTCCAATCTGGCTGCAATCTGACCAGTTTTGAGAAAACTTAAATTCTGTATTTTTCAAGAATTGTTTAAGGTCAGGGCTTTTTGGAAACTTCATCTACACATTCTAAGGAGTGTTTTGATATAAAGATCAACCTTTTTGGTTGAGTATTCAAAGAGCAACACGTTTTGCAAAATCAGCAACATTCTGTCTAATTCTGTCCAGATTGACCATCTGAATATTTTTATTTGTTTGAAGGGCCAAACAATCTTATTTTTGTCTGATTTTTGAACAGAATCTTGCTAATTCATTGAAGTTCAATTCTGGAAAGTTTCATAATTTTTGGAGTTGTGTACAATTATTTGCGAATTTCTTAAAACGGATTCTGAATCTGAGGTGGTTTCAGCTTCTGTTTTCAAAGGGGATTTTAACAAATAGTTGTAGTGTAATTTCCGCTAACCACTATTCACCACCCCCCCTCTAGTGGTGTTTATTGCAGGTGCACGGTCCAACAATGATCTGCTGGCTGAGTGCAACTCCTTGTTTGGGAAAAGGGTTCTCTGCCTTTCAATTACGTCTATGATTTTTTTTATGGAGAGCTGCCTGATGTCTGGTCCTGGAGGAGGATGTCAGGGGCAAGATACGTTAGTACAGAGTGTAACACCGTGTCCAGGACTCGGGCTCTCTGTTATAATACGTCACTCTTAGTCCTATGTACGTATGATGTAACACCATGATTGGACCATCGGGATTCATAGATAATACTCGTGTCTATTCGAGAATTCATTGCATATGACGTGGGTACCATTCTTATGTTACAAAAAGTGTTGTAGCCAGTTCATGTCATGTCATGTTTATGTACGTATGAATGAAATGTTATCTAAAAGTTTTACGATGCATACATCACGATCATGTCTCATGAATCCGTAGTGCCCCTAAGTTATGATTCTTGTAGTACGAGACCCAGAATGATAAAATGACACCAAGATAAAAGACCAAAAAGATTGTTCGCAAGAATAATAGCAAATGTATGACTAAGATAAGAATGATCACCGGAAGAGTCGGTGTAATTTATGATGCGCTTTAATTATAATATTTTTCTTTTACATGATATCTGCCTGGTTTGTTGCACTATTTATCCTTGTTGATTTCTTTATTGTTATCTCCATCCATTTTGTACATATGATTTATGTGTTATACATAATTGTATCATCCACTACCCTAGTCTCCACGCATGATCCACTTGACGAATCTAAGCAGAAATACTTGTTGAGCGATTAGTTATAGCTCACCCCTTTATTTTACCATGCAGATCCACAGCAACCCGAGCCAGAGTTCATACAGGATGAGCCTTGCGATTAGGTGTGGAGAGTTGACTAGTAGCCAGCAGTGGCATCTTTTGTATTTTGAGATTCATCTCTGTATTATGATATTTTGTATCCATGATGTACTGATGACACTTATTCGGATGTATTAGGATGTACTTATGCCGATGTTAATTTTCTGCTTATGTTAATTTTCGATACATGTTATGACGATCAGTGCATGAATGTTATCGACACATTGTACTTCTCGTAGCAGTGTACGGCAAGAGCACCGTGCAGAGACCCTAGTCCCAGGTGGGACGCTACAAGAGATATACTACATGAAAAGGAAATAATATACAAGATACACATATAATTCGGCAAAAAAGGCCATTTTTAATATACACATACACACACGGTTTATGTATATATTGTGACATAGAATAAATCACTTTGTTCATATATCTAGAAATAAAGGAATACAAATAAAGTATGAAGGAAGATATGAGTACTATACATATATAGTTACAAAATATAAAAGTATATAAGAAGGATAGTAGATTAGGGTATTTGTTTTTGTATTAATTATAAGTTGGATATTTTAAGAATATGTGGATGAATGAATCGGTAATAAAATGGGGCCGTTTGTTGATTGTATAGAGAAGAAAATAAGGATGTAAAATTTCATGGTTTAAGTATATAGTAAATGCATAAGCAATGAACTTTAAGAGCATGATGAATTGCGGGGTTAATTGGAATACTATATTGTATTGAATAGATTAGAAGGGTAGTCATTTGCATTTATGCTTTAGTTCATAAAGTGTTTTGAATAGTTCACCCTTGCATATAGAATCATATCGTACCGTCGGATATCCTATGACATTATATCGTATCGCTATTGACTATCGGGAGACTCCATAATACTATGACCGATGTGGTTGGTATTATGGGTATATCGCATCGTTGTCGATGATTGGAGGCCGTCACAATATTGGAATCCAAGGAGATTAATATCGTGGGCATATCGTGTCGTCTCTTATCGGCCTGTGTGTATCTTTTGTCGATGGACAAGGGATCACCGGCATATCGGTCTATCTTTAGTTTATATACACTATGATGTAACACCATGGTGATTCACCGGGATTCATATTTTGTACATGTGACTATATGAGGATGCTTCGTCACTATATGATATCATTCGCATGTAAGGTAAAGTGTTATAGCCATCATATGACATGACATCGGTTTTGATTTACTGTTATCTTTATGGAATTTTATGACATCGCTTTTGGGTTATCGTACATTGTTATCGAATTTTTATGGCATTGTTTTAAAAGACATCGCATCGTAGCATTATCGCATTTATATGACTTGCACAAGGACTTGATGTGTACAGACGATGAGACTAAATACGATGACATCGTAGGCTTGGACTAAGAATCCAAGTAGATATATTGGATAGAGATTTTTTAGAGAGATGATCGTATAGTTGCTTACCGGATAGCGACATATGTGTTGACTGTTATTTATCCACTTTTATGTTATGTCAATTTATTTGTAAATAGAAACGCGCTTTATTATATTTATTGTTACGATTGTTATTACTTTGTTATCCCGTCTCCACATGTATGATCCACATGACGTATCTAGTGGAACTACTTGCTGTGCGATTATGTTTTATTGCTCATACTTGCTTTATCACTTTACAGATAATAGGTACCACTATACCGGCTTGTTGATGACAGACCAGATTGATCATCGATAACAAGAAAGTGTGCTGAGAGATTATATTGAAGATATTATTCATGAGATTACCATGTATTCAGAGTAGTTCAGTATATAGCATCAAATGATTTGTACAGAATTATAATGTATAGTAATGCATGTCGATTGTATTTTGTTTATGTTTATGTTGCTTCCGCTTATCGATTCATTATTCATGTCGACATGCACATGTATAGTATCCACGTCTTGTACTTCTCGTAGTAGTGTACGATAGGTGCATTGGGCAGGAACCCTAGTTTCGGGCACGACGCTACATATACTTTGGTTAAAGAGGAGGGAGAATCATGAGTCTTATTCCAATATAAGGAGAAATAGTTGGGATGATTGCTCTAGAGAAACTAATGACACGATTAGATATTGTATACAAGATTTATGTATTTATAAAGCGAGGCAATGATTGATAAATATATGGTTTATATATCCAATATATCGCTCAAGTTGTTCCATAGGCGACATAGAAACAAATATCTTGAAATGTTCCAGTAATTTTAATGTATTTTTCAGAGTTTTTATATTTTTTTTTCTATTCTTTCTTTTTTTAATTGAGGAATCATAGAAGTATCAAGATATCCAAGCACGGATCCAAGGTGGGAGAGCATGTCACCATTCTCCTATAATTTTGTTTTAACCCTTAGAATGTCTTGAGTAACTTTTAGCTGCGCCTCTTCAGCAAGCGCCTCTAAATTAGAACTAAATTAAAAACTGTAAAATTTAATCCTCGAGATTGATGACATATGAGAATTAATCATATTTCAAAAAAAAATAAGTAATTTGTCTGAAAATGAGTGGAGTCATAAATAGATATATAATCTATCAATTGGTCTATAAGCTTTTAAAGCTGTGTTTGATTTTGCTGTATAAAGGACATTTTCGGCTATGAATATAGTGAATAATATCATATAATTAGAGAAATAATTGATTGACTACTTACGTCAAGAAACATTTGTTTTGTAAAGCCGATGTATCCTTTTTCTATGCACATATATATATATATGTGTGTGTGTATATATATATATATTTGTATATATATATATGTGTATATATATATATATGTGCGTATATATATATATATATGTGTGTGTATATGTATATATATGTGTATATATATGTATATATATATGGATATATATGTATATATGTATATGGATATATATGTATATATATGTATGTATATATATATATGTATATATAGGTAGAACGATGACGGATCTGGCGATTTCAGCGACGCCGACACCTGCACGATGAACATTCATCGATTACCGCAAATTTCTTACATTTTCATTTTGATTACTCCTTTTTCTCTCAAGGCTTTTCATAGTTTTATCGTTTCGACATTAAAGATATCATCTTTGCGGCGCCGCAATTGCACATCATCGCGGTCAGCAAATTCAAAAAACATTCCATTGCGGCATTCTTTTGATCATGGCGGCGGCACCGACCTTTGCTGCCGTTGTCACCGGCACCTCCCAAACCGGTAATATCACCATTGCGCCGCAAACGGTTTCTCGTTACAAGGGCATTCCACTGGTTTCATTTCTTGATGATGAAGTTGATGCGCTGGGCGAACCCTACAAGTATTCTCTAGTCGGCACTTTTTGGTATGGTAGACCGCCTCTAAAAGTTATACGTGAGGTATTTGAAAAAATCGGTTTTCATCAAGATTTACGTATCACATTGCTTGATAAATCACATATTCTGCTAAATTTCCGCAATGAAGCGGACTATTTGCGCTGTTTCTATCGCCGATCATGGCAGATTTCTGGTTGCCATATGCGGATTACTAAGTGGACAGTTGATTTTGATCCAAGCGCGGATGTTCCTATAGTGCCTATTTGGGTAGCACTACCGGCTTTGCCTATATATTTCCATCATCGCTCGGCATTGTTTGAGGTGGTAAAACCTATTGGTACACCTTTGAAGTTAGATGTTGCCACTTCGGATGGATTGCGTCCTTCAGTGGCTAGAGTTTGTGTTGAGGTTGATGTCTCCCAAGACTTACCACAGAAGATTTATCTGCAGGCGAAAGGTCGAATGATCCTGCAAACAATAGTGTATGAGGACCTCCCTCCCTTTTGCGCCTCTTGCCGTCGGCTAGGTCATGCCACAGCGGCATGTCCGTCTACATCCACTGATACGGCTGCTCCCCCACCTCCCCCGCCACCTCCTCCGCCTCCACCCCCTCCGAAGTCGCTCCGTCCACGTCAGAGATGGACTCCGATTAAAAAACGTGTGATGTTGCCGGAGATATCTCCATCTGATCCTAAGGACCATACAATTGATCATGACAATTCAGCACAAAGGCCTACGATTCATCCGGACATGGGCCCTGCGAAACAGGCTGGAGATGATGTTATGCAGATGCCTTCCCCGACTCAGCATCATAACGAAGAGGAATTTTGCGATGCGGTAGATCAGCAGCTGCCTGTTGACCAATCACACATAGAAATGGGTCATTCTTCGGACACAGATTTACCGTTAGACAACATGCCTCAGGAAATTTTAGATGTTACAGAAGATGTTACGCGGAAACTACAATCCATCCCGCCATCACCTGAAGAGGATGTTTTGTTGTCACGGTTAACAGATATCAACACTGCATCAGAATTTATCACGGTTGTTCCACGGCGTAAACGACGCACCCGCAAAGACTTGCCGCCTCTCCCGCCCTCTACGATCTTAACTCGGAGCGCATCTCACGTTGTGCAGGGAAGTACCTCTCTTACTCAATGAATAGTTTAGTGTGGAATATTAGGGGCATGCGTGCCTCTTTGCCTAGATTAAAACGTTTGATTACAGAGCATCGGTTGCATTTATTAGCTTTATTAGAACCAAAACACACACCTTCAAGCATTTGTCGATTCATGTTGCAGCTTGGTTTCACACACTCATACGCTTCTCATTCGCATCGGATTTGGTTATTTTGGCGAGATACTGAGTTTACATTGCTTGATACTCAGGATCAGGGCCAGGTGGTGCACTTTACTCTTCAATCCATTTCACTGCAGTTGACATTTATATTCTCAGTGGTCTATGCTACCACGACTCATGTCATGCGTCGCCCTCTTTGGAGGGCTTTGAGAGATTTTGCTGATTCATGTCAGTTACCTTGGCTTGTTGGTGGTGATTTTAACACATTTCGCACATTAGAGGATCATCGTGGTCGTTCGGTTCCATCACTCGCGGCATTACAAGACTTCAATGACTGTGTTGAATATTGCTCTTTGATGGCTCCTCCTCATCAGGGTTCCAGATTCACTTGGGCGGATGGACGGGGCCTTGGTCGCATATTTCGTAGATTAGACTGGCTCTTTATTAATTCTGCATTCCAAGATACTTTTCCGATGCTTCAATTGTCTCATCTCCCAAGAGTGGCTTCTGATCATATGCCATTACTGTTCATCTGTCGCCGCCAGGAGAGGTCTAGCCGCCGTACATTCAAGTTTTTAGATGCATGGTTGCATCACTCCGACTTTAATAATTACATGACACAGGCGTGGCTTTCTTATCCAACTTCGGGTGGTATGTATGGTTTCTACAGCAAGCTCTGCTCATTGAAAAAAGACCTCCACAGATGGAATAAGGACGTTTTCGGCAATATTTTTAATAATCTTACGTATGCGGAGACTCAATTAAATCATGCTGAAGCAGCTTTGGATGCTCAGCCAACAGAGGCCACTCGGACCGCATATCATAAGTGTAAGGCCGAATATTTACAAGCATCTCATGCGGAATTACTGTTCTGGAAACAGAAAGCAAGAGTAAAATGGCTTCAGGAAGGTGATGCGAATACACAATATTTTCACTCCCTTGTTAAAGGAAAGCGGACACATCTACGTATTCAGCAAATCCAGGCTCCGGATGGTCAGTTGTTAACGGAGTCATCAGACATTATGACAGCTGCAGTAACTTTTTATACCGACTTGTTTGGTCCAGTTTCTACACAGAATCACTCAGCCATATTATCTTCCATTCCTCAACTGGTCACTGCTGAGGACAATGCACGACTAACCAACTTGCCCACTGCATCCGAAATTAAAGATGCGGTTTGGCATCTAGATCCTCACAGTGCTGCTGGCCCAGACGGATTTCACGGTATGTTTTATCGTTCATGCTGGTCGATTATACATTCTGATGTGGAAAAGGCGGTGCAAGAATTTTTCTTGGGTATTCCGCAGCCAAAAATGATGACAAGTGCAGTTATTACTTTGATACCCAAAACCTCCTCCCCACGTTCTTTTGGTGATTTCCGTCCAATCTGTTTGACGAATTTCTTAAGTAAGGTGTGTACCCGTATTATTGCGACGCGACTGGGTCTGCTTCTCCCCAAACTGATTTCGCCGGAGCAAGTAGGTTTTCTTCCAGGACATGATATCTCTACACAAGTTTTATTAGCGAGAGAAATGGTTCATATGTTGGATAACGGCCTTTCACATGTATGTTTGAAATTGGATATGATGAAAGCTTTTGACCGAGTCAGTTGGAGTTATTTGGAACATCTATTATTGCGATTTGGCTTTTCAGGTTTCTTCACCAGGTTAGTCCTCAATCATCTCCGCGCTACTACATTATAAGTTTTGATTAATGGGGAACCATCGCCAACATTTCGTCCCCATCGTGGAGTGAAACAAGGAGACCCTTTATCTCCATTGCTTTTTATTTTGGCTTCTGAGGGGTTCAGCCGTGGCTTATCTGAGTTAGTGACAGCGGGACATATCCAGTCATTTCGTCTTGGTCGGATACCTTTTTCCATATCTCATTTAGCATATGCTGATGATCTTCTTGTTTTCCTACAAGGAACACAACGTAACATTCGTCGCTTTAAACAATTCTTAACGGATTATGAAACTGCATCTGGGCAAAAGGTCAATTTTCATAAGAGTAGTCTTATTCCATCGGATCGTCTTTCGGCGAGTCGCGTCCGCGCTTTACAGGAGATCCAAGGGATGAGGCTTTCATCACTGCCTTTCCGTTACTTGGGTTCTTATCTGCACAAGGGTATCAATCGTTCTCGCTATTGTGCTACTCTTTTACAACACTTTGATGATAGACTACACGGATGGCATTCTCGACTATTATCTGCTGCGGGCAGATTAGTCTTATTGCGTTCGGTGATTTCGGCGCTACCTCTTCATATCATGGCAGCAGGGGGTCTACCAAAATCGGTCATTCAGGTGATAAATCGAAAAATGGCTGCTTTTTATTGGGGGAAGCGACACCACTGGGTTGCATGGTCGAATATTACATTGCCCACTGAAGAGGGCGGCTTAGGACTGCGGGATCTTAATACCTTGCAGCAAGCTTATTATTGCAAGATTTGGTGGCTCTATCATAAGCAAGACACATTATGGAGTCGATATATGCAGGCAAAATATGGACGCAGAGGTGATTTTAGGCCACGATTGCTGGATTCACCAATTTGGAAACTTATTTGCCGTATTCATCATATTTGTGTCGCCCATACGACAGGGACGGACCGTTTTCTCGCGTGGAATCCCTCGGCCACAGGGGAGTTCACTTTAACATCCGCGTACAATATATGTCGGTTAGCTAGACCTACATTACACACAGCTAAATTTATTTGGTTTAAATATTATTCGCCAGCCACCCGAATTCTACTATGGCGTTTGTTTCATTCGGCATTACCATTCGAAGACTATATAGGACGCTACTTGACAGCGCGGCCTACACAATGCCCGTTTTTCAGGCGGCATTCCTCCTCCGTTGATCATGTCTTTGTGTATTGCTCCACAATACATCCTTTGTGGACGTTCTTTGCAGCGGAATTGCAGGGTGTATCCCCCACTAATCTATCTCTTCGACAATATTTATTGGCATGGTGGTATAGGTCAACTATGTCCTCCATTGAGGGGGTACTAAAAATAATATCTGGCGTTGTTATGCCAATATGGTGTATGGTGATCAGGCATCCTGTTCTATATCTGCTCTCCGACATACAACTCAATCTGATATTCATATGTGGGTTCATACGATACAAGGCACGAAACTGGCAGCCACTACTGCGCCTTCCCTATCCTGGCTTCCGAAGATTCGCACACCGCGCCTACAAGTGGTTAAATGGCTTACCCCTCCATCGGGTCGATTTAAGCTCAATGTTGATGCCGCGGTTGGGGGCGACAAAGCTGCAGGAGGTATCATTTTACGCAACTCAGGTGGCGCATGTATCCGAGCCGTCGCCTTCCGCCTCCCTCCTTGTCCTCCATTGCAAGCTGAAATTCAAACGGCTTTATTTGGATTGCTATATTTCCTGCCATTATATAGATCATTGATTATAGAGACCGACTGTGCGCAGCTACTGCAACGTCTCCATCAACAGCAACCAGTGTTTGGAAACTTCCATCTTGCATTACTACACTTGCTTATCACTAGCCATCATTTGGAAATTCAGCACGTATTCAGAGAAGCCAATATGCCAGCCCACTATTTAGCTCAGCATGCCATGACATCACCGCGCACGTCCTACTTCACATCTTCTAGCCTCCCATCAATGGTTCGTGCTGCAGTCTCATTGGACCTCACCTCAGCGACTCTGCGTAGACGAGCCACATAATGTCTTCCACATGGATTGGCACACTCGCATTTTCTCTGCCTGTGCTCGTATGAGTACGGGCAGGCTGGGTATGTTAACTTTTCATATTCAGTTATTTATCACATACATTCGAATGGCTTACACACATATTGTTTTCCCATGTACCTGGATTACATCGGATACCGGAGCTCGAGTCATTTTGGTACATGTGCTGGACAGTGATATCACGGCTATTCAGTTGGATTGGCACAGATGTATTGTTGCTGCCTGTACCTTTCTAGGTCCAGGCAGCCCTGGTGAGCTCTACAAATTATCGCTCTATTTGATGTTGCTTTGGTTTACCGTATGTCATGCATCATTTGATTTTGCTGCTGCATATACGTTGGCGTGGATGCAATTCTGGATGTTTGCTTTGCTCTGGAGCTTGGATCTGGTTGGATATTCTTGTTGCGCCATGATTTCTACCTTGAGGTTCATGGCCATGATACCCCCAAGGGTTTATCGCAGGGAATGGTGTTTTCTGACATATCCTGCCTGTTTTCTAAGGGAGACAGGCAGGCTTGGTATGTCTGTTACTTTAATGGCTTATATTTCATTCTCTCTTCTCCTGTCTCATAACGAATGCTTCACTCTTGCTCTTTCATGTCTCGGTTTCAACCTGGTGGCTGATGGCTCTCCCTTTTTGGCGGCCTTAATGAGAACTGGCAAATCTATATCTGGTCTTTACATGACGCGACTATTGGCGGCGATACTACTGGGTCACAATTTCAATCCCCCCAATGAATCTCCATCTTTGTACTCAGATATCGAATATATACATTTCAATGATAGTCATATAAATATGTACGCTTTTCCCTTCGCTAGGGTTTTATCCACAAGGGTGGTTTTTCCTAGCAAGGTTTTAATGCGGCATATCATATATGACTGGAGATCTGTAATTCTTAGTTCGTTATTTTATTTATTTGCCTACTCTGAATTTATGTAATATGGTTTTCCTCCGCCATAAGTGAGGTTTTTTTAATAAAATAAATGCTTCATAAAAAAAAAATGTATATATAGACACATATATATACATATATATATATGTATATATATATATGTATATATATATGTGTCTATATATATATACATATATATATGTATATATATATATATATGTATATATATATATGTGTCTATATATATATGTGTCTATATATATATGTGTCTATATATATATACATATAGACACACCTGAGGAACTCATTCCATTAGCTTTGTCATGTGAATCTTTTATCCTATATATGTCTCTCTCTAGATATATATATATATATATATATATATATATATGTAGCACCCCGCACCCGGACCTCGTCCGAATACGGTGCACCCGCCGTACTTCACTAAGGAGAGTACAAAGCGTCATGCATACATGTGATAATCCATAACATAAGCCATGGACTCCCATGCTAACATTTAACATGGTAGTAAAATTTAGGCAGAATTAAAACTTTCCAAAATAAACATGCATTACCAAAGTACTAAGTTCCCAAAAGTAGCATTCCCACAAAATAACATAACCGAAATTCATGAAGTTCAAACATTGTTCATAATACAAACATCATGTCTGCACAAAAGTCCTTAAGCTTTGCTTCCTCCAGATTTCTTCGCCTACGGATATGGTACCCTCGGTTCATCCTCGATCCACTCAATGTTAGCATTATCTGGCTCTGGGAAAAATAAAAGTGTGAGTGATAAAAATCACCCAGCAAGAATACAATAAACTATTATGAAATACATAAAGAATTATAACATGAATGTAATGACCCGAAGACTTCAAATAATAACTCATACCTGGTCTTCATTCCTGAATTTGCTTGATGATTTAGCCTAAGCATAAATCTAGATAGACTATACCAATAATGTCTTAATAGTCATTAACTATAACATACAACATGTTAGCGTGCACATGGATTATGCAAAATTCAATGCATGATGTCATGCCGTGTCAAAACATCCACTTGGTCCCATAACTAACATGTCATAAAAACAGGGTATCAGATCAATTAACCCCGGATCTGAGCGGGTCAAGAATATGTATCAGATCAATTAACCCCAGATCTGAACGGGTGCAGAACATGTATCAGATCAATTAACTCTGGATCTGAACGGGTGCAGAACATGTATCAGATCAATTAACCCCGAATCAGAACGGGTCCAGAACATGTATCATATCAATTAACCCCAGATCTGAACGGGTCCAGAACATGAAACAGACCAATTAACCCCGGGTCTGGAGTCGGGTTAGGCGCATGCTTAGTCGGCAAAGGAAATCATGAAACTTTCTTTAAAACATGGGACCATAAAAACTTTTCATGCATAGCGGAAAACATTTTTGCTTGAAAGACTTGCTTAAATAAAATTCATAAAATCAAATTCATATGGCATATGGACATGCATGATACATGGAATGATATGCAATGCAAGTCATGACGTGAATGATCGTGAGCCTTTCTTATAACTTGTCACAAGCATGATTTTGGAACTAAGAATTTTCCGATTTCCTATTTTATGTTTATAGGCGGCTAACTAGGCTTAAGAGACCTTAAAATCTTCATTATTTGGATCATGACCTGAAGAACACCCTAAGGCTTAACCCTTATAAGCCCAAACCGTATATAGATGTCCATATCCTCCAAATTGAGCCTTCTTAAATTAATCCTCTCTTCAGCCCAATTTTTAGTTTTAGTACATCCATTTTATATTCGTAATTACCCATCAAAACAACCGGATTAATTTACATGGTTTTACACCTTTATGTCTTAAGTGATTACGATAAAATTTCCGGATCAATCTAACGACTTTAAAGGGTCCATTTACTCATTTTTCTGAAATGGTTCATATGCTGAAACTAGGCTGACCCATTTTACTAAAAATTCACTTGTGGTAAAACCATAATTTCTTTTTCCGAAATTCCAACTCACACAAGTCATAAACATGTAAGGATAGCATCCTACCGAAAATTAGCCCATGTTTATGTTCCTAAGATCAATTTTTGCGTCCATTAACTCGTTACTTAATTTCTGCTCTGTTCCAGTAAGTTAAATTGAGCAGTGTTACTAATTAAATCATTAAAAATAATCCACAACTTGTTTTGCCAAAATTCCAGCTTGAGTACTCACTGCACGCCTAGTATTGTTATCATGCCAAAAATCAACTTTATTGAACATCTACAAAGTCCCTTTTTAATCCAATCAAAAGGAGGTACAGTTCTGCTCTGCTTCAGACTTTTCATTCTGAGCAGTTTTTACTAAATATTTTATTAAACATTAACCATAGTTCATTTTACTAAAATTCCAACTCTCATCTCTAATATACACATGGGGCTAGCTTTGTGCCAAAAATAAGATTTATTTAAGCTCTACAAGATCCTCTTTTAAGCCGTTGAATCCAGTATTCAATTCTACCCAGCTCCAGAATTTTCAACTGGAGCAGTTTTACCACATAATTTCTTAAATATACGCCGTAGCTTATTTTACCAAAATTCTAACTCTCACTTGTACTATACTCATAAGGCTAGCTTTGTACCAAAAATCAGATTTATTGGAGGTCTGCAAGGTCCTCTTTTAAGCCAATGAAAACATTAATCCATTCTGCCCGGTTCCAGTAGTTTGATGTTTTATCCTTTATTCAAGACAAATATCCACTACACCTCTTGTTCTTATGAAATAGATTATTGTTTTCCACTTACACTTTATTGTAATATGGATATCCAGATTTCGTGCTCATTATAAGGTCACTTTTGCCTTGTACCAAACAGTTTGTAGATAGTAAACAAGACAAGTACCATGTATGCACCAAAACAAGTGTTCTTCCTTAAATCAATATTCACCTTCTTTTCCATCCTTTAAGCCGAAACATATGGGGTGCCTTGACCATATTGTACAACACATTTTCAAGCATTCAATCACATTCAAGATTCATCTTAATCTAATCATACAAACAACTTCATAAAACTCCTATCTTTCACATGCGTGCTTTCCTAGGACCTTTCATGTTACATCCATGAGTTAATCTTGTCTAGACTTACTTAGGTGAACCTTATTTCACTCTAAATCAGCCTCATTCCATATTGCATGTAGGAAAAGACTCCATCTTTGAAGGAATAAATCACATGCAAAGCATTGTTCTTAAGGAATCACTAAGATATAATCTTAAACTTAAGATATTCAACTAAAGATCGTATCTTAAGAACTTCTAACCATTCAAGTTACTAATTATTTAAATAAATCATGAGAGAATAGTGTATACTTTCCTCTTCAAGCTAAAGTTCTTGTCTTAGCTTGGTTATGGAGTGAGTTGAGTTGGAATCCTCCTCTTCCTTCACCCTTGACATACGGTTTTGAAGATGAGGGAGGGGGAAGGTTAGTCTTCCTTCAATAGTGAAAATAGAGTTTTAGTTGAGGCTAAAACATCTTACCAAAGTAGTCTTGGAGTGGAGCTTCAAGTGTAACAAGATAGCACCACCTAAGAGAGTTGAAGGCTTTCACCTACTTGGACATGGAGTCCACGGTTTGGGGTGGAGAAAAAGAATTCATGTGAGCTTCATTCCTTATCAAAATACGAATCCACTTAAGCAAGCTTGGAACAAGACTTACCTAGATGTTTCTTAAGTCTTGAAGCTTGAGTTGGATTCCTATCCTTCAAGATGAAGGGGTCGAAAGTTGTTGGTGAGGAGGGAGATGAAAATTTTCTGAAGTGTTGCTAGTACGCTTCCTTGAGGATATGTTCAAGATGGAATGCGTTGGGGCTAGTCTTGCAAAATTTAAAAACTAAGGTTGTAAGGGGAGGGGCAGCCGGCTAGGCATGAGAGAGGGAAAAAGAGGACCTAGACTTCACTTTTTCTTACACATTAGGCCTCTTTTTCTTATTTTAATACTTCTTTTGCATGCAACTTGGTTATTTTATATTTTTAATTTTTATATAATTTGTTATTTAAAATTTTTTTGGAAGGATGTAGAGAATTCTAGATTCTCCCCACGCCTTGGCCCAAATTTTGGGCTCTTGGGGGTGTTTTGGTCATTTCACATTTATCCTATCCATATTTATATAATTTATACTATCATTAATTTTATCTAATATGATTTTAATCTTGCTTTGTGAGGATCAATTAGGCTTACATTAGTATGAAATGAAATTGTTTTATGGTTGATCAAGGCCTCTTGGCCGAAATTCATATGGTATCACAATACCTTGTGACATCCCCTTTTATAATTATTTAGTTTCCATCACAAAAGTATTTAAGTAAAGAGTGCTAAGTTAGCGTATGTAACATGCACTAAAGAAATCATTGTTTTCATTACGTCACTAAATCATAGTTTCATGTACATGGTCGTTTGGGGTACAACATCCTCCCTCCCTTATCATAAGTTTCGTCCTCGAAACTTCAGAAGCTAGTGAAAAAGGTAGGGGTATCTACTCCTCATATCTTCCTCCATTTCCCATGTTGCTTCTTCTTCCGAATGATGCTTCCATTGTACCTTCACCATGGGTATGGATGTCTTTCTCAATGCCTTCTCTTTCCGATCAACTATCCTTAAGGGTTCCTCTTCATAAGTTACATCTTCTTCAACATTCAACTGTTGATCTTCAAGGATGTGGCTAGGATCATATACATATCGGCGAAGTTGAGAAACATGAAATACATCATGTAACTGGGAAAGAGATGGTGGTAACGCCAAACAATACGCAACTTCGCCCACCCTTCCTAATACCTCATAAGGTCCAATGAATCTTGTGCTCAACTTGCCTTTGATGCCAAACCTTTTGACTCCTTTGGTCGGAGAGACCTTTAGGAAAACTTTCCCTCCTTCTTGAAACTCTAAGGATATTCTCCTTTCATCAGCCCTTATCTTGGTTCTATCTTATGCCGCTTTCAGTTTTTGTTGAACCATCTTGACCTTTTCTCGCGTTCGCTCAACAATGTCGGGTCCCGTGTACATCTTGTCTCCAATCTCATCCCAATAGAGTGGGGATCGACATTTTCGTCCATACAATGCCTCGTAAGGTGCCATTCCGATGGATCTCTGGAAGCTATTATTGTAAGAAAACTCAGCGAGCTTAAGGCTTTTATCCCAGCTTCCTCCAAAATCAAGAATGCAAGCGCGAAGCATATCCTCAAGGGTTTGGATTGTTCTTTCTGATTGGCCATCTATTTGAGGATGAAATGCGGAACTCATTCTAATATATGTACCCATTGCCTTTTGAAAGGCTGTCCAAAATCTCGAAGAAAAACGGGGATCACGGTCGCATACAATACTTATGGGCACCCCATGCAAACAAATGATCTGGTCAATATACATAGAGGCCAACTTCTTCATAGATGCCTTAATCGTCATAGCCAAAAAGTGGGCCGACTTAGTCAACTGATCTACAATGACCTATATAGCATCATTCCCATACTTAGTCTTGGGTAGATCGGTCACAAAGTCCATGGTGACGTGGTCCCACTTCCATTCCGGCACTTCTAACGGTTGTAATAATCTAGCGGGTCTTTAATGTTCAGCTTTTACTCTTTGACAGGTTAAACATCGTTCAACAAATTCTGCTATCTGTTTCTTCATACCATGCCACCAAAACTTTTGCTTGAGATCTTGATACATCTTATTAGCTCCAGGGTGTATAGATAATCGAGAATTATGAGCTTCCAACAAAACTTGATCTTTAATTTTTTTTGTTTTCGGGAACACATAACCGTCCTCGATACCATAAGCTGCCATCACTGCGTACTTCAAAGTCATATCGTGGCTTATCTTTCAACCTTTCCTTGATTTTTCTTAAAGCTTCATCATTCCCTTGAGCCTTTTTGATCTTATCAATCAATGAAGGAACAAGAACTAACTTGGCGAGGACTTCATCCACCGAATCCACTTCTTCAAAACCAAACTCTTCCATGTCTCACTGAAGGGGCGGTTGCCATGGGTGACTTGTTTTTCGAATTAATGCATCAGCGACTTTGTTAGCTTTTCCCGGATGATATTGAATGGAAAGGTCGTAATCTTTTATCAACTCCAGCCATCTGCGCTACCGCATATTGAGCTCTTTCTGGGTAAAGAGGTACTTTCGGCTCTTGTGGTCTGTATAGATTTCATACTTCTCACCAAACAAGTAGTGCCTCCATATCTTCAATGCGAAAACCACTGCGGCAAGTTCAAGATCATGGACAGGGTAGTTTTGCTCAAATGGCTTCAACTGCTGGAATGCATAAGCTATCACTTTTTCATTCTGCATAAGAACACATCCGAGACCATTCCTCGAAGCATCAGTGTACACCACATACTTCTCACCAGGAGTGGGCTGAGCTAGAATAGGAGCGGACGTCAACTTTGCTTTTAGCTCCGAGAAACTCTTTTCACAGTCGGCACTCCATTCGAACTTGGTTTTCTTTTGGGTCAATCTAGTGAGGGGAACAGCTATCCTCTACAATCCTTCCACAAACTTTCTGTAATATCCGGCTAGTCCAAGGAAACTTCTTACTTCCGTAACATTTGTTGGTCTGGGCCATTCCGTGATAGCTTCAATTTTCTTGGGATCCACTGAAATCCCATCTTCTAAAATCACATGACCAAGGAAGGATACACTTCGCAACCAAAACTCGCATTTGCTAAACTTTGCATACAGCTGTCTTGCTCTTAGAATATTCAAGACTGTCCTCAAATGGGCTGCGTGAGTCTCTTTGTCGGGTGAGTAAATCAAGATATCGTCTATTAAGACCACCACGGACTTGTCCAGCTATTCCTGAAAGATTCGGTTCATGAGATCCATAAAGGCTGCTGGGGCATTGGTCAAACCAAAGGGCATGACTAAGAATTCATAGTGTCCATAGCGAGTTCTGAAAGCAGTCTTAGGGACATCTTCTGCCTTAATCTTCAGTTGAAAATATCCGGATCGCAGGTCAATTTTACTAAAGATTCGGGATCCTTGCATTAAGATACTTTTGATAGGGTTTGAAAAGATTTTTAAATCTTAATCAAACTAAAGCTTATTAGTTACATACCCTGAGCTGGTCGAATAAGTCATCAATCTGGGGCAATGGGTACTTGTTCTTTATGGTGATTTTGTTAAGCTCCCGGTAGTCGATGCATAAACGCATACTTCCATCTTTCTTCTTCACGAATAGCACCGGAGCACCCCATGGTAAAACACTGGGGCGAATGAGTTTCTTTTCTAACATTTCGTGTAACTGCTCCTTTAACTCCTTCAGTTCTGCAGGTGCCATTCTATAAGGGGATTTCGATATGGGTTCAGCTCCTGGGATAAGGTTTATTTCGAAAGCAATCTCGCGATCAGGAGGTAGTCCAGGTAAATCATCAGGAAACACATCAAGGTACTCATTTACAATTGGAACTTGTTAAAGGATAGGGCTTGCTTGCTCAGCACTCAGGATATAGAAAAAGAATCCTTCATGACCTTTCCTTAATGCTCGGCTGGCTCGTACCGTGTTAACAAAAACTTTCTTGGTTGGTTTCTTTAACTTAGCTCCTCCTTGGAATGATATTTCCTCTTGGGTCGGGTTCTTAATTATAACTTGACTACTGCGGCAGTCAATGTGAGCGTGATTCCTAGAGAGCCAATCCATTCCGAGTATTACGTCAAAATCACTCTAGATATGGGGATCAAATTTGCCTCAAACCGCTGATCATTAAACTCGAGTGCATAATTCTTGAAGATGTGATGGGAAACAAGCACCTGGTCACCAGCTGCTTGTACTCTATAGGGTGATTCTAGTTTGACTGGATTATGGTCGAGATTCTTAGAACTTCCTTGAAATAAATGAGTGGCTGGCGCCACTATCGAACAACACATTTGCGGGTATGCTACACACTAAGATAGTTCCTGAACCATGCACATTTTGCTAAGCAATAATAGGTATGTATAAGTAAAACGTACTGAAGACATAAAACTTTTAAATCTTACCAGTCACAACGTGAGCAGTCTCTTCAACATTAGCATCTGTCATGGCGTGCACTCTTGCATTTGCTCAGGGCCATTGGTTCTTGGGCTGCTGTTGTTGCTGCGCTCCTCTTTCGGGACAATCTTTAATCAGATGACCGTCTTTGTCGCATCCAAAACATTTACCCGTCTTCCATCTACACTCACTCATATGCCTCTTCTGGCACTGAGGGCATACTGGAATCGCTGGCTGCTGAGATGGAGTCTGATTCTTCTGCTGACTATTTTGTAATTGCTGGCGGCGCTGATTCTGCCCTTGAGATTGTCCCTGTCGAACTGACCCTTTGAAGTTCTTTTTAGCCACCTTTCTGTACTTCTCATTTCCGGTCCCTTGTCTTTCTCGCTTTGTGCCACATCATCTCTTCGTATAATGTCTCTCTCTATCTGGTAACATGCATCTAGAAGTGCCTCAAAATTGGCAGGATTTGCATTCACTAACCACATCTTAATTCTCGGGTTCAGACCTCTTTCAAATTTAAGCTTTTTTTTTCTTCGTCATTCATAGTAACAGGCTGAAACCTCCCAAGTGCGATGAACTTATTTGCGTACTCAGCTACCGTCATGCCTGGCTCTTGCTTCAGAGATTCGAACTCATGCCTCTTTTGTAGCTTGACCGACGGAGGAATATAGAACTTATGAAATTCTTGCAGAAATCTCTCCCAGGCAATCGGTCTGGGCAAAGGTTGCAGATTCGTCTTCCACTATTGATTGGCTTCACTGATCAAGAAAGGTCTGATGGCCTGGGCTTTCATCTCTTTTAGACCTTGAATTAGCTCAAAACAATTTTCAACTTCATCTAGCCACTTCTCCGCGGCATTTGGGTATGGCTTTCCCTCAAACGGTGGCACATTCACCCTCTTGAGCTTCTCAAAGTAGTACTGGGCATCTCTTACCAGCTGGTGTGGCTGAGGTGGGGCGTTCTGATGGATAAGGCCTTGACCTATCTGAGTGAAAACTTGGCAAAAGGCCTGAAAATCATTCATATCAGGGATGACCGGAGGAACAGGTGCCTGTGGTGCTGGTGGTGGATTATTCTGAACCGGAGGATTCTGGTCCGGCTGAGGTGGCAGCAGAACCTGAGCCAGTGGTGGGGGGATGGGCTCCTGAGCAGCTGGTCGTGCTCTCGAAGGTCTGCCACATGGTCTCACCATCTACACTTAGAGGTTTAACATTTATTTAGAATATCGGCACAAAATCAAGTTATTTTGACTAAGGACCAAAATTCGAAAATTTTAAGTAGGGAGTGTAAAAGGCACATCATACCTTATAGATCCGGATTTCATAACTTAGGATTAAATATTAATTTACATCCTAAACCTTGTCTAAGTGGTCCTAGTCTAAGGCCATCACTCATCTAAGATCATGACTTAGGTCTAAGATCAAACTTAGATTGCTAAGATCATAACTTAGTTCTACGTTCTGCCCGAAATCTAGAGCCTGGGCTCTGATACCACCTGTAGCGCCCCGCACCCGGACCTCGTCCGAATACGGTGCACCCACCGTACTTCACTAAGGAGAGTACAAAGCGTCATACATACATGCGATAATCCATAACATAGGCCATAGACTCACATGCTAACATTTAACATGGTAGTAAAATTTAGGCAGAATTAAAACTTTCCAAAATAAACATGCATTACGAAAGTACTAAGTTCCCAAAAGTAGCATTCCCACAAAATAACATAACCGAAATTCTGAAAGTTCAAACATTGTTCATAATACAAACATCATTTCTGCACAAAAGTCCTTAAGCTTTGCTTCCTCCAGATTTCTTCACCTACGGATATGGTACCCTCGGTTCATCCTCGATCCACTCAATGTTAGCATTATCTGGCTCTGGAAAAAATAAAAGTGTGAGTGATAAAAATCTCCCAGCAAGAATACAATAAACTTTTATGAAATATATAAAGAATTATAACATGAATGTAATGACCCGAAGACTTCAAATAATAACTCATACCTAGTCTTCATTCCTGAATTTGCTTGATAATTTAGCCTAAGCATAAATCTAGATAGACTATACCAATAATGTCTTAATAGTCATTAACTATAACATACAACACGTTAGCGTGCTCATGGATTATGCAAAATGCAATGCATGATGTCATGTCGTGTCAAAACATCCATTTGGTCCCATAACTAACATGTCATAAAAACAGGGCGCCAGATCAATTAACCTCGAATCTGAGCGGGTCCAGAACATGTATCAGATCAATTAACCCCGGATCTGAACGGGTCCAGAACATGTATCAGATCAATTAACCCTGGATCTGAACGGGTGCAGAACATGTATCAGATCAATTAATCCCGGATCTGAACGGCTCCAGAACATGTATCAGATCAATTAACCCCGGATCTGAATGGGTCCAGAACATGTAACAGACCAATTAACCCCGGGTCTTGAGTCGGGTTAGGCGCATGCTTAGCCGGCAAAGGAAATCATGAAACTTTCTTTAAAACATGGGACCATAAAAACTTTTCATGCATAGCGGAAAACATTTTTGCTTGAAAGACTTGCTTGCATAAAATTCATAAAATCAAATTCATATGGCATATGGACACGCATGACACATGGAATGATATGCAATGCAAGTCATGATGTGAATGATCGTGAGCCTTTCTTATAACTTGTCACAAGCATGATTTTGGAACTAAGAATTTCCCGATTTCCTATTTTATGTTTATAGGCGGCTAACTAGGCTTAAGAGACCTTAAAATCTTCATTATTTGGATCATGACCTAAAGAACACCCTAAGGCTTAACCCTTATAATCCCAAACCGTATATAGAGGTCCATATCCACCAAATTGAGCTTTCTTTAATTAATCCTCTGTTCAGCCTAATTTTCAGTTTTAGTACATCCACTTTATATTCGTAATTACCCATCAAAACGTTAAGACCAACCATATTAATTTACATGGTTTTACTCCTTTATGTCTTAAGTGATTACGATAAAATTTTCGGATCAATCTAACGACTTTAAAGGGTCCATTTACTCATTTTTCTGAAATGGGTCATATGCAGAAACTGGGCTGACCCATTTTACTAAAAATTCACTTGTGGAAAAACCATAATTTATTTTTCTAAAATTCTAACTCACACAAGTCATAAACACGTAAGGCTAGCATCCTGCCGAAAATTAGCCCATTTTCTTGTTCCTAAGATCCATTTTTGAGTCCGTTAACTCGTTACTTAATTTTTGCTCTGTTCCAGTAAGTTAAATTGAGCAGTGTTACTAATTAAATCATTAAAAATAATCCACAACTTGTTTGCCAAAACTCCAGCTTGAGTACTCACTGCACGCCTAGGATTGTTATCATGCCAAAAATCAACTTTATTGAAAATCTACAAAGTCCCTTTTTAAGCCAATCAAAAGGAGGTACAGTTCTGCTCTGCTACAGACTTTTCAGTCTGAGCAGTTTTTACTAAATATTTTATTAAACATTAACCATAGTTCATTTTACCAAAATTCCAACTATCATCTCTAATATACACATGGGGATAGCTTTGTGACAAAAATCAGATTTATTGAAGGTCTACAAGGTCCTCTTTTAAGACGTTGAAACCAGTGTTCAATTCTGCCCAGCTCCAGAATTTTCAACTGGAGCAGTTTTACCACATAATTTCTTAAATATAATCCGTAGCTTATTTTACCAAAATTCCAACTCTCACTTGTACTATACTCATAAGGTTAGCTTTGTACCAAAAATAGGATTTATTGAAGGTCTGCAAGGTCCTCTTTTAAGCCAATGAAAACGTTAGTCCATTCTGCCTTGTTCCAGTAGTTTGATGTTTTATCTTTTATTCAAGACAAATATCCACTACACCTCTTGTTCTTATGAAATAGATTATTGGTTTCCACTTACACTTCTTTGTAACATGGATATCCAGATTTCATGCTCATTATAAGGTCACTTTTGCCTTGTACCAAACAGTTTGTAGATAGTAAACAAGGCAAGTACCATGTATGCACCAAAACAAGTGTTCTTCCTTAAATCAATATTGACATTCTTTTCCATCCTTTAAGCCGAAGCATATGGGGTTCCTTGACCACATTGTACAACACATTTTCAAGCATGCAATCACATTCAAGAGTCATCTTAATCTAATCATACAAACAACTTCATAAAACTCCTATCTTTCACATGCATGCTTTTCTAGGACCTTTCATGTTACATCCATGAGTTAATCTTGTCTAGACTTACTTAGGTGAACCTTATTTCACTCTAAATCAGCCTCATTCCATATTGCATGTAGGAAAAGACTCCATCTTTGAAGGAATAAATCACATGCAAAGCATTGTTCTTAAGGAATCACTAAGATATAATCTTAAACTTAAGATATTCAACTAAAGATCATATCTTAAGAACTTCTAACCATTCAAGCTACTAATTATTTAAATAAATCATGAGAGAATAGTATATACTTGCCTCTTCAAGCTAAAGTTCGTGTCTTAGCTTGGTTATGGAGTGAGTTGAGTTGGAATCCTCCTCTTCCTTCACCCTTGACATACGGTTTTGAAGATAATGGAGGGGGAAGGTTAGTCTTCCTTCAATAGTGAAAATAGAGTTTTAATTGAGGCTAAAACATCTTACCAAAGTAGTCTTGGAATGGAGCTTCAAGTGTAACAAGATAGTACGGTTTTGAAGATGAGGGAGGGGGAAGGTTAGTCTTCCTTCAATAGTGAAAATAGAGTTTTAATTGAGGCTAAAACATCTTACCAAAATAGTCTTGGAATGGAGCTTCAAGTGTAACAAGATAGCACCACCTAAGAGAGTTGAAGGCTTTCACCTACTTGGACATGGATGCCACGGTTTGGGGTGGAGAAAAAGAATTCATGTGAGCTTCATTCTTTATCAAAATAAGAATCCACTTAAGGAAGCTTGGAACAAGACTTACCTAGATGTTTCTTGAGTCTTGAAGCTTGAGTTGGATTCCTAACCTTCAAGATGAAGGGGGCGAAAGTTGTTAGTGAGGAGGGAGATGAAAATTTTCTTAAGTGTTGCTAGTAGGCTTCCATGAGGATATGTTCAAGATGGAATGAGTTGGGGCTAGTCTTGCAAAATTTAAAAACTAAGGTTGTAAGGGGAGGGGCAAATGATGAACATGTTGAGGATATTCCTAATGTTCCGGCGGAGGTTGCGAGACGAATGCAGTTCATACCACCTTCGCCTGATGAGGAGACATTAATATCACGCTTGACATAACAGGAGATCGAGGCAGAGTTCATTCCAGTAGTCCCGCGCCGTAAGCGCAGAGCACGCAAAGATTTGCCTCCTCTTCCACCCTCTACGATCTTAACACGTAGTGCTTCGCGCATCATCCAGGGCAGTTCCTCCACTCTTTCTCAATGAATGCCCTAGTTTGGAACATCCGAGGCATGCGTGCCTCATTGCCCCGTTTAAAACAAATGGTCTCTGAGCATCGTTTACAGTTGCTTGCTTTGCTTGAACCTAAGCATGATCCTTCAAGTATCAGTAGATTTATGTTACAGCTTGGTTTTGTAAATTCTTATGCTTCACATTCGGCCCGCATTTGGTTTTTCTGGCGTGATACTGAGTTTCGTTTACTTGCTACTCTGGATCAGGAACAAGTGGTACATTTTACTCTCCAGTCCATTTCTCTGCAATGGACTTTTGTGTTTTCAGTGGTCTATGCAAGGCATACGTCTATTGAGTGTCGGCCACTATGGCATGCCTTATGTGACTTTGCTGATTCATGTCAATTGCCATGGGTAGTCGCTGGTGATTTTAATACTTTTCGCACGCTCGAGGATCATAGTGGTCGTTCCACTCCGTCTTTAGCAGTATTACAAGATTTTAATGACTGTATTGAAGTATGCTCCCTCGTGTCGCCTCCGCATCAAGGTTCTAGGTATACTTGGGCTGACGGGAGGGGTCTTGGGCGTATACGGCGTCGATTAGATTGGCTTTTTATCAACTCAGCATTTCAGGATGGGTTTGCAGATTTACAGTTATCGCACCTGCCAAGGGTTACTTCTGACCATATGCCGTTACTATTTATATGTCGTCAAAGCGTAGAAGTCAGCAAGCGTACATTCCGTTTTTTGGACGCCTGGCTACATCACTCGGACTTTCATTCCTATATGCAGCAGGCATGGCTATCATATCCTACCACTGGAGGCATGTATGGGTTTTATAAAAAGTTGTTTTCATTCAAAAAAGATATTCGAAGGTGGAATACAGACATCTTTGGTAACATTTTAAGCAATTTGAAGCATGCTGAGACTCAACTAAATCATGCAGAGGCAGCTTTGGATGCTAATCCATCTGAGGAGACAAGAGCTGAATATCATCGGTCCAAGGCTGAGTATATACAGGCATCCACATCAGAATTACATTTTTGGAAGCAAAAAGCTCGAATTAAATGGCTTAAAGATGGTGATGCGAATACGAGGTACTTTCATTCTGTAGTTAACGGGAAGCGCACAAATCTGCGTATTCAAGCCATTCGTTCGACAGATGGTCTGCCTTTAACGAATGCAACTGACATAATGGCAGCCGCAGTCTCCTTTTACAATGAGTTATTCGCGCAAGAAACAACTCAGAATCATTCTGCTATACTATCGCACATTCCTCGGTTGATAACGGACGATGACAATATTATGTTAACAAGACTACCCACTGCGGCCGAAGTCAAGGAGGCAGTGTGGCATTTAGACCCCAACAGTGCTGCTGGCCCAGATGGATTCCATGGTATGTTTTATCGTTCATGCTGGACTGTCATACATTCTGATGTGGTTAAGGCTGTGCAGAATTTTTTCTGGGTGTTCCACAGCCTCCTGTTATGGCTAGTGCACTAATTACTTTGATACCCAAGATACAATCTCCGCAGACGTTCAGTGATTTTCGGCCTATCTGTCTTACAAATTTTCTGAGTAAAATTTGTACTCGCATTGTGGCCACACGCTTGGGGATGCTACTTCCAAAGCTAATTTCTCCAGAGCAAACAGGTTTTTTGCCGGCTTATGATATTTCAACACAAGTTTTGTTGGCAAGAGAAATGGTACATATGTTGGATAGTGGCACGTCCCATTTATGTCTGAAATTAGATATGATGAAAGCATTTGATCGAGTCAGTTGGGACTATCTGGAACGGCTTTTACTAGAGTTTGGTTTTTCAGGATTTTTCTCTCGTCTTATCCTCAACCATCTGCGTACCACTACGTTATCGGTTTTGATAAATGGACCGCCTTCTCCTACATTTCGTCCGCATAGAGGGGTCAAACAGGGTGATCCTTTATCTCCATTGCTTTTCATTCTGGCATCGGAGGGTTTCAGTAGAGGCTTAACATCGTTAGTGACTTCGGGTCACATACAGCCGTTTCGCCTTGGGCGTATTCCATTCGCAATATCACATTTAGCTTATGCAGACGATCTCCTTGTTTTCTTGCAAGGCACGCAGCGTAATATCCGCAACTTTCGCAACTTCTTAACGGAATATGAACACGCTTCTGGCCAGAAGGTAAATTTTCAAAAGAGCAGCCTCATACCATCGGCACGCCTCTCTGCCAGGCGCGTCCAAACTATGCAGGAAATACTTGGGATGCGAATTTCGGCCTTGCCCTTCCGATATCTGGGTTCTTATCTTCACAAGGGGATTAATCGATCACGCTATTGTTCTACTTTATTGCAACATTTTGATGCTCGTTTAAATGGGTGGCACTCCCGTCTCCTTTCATCAGCAGGAAGATTAGTCTTATTACGTTCGGTACTTTCTGCACTACCACTTCACGTTATAGCTGGGGGAGGATTGCCAAAGTCGGTCATTAAAATGCTTAACAGAAAGATGGCCACTTTCTATTGGGGCAATCGATATCATTGGGTGGCATGGTCAAAAATTACTCTCCCTAATGATGAAGGAGGCTTGGGGTTACGGAATCTTAATGCGCTACAGCAGGCATATCACTGCAGAATTTGGTGGCTATATCAGAAACGTGATACTTTATGGAGTCGATATATGCATGCCAAATACGGCAGACGAGGGGATTTTCGGCCACGACTACCAGATTCACCGGTTTGGAAACTCATCTGTCGCATTCATGAGGTATGTATTTCGCAGACAGCAGGTATAGATGCTCATATTACATGGGCACCAACACCTTCGGGTGAATTCTCTCTAAGATCTGCCTATGATGTTTGTCGCCCAGCTAGACCAGCATTGCTTTCAGCTAAGTTTATCTGGTTTAAGCAGCATTCGCCATCCATCAAAATACTCCTTTGGCGAATCTTTAACGCGGCCCTACCATTCGAAGATTACATTGGCGTTTATTCTGCTGCCCGTCCAACGCAGTGCCCATTTTGCAAACAACACTCGGCAACAGTTGATCATGTTTTTTTGTATTGTCCATCGATTAGGATATTATGGACTTTTTTCGTAGCAGAGTTGAACGGCGTCTATCTCACTACCCTCAGTCTCCGTCAATATTTATTATCATGGTGGTACCGTTCTTCCTCTTCTTCACTGCTTGGGGTTATTAAAATTGTTGTTCCGGGCATTTTAGTACATAATATTTGGCGTTCCTATGCTAATATAGTGTATGGAGACGCGTCATCCTTTTCATTGTCCAAATTGCGGGCTACAATCCACTTTGATATAGATAGCTGGATTCATACATTACATGGATCCAAACTTGCCGCAGGACCTGCCCTTTCCTTAACCTGGATTCCAAAGCTTCGATCTCCACGACTACAAGTCATCAGATGGCACACTCCTCCATCGGGACGATTTAAGCTTAATGTTGACGCTGCTGTTGGACGCCAATATGCAGCAGGTTGATTCATTCTGCGTGACTCAGATGGAGTTTGTGTGCGTGCCTTAGCCTTTCGTTTACCTCCAAGTACCCCACTGATGGAAGAGATACAGGCAGCCTTACTTGGATTGCTTTATTTTCTACCTTTATATCGGACTCTTATCATAGAGGCAGACTGCGCGCAATTGTTGACACGCATACGTCAACGTCGACCTGTCCATGTCAACTATCATCTCAGACTCTTACACATGTTAATTACTCATCATCAGTTGGATATCACACATATATATCGCGAGGCCAACATGCAGGCACACTATCTTGCTCAGCATGCAATGACGTCCCTGCTCCCATCCTCCTACACGAGCAGCAATCTTCCACTTATGCCTCGAGCCGCAGTCATCCTGGACCTCACGTCAGCATCCCTGCGTATGAATTGACCTCTTCGTCTTCCAAATGGATTGGCGTATTTACATCTGCTCTGCCCGTGCTCCAGTGAGTACGGGCAGACTTAGGGCCCAATTTTGCGATGGCATGATGATTTCTGTTGCCTATGGCGAGTGTCACTCCTCTAATGTCTTCCACATGGATTGACGTACGCTTGCATTTGCTGTCTGCGCAATTATATGTGCAGGCAGCCTTGGTGAGATTCTCATCTTATATTTTCACTGCATTGGTATATTTTTTCTAAATCTGTTTGACGCACATTTCTGTATGGCGGCTGCATGGATGCTTTCGCACCTTCAAACTTATGCTGTCGATGCTTCCCAGGTCTTCCATATGGATTGGATCTCCTTCAATAACCCTGCCTGTACATCGGATGGTGCAGGCAGGTTGGGTATGTGTTCCTTTCACTGGATTGGCTCCTCTGTTTTCTTCTGTATTCTCTATATATTTCACACATGCTTTTATTTGCATGTTACATGGACGATCACCACGATTCGGATGGCTTATCATTTGCACGCGGATGATTTACGGACTGAGAATGACAATTGGACGCTACTATGGCATCTTTACTACATAGTCCAACTCAAGATGGCTTGTCTTTTCAACGCCATTAGCATACACCATCTTCGGACAACATTAGATATCAACTCATTGTATTCTGTATTGAACAACTTAGATATCAATGACAGTCGTATAAATATGCACGCTTTTTCCTTCGCCAAGGTTTTATCCACAAGGGTGGTTTTTCTTGACAAGGTTTTAATGCGACAAATCATATACGACTGGAGATATATCATCATTAGCTTTTTAATTCACTTATTCACATATTCTGACATTTGTATAATGGTTTTCCTCCGCCAAAAGTGAGGCCTTTTATTAATAAAAGATCTTTTAAAAAAAATATGTACATCCGATTGTCCATTACTTTTTCAGCGATCACCCTCCTCACTCTTCCGCTACTGTCCGGAATTATTGCAGCTCCATTCTTTTTTAATTTTACAGCATCGACAACCATGACTGCTGCGCCTTCATTCGCCGTAGTGGTCGCAGGATCATCAACCACGCCGATATCCATCTCTCCTAAGACAGCAACGCGTTATAAAGGTATTCCACTGGTTTCATTTCTTGATTCGGAAATTGATGCATTGGCTGTCCCTTTTCGGTACTCTCTTGTCGGTACATTTTGGTATGGGCGCCCCCCCCTAAAGGTGATACGCGATGTTTTTGAAAAGATTGGTTTTCACCACGACCTTCGGATTACTCTCATTGATCAAACGCATATATTGCTGAATTTTAGCAATGAAGCAGATTATTTGCGATGTTTTTATCGTCGTTCTTGGCATATTTCTGGTTGTCACATGAGGGTTACAAAATGGACAGTGGATTTTGATCCTTCCTCTGATGTCCCAATTGTGCCGGTTTGGATTGCACTACCGGCATTGCCGATTCACCTACATAGGCAGGAAGCTTTGTTCGAAATAGTGCGCACAATCGGTTTGCCTCTTAAATTAGACGTAGCCACCTCTAAAGGCTTATGTCCATCGGTAGCTCGTGTATGTGTGGAGATTGATGTATCACAGGAGTTGCCGCAAAAAATTTATCTACAAGCTAAAGGTCGTTTAATTCTTCAGTCTGTTGTTTATGAAGATTTGCCGTTGTTCTGTACTCATTGTCGTAGACTGGGGCATAAACATGCTGATTGCACATCTAAGGGTGAGACTGGTATTCCGCCCCCACCTCCTCCACCCCCGAAATCTCGTCCGTCCAAGACGCGATGGACTCCAGTAAAGCACAACCAACCTGTTCCGCCGCCAGGAAATGAAAAGAATAATGATGTAGAAGATTTATTGGATAATCTAAATACAGTTGAAGAAAATATGGGGCCAAATGCACAGCATCCCATTTCATTGGAGGATCCATCGCCGCTCTCAAATGATCCAGGGGCAGGGGGTCATGTCATAGGGGAACCGATCCCTATACTGGAGCAACATTCTTCCGATAATGCCATACACGATGAGTTTTGTGATGCAGCAGACTTTCCTACAGATACCATGCAACACGATATTGGACATGTATCGGACACTGACTTGCCAACTGACACTTTGGTAGAGGACATATCGACGGTCTCAGATGATGTGACCCGCCGCATGCAGCACATGCAGCCGTCTCCAGATGATGAGTTACTACTTTCGCGGCTGCAGGATTCAACGGCAGACACACCTTTTATTCCTGTGGTGCCCCGCCGTAAACGAAGATCCCGCAAGGATCTTCCCCCTCTGCCTCCATCCACCGTCCTCACGCGTAGTGCTTCGCACATTATTCAGGGAAGTTCTTCTACCCTTTCTCAATGAACATTTTAATCTGGAACATTCGGGGCATGCGTGCCTCGCTGCCTAGGTTATGTTCTTTGATTCATGAACACAAATTGCATTTGCTCGCTTTGATTGAACCTAAACATGCTCCATCACAAATAATGGGTTATGCTTTACGTCTTGGTTTCTCGCAGACTTTTGTTTCGCAATCTGAGCAGATTTGGTTTTTCTGGCGGGATACTGAATTCAATTTACTTGCCATGCAGGACCAGGACCAAGTGGTCCACTTATCATTAAAATCAGTATCATTACAAATGACATTTGTTCTTTCATTGGTTTATGCGAAACATACACCCTCTCACCGTCAGCTACTTTGGCAATCTTTGTGTGATTTCCATGCCACGCTGCAATTGCCCTGGTTAATTGGGGGTGACTTTAATACATTCCGCTCTCTGGAGGATCATCATGGTCGATCCACTCCAGCGTTGGCTTCATTACAAGATTTTAATGATTGTATAGAACACTGTTCTCTTGTGGATCCCCCGTATCATGGTACCCGTTTTACATGGGCAGATGGTAGAGGTCTTGGCCGCGTTCGGAGACGATTAGATTGGATTTTTGTTAATGCTATTTTCCAGGATTATTTTGATATTATGCAGTTAACTCACTTGCCTCGGACTACATCCGATCATACTCCGCTTCTGGTGTTATGCAAAAGGTCTTCTTACCAACCCCGTCGCTCATTTCGTTTTTTGGATGCCTGGCTACATAATTCTGATTTTCAATCCTATGTACATTCCATGTGGCAATCTTATCCAACGACGGGTGGCATGACTGGTTTTTATCGGAAATTATTTGCCCTGAAAAAGGATATTCAACGGTGGAACAAAGATGTCTTTGGGAATATTTTTAGTACTCTGAAGCATGCAGAAGAATTGCTGAATACTGCAGAAAGCAGATGGGATGCCACACCAACAGAGTCTACGCGGGAGGCATATCATAAGGCTAAGGCTGAGTATTTGATGGCCTCAAACTATGAAATGCAATTTTGGAAACAGAAGGCCAGGGTTAAATGGTTAAAGGACGGCGATGCTAATACTAAATATTTTCACACTCTGGTTAAAGGCCGACGCGCACATCTTAATATACAGCAAATTCGAAATTCAGCAGGTACTCTTCTTACGGCTCAGGATGAGATCATGGCATCTGCGGTAGATTTCTATACAAATTTATTCGCGCGACAATCAACGCATTCGCATTCGGCTATTTTATCACACATCCCATGTCTATTATCCGACCAAGACAATGTTATGCTCACGCAGCTTCCGTCTGAGGCAGAGGTGAAGACAGCTTTGTGGAGCTTGGATCCTCATAGTGCTGCAGGTCTAGATGGTTTTCATGGTATTTTTTATCGTTCTTGCTGGGCTACTATACATTTAGATGTTCTGAAGGCAGTGCAGGAGTTTTTTCTGGGAGTTCCCCAACCAGCAGTTATGGTCGGTGCTTTGATTACGTTGATTCCGAAAATCCAATCACCACAAACATTTAGTGACTTTCGGCCGATATGCCTGACAAATTTTTTGAGTAAGGTTTGTACCCGTATCATTGCTACGCGTTTGGGTACGCTATTGCCGCGTCTTATATCACCGGAACAGACAGGATTTTTGCCCGGATATGATATATCCACGCAGATATTGTTAGCACGGGAAATGATCCATATGATGGACAAAGGCGGATCTCAGTTATTTTTAAAGCTCGATATGATGAAGGCATTTGATAGGGTAAGCTGGGAATATCTAGAACTTTTATTGCGCCAATTCGGATTCTCGGATTTCTTTATTCGTGTGATTGTTAATCATCTTAGTTCTACACGGTTATCGGTGTTAATCAATGGCCAACCATCTTCCCAATTTCGGCCTTTTCGTGGGGTAAAGCAGGGTGATCCATTATCCCCGCTATTATTCATATTATCCTCGGAAGGTTTCAGTAGAGGTTTGCGTTCTCTTTCGGCAGCTGGACACATACAGTCTTTTCGGCTAGGGCGTATCCCACTTGCTATCACACACTTGGCGTATGCAGATGACTTGCTCATATTTCTGCGCGGTACGCAGCGCAATTTGCGCCATTTTCGTGCTTTCTTAACTCAGTACGAAACAGCATCTGGACAAAAGGTGAACTATAATAAGAGTAATATCATCCCTTCGGCAAGTGTTACATCGCAGCAGAAAAGAATATTTAGAGCCATTCTCGATATGCGTCTCTCTTCTCTACCCTTTCGATATCTGGGTTCCTATCTCCATAAGGGCATTAATAGAGCCAGGTACTGTATCCCTTTGCTGCAACACGTGGAGACTCGAATACATGGATGGCATTCGCGCCTGCTTACCCAAGCTGGTCGTTTAACCCTGCTACATTCAGTAATTGCGGCCATTCCATTACATATTTTAGCAGCAGGTGGGTTACCCAAATCTATCATCCGAATTCTTCATCGGAAAATGGCTTCTTTCTTCTGGGGTAATCGTCATCATTGGGTATCGTGGAATAAAATCGCAAGACCTTTCGAGGAGGGTGGTCTAGGCCTCCGAGATCTCAATTCCCTCCAAAAGGTGTATCATTGTAAAATCTGGTGGTCCTATCATACAAATGACACCCTGTGGAGCAATTATATGCATATGAAGTATGGCAGGCGAAATGATTACACACCGCGGCTTCCAGATTCGCCAATATGGAAGTTAATCTGTCGCATACATCCTACGTGCACCTCTCATACAACAGGTTATGGACTTTTCCTTTCATGGACCCCGTCATCCACTGGTGAGTTCACACTAAAATCGGCTTATAATGTTTGCCGGACTGCAGCTCCTACGCTCCTATCAACAAAGTTTATTTGGTTCAAACATCATTCTCCAGCTGCTAAACTGTTGTTATGGCGTATATTCAATTCGGCATTGCCATTTGAGGATTTCATTGGTCGTTATGCTGTAATGTGCCCTACACAGTGCCCTTTTTGTAGGCAGGCCTCTGCCACAGTTGCACACATCTTTATGCGCTGCGGTCGCATCTCTCCCATCTGGGCATTTTTTTCTTCTGAACTTCAGGGCCTGTTGCCGACAGTGACCACCCTTCGGCAATATTTGTTATCGTGGTGGTATCGCTCTTCTGCATCTTCCCTCTCTGGCGTTTTAAAGGTTGTAGTTCCTACAATTACGGTCTTCAACATTTGGAAGTTCTATGCGCAGCTCACCTACGGGGAATCCACATCTTTTTCGACGGCCTTTCTTCGGAATGCTATACACTTTGACGTAAATGCGTGGATTTATAAGATTCAGGGCACTAAACTGACAGCAAGCCCTTCTCTCTCACTTTCTTGGATACCGCGTCTTCGATCCCCTTGTCTAAAGATTGTCCGTTGGCAATGTCCTCCGTCGGGTCGGTATAAATTAAATGTTGATGCTGCAGTAGGAGCTCGATTTGCTGCCGGGGGTGCAATCCTGTGCACGCATCACGGTGAATGTGTCTGTGCAATCTCCTTCCGACTGCCACTAAGTACACCTTTCCTGGTGGAAATTCAGGCGACCTTATTTGGTCTACTGTATTTTCTTCCAGTCTATCGATCAATTATGTTGGAATCTGACTGTGAAGAGTTAGTCAAGCGTCTACATATCAGACAGCAAGTTTTTGGTAATTATCATCTTTCAACTTTGCGATCACTTCTTCAGTCACAAGGGATAGAAATCAGGCATATATATAGAGAAGCTAATAAGGCAGCTCATTACTTAGCCCAACATGCCATGCTTTGCCCGGCGACAGGAGTTTTTGATAGACAGAATTTGCCTCCGATGGTTCGTGCTTCATTACTTCTCGATCTCACATCACCAAACATCCGCGTAGGCTGAGCATCAAGTCTTCCATATGGATTGGCATGTCTTGTCTTGCCCTGCCCCTACTATATCAGGTACGGGCGGGTATGGTATGTTTTCTACACCATTCTTGTGCTGTTCTTCTCCTTTCTCTGTTCACGCTTATACTTGGCTCGTTGTCTCCATAATTGTGCACTGGTGGTTCTTTTCCATTTCGCTAAGATGCTCCCGTTCTGTTCATTTGGAGCATGCGTTCAAACAATTTTGGCTTTTTCACGACCTTCCTGCCTGTCCTCGATTGAGTGCAGGCAGGCTCGGTATGCTTAGTAATCCTTTACACTATTGGATATTATCACACAATACTTGTTATCATTTTGACTGGGCTGGTTTTTTGATGTACATTTCGCCACCACACAATTGGGCATTCACTTGGAGCTGGAGCATTCCATTGATGGCTGTTTCGCATGGCGGTTTACCTACTGCAACACAGTTACGGAAGGATTTGACTACGCTTGTAATCACTGCCGGCCCACTAGTTGGTGCTGGCAGGCAGGGTATGATCTTCATCTGTAAATGTTCCTTTGGTTCATTACGTTTTCTTCTGCTGCTTTACTTAGTACTGGTTTTTTGCATTGCATGCCAACGACACTACCTCGGCATGGATCCTCACGCCGATTGTATGCGAGCCACATTTGATCGGAATCATTTCGGAGCCAACTTGCGCAATATTCACTGTGCTACGAAGGAGTTAGTCGCTTGGACAGCAATACAGCCACAATCTTTATATTCACTGTTTTATCATATTGATATCAATGATAATAGAATAAATATGTACGCTTTTTCCTTCGCCAAGGTTTTATCCACAAGGGTAGTTTTTCTTGGCAAGGTTTTAATGTGGCATATCATATTCTGTTGGAGATATCTTTTACTAGTGTTCTGTTTCTTTCTTTCGAAAACTCAAACTTCTGTAATATGGTTTCCCTCCGCCATAAGTGAGGTTTATTTATAATAAAATTTTCTTTTAAAAAAAAATATGTATATATATATATATATACACATACATATATATGTATATATATATATGTATATATGTATAATATGCATACATACATATATATATATACACACACACATATATATACATATATATCTATATATATACATATATATATATGCACACACACACACACACATATATATATACACATATATTTAAAAGGAACTCATTCTGCGAAAAACCTTCAGGTCTAGCAGTTGAGTAGCATTTATCCCAACCCCGGGTCTCGAGTTCGATTCCCCTCCCAAATTTTTTTTTTAAAAAAAAAGAAAAAAAAAGGAACTCATTATTTGTACTGTTATTAATTCTATGGCTTCAGAAGTGTCTAGGTTTTAACACGGTTTGGATATATATTAGGCCTATCGAATATTTTAGAGATATACTTGCAAATGTCATGCATCAATTTGTAGTTATTGTTGATATACTTGCCTCGTCTGATTATCTAGGAATTAGGCATTAGTATTAAGTGTCTAAGAATTAGGAATGATATTTGGGACTTTATGCACATTTATCAAGTGATGACACTTTGCCTTTGCTATATACACAACGGGATGAATAAAATATCAGTAGTGTTTCTTCCATATCGATCTTTTATGTAAAATTCATCAATACATGTGCACATGCCCTATATATAAATTTTAAATGTACAAGAGTTGAAAGAGATGCAATAAAATATATGATATGTTCAGAATGCTAGTGGAAATTCAACTTTTTGTATCATGTCAGAACTTGATTGTAGCAATCGGAAGATAATGAATCTAAGGATTTATGGCTCAGTAAAATTGAAAAGTGACGGTTTATATGGACATGATTGATTTTATCTCCAAAGAGATAATCCTTTTTGTCTCTCTAAGTAATAAATATTTCAACTTCCTGCTCCAATACAGGTAGTTGTTAATTGTAAGTTTATGGTCAGTAATCATGATAGTGTCGGAGACAATCACTCCTGCACTAAGACGCAGTCGTTTAGTGTGTGCGTATGGAACAACAAAATAAACAAACCCGGGGCGAGTCAAGGACTCTGTCCTTAAGACGTATTGCTCCGGTATACTGTGCCCAACCGGTATGAGCAATCGTCTCCCAGGATACAACGGGTACCTGTTCAGTTGAGCGGCACTGCTGAACTAGAACTTCTTCGAACCTTCGAATGTCCTGACTTCTCCCGGACGTAATGCAAGCTTCGAGTTCTTATGAATGCAAAAATGCTTTGAGATGCTTAGAGCTTGGTGTGTCTCAAATGAACACCCTTAGCCCTCTTTATATAGGGGAGTCGGTTGGAGAACAAGGAACCGTGACCGTTGGATCAAAACCGAAGTTTGATTTAGACCGTTATATTAAAACCTCCTATCTAGATTAGGAAGGTTTAATCTCAGCCTTTGGATCGAAGATAGATTAGCAGGTTTAAACCTGGATCGTTAGATGGAAACCATATTCGGTTAAGCAGTTAAGACAGTTTAAATCTCGGCCGTTAGATCAAAGCTATCTTCCCTGCCACCGTTAGATCACAACAGATTGATCTTATTTTAAAACGGAGGATAGTGTTAGTTTCAAGTTTGAAACCTAACCGCACAATCAAAATGATTCTGTCCGCTGTCAGACTTCGATCGATCACATCGATCGATCGAAGTGACATCGATCGATCGATGTGATCGACTGATGTCTGACTGAGTACATCATTCGATCATTCTGATCGATCTAAGAGACATCAATCGATCGAAGTGATCGATCGATGTCCTCTGATCCACTTAGATCGATCTACCAAGAGATCGAAGCCCTCTGATCCACTTCGATCGATGACATCGATCGATCGAAGTACATCGATCGATCGAAGTCATCAATCGATGTCCGTCAGATGCTTTTTACCGCCACATGGACTCTTCCAACGTGGCATTCCTCCATACAGGTGACACATCACTCATCCATAACATTTCCATCTACTTTGAGCTTTAATTTCACATTCACACAATCTCAAAATTGAGTGATTCCACATCTTAACATTAACTACTCGTTACGTAGATAATTAAGGATTCATTAGTTTTCGATTTCATTATCGGAAACTCATTAAGCTCAAAGTACGTTGCTCAACCAAGTTTAGCAACACTCATTAACGGGCCAAAGCCCAAATCTTCAATCTCCAACGATGGGCCAAAGCCCAACCTTAAACTCTCCAACAATCCCCCACATGAATGGAAATTAATGCAAATGCATATACAGACTCTGAGGAGAAGTCATACAAGAAAATATTGCATCAGAAGAGGTAGCTTCTGGCTTTGAACCTTTCTTAGTGATGTATCATCGGATCCACTCGGCTAAGTAGTGACTTGATGTCTTGAACTAGTCAGCCTTTGTTGTGAACCAAGACAATGACACTCACACAATATTTTCTTTAACACCCTTTTGGTTCTCATGGTTGTGTTCGTTTTGGCCATGAACAACCTGGTTTGAGAAAGTGTTTTAGAGAAATCTTGCCTCATAGACTTTCTCATAGAAGCGGCCCCACTTCACACTTACATAGGTGATTCCTATCAAGAGTATTCTGCCATACTCCACTTGACGTATCAAGATATAGGACATCATTAAAAGCCTTAGCTTACCCTACAATTCTCTGTAGACAGCACTTTTATCAGACGGAATGAGTAAGTGCTAACTGAACCTTCATAACTTAGTTGTCCCATTGAACCAAGATTCTGGGATCTCCAGTCAACAAGGTTGGGTTACCATTACAAAGATTCATGCATTATGGGCTTCAATCCCATTCCGTTTGTCAACCTTGACATATGATCTCTAGGCAAGCCTTTTGTAAGCGGATCCGCAAGATTCTCCATTGATTTCACATAATCAATGGAAATCACGCCATTAGAGATCAACTGTTTAATGGTGTTATGTCTCCGACGTATGTGTCGTGACTTACCATTATAGATGCTGTTTTGAGCACGTCCTATAGCTGACTGACTATCACAGTGTATGCTAATAGGAGCGATCGGCTTAGGCCAACACGGAATATCTTCTAAGAAATTCCGAAGCCACTCAGCCTCTTCCCCAGCTTTGTCCAATGCTATGAACTCAGCTTCCATAGTGGACCGAGCTATACAGGTTTGTTTCGTGGACTTCCACGACACAGCAGCACCACCAATAGTGAACACGTACCCACTGGTGGACTTCGAGTCCTTACTATCTGATATCCAATTTGCATCACAGTATCCTTCTAATACTGCTGGATATCTCGTGTAATGTAATCCAAGATTCATTGTGTATTTCAGATACCTCATCACTCTGTTAAGAGCTCTCCAATGATCATCACTTGGATTACTGGTAAATCTGCTCAACTTGTTTACTGAACAAGCTAAGTCTGTTCTTGTACAATTCGTTATGTACATCAGACTCCCGATCACCTGAGAGTATTTTAGTTGAGCTACCGGTTCGCCTCGATTTTTCCTTAAGTGCATACTTAAGTCGAGTGGGGTCTTTACCGGTTTCACATCATCCATATTGAACCGTTTCAGGACTGATTCAATATAGTGTGTTTGTGACAGTATGAGTCCCTCAGTCACCCTAGAAATCTTAATTCCTAGAATAACATTGGCAACTCCCATGTCCTTCATATCAAAGTTCCTCGTCAACATCTTCTTTGTGTTTAAGATTATGTCCCGAGTACTTCCCATGATAAGCATGTCGTCTACATAGAGACATACTATCACAAATGCATTCTGTGTGCTCTTAATGTACACACACTTATCGCATTCATTGATCTTGAAGTCATTTGACATCATTACCTGATCAAACTTTAAATGCCATTGCTTGGGTGCTTGTTTAAGTCCGTACAAGGACTTAACAAGTCTACATACTTTCCTTTCTTGTCCTGGAACGACAAACCCCTCGGGTTGTTCCATATAAATTTCTTCCTCTAACTCACCATTCAGAAAGGCAGTCTTTACATCCATTTGATGGATTTCCAAATCATAGACTGCGGCAATGGCTACTAGCATCCTTATGGAAGTGATCCGAGTCACTGGTGAGTAGGTGTCAAAGAAGTCAAAGCCTTCTTTCTGTCTATAGCCCTTGGCTACTAACCTGGCTTTATACTTCCCAATAGACCCATCCTCTTTCAGTTTCTTCTTGAAAACCCACTTACAACCAAGTGGTTTACTTCCAGGTGGAAGGTCAACCAACTCCCAAGTGTGATTTTGAAGAATCGAGTCTATTTCACTGTCAACTGCCTCTTTCCAGAATGGAGCTTCTGGAGTTGACATAGCCTCGGAAAAATTCCTTGGCTCATTTACTACCATATAGGTTAGAAAATCTGGTCCAAACGAAGTTGGCATTCTGGCTCGTTTGCTTTGACGAGGTTCCTCAGTTTCTTGAGGAGTCGTCTCACGCACTCGCTTACTTGTGCCAGCTTCTTCACTGTCTTTACCTTTCTTCGGAAAGATATTTTCAAAGAACACTGCATTCCTTGATTCCATGACAAAATTTTCATGTATCTCAGAAATGTCCGATTTGTGCACCAAGAAACGATATGCACTACTGTTCGTTGCATAACCAATGAATATGCAATCAATCGTTTTAGGCCCAACTTTCACATGTCTTGGTCTAGATACAGCAACCTTTGCCAGACACCCCCACACTTTCAAGTATTTATAGCTAGGCTTATAGCCCTTCCAAAGTTCATACGGGGTTTTATCCGTCTTCTTGGACAAAATTCTATTTAAAATGACATTGGCTGAGAGAATTGCTTCCCCCCACAAGTTCTGAGATAAACCCGAACTTATCAACATAGCATTCATCATCTCTTTTAGAGTACGGTTTTTGCGTTCAGCAATACCATTTGATTGAGGTGAATATGGCGCAGTTGTTTGATGAATAATGCCATGTTCTGAACAAAATTCATTAAACGGTGTATCATATTCGCCACCTCTATCACTACGAATTGCTTTAATTCGTTTGCTAAGTTGATTCTCAACTTCATTTTTATAATCCTTGAAAGCATCAAGGGCCTCGTCTTTGCTACTTAGCAAATATACATAACAGTATCGTGTGCAATCGTCGATAAAAGTTACAAAATACTTTTTGCCACCTCTTGTTTGCACAAACTTTAAATCACACAAATCTGTGTGAATTAAATCCAACGATTCAGTGTTTCGTTCCGTTGAAGGAAATGGCGCTTTTGTTAATTTCGCTTCAACACATATTTGGCATTTTTCTTTATTACTAAAGTCCAGTTTGGGTAGCAAGTCAAGATTAATCATTCGTTGTATTGACTCATAATTTACATGTCCCAAACGAAAATGCCATAAACAGGAAGACTCAAGCATGTAAGCAGAAGAGGAAACAATTTTATTAGCCTCAGTGGGCGTAACATTCTTGGGTACAATTGTCATAACATTCAATTTGAACATGTTATCAGAAAGATACCCTTTACCCAAATACACCCCACTCTTAGAAAGTGTAAATTTGTTTGCCTCAAAAACAAGCTTGAATCCATGAGTGACTAGCAGCGCGCCAGAAACCAGATTCTTCCTTATGTCAGGAACATGCAGCACATTCTGCAGAGTCAACTCCCTTCCTGAAGTCAGTTTCAGGATTACCTTGCCCGACCCTTCGATCTTCGAGCTGTTGGAGTTTCCCATGAACAATTGCTCGTTGTTTGTCGTGGGCACGTACTCTCTGAACATGGCCCTATTCGCACAAACATGTCGAGTGGCCCCTGTGTCCACCCACCATTCCCGAGGGTTTCCCACTGCGTTGCACTCGGTCACCACTGCGCAAAGGTTCAAGTCATCCATTGCGTCGACCAGATTCGCTTTCGCTTTATTCTGATTCTGATTCTTTTTGGGCTTCCTGCATTCACTGCTTCGATGCCCTGGTTTACCACAATTATAACACTTACCTGTGAACTTCTTTGCAATTTCCTTTCCCTTGGAGTTCACACTCAAAGTGTTATGTTTCTTCTTGTTCTTTGCCTCAGCAACATGAGCCTTGGCTTGACCAGAAGATATGGACGGCTTTCTTTCGGAGCGACGGTTGTCCTCCTCAATACGAAGACGGACTATCAAATCCTCCATCTTCATCTCCTTTCGCTTGTGTTTGAGATAGCTCTTGAATTCCCTCCACGAAGGAGGCAGCTTCTCAATCACAGCCGCAACTAGGAAAGATTCACTGAGCGTCATGCCCTCCTCTTCCATTTCAGAAACCAACATCTGTATTTCTTCCACCTGCGAAATTACAGTTTTGGAATCTAACATTTTATAGTCGAGAAATTTCCCAACTATCAACTTTTTAGTACCCGCATCTTCTGTGCGATACTTTTTATCTAAAGCCAACCACAAAGCTTTTGCAGTTTTAAATGTACAAAACACGCCATAGAGTGTATTATCTAGGCAACCCAGAATCAAATTCAAACAACAAAAATTTGTATACGCAAAGGCCTCAGCACCCAAGGCGTTCTGCATATTCTGTTGTTGATCCTCCACAGGCTCAACCACGGGTGGATCCTCGGACAGCATTCTGGCCAACCCCAGCGCCGTGAGGTAGAACGGCATCTTCTGCTGCCACCTCTTGAAGAAGCTTCCGGCAAACTTCTCTGCCTTCTCCACCTGAGCAGCAGTGGCAGCCGGATTCATTTGAGGCCCTCCAGTTGGTGCCAACGGAACCGTATTGACCTGCGGTCCGGCAGCAACATTGTTAGCCCCTTCAGGTGCAGAAACGGAGTGAGCACCATTGAAGCCTTAAACAGAGTTTGAGCTCTCGTGTTCCATTCCTGTTCAGTTCGATCAAAACGTAAAGATCAGAACAGACCCAGGTCCAAGAATGAGTAGAAGAAGACTGCAAATCAGTACGAAACTGCCTTTGGACAATAAACAAAACAGTACAGGAAGTAATTGAAAAATACGTCTTAAGATTGTCGGAGACAATCACTCCTGCACTAAGACGCAGTCGTTTAGTGTGTGCGTATGGAACAACAAAATAAACAAACCCGGGGCGAGTCAAGGACTCTGTCCTTAAGACGTATTGCTCCGGTATACTGTGCCCAACCGGTATGAGCAATCGTCTCCCAGGATACAACGGGTACCTGTTCAGTTGAGCGGCACTGCTGAACTAGAACTTCTTCGAACCTTCGAATGTTCTGACTTCTCCCGGACGTAATGCAAGCTTCGAGTGCTTATGAATGCAAAAATGCTTTGAGATGCTTAGAGCTTGGTGTGTCTCAAATGAACACCCTTAGCCCTCTTTATATAGGGGAATCGGTTGGAGAACAAGGAACCGTGACTGTTGAATCAAAACCGAAGTTTGATTTAGACCGTTAGATTAAAACCTCCTATCTAGATTAGGAAGGTTTAATCTCAGCCTTTGGATCGAAGATAGATTAGCAGGTTTAAACCTGGATCGTTAGATGGAAACCATATTCGGTTAAGCAGTTAAGACAGTTTAAATCTCGGCCGTTAGATCAAAGCTATCTTCCCTGCCACCGTTAGATCACAACAGATTGATCTTATTTTAAACCGGAGGATAGTGTTAGTTTCAAGTTTGAAACCTAACCGCACAATCAAAATGATTCTGCCCGCTGTCAGACTTCGATCGATCACATCGATCGATCGAAGTGACATCGATCGATCGATGTGATCGACTGATGTCTGACTGAGTACATCATTCGATCATTCTGATCGATCTAAGAGACATCGATCGATCAAAGTGATCGATCGATGTCCTCTGATCCACTTAGATCGATCTACCAAGAGATCGAAGCCCTCTGATCCACTTCGATCGATGACATCGATCGATCGAAGTACATCGATCGATCGAAGTCATCGATCGATGTCTGTCAGATGCTTTTTACCGCCACATGGACTCTTCCAACGTGGCATTCCTCCATACAGGTGACACATCACTCATCCATAACATTTCCATCTACTTTGAGCATTAATTTCACATTCACACAATCTCAAAATTGAGTGATTCCACATCTTAACATTAACTACTCGTTACGTAGATAATTAAGGATTCATTAGTTTTCGATTTCATTATCGGAAACTCGTTAAGCTCAAAGTACGTTGCTCAACCAAGTTTAGCAACACTCATTAACGGGCTAAAGCCCAAATCTTCAATCTCCAACGATGGGCCAAAGCCCAACCTTAAACTCTCCAACAGATAGTGGATGAGATATTAGACCCGTCCTTCATGATTCAATGGTGGAAGTTGTCTATGCTTCTCTAATATCAGCAGGATTTGAAGTCATTTCTGGAGGAATAATACGGCTATACTAAACCTCTTTAGAGAAAGATGAAGGAATAATATTCACTCATTCTAGTTTAATGAACATGATTTTGCCCCTTATGTAAGGCAAAACCTCAAGTGGTTGGAGATTCCTAATGGCTAAAAGCTCCACTGACTAATGGCTAGTTACAGTTTTAACGGCTACAATGTTGTGGTTTTATTGAAAAGTTACGGTTTATCAGGAAAGTAAGAATTTATGGCTCGTCAGATATTTATTTGATGGACTGGAGATGTGATCTTCTTACCCCCCAAACCCTTTACCTTTATCTCCATCGCACGTCATATAGCAGCCACCCCCTTCATACATCTCTTCATTTTTATACTTCATCTATCCTCACTTCTCTCTCTGTTGTCACGTGGCGGACGATGAGGATGGATGTGTGGGGTTTGGGAGTGAGAAAATCCTATCCCGATAGACAGACACAGGATTTATTAGAATTTATTTTTAGAAAAAAAAGATAAATGAAAATTACGGTGAAGATTAAATTGATAAGGACGTTACTTATTTTGAAATGGTAGTTTGAGCTTTTTTTTATCGAAAGGAGGATCTCATTAATAACAAAAATAAGAGTCACAGTACAGAACATTTCTACAGCATACTAGGGTATATTTACATCACTACTATCACCTCTATGAACTGCTAATAATTTATTTATTCTACACATAACTTCGTCGCAAACGCAACGAGACGGGGGAAGATCGGAAACACCAACGGTAGTTTAAACTTTATACAAGTATAACGTTCTTCCCATGATGCTTTGGAAGAAGTTTGGTTCAAGTCAGTTGCACATGTATAGAGAGTTTATGAAAAGTGCAATCTGCAAAATGCTCAAAGACTTTCAAATTTTGTTAACTTATAAGTTGCAAAATAAATAGAAATATTTGTTGAAACTATGATATGCCAAATGTTTGAGAGTTCAAACGTTTTAGAACGTTTACTATGCTTTGTGAAATGTTCTGAAATTTTTTGAACGATCAAGATTATACCATGTGGATACTTCTGAAGATAATTAATGCCTAAAAATATTTTATCACTTTATTGTAAGTAATATTACAACACCACTTGCCCAAGTACCCTTCGGTTTCAGTAAAGCGTTTCTACATGAGTTCATATGAAGCATTTCTTGACCAAGTGATTTAGAACATTTAATTTTACACTAAAATTGCATTCATAATATGCTAAAGTTATATGATTTCCTATAAACTTTTGTAGCTTATGATAATTTTTTTTGAATGATCCTTACACCTTATGGCACACAAATGTGAATGTATTTTTATAGTCGAATATTTTTATAGTCCAATAAGTCATTTAAAAAAAAAAGGGATGTTGCCCTCTAAATTTCTTTTTTTGAAAAAGCTCCATTATTCTTATAGGCTCGTTAAGTATTTTCAGTTCCTTCTCTATCGTTCTAACGCATTAAATAAAAAAAAAAACTACTTATGTGTTAACTCAAATAAAATCCCTTCAAGAATATGTTAAAGCAAAGATACAAACGTTATGGTAATTGGTGAAAATCTGCTACAGCATCATGGCTGCAGGTCATTGGCCAATAAAATTATGAAAAGCTTTAGTATAATTATCATAGACTTAAAGCAGAAGACTAAAATAGCGTTCTCGGTATACTAGACTTATGCGTTTACCCAGAATTCAGAAAGATACAGATTGTTTCGCAATCTGATGTACGCAACCTTACCCTAGATATTATTTAGATAACTATGGAAAATACAAAGAATAATAGATGGATACATTAAGATAAACATCCTACTTAATGTATTGGAAGATTTGGACGAAAATCATGGTTTGTATTTTGAAAAGATCAGGTAGAAAGGAAATAACTATGAAAACATCCATACCGATTTTCTAGCACTATCATTATTCGCAGATATTGATTGTAATTCTGAAAAATTGCGAGCTGTTATACACAAAAGAGTCCACATGCATGCACGGTTGGAGCCTAATATAATGCAATTTTAAGCAGCAACATGGATAAAAAAATTTTAAAAAAAAACGAAAAATAAGAGAAGAATATAGATTATCCGTAAGATGCAGCAAAAAAGATGAAAAGCCCTGATGAAATCCTAAAATAAACTGGTGAAAAATTTCAAATTAAAAATAACATGCATATCATCGAAGAGATCAAAAATAAATTTCTCATACAACCTGCCGACAGTGTTCAATTTATAGGGTAAAACTGAATTAGAACAAAATAATGTATTTAGCACAAACGGATAAATCATCTGCACAATTGTGAAGAATAAATATCACAATTGTATCGCTCGCCCGAAACTAGGGTTACGGTCATGTACACCCGCCGTACTCTGTTCAAGAAGCACAAGGCGTCGATACTATACATGTGCTTGTCGACATGAATAATGAATCGTTAAGCGGAAGCAACATAATATAAACAAATCATAATCGACATGCAATACATTACATCATAGTCTATACAAGTCATAATACAAAAAATATTGAAATCTTGCGAAATACATCACGGGCCAATGGCTAACGTCTTCAAAGCTAATCTCTCGGTACACTTCTTCGCTAGCGGTGGTCTACCTGGCCTGTCCTTAATAAGACTGTATAGTCGTACCTATTATCTGTAGAGTGATAAGGCAAGTATGAGCGATAAAACGTAATCGCCCAACAAGTAGTCTGACTAGATACGACATGTGGATCATACATGGGAAGACGGGTGACAAATCACAATAACCATAAACAACGAATATAATAAGTACGTCTCCATTTTAACAAGTACAGTGTTATAGCATAATGTAAACTTAGAGCATGTAAGGCAAGGAAAATTTCACAACGTAACATAGCAAAATCTAATTCTGCTTAGTCCGTAACATCACATAGTATTCATACTTAGCTTTTAATCCATAACTTATACTACTCTCGCACATCTTACATATACTGCACTTTCATGCATAATCACTACATTGACCCTTGTAATGATATCATAGACTTAAGGAATTCTTAATCATAACTCTAAGGTAACATGATCATGACATGATGCATAAAACATGACTTTTCATAAACATATCTTAACATGAGACAAAAAACATGACTTTTTATAAACATATGATGACTTTCTTTCGTAGACATAATCATAACATGACTTTGCATTTCATAATCCGAAATGTAACATTTCATGATGGCTATAGCACTTCCTAGGAATAATAACGCATGACAAACCGATTGATTCCCCATATAGTACATGTACGACATAAAACATCATAAGCATATGTACATGTGCTAACGGTGACGCGCTATGATAGAGATCCCGTGTCCCAAACCCGGTGTTACACTCGGCCATAAATGTTGAGAAACCGAGGTTTGAGTGATTTGAAAATGCATGATTTAAATGTTACATGTCTCTGAAACGCGTGATTTAAGTGTTATTTTACATGCGTACATGATAATTATGTTTTACATGTTTATATATATTGTTGTCGTACTAACGTGCCATGAAGCGTTAAAGCTTACTGTTGAGAAATATGTTTGGATAATTTTCAAGGCCATGATTTTAAGTGGTGGATACTTAAAAATGTCACACATATTGTTATAAATGATTAAGAGTTGAAAAAGTTAAGAAAAATGACATCGATCTCTCAGGTTGTTGCACTTCGATCGATCGATGTACTTCGATCCCTCACATCAATCGATCCATGTAAGGCAGAGAAAATTCAAGACCTTACTGTGAGACATTGATCTCTAAACCTGAGACACATCGATCGATCGATGTACATCAAACCCTCGCTTTGATCGATCGATGTAGGTCAGAGACAAACTCTGAAACTCACCGTGAGACATCGATGTCTGAAGCTGAGGCACTTCGATCGATCGATGTCTAGGGTTTTTAGAAATAGTTTTCTAAAATGTGATAAAGTGATTGTTTTCATTTGTACATGTTTTATATATGTTCATTATGTTGATATTATGTATTTTTTATGATTATAAATGTCTTATGACTAATGTGCCTTGGAAGTTTCTACACCTTACCAAAAAGGCAAAATTGTTATTTTGAGTTTTGTAGGAACATGACTGTAGGACCTGCAAGGCACAACTAGAAGGGGGGGGGTCCAATAGTGGGTGCAGAAAATTTGGTTTTTAAAATATTTTGATCCAAAAACCCAACTTCTGAAAACAGTTTCTGTTTTTAGGCCCTGTCTTGCAACGCTTGAAAAACTAGGTTAAAGGCCTTCACAAATTCTGAAATTTGGAGAGATTGTAGTCTCAGATGTTTTGAGTATCTCCTAAAAATTTCAGATCAAAATTCAACCTTTAACCCTTTGAAGAATTGTTTGTGGTCAGATTGCGCAAATCTACCAGAAACGGTAGTCTGATTTGAAAAATTTATTCCGATTAAACCGTGGCTCTAAATGGTCTGAACATTTAATACAAAACCCCTTACTATATGTATTTAATTGGGTTGAAACAGATTTGAAAAATTCCTTAGGGAAGTATGTCAAATACGTTCAAATTCTCAACCTTTGCAAGTCTGAAAATCAGACTGCACTAGTCTCAGAACTATTAACGTTTGAATGACTTATACTTGTCCAAAAGGATTGAAACTTGCGCCAAATGAAACTTACAACATGTGGCTATGTTTCTGGAAAGTTTTGTGATTTTTGAAATTCGTTTGATATTTACTACTGCAATAAAAATGATGCACAGTGCTGAAAACAAAAAGTAAAGTGCTGAAAGTAATAACACTGAGAATTTTATACTGGTTCGGTTAACACAACCTACTCAAGTCTTCGAGGACACCTTCCTCGGTTATCAGTAATCGTAAAATAACATCTTACCAAAAGGATTTCTGGAGTTAAACACCAACCCTACCCATAAACAAACGATACAAGCAATCACACCAATCACGAACACCACCACCGAACGAATGAAGGATTTATCAGATCAATCTTTTACAAAAATGAGCGTGTATGGTGGTCTATACAAAGACTAGTCAATATATTTGAATATAAGAACAATAGGCTTGAGAGAAAAGAAGAAAGAAAGGTAGAAGAAGAAAGTAGAAGACACTTTTTCACTTGAGAGAATATGAGAATTTGTCTTGTCTTGGTTTGCTCTCTTCTCTTCTTTTTAATTCAAGAGTGGCGCCCCCCTTAGGGCATCTCTTCACCTTGGAAATTCTATTTTAAGTCCTTAGAAGAATGCCTTGTGTAGATATGACACCATCTTGCTCACTTGGCACAACATGATTGGATGGATGACTTGGTTTTGCTTACTTGGCACTTCATGATTGGTCCAACCTTATCACCATTTAGTGTGCTGTAAAAATCTGAGATTAAGTTGAAAAACATGTGCCAAAAAGAATTCAAAACACTAACAAATAATCACCATTCAATCCCTTCAATTGTGAGATGCAAATTAAGGACAAAGGAATAGTAAATTCAGACACTATTCACATGTGCTGAAAATTTTCAGCATGTGTTGCATTTTTGAAATCTTTCCTTGTGTGTTGCCCTCTTCAAAGTCACCCATCATGTGTAGCTTATTTTCCATCAATTAAAGTGCCAAATAAGCACCGTCTAGGCTCCAACAAAGCTGAAAATGGAGTGTGAAATTCTTGCACATGTGCTGAATTTTCTTTTGGTAAACTTTGTCAAATAATGCACAATATTTAAACATATATGGTAAATTCCAATCAGCCCTAATTTGAATATTCTAGAACACTTTAATATGTCTTGAATATGTAAAAAGTGTCTAGATACATGTTACATGTCATGCCAAAAACGTTCCATGTGTTATGTTCGTAGAAAACCAAATTTTCGACTTTTGTCGATTACGCGATTGTTCTCCGATTAACTTAAAAATTTTTGCACATGTTATATATATTATGTCACACATAATATACATGAAATAACTTGAATATTCAGCTCTAATGGCTGATTAAATGTTGCGCCCCATGTGACTAAAATATTGAATTTGAATTCTCCACAATTTGGCCTTAATTGGGGGTGATTTGTGTGTGCCAACATGGAATGATTTTATGGCTGAATATACCATGTAAGACACGAAATTTGTGGCCATCTTTTAAGTGTAGGGGCTGGCCATCTATATATGGCAAGTGCGTGACACGTTAGCAAAGTTTTTGTAGTCACCCGATACTCCAATTTTTGTTTTAGAACATTGTAACGTGTCGTAATAATTTTGTCATCACCATGACTTATATCATATTATATAAGACCTGAATATACTCATAAATATGAGGTAATTATGGTGGTTGTGACATTGACGTACATTCGTAAAATATATAACGTGTTGGTAGTACGTTGGAATATATGTGTATAGTGCCTTTTAAAAAAATCTGAATACATATACATATATTAAAAACGTGTGATTAATGGAGGAAGGAGACTTTCTATTTCTATGTTTGTTGTCTTTGTGCCTTCTTCAAATATTTCTCCCTTTAATGAACTATTTAGTTCATTTAACTAAGTAGTTCACTTAATGAACTAGTTTAGTTCATTAAGGTGGCGCCTGAACATAGTTCAAACACAAAAAATGTTTGCTATTTGATGTAAGCTTTAAATCTTCATGGCTTGTTAGTACGGCAACATTATATATAAAGTATATAAGGCAGGTTTGTCGCAAAAGCGTATCAAGTCATAAAATGTGTCATGCATTTCTTTAGCACACGTTATTTAATTCATGCATTCTGTGAATCACTCAAACCCCTTTTTCTCAACAATCTCCCCCTTTTGATGATTTACAAAATAACCTATGTTCATGATTTAAATTTAGTCGCTCCCCCTCCAATCGGGCACAAGTTCAAATTTTGAATTTTGAATTCTCTCCACTTTGATTTGTGCAATCAATCACTCTCCCCCTTAAATTATGCATTCTCTCCCCCTTTATTTTGGAAATAGAATCAAAAGTGCATATAAGAAAGAAGAAAAACAAACTCATGCATTTCGATTTCATTCTTAAGGGTTATTCATTTAACCCTTTGCAAATGTCCCTTTTGGTACCCAAATTTGAGTGACCTTTCTAGGTCTTCCAAAAGGTGAGAAAAGAGATGAAGAATCAATGTGATAGATGTTTGGTGCAAATCCATTTGGCCTTTGGCCTAGAATGCCATCATGCTTATGATAAGAATTTTGTTTTTGAAAAGTTCTTGTGTTGGTGTGCATGGCGCGTGATTTAGATGTATTTTTATGATATGAATGTCGCATATGAATCAATGGCTTTCTTTCATATCTATATGGCATATAATTATATCTTGTATGATAAGAAGAAGAAGCATGATGATATGAAGGGAGAGGGGTCCTAGGTGTCTTCTTAGGCGCCATATGTGTCTTAGGTGTTTCTATTTTCTTAGACAAAATGAATTGGTTGGTTTAAGTGATGTTTCGTTTTTCTCAATGTATCCTAATCCGGTTTTATCAATATCATGCTTTTGTGACAAAATGATGTGATCTAGCATGTTAGTTCCTATGTCAAATTGTTTCATCATTTTCTCTAATTCCGTATTCCTTGGTTTCAAATTTAAAATCTCGGATTTTATTTCATTGTTTTGTTTTGTTAATGATGTGACCTCTGATTTTAATGCATTGATTACGCAAGACGACTCTTCTTTTGAATCGTTTAATTGAGAAACAATGTTCGTGTTAGAAGATTCTAACAACTTCTTTTCTTCAATTAATTGTTTCTTTTCTTTTGCAAGAGTCTTTGAGAACTTATGCAACTCTAAATATTGACTAAATAAATCATCATAAGAACATTCAGAATCAGAATCAGAGTCAGAGGATACCTCATTTGATGCCTTAGATGTAAAGAATACTTGTGTCGTTTGTTCTTCTGTATCAGTCTCAGAGTCGGATGTGTCATTCCAAGTGGAGGCTTTGAAGGCTCTTCTCCTTTGTTTAGGTTCTTAGATGAGTCTAGTTTTGATCTGATCCTTGTCAAGGTGTTTGTTCGTTTGTTTGTCCTTGTTAGGGAAATCATATGACAAGTGTCCAAGTTTCCCACATTCATAGTACTTTATTTCTTCATTATTTTTATTTCTATGGTTCTTATATGAAGTAGGATTGTGTTTGATTTTAATTGATTTTCTCAAGATCTTTCTTAATCTTTTAGCCATCGTGATTAAATCTTCGTCGTCGGAATCTGTGTCACTATCCTCTACGCGATCATAAGAAGTAGAGACGTATTCATTTGATTTAAACGCAATAGCCTTATCATGTTTAGAACTAAATTCGGAATTTCTTAAAGTGAGTTTGTTTTCATATACCTTTAATGATCCGATCAATTCCTCCATTTTTATTGATTTAGTATCCTTACTTTCTTCAATTGCAGTGACTTTTGAATCCCATTCGGATGGGAGACTCCTTAACACCTTTTGAACTTTTTCCTGTGTAGAAAAAGATTTGCCAAGAGACTCAATGGAATTATATATGTTAGTCAATCGTAAATCCATGTCAACAATAGACTCACTTGGCAATAATTTGAAAGACTCAAGTGTGGACATAAGCATATTAATCTTAGACTCCTTTACTTGGCTAGTCCCTTCATGTTTCATCTCAAGAATTTTCCACATCTCTTGGGCACTAGAGCAATTAGATACGTAACTATATTCACTTTTTCTTAGCCCATTTAAAAGTAGTTGCATGACTTTAGCATTCATACTCAACTTCTTTTTATCATCACTAGTGTATTCTTGTTTCGTTTTTAAAACCTCTAGTGTGACACCATCAACAATAGACAACTTAGAAGGAATGAATGGACCGTCTTCTATAATAGACCACAAATCGATATCAATAGTCATAAGAAAGAGTTTCATCCTAAGTTTCCATTGGATAAAGGACTCACCATCAAAAAGAGGAGGCCTTACGGTTGTCATTCCTTCTTGCACGGTTTTGTAGCTAGTGGTTGCCATCTCACTAAGATCATTGGATCTCCTTGTTGTGAGTGTGCCTGCACTCTGATACCACTTGTAGGACCTGAAAGGCACCACTAGAAGAAAGGGTTGAATAGTGGGTGCAGAAAATTTGGTTTTTAAAATGTTTTGATCCAAAAACCCAACTTCTGAAAACAGTTTCTGTTTTCAGGCCCTGTTTTGCAATGTTTGAAAAACTAGGTTACAGGCCTTTAAAAATTCTAAAATTTAAAGAGATTGTAGTCTCATATGTTTTGAGTATCTCCTAAAACTTTCAGATCAAAATTCAACCTTTAACCCATTGAAAAATAGATTGTGGTTCGGATTGCACAAATCTGCCAGAAACGGTAGTCTGATTTGAAAAATTTATTCCGATTAAACCGTGGCTTTAAATGGTCTGAAAATTTAAAGAAAAAACCCTTACTATATGTATTTAATTTTGTTGAAATAGGTTTGAAAAATTCCTTTGGGAAGTATGTCAAAGACGTTAAAATTCGCAACCTTTGTAAGTCTTAAAATCAGACTGCACTAGTCTCAGAACTATTGACGTTGGAATGACTTATACTTGTCCAAAAGGGTTGACAATTGCGCCAAATGAAACTTAAAATGTGTGGCTATGTTTTTGGAAATTTTTGTGATTTTTGAAATTCGTTTGATATTTTTACTACTGCAATGAAAATAATGCACAGTGCAGGAAACTGAAAGTAAAGTGCTGAAAGTAATAACACTGAGAATTTTATACTGGTTCGGTTAACACAACCTACTCCAGTCTTCGCGGACACCTTCCTCGGTTATCACTAATCATAAAATAACACCTTACTATAATTGTTGCTGGAGTTACACACCAACTCCACCCTTAAACAAACGATACAAGCAATCACACTGATCACGAACACCACCACCGAACGAATGAAGGATTGATCACACCTTGATCAACCTTTTACAACAATGAGCATGTATGGTGGTCTATACAAAGCCTATTCAATATATTTGAATATAAGAACAATAGACTTGAGAGAGAAGAAGAAAGAAAGGTAGAAGAAGAAAGTAGAAGACTTTTTGCACTTGAGAGAATATGAGAATTTGCCTTGTCTTGGTTTGCTCTCTTCTCTTCTTTTTAATTCAAGAGTGGCGCCCCCTTAGGGCATCTCTTCACCTTGGAAATTCTCTTTTAAGTATTTGGAAGAATGCCTTATGTAGATATGACAACATCTTGCTCACTTGGCACAACATGATTGGATGGATGACTTGGCTTCGCTTACTTGGCACTTCGTGATTGGTCCAACCTTGTCACCATTTAGTGTGCTGTAAAAATCTGAGATTTGTTGAGAAATATGTTTGGATAATTTTCAAAGTCATGATTTTAAGTGGTTAATACTTAAAAATGTCATACATGGTGTTATATGTGATTAAAAGTTGAAAAAGTTGACATCGGTCTCTCAGGTTGTTGCATATCGATCGATGTCTAGGGTTTTTAGAAATATTTTTCTAAAATGTGATAAAATGGTTGTTTTCATTTGTACATGATTTATACATGTTCATTATGTGCTTATTATGTATTTTTGGTGATTATTATTGTCTTGTGACTAACGTGCCTTGGAAGTTTTTACAACTTACCAAAAAGGGCAAAATTGGTATTTTAAGTTTTGTAGGAACATCATATGGTGAAAAATATTTCAAGGGTGTATTATTATCTTGGTTATCATGACAAATGTGGAATTGTGATTACTTTTGACCATCGGGAGCATTTCTGAAGTTTTCTCACACCAGGGGTATTTTGGTCCCCCAAGGGTATTTTTGGTATTTTCACTCAAGGAATCTCTTGAGCATATTATTATCTTCATTCTGGAGCTGTGTTATTGTTATTTTGAAGATAATATGGTGATCTTATATCTTATTTTCTCAACCGATGGTATTATTGACTATAGCTGGATATGTGACGATTTCAGATGTCACATTCTATTTTTTCTCGAAGACCCTCTTATATATGTTATAAGAGAACATTTATCATCATTTTTCAGAGATGTTAAAGGTATCAAAGGTGTGGAAATGATCTCAACATATAAGAAGAAATATTGGGGAATTTCGATGTTACACACTGACATAATCTTGTCTAGTGTTATTTATTTATTTCTTCTTCAAAAATCTGAGTTGCTACACTTATATATATGTGGAAAAACGTGATTGATAAGGTGGATATGATGTGGAGTTCATTTTATGAGTTGGAGACAAGTGGACCAACCAAAAAGGAGCTAGTTGGCAAAATTGCCAACTTGGAGTTTACTAAAAATAGCCAACGGCTATATTGGTTTTCTTGGGTATTTTCAGCAGATTTTTGAAGTCAAATGAAGACCTCAAATGCCCTATTGTTGTGCTTGAAGTTGGGGATAATTTGGTGGTATTATCCTTTCTTATTTAATTAAGAAAAAGAAAGAAAAAAAAATTACTTTTGAAATGTAGCCAACGGCTACTTCAATTTTGGAGCTGAAAATTGGAGTTGTTCTTTTTGAATTGGTAAAAGCTCACATGCTTATTATCTTGCCAAAAAGTTGAGAAGATGGTAGAGTGGTTATGGCCTTATTATCTTCACATTTTCAAGATAATTCCAAGTCATTTTTCAAGGTGTTAAAATCGGCCAAGGTGACATCCAAGGTGGACCAATCATTGTGTTTTATTTTGCCAAGTGTACAAAGCCAACCAATGATGAGAAGACATTTGAAGTTGATGATGAAGATGATGACACATTGGCATTCTTATCTTCAAGGCTCAAATCACACTATAAATAGAGGCATTGGTGAAGAAGATGAAACACACTTGAAGCTCACAAGCATTCTATAGCTCTCATATTCATCTTCTTGTTCTTGTTGTTGTATTTTGTTGTAGCAAAGGTGTTCTTGATATTTTTGTTGTGCTACAAGCCTCTTGAGCTTCATTTGTAAGATTGATTAGCCATCTTTATAAGGCTACATCAATAGGTGTTAGAGGAGTTGCAACTAAGTGTTGCTTAGAAGGTGATTATCCAAGTCTTGAATAGAGTTGGTGTATAACCCAAGGATCAAGCTTGGCTCTTGTTGTAAGGTGCTCATTTCATAGTAAAATCCAAGGAAAGGTGTTCCTTGGGACTGGAGTAGGTCACATTGACCGAACCAGGATAAATCCTCGGTGTTCTTCTCTTGTTTCTTTATTTCTGTTTTCTGCCCGTTTTTGACTGCAGTTTTCACTCAAGTTCACGCAATTTGAAAAAATAGCTAAACATTTTCAAAATTCGTGATTTTTGGTGGAGTTATACTTCAGACTGTTAGCTTTCATTTTCAACAAGAATCACTTGATTTGAGCAAGGGAAAGTTAGTCTTTCAGTCTTTGCAAGATAACTGCTCCAATCTGGCTGCAATCTGACCAGTTTTGAGAAAACTTAAATTCTGTATTTTTCAAGAATTGTTTAAGGTCAGGGCCTTTTGGAAACTTCATATACACATCCTAAGGAGTGTTTTGATATAAAGATCAACCTGTTTGGTTGAGTATTCAAAGAGAAACACTATTTGCAAAATCAGCAACATTCTGTCCAATTCTGTCCAGATTGACCATCTGAATCTTTTTATTTGTTTGAAGGGTCAAACGATCTTCTTTTTGTCTGATTTTCGGACAGAGTCTTGTTAACTCATTGAAGTTCAATTCTGGAAAGTTTCATAATTTTTGGAGTTGTGTACAATTATTTGTGAATTTTTGAAAAACGGGTTCTGAATCTGATGTGGTCTCTGATTCTGTTTTCAAAGGGGATTTTAACAAAGGGTTGTAGTGTAATTTCCGCTAACCACTATTCACCCCCCCCCTCTAGTGGTGTTTATTGCAGGTGCACGGTCCAACATTTGGTATCAGAGCCAGACCAACACCACTCAAAAGAAGCAAGATTCAACACCGTACGAACAATACAAGGCCAAGAAACAACAATTCTTTATATACTGCTTGTCTCAAATCCAAGGTACATACTTTGGCTATTGTTTCTCACAAAGGTGAGTTGGAAGGTATGTCTACACAACGTCCTCCTCTTTTTGATGGCAATAATTTTGTTCATTGGAAACTAAGAATGAGGCTATTCTTAATGGCTATAGACATCGATTTATGGTCTATAGTTGAAGATGGGACGTACATTCCAACGAAAGTTATACAAGTTAGTGGAGTAACTCAAGAGGTTGAAAAATATAAAAGTGAATGGTCATCGGATGATAAAAAGAAAATGTCCATGAATGCTAAAGCTATGCAATTACTTTTAAATGGACTTACAACTTCTGAAGCAGGTTATGTGTCTAATTGCACAAGCGCACACGACATGTAGAAATCACTAGTATTAAAGCATGAAGGTACTAGTGGTGTTAAAGAATCCAAAATTAACATGCTTATGACTGAATTAGAGACTTTCAAAATGTTGCCAAACGAATCCATAACATCTATGGATTTGAGGATTACTAATATTTTCAATGCCCTTGAAGCTTTAGGGAAGTCATTTTCGAACAGTTAAAAGGTTCAAAAGGTGCTAAGAAGCCTCCCTGCTGAATGGGATCCAAAGGTGACTGCAATCGAGGAGACAAAGTCAATCACTAAGATGGATGAATTGATCGGGTCTCTTAAAGTCCACGAGGTAAAATTAAACCAACGAAAGTCCGAATCGTCTAAGTCATCCGGTAAGTCTATAGCTTTCAAAACAACCGAAACACATGCTAGTAACGATGATAGCAATAGTGATACTGAATTAGATGATGACTTGATATTGATCGCTAGAAAACTTAGAAAGTTTTTCAAACGTCCAAACAGGAATAGACAATGTAATTCTTCTTCTTCTTCTCAACCTAGGAAGAATAACACAAACAAATGGTATAATAAAGAATTAAAGTGTTATGAATGCGGTCAAAAAGGACATATTTCATACGACTGTCCCACGAAGAAAAATAATAATAACCAGAATAATAATAAACAAGCCAAGGACAAGGAGGCTCAAACGACAAAGACAAAGGAGTCTAAGGCAAGAAAAGGGAAACGAGCAATGAAGGTGAGCACATGGAGCGACTCATCCGACTCAGAATCCGAAACTGAGGAAGCTCAAGTCTGCTTCGTATCCAACGAGGTATGTTCTTCTTCTGATAGTGATTCTGATAGTGACATGACATTTGATGAAATGTATGAAGAATTCCTAAGAATGCATGCTCACTGTAAGAGGCTCTCTAAAGAAAAGAAGAAACTAGTTGAAGAATATGACAAGTTGAAGACGTCCAACTTGGAATTTTCCGATCAACTAGAATCTCTTAAACAAGAGTCTACTAATACTCTTGATTCTTTAGAGAATAAAATTGAATCATATAGGAAAGATGAACAAAAGTTACAAATGGAAAATAAAATGTTAAGATCTAAGTTAGAAAGTTGTGAAAATGAAATAGTGCAACTTAAGTCTTCTAAATTTACCTTAGAAAAAATGATAGAACAATTTAAATCTGGTGCAAATATGTTAGATATACTTATATCATCACAAAAGTATGGAAATGATAAAACTGGATTGGGATATAAAGAAGAAGATGGCAAATCAGATAAAAAGACTAAGTTTGTATCATCAACTACGAAACAACCTTATAAAGTTATAAAAACAAATTTTTCTGCTAAATCTTCTTCTACTCCTTCTTCTACTTATTCAAAGATAAAGATGCAACATACACCCATAAAAGCACACACGCATAACTATACATCTAGGCCAAACTTTGCATCTAGACAACCTAGAAACTATTCCTACATGTATACAAATGCATCTAGACCGAATAAAATGCATACAACTTATTATGAACCTAAGTATAGGCAACACTCTTATAAGTCTTATAGAAATGCCTATGAACACACTTATACTGCGCCATATAAGAAACAAATTCACATGCCTTATATACATCATAAATCTCGGCCATTCTATAACGATTATCAACCACGACGCAACATGTATAACTATGCATCTTCACTTATGAGGAATAATCATCTATATGCTTATCCTTCTTATTTTAACCATGCTAAAAATGTGCCTAAAAGGTATGTTCAAGTTTGGATACCTAAGGGTTATCTAAACAAGAATAATGCCCCTAACATTCAAGGACCCAAATAAAGGGTACCTAAAACTTTGTCTCCATTGTAGGATAAACGCAAGGAATGCAAGAAGGAGGCAAAGTCAAAGAATCTGAAAACCAAATGGTTTTTAGATAGTGGATGTTCGAGGCATATGACGGGCAACCCCAAACTATTCATGGAACTTGAACATATTGATGGTGGAAAGGTGACATTCGGTGACAACAACAAAGGAAAAGTTGTTGGAAGAGGAACAATCGGGGACCCTAACACATTTCAAATACGAAATGTGTTATTAGTAAGCAATCTATCCTATAATTTTACTTAGTATTTCTCAACTTATAGATTGTGGTTATAATGTCTCCTTTCTTCCCAATTCTTGTGATATAATAAATAAAAAGGGAGAAATAGTATTAAAAGGAAATAGAGATAGTAATATTTATACTCTTACCTTAGATAACATGTTAGATGCTAAGGTTAAGTGTCTAATATCACATGACTTAGATGTGAATTTATGGCATAGAAGATTAGGCCATATAGGAATTTCAACCATTAGGAAATTATCTAAAAAGAATTTAATTAGAGGTATGCCTAAGTTAGACTTAGATAATTTTCAGATGTGCGAAACATGTATTAAGGGAAAACACATTAAAGAAACCTTAAAACCGAAACATGAAGTGAGTACTAGTCATGTACTAGAATTGCTTCACTTAGACTTATTTGGTCCAAGTAGGACAAGAAGTCTAGGTGGACACTACTATGTGTGTGTCATAGTAGATGATTACTCACGCTACACATGGACATTGTTCTTAACACAGAAAGACGATGCTCCATTAGCAATCGAAACCCTTATCAAGCAACTTGAAAACATTTATGAAGAAAATGTCAAAAGAATTAGAAGTGATAGAGGTGGAGAATTTAAAAACAAAGATGTAATCAAATTTTGTGAATTATATGGAATTAAACATGAATTCTCACCACCTAGAACCCCACAACTCAATGGAGTTGTTGAACGTAAAAATAGAACGATTCAAGAAGTTGCTAGGACAATGCTTTGTGAAAATAAACTACCTAAATATTTATGGGCTGAAGCTGTTAGTTGTGCATGCTATATTATAAATAGGCTAACTATTAGAAAGAAATTAAATAAAACGCCTTATGAATTGCTAAACAATAGACAACCTAAAATAGATTATCTTAAAGTATTTGGATGTAAATGTTTTGTGCTAAACACTAAGGATAATCTAGGTAAATTTGAACAAAAGTCTATTGAATGCATATTTGTTGGGTATTCAACTAACTCAAGAGCATATAGGTGTTATAATCCTGCATCTAGAAAAATAATTGAATCTATACATGTAAAATTCAATGAAAATGCATGCTTCGAAGTTAGTGATAAACATCAACATAAACAAGAAACAAATGTTGAAAATATGTTTGATGATGATGTAATACTTAAGCCTGTACTTGATCATCTAGAACCAACTCCCCCTGAACAAGACATGCATGAACCCTTAGGTGATATAAATGAAGAAACTTTGCAATTGAAAGATAATGTAACTAATGATCCAGTTACATATGATAATGTTCACACTAATGAAACATTTGAACAAGATGAGGGTGAACCTAGTCGATCTAGGAATTGGTGGCACCCTAGAGAATTAATCATTAGGGATCCAAGCGTTGGGGTTAGAACACGTAGAAATATAAGTCAACTTGAAGGACATAGCTTAATCTCACAATTAGAACCTAAGAATGTAAAGGAAGCCTTAGGTGACATAACATGGATAGAAGCTATGCATGAGGAATTGAACCAATTCACAAGGAACAACGTGTGGGACTTAGTACCTAAACCCAAAAACAAGTCAATAATAGGAACGAAATGGGTGTTTAGGAATAAGATGGACGAAAAAGGAAACATTACAAGAAATAAAGCTAGACTAGTCGCACAAGGATATAATCAACAAGAAGGTATAGATTATGAAGAAACCTTTGCACCCGTTGCACGACTAGAAGCAATTAGATTGTTACTTGCAATTGCAAGTCTAAGCAATATTAAGCTCTTCCAAATGGATGTCAAGAGTGCATTCTTGAATGGATACATCCAAGAAGAGGTGTTTGTCAAACAACCCCCTGGATTCGAAGATCCAAAGAATCCTAACCATGTGTACAAGCTTAAGAAAGCTTTATATGGTTTGAAACAAGCTCCAAGAGCTTGGTATGATAGATTTGCAAACTTTCTTATTGCAAATAATTATCAAAGGGGAACTATAGACAACACATTATTCCTAAAAAGAAAAGGCAATGATTTGTTAATAGTTCAAATATATGTAGACGATATTATCTTTGGTTCAACTAACCCTACCTTAGTAAAAGACTTCGAAGAATGTATGAAGTCGGAGTTTGAAATGTCAATGGTAGGAGAGTTGAATTATTTCTTAGGACTTCAAATTAAACAAACCCCTCAAGGAATTCATGTTAGCCAACTTAAGTATGTCAATGATATGATTAAGAAGTTTGGTTTTGAAGAGTTGAAACCTACAACTACCCCCATGAGTGTTAGTACCAAACTTGATAAGGATGAAAATGGTAAACCTTTTGATGACACACTCTATAGGTCTATGATTGGATCACTGTTATACTTAACTGCATCAAGACCTGACATCATGTTTAGTGTATGTATGTGTGCTAGGTTTCAATCTTGTCCTAAGGTATCACATTACAATGCCGTGAAAAAGATCTTTAGATATCTTAAGCATACACCCCACTTAGGACTGTGGTATGATAGAAACGCTAAGTTGGAATTACACTCATATAGTGATATAGGAACCAACTTGATTTCTTGGTTTTCTAAAAAGCAAGCTAGTGTTGCTCTTTCTACCACTGAAGCCGAGTATATCGCTTTGAGTTTATGTACAACCCAAATACTTTGGCTTAAACAGCAACTTAGTGATTTTGGCATTAAAATGAAAAAGATTCCAATTTTCTGCGATAGCACCAGTGCAATCAATCTTTCACGGAATCCGGTGCTTCATTCTAAGGCCAAACACATTGAGGTGCGATACCACTTTCTTCGCGATCATGTTCAAAATGAGGACATAGTTATAAACCATATAAGAACTGATCACCAAATCGCTGATATCTTTACCAAACCCCTTAATCAAGCCACGTTTGAAGACTTGCGTGCCAAGTTAGGTATGATGACTTACGATACCATTGTATAGTTCTATCTTTTGCATGATTTGCAAAATAAAGGGGGAGATAGAATAAGCACATGATTTCAGATTTTAGTTGGTAAGTCATCATTTGGTATGAAATGATAAGTTTCAATTGGTTATGAGTTCAGTATAGGTTAAGGGGGAGAGTATGAGTTGAGGGGGAGCAACATACTATTTAAAAGTTGAAAACATTTGGTTAAATTTTTAATTATAATTTGTGACACTAAAATCATGTTAGGTTATTTTGAAAATCATCCAAAAGGTGGAGAATGTTGAGAAATATGTTTGGATAATTTTCAAAGTCATGATTTTAAGTGGTTAATACTTAAAAATGTCATACATGGTGTTATATGTGATTAAAAGTTGAAAAAGTTGACATCGGTCTCTCAGGTTGTTGCATATCGATCGATGTCTAGGGTTTTTAGAAATATTTTTCTAAAATGTGATAAAATGGTTGTTTTCATTTGTACATGATTTATACATGTTCATTATGTGCTTATTATGTGTTTTTGGTGATTATTATTGTCTTGTGACTAACGTGCCTTGGAAGTTTTTACAACTTACCAAAAAGGGCAAAATTGGTATTTTAAGTTTTGTAGGACCATCATATGGTGAAAAATATTTCAAGGGTGTATTATTATCTTGGTTATCATGACAAATGTGGAATTGTGATTATTTTCGACCATCGGGAGCATTTCTGAAGTTTTCTCAGGGTATTTTGGTCATTTCACCCCCAAGGGTATTTTTGGTATTTTCACTCAAGGAATCTCTTGAGCATATTATTATCTTCATTCTGGAGCTGTGTTATTGTTATTTTGAAGATAATATGGTGATCTTATATCTTATTTTCTCAACCGATGGTATTATTGACTATAGCTGGATATGTGACGATTTGAGATGTCACATTCTATTTTTTCTCAAAGACCCTCTTATATATGTTATAAGAGAACATTTATCATCATTTTTCAGAGATGTTAAAGGTATCAAAGGTGTGGAAATGATCTCAACATATAAGAAGAAATATTGGGGAATTTCGGTGTTACACACTGACATAATCTTGTCTAGTGTTATTTATTTATTTCTTCTTCAAAAATCTGAGTTGCTACACTTATATATATGTGGAAAAACGTGATTGATAAGGTGGATATAATGTGGAGTTCATTTTATGAGTTGGAGACAAGTGGACCAACCAAAAAGGAGCTAGTTGGCAAAATTGCCAACTTGGAGTTTACTAAAAATAGCCAACGGCTATATTGGTTTTCTTGGGTATTTTCAGCAGATTTTTGAAGTCAAATGAAGACCTCAAATGCCCTATTGTTGTGCTTGAAGTTGGGGATAATTTGGTGGTATTATCCTTTCTTATTTAATTAAGAAAAAGAAAGAAAAAATTACTTTTGAAATGTAGCCAACGGCTACTTTAATTTTGGAGCTGAAAATTGGAGTTGTTCTTTTTGAATTGGTAAAAGCTCACATGCTTATTATCTTGCCAAAAAGTTGAGAAGATGGTGGAGTGGTTATGGCCTTATTATCTTCACATTTTCAAGATAATTCCAAGTCATTTTTCAAGGTGTTAAAATCGGCCAAGGTGACATCCAAGGTGGACCAATCATTGTGTTTTATTTTGCCAAGTGTACAAAGCCAACCAATGATGAGAAGACATTTGAAGTTGATGATGAAGATGATGACACATTGGCATTCTTATCTTCAAGGCTCAACTCACACTATAAATAGAGGCATTGGTGAAGAAGATGAAACACACTTGAAGCTCACAAGCATTCTATAGCTCTCATATTCATCTTCTTGTTCTTGTTGTTGTATTTTGTTGTAGCAAAGGTGTTCTTGATATTTTTGTTGTGCTACAAGCCTCTTGAGCTTCATTTGTAAGATTGATTAGCCATCTTTATAAGGCTACATCAATAGGTGCTAGAGGAGTTGCAACTAAGTGTTGCTTAGAAGGTGATTATCCAAGTCTTGAATAGAGTTGGTGTATAACCCAAGGATCAAGCTTGGCTCTTGTTGTAAGGTGCTCATTTCATAGTAAAATCCAAGGAAAGGTGTTCCTTGGGACTGGAGTAGGTCACATTGACCGAACCAGGATAAATCCTCGGTGTTCTTCTCTTGTTTCTTTATTTCTGTTTTCTGCCCGTTTTTGACTACAGTTTTGACTCAACTTCACTCAATTTGAAAAAATAGCTAAACATTTTCAAAATTCGTGATTTTTGGTGGAGTTATACTTCAGACTGTTAGCTTTCATTTGCAACAAGAATCACTTGATTTGAGCAAGGGAAAGTTAATCTTTCAGTCTTTGCAAGATAACTGCTCCAATCTGGCTGCAATCTAACCAGTTTTGAGAAAACTTAAATTCTGTATTTTTCAAGAATTGTTTAAGGTCAGGGCCTTTTGGAAACTTCATCTACACATCCTAAGGAGTGTTTTGATATAAAGATCAACCTGTTTGGTTGAGTATTCAAAGAGAAACACTATTTGCAAAATCAGCAACATTCTGTCCAATTCTGTCCAGATTGACCATCTGAATCTTTTTATTTGTTTGAAGGGTCAAACGATCTTCTTTTTGTCTGATTTTCGGACAGAGTCTTGTTAACTCATTGAAGTTCAATTCTGAAAAGTTTCATAATTTTTGGAGTTGTGTACAATTATTTGTGAATTTTTGAAAAACGGGTTCTGAATCTGAGGTGGTCTCAGATTATGTTTTCAAAGGGGATTTTAACAAAGGGTTGTAGTGTAATTTCCGCTAACCACTATTCACCTCCCCCCTCTAGTGGTGTTTATTGTAGGTGCACGGTCCAACAAGATTAAGTTGAAAAACATGTGCCAAAAGGAATTAAAAACACTACCAAATAATCACCATTCAATCCCTTCGATTTCGGGATGCAAATTAAGGACAAAGGAATAGTAAATCCGGCCACTATTCACATATGCTGAAAATTTTCAGTATGTGTTGCATTTCTGAAATCTTTCCTTGTGTGTTGCCCTCTTCAAAGTAACCCATCATGTGTGTCTTATTTTTCACCAATTAAAGGGCCAAATAAGCACCATCTAGGCTCCAACAAAGCTGAAAATGGTGTGTTAAATTCCTGCACATGTGATGAATTTTCTTTTTGTAAACTTTGTCAAATAATGCACATTAGTTACACATATATGGTAAATTCCAATCAGCACTAATTTGAATATTCTAGAATAATTTAATATGTATTGAATATGTAAAAATTTTCTAGATACATGTTACATGTCATGTCAAAAACGTTCCATGTGTTATGTTCGTAGAAAACCGAATTTTCAACTTTTGTCGATTACGCGATTTTTCTCTGATTAAATTCAAACTTTTTGTACATGTTATATATATTATATCACACATAATATACATCAAATAACTTGAATATTCAGCTCTAATGGCTGATTAAAAGTGGTGCCCCATGTGACAAAAATATTGATTTTGAAATCTCCACAATTTGGCCTTAATTGTGTGTGATTTGTGTGTGCCAACATGGAATAATTTTATGGCTGAATATAACATGTAAGACAAGAAATTTCTGGCCATTGTTTAAGTGTAGGGGCTGGCCATCTATATATATCAAGTACGTGACACGTCAGTGAAGTTTCGGTAGTCACCCGATACGACAATTTTTGGTTTAAAACCTTGTAACGTGTCGTAATAATTTTGTCATCACCATGACTTATATCATATGATATAAGACCTGAATATATTCTTAAATATAAGGTAATTATGGTGGTTTTGTGATGTTGACGTACGTTCGTAAAATATATAACGTGTCGATGATATGTTAAAATATATGTGTATAGTGCCTTTTAAAAAAATATGAATATATATATATATATGTATATATATATATATATATTAAAAACGTGTGATTAAGGGAGGAAGGAGACTTTCCATTTCTATGTTTGTTGCCTTTGTGCCTTCTTCAAATATTTCTCCATTTAATGAACTACTTAGTTCATTTAACTAAGTAGTTCACTTAATGAACTAGTTTAGTTCATTAATGGTGGCACCTGAAAATAGTTCAAACACAACAAATGTTTGCCATTTGATGTAAGCTTTAAAGCTTCATGGCTTGCTAGTACGACAACATTATATATAAAGTATATAAGGCAGGTTTATCGTGAAAACGTGTCAAGTTATAAAATGTGTCATTCATTTCTTTAGCACACGTTATTTAAATCATGCATTTTATGAATCACTCAAACCCTTTTTCTCAACAATGACATGGTGAAAATGTTTCAAGGACACATTCATATTATATTTGTCATCACAAAGGTGTCATTATACCTATTTCTGACCATCCGCGTCATTTCTAGGGTTTTCTCTCACCATGGACATTTTGGTCATCTTACCCCTTATGGCAGTTTTGATATTTTCACTCAAGAAATCTCTTGAGTATATTATTATCTTTATTATGGAGTTGATTGATAATTATATTGAAGATTATTTGGTGATCTTCTATTATTTCTCTATTTGATGATATTATCGACAGTAGCGAGATATGTGAGAATTGTGATGTCACATTCTATTTTTTTCTTGAAGACTCTCTCCTATATGTTATTGGAGGATATCAATCATCAGTTTTCAAAGAATTTAAAGATGTTAAAGATGTGAAGATGATCACAACATACAAGTAGAAATAGTGGGAATTTTGGTGTTAGATATTAACGTAATCTTGTCAACTATTATTTGTTGATTTCTCCTTCAAAAATCTGAGTTGATATACATATATACAGCCTCAAAAACGTGTATATATAGTTGGAAATGATGATGTATTCATTTCATGACTTTGTGACAAGTGGACCAACTAAAAAAAGCTAGTTGGCAAAAAATTGTCAACTAAGAAAAATCAAAATGTAGCCAACAGATACTAAGAGGTTGGAGCTGATTTTTTTTTTGTTTGAAATGTTCAACCATCACATGACTATTATCTTGCCAAAGGATTTGAGGGTTTCTTGGTGGTATTATCTCTTATTATTATCTTCATTTTGCAAAGAAAATCCACATCACTTTTGAAGCAAAAAATCGGCCAACATAATTGTTCCAAGGTGGACCAATCATTCTTCTTTATGTTGCCAAGTGTACAAGGTGATTATGTGGCCAACCAATGATCTGAAGACAACTAAGACTTGATGATGAAGATGGTGACACATTGGAGTTCTTATCTTCAAGAGCCATTTCACACTATAAATAGGAGGCAAAGGTGAATAAGAAGAACACACACTTGAAAAAAAAAGTTGAATTGTCTTGTTATCTTCTTCTCCTCATTCTTGTTTCATTCTTTGTAGCTAATGTGTTCTTGTGATATTCGTTGTAGAGCTACAAGCCTCTTGTGCCTCATTTGTAAGATTGATTAGTCAAATCTATAAGGCTACATCAATAGGTGATAGAGGTGTTGCAACCAAGAGTTGCATAGAGTTGTTCATCCAAGTCTTGAATAGGGTTGGTGTTTAAACCAAGGATCAAACTTGGTTCTTGTTGTAATTTGGTTCATACTATAGTGAAATCCAAGGAAAGGTGTTCCTTGGGACTGGGGTAGGTCACATTGACCGAACCAGGATAAATCCTTGGTGTTCTTGCCTTCGTTACATTTTTCTATTTTCTGTCCTTTTTCACTGCAGATTTCATACAATTTCTCGCATTTTGTAAAAATAGCTAAACAATTTCAAAATTCGTGATTTTTGGTGGCCTTATACTTAAGACTATTAACTTTCATTGGCAACATTAATAACATGATTTGAGCAAGGTAAAGTTAGTCTTTCAGTCGTTGCAAGATAACTGCTCCAATCTGGCTGCAATCTGACCAGTTTAGTGAAAACTTGAATTCTGTTTTAACCAAGAATTGTTTGAGGTCGGGGCCTTTTTGAAAAATAAACTAGACATCCTAAGGAGTGTTTTGACATAAAGACCAACCTTTTTGGTTAATTATTCAAGGGAAAACATGTTTTCCAATTTCAGTGACATTCTGTCTAGATTGACCATCTGAATCTTTTTATTTTTTTGGAGGGCCAACGACCTTATTTTTATCTGATTTGTGGATAAAGTCTTGTCAATACATTGAAGTTAAGTTCTGAAAATTTTCATAATTTTTGGAGTTGTGTACAAGGATTTTTGAATTTTTCAAAAACGAGTTCTGAATCTGAGGTGGTCTCAGATTATATTTCCAAAGGGGATTTTAATCAAGCGTAGTAGTGTAATTTCTGCTAACCACTATTCAGCCCCCTTTAGTGGTGTTTATTGCAGTTTCACGGTCCAAAACTTATATCATAATGGCAAACATCTGTTGTCTTTATACAATTTTCAGGTGCCATGATAAATGAACTAAATTAGTTCATTTATTGAAGTGCTTAAGGAGATGAACTTACTAGTTCATTAAATGAAGAGCTTAAGGAGACATATTTGGAGATAACTACTTGGCAACAAACTTGGAATGGAAAGTCTACTTTCCATACTACCCACACACGGCACACACACACACACACATACACACACACACACACACACACACACACACATATATATATATATATATATATATATATATATATATATTATACATATTTTCTAACGACGAACTATATACTTTTATCCCAACGTTTTACCGACACGTCATACACATCATAAACGTATGCCGACATCACACCACCATATACACATCATATTTGTAAGTATATACAGGTCTCATGTCATACATTAGAAGTCATATTGTTACCAAAATTATGTCAACATGTCACGAGGCCATAGACCGAAAATTATCACATCAGGTGACTATCAAACCATCACCGACATGTCACATACTTACCATATAAAGATGGCCAGCCTATATATACTCAAAATACTCAGAAATTTTTTGCACCCAATGTCAAAATCAGCCTCATAGTCATACCATGTTTACACACATCAATCACCCACATTTTGTCTTGAATTGTGGAAAGTTCAAACTCAAACTTTTTGTCACATGGACAATTTTTCATTAGCCATTGGAGCTGAAAATACATGTTATTTTATGTACATGATGTGTGACATAACATATGTTACATGTCTAAGAAGTTTGAGATTAATCGGAGAAAAATAGCGTAATCGACGAAAGTCAAAAATTCGGTTTTCTACACTTATGCATACATGGAACGTTTTTGTCTTGATGTCATATGTATCTAGACACTTTTTACACATCCAAGACATATTAGAGTATTCCAGAAAAATCAATTGAGGGTTGATTGCAATTTACAATGTGTGTGAAAATTATGCTTCATTTTTTGACAAAGTTTACCAAAAGAGAACTCAGCACATGGTGCAGGTGGTATATATGCCTCTTACACCTCATTTGGTGCCTAGGTGGAGATTTTTTGGCAATTTAATTGGTGGAGGATAAGCCACACGTGATTGGTGACATTGAAGAAGGCTAGACACACATGGAAACATTTCAAAATCAAACAAGTGCAGAAATTTCAGCACATGTTCATTGCTGGCCGATTTTTTGCCCTAATCTTGCACCAATTTTATTCCAAAATTGTGGGACAACCACATCTTGATTGATTGGTAATTAACATACTTGATTTTTAGCATGTGTTTCAGATTTTTGGTTGATTTTCCAGCTCATTTTATTGAGTGCCAAGGTGGATAAACAATGACCAATCATGAAGTGACAACTAGGCAAAGACAAGTCGTTCGTCCAATCATATTTCGCCAAGTAAGCAAGGGCGTGTCACCATATTATACAAAAAACTCTTCCAAGGGTATTCAAGACGCTTTCCAAGGAAGAATACATTAGGGGCGGCCACACCATCTATAAAAGGAGGCAAGATGATTCAAGCAAAGCCAAGCAAAAGTTGATATTCTATCAAGATCAAGCAAGAATATTCTCTTCTTCTCTTGTTCTTTTCTCTTGCTCTTAGCCTTAAGCCTATCATACTTATCTTCCATATTCTGTATAGACTTTGATTATACCACCCACATACATCCCATTCATGTACAAGGTTGATCAAGGTGTGATACCACTTTCATTTGTTCGGTGGTGGTGTTCATGTTGTTGTTTTTGTTTGTTTGATTGTAAAAGGGTGGAGTTGGTGCTTAATTCCAGTCACCCTTGTGTCAAGGTGTTATTTTTGATCAATGAACATCGAAGAAGGTGTCCTTTAGACTGGAGTAGGTTAATTTAACCAAACCAGTATAAAAATCTTGGTGTTATTTACTTTTAGCACTTTCACTTTCAGTTTTTAGTTTTCTGTATCGTTTTCATACTCACGCAAAAAATAGCAAAAGTTTTCCAAAAATCACAAAATTTTGCATAAACATAGCCAAACGTCTTATCTTTCATTTGGGACAAGTTTCATCCAATTTGGAAAAGTATAAGTCAGTCAAATATTCATAATTCTGAGACTAGTGCAATCTGATTGTCAGATTTGCAAAGGTTAAGAACATCGACGTGGATGACATACTTACCAAGAGAATTTTTAAAAACTGTTTAACCCTTTAAATTATACGTCCTAAGGGTCATACTATAAAACTTTGAAATCATTTAGATTTGTCAATCAATAGGAATAAATTTTTCATTTTGAGGAACAGTTTCTGGCAAATTGACACAATTTGAGTAAAAATGATTTTTCAAGGGGTTACACTTTGAATTTTAATCTGAAACTTTTATGACACATTCATAACATCAAAGATTATATTGTGACCAAATTTAACAATTTTTGGAGGTCTATAAACTGGTCAACTATTCAATCGAAACCGGGTCTGCAAACCGAATCTGTTTTCAGAATGAGTAATTGGTAACAAAATGTTTTAAAAATCAAATTTTCCACACTCACTATTCAACCCCCCTTCTAGTGGTGCTATACATGTCCTACAATAAATGTAATCATATGCCTCTGACACCAACAACCCAGTACCGATGTCATGCTGGCGAATATAACATAATCATAATCATGAACATAACATAACATAACATATCGTGTGTCGATGGAATCAATCGTCTCGCGTTTATTATTCGCATGCATATCACTTTTAAAACATGTAATGCGATAAAAATTACTTTTTGAACTTTTATTTCATGCAATATGAAACTCGGTCAAATGAGCGTATTCTGGTCATACTACAACATATCATCAATATCACTTACTTATTTACCTTCTACATATCATCTTCCACAAATCAAACTTACTTAACATCTAATCTACGCATGTATTTCATAATTCATAACTTATGTGCTTATGACATATAATTCCAAATTACTTTAACATATCCTCTAGGAAATTCATAATTTATATCATATTTTACATCTTATCATCTATTACACATATGAATATACATAACATGAAATAATATCATTTATGTCATAAGTTCTTGGTGGCCGTATATATGTATTTATGTATATACATATGTATACTTTCATGAAATATACATATGGGTGTTCATTTTACCTAATAGTTATGTTCCTCATAAAAGGGCCTTTATGGCCGTTTATTACATATCTTTATACTTGGAAATATATTTTCATACTAATGACATATAGTACATAATTTAGTCATATTTCATATCTTAGGGTACATAATACATCTAAATATACCTAACACGTGATAAAACACTTTATCTCCAAAAATATAATCCGTATAACCGTATATGTATAATTGTATAATACAATATATATACTTGACCATACTTCATACATGTGTACATAAAATATACAAAGTCATTCTTTTTCATATCTTAACATATCCATTATACATATGTACATATGCATAAAATGTAATAAAGTCAATCTGCCACAGCGGAGTCTCTACGACCTTCAGTGGCTCATTTCTGTGTTGAAATTGATTTCTCACAAGAGCTTCCATCTAGAGTATTTATTCATGCGTTAAACAGGGTGCTTCATCAGCAGGTGATATATAAGGGCTTGCCATCATAATGTACGAAGTGCTACAGATTGGGTCGTAAGTCCTCAACATTTGATAACCGTCGTGTAGGGAATTTTATAGATTCGCAGAAAGACAAGGACTTCCCAGAAACACAGAAAGAAAAGGAAGTCTCTTCTGGTCCTTCTAAGATATCTCTGGAGCAGAGATGGAGACCTAAGAAACTGCAATCTTCGGTTAGACAGCAGGGTCCTGCAGACGTCCCATTGTTGCCTTCTCCCGATTTGACTACAACTCATATGGTCTCACATGTTCAGGATATCTCCCGTCTGCAAGGAGTAGATGACAAATTTATTACGAATATCAAGCATAATCCACAGCCAGTTTCAATATCTGATAGTGAGGTTGAGCCAGATCAACTTGGTCAGCCAGCAGTACATGTCGAAGCAGATTCCGCAGAGGCTGTTGTCTCAGAACTGCTCAATGATATTCTCCATGTAGTTATGTCTTCTGACCACAGCCCCATTGTTGGTGATCAGGAAACAACCCCCCCAGACAGGAATTCAGATGCACCGTTCCAGGCACCACCGCGTCTTCTTCGCCAACATCAGCGAAATATGGATCCAACTTCCCCACCATACACAAGATCAAGGGCAGCACTCTCTAATTCTTTTGATTGTTTATCGTCTCAATGAAGATTATGATTTGGAATGTTGACGTTATTCATACTTCAATTCAGCGTCTGTTATCGCTGCTGCATCGTTATAATTTGCACATCTTAGTTGTTACTAAGCCTAAATCAAGGCCATCTTCGTTGGTATTTTATCGCCTTATATTTGGTTTCTCACAAGCAGTGTCGGTTTGTCAGGATAAAATATGGATTTTCTGGCGTGATGCCTTCCTGCATTTGGATGGGGACCGCTTGGGAGTTCAAAACCATTCCATGCACTTTCAATGGATTCCCACCGGAGATAATTTTTGTTGCACTTTCGTTTATGGTTTGCATTCCATTGCTGCACGTCGGCCTCTCTGGGAGGATATTGTAGCCATACATGATACACTAGATGTCCTGTGGCTGCTAGGAGGAGATTTTAATACATTTTTAACGCTCGACGAGCATAAAGGGCAATCCTCCCCTTCTCTTATAACATTGCAGGATTTTAATGATTGTATTTCCACTTGTTCGCTCCAGTCTATTAACTATAAGGGGTCGACATTTACCTGGAGTTATGGGCGAGGACTGGGCCGTGTTTGGCGTAGGTTGGATAGATATCTCTGTTCTTCTAGCTTCTTCGATTTGTTTGCAGCAGTATCCTATCAACATCTTAATCAAACAACGTCGGATCATTGTCCCATATATCTTGAGTGTTCAACTGAAAGTTCTGTAAATTCGGCAGCCTTTCGATACTTGGATGCATGGGCCTCACATTCAGATTTTGATCATTTTGTCTCTCATCACTGGCAGTCTTATGCCACGATTGGCGGTATGCAAGGATTCTACTCAAAGCTACGACAGCTTAAACAGAATTTGAGGCAATGCAATAAGGATGTGTTTGGTAATATCTTTGACGCCATTGCGCAGGCAAAATCAGAGGCCCTTCGGTGTGAAAAAGAATATGTCATTCGTCCGTCTGCTGAGTCTCGTGAATCATATTATCGCAGTATGGCATCTTTGCAGCAATTGCAAAATTGAGCTGCATTGTTCTAGAAGCAAAAACCGAATGTTAAGTTAATGAAAGAGGGTGATGCTAACACCCGCTATTATCACCAAATAGTCAAGGATAGGCGACATCGTCAGACAATTCGTAGAATTTTTGATTTGCATGGGGTGGAATATTAGAGTATTCCGGACTTTGAGCAGGAAGCAATACGTTACTATTAAATGTTATTCACTGCTGGAACGCCTTCGCATCCGGCTTCTTTGCTCCAATATATTCCCACTATCTTAACGTCAGAAGATAATGTAGCACTTCTTGCCTTGCCCGATCTACCGGAAGTGCAGCGTGTTGTTTGAGATCTTAGTCCCACCAGTGCAGCCGGACCGGATGGTTTTTTAGGATCCTTTTATCGCAGATTCTGGCCTATAATTCAGTTTGATGTTCATAAAGCTGTTCAGGAGTTCTTTCTTGGAGTTGTGTCTCCCAATCAACTCGCTGCATCTCTTATTACCCTTATTCCAAAGGTACCAAATCCACAATCCTTTAATGACTTCCGCCCTATCTATTTGACAAACTTTATGGCTAAAGTTATCACATGTCTGTTGGCAACACGTTTATTGGTTTTCCTACCGCGACTCATATCTCCGGAGTTGGCAGGATTTTTAAAAGGACGTGGCATAACCGAACACATTTTGTTGGCTCAAGAAATGGTGCACATGCTAGATAAGCATGTTCGTGGAGGCCATGTTATAGTTAAATTAGGCATGGCAAAAGCATTTGAAAGTGTGGATTGGACATATCTTCGTCAGCTTTTAATCAAATTTGGGTTTGATGCTAGACTTGTGAGGATCCTTTTGAATAATTTAGCTGCTACACGTTGCTCAATCCTCATAAATGGTAAGCCGGTGGGATTCTTTCCGGTCACACGGGGGGTGAAGCAAGGTGATTCATTATCACCATTTTTATTTATTTTGGCACCAGAGGGCTTTTCTCGTGGCATTAATGCCTTGATGCGTTCGAGGGAGATATGCGGTTTTTAGGCAGGTCGGGTGACACAGGTGACTCATTTGGGATTTACTGATGATTTAGTTATATTTCTGAATGGCTCTATATCCAACATACAAAAGTTTCGTCAATTTTTGGATGACTATCAGTCTGCTTCAGGACAATTGGTTAACTATCACAAGAGTCAAATAGTGGTTGGAATGTCAGTGGCTGGACCAAGAGTTGCACGAGAGCCTGGTATGCATTTGGCAGTATTGCCAATTAAATATCTTGGCTCTTATTTACATAAAGGTGTTAATAGAGCTACCTATTGTACTGCTTTATTATCGCATTTTGACATGCATCTTACTGCTTGGTCATCGAAACTTTTATCTATGGCGGGTCGGATGGTTCTAGTCAAGCATGTCCTTGCAACTATGCCAATTCATATTATAGCAAGTTTGAGATTGCCCAAAAGTGTAATTACAGCATTGAATAAGAAAATGTCTACATTTTTTGGAATGGTCGACATCATTGGACATCATGGGAGAATGTTTGTCAACCTATAGAGCATGGAGGTTTGGGTATACAGAATTTAGACATGATTGAAAGAGTATATGATGGTCTTTTATGGTGGAAATATCATACCTCTGATTCATTATGGGCCTTTTTCTGCCGTGCAAAATATGGCCAACGGAATGGGGTTTATGACCATATCTATGATTCCGCCGTCTGGAAACGAATTTGTGATAGTCATTATTACATGCAGTCTAACGTTCAGTATACTCCAGATGACATTAATTGGGTAGCAGAATCTATTGGCTAATATACCATCAAATAAGCGTATTTATTGTTTCATGCCCAATCTCCCTTGTTTGCTTGCGCTAAATATATTTGGTGGTCTACATCTCCCTCGGGAGTTAGAGTGTTCTTGTGGAGGTTATGGTGTAATTCTCTCCCTCTTACAAATAATCTTCGCGCATGGCAGGCAATTTATCCTTCCCAATGTGTATTTTGTTTACAGCAGTCGGATACTAGGGATCATACATTCTTACAATGCCCAAAAGTCAAGTCTTTGTGGTGTGAAATTGCAGTACTGTTTTCGGGTCACATGCCTCGTCAGTCCACCATTCAAGCTTATTTAATTTGCTGGTGGCGTCAATCTTCGGCAGCTACCATGCTGGGTAATTTGCGGGCAGTAGCACCAGCTTTGGTGGTTTGGGTTATTTGGAAAGAGTATGCCTCCATCCGATTTGGAGACAACAATTATGCCTACAGACACTTATTTGAAAGGGTTCGTGATCATATATATACTTGGTGTGCTTCGATGCAAGGTCGCAAATTTGTACAGCCTCTTCCTCAATTAGTTGCTCGTGCTTTTTCACCTCAGTTACATGTTCGCCGCCACAGGTTGGTCAAGCGGACATTGCCACCTTCAGGTAGGATGAAATTGAATGTGGATGCTACAGTTGGGCGCAGAAAGGCTGCTGCTGGGGCCGTGCTACGCAATGAATTGGGGAACTTTGTCTCAGCTATTTGCTTTGCCTTGCCATGTGTCTCTCCCGTTAGAGCTGAGTTAATGGCCTTGTTATACTCTCTACTCTACTATTCCATGGCCTATGATGGCCTGTTTGTTGAAATAGATTGTCGTCTGCTAATTAAATTAGTCGCTAATCCTTCGCAAAATAGGGGTTCTTGTTTAGCGGATATCCGTCGGGCAACAATGATACTGTGTCTCAATGCTTCTACTCTTGGCTATAGCTCACGTGAGGCAAACACCGTTGCGCATGCATTAGCATGTTATGGACTGCATACTACAGGAGTCAAAATATATTCATCATAAGCTTCATTGCCTTGCGATGTGCAAGGCTCTTTGACATTGGATACATCTCTTCCCAATTTCCGACTATGAGTTTCCTGATGGGTTGGCGTCCAACTTTGGGGGCTGCCTATGTCATCTATTAGCATAGGCAGCCTTGATATGTCTCCTTTGCCTTTTACATTATGTGCGTGATCATTATTTTTGCCTTCCATTCTCCCGTGTCTATGGGTAACATTTTCTCTTTTTTTTGAGTATTATGAGGCACGGGCACAAAACATATTGGTGGCTCATTGGCTTACACAGTTTCGACGCTATGGCATTTTAAACTGGAGGTTGGCCGTGGTCGTTTGGCTGCGGGCAACTTGGGTATGGCTTCTTTACTATCGTCATGCTTGCTTTATGGACAATTTGCACTGTTGTGCTAAGCGGTATATTGTGGCTTTTGCTCGAGGTATTGGCTGGGAACTGCGGTGGAGCATGGCAATAAGTTTCTTGCAGTGGACTCAAATGGTTGAAGATACTCCCATGTGTACCTATATTCCGGAGGGCCAGAAGGGATCTCTTCGTCTGGCAGCGTCTCATTTTTTGTATCACTACTTCCATTCAATTTTGTATCTATTATTACATCAACCATCTAGTTATATAAATATGTACGCTTTTTTCTTCGTCAAGGTTTTTTACTTGACAAGGTTTTAATACGGCATATCATATATGACTGGAGGTTGCGCATAATTACTTCACTTCATTCGCTTTTCTCTTATGATGAAAATTGACGTTGATGTAATATGGTTTTTCCTCCACCATAAGTGAGGATTTCAAATAAAATGGTTTTACATAAAAAAATGTAATAAAGTCAATTTATCACAAAGAGCCTAATGACCGAACATGCATCAATTTATATATATACACCTTTTCATGACATGTTTCATGAAATACATAATTTAGTCCTTTTTATATCTTGACATATACATTATACATATATGTGTACATAAAGTATAGTAAATCCATCTTTAACCTTAAATGTCATAGCCAAAATATATAACTGTGTATACTTATATATATGTGCAATTTATGACTTATTATATGCTATACATAACTTACTCATTTTCATAACTTAACATATATATTTTACATATATGTGTATATAAATTATATTAAAGTAATTTTTTACATAAAAAGGCTTCATGGCTGTGCCACATACGTAGCACCCCGCCCAGGACTAGGGTCTTGGCACGATGCACCCACCGTACTCTGCTACGAGAAGTACAAGGCATCGATAACATTCATATGCACGTAGCATAACATGTATCGAAATCGCAGAAGCAATATAAAATATACAAAACATAATCGACATGCACAAAATAGAATAACTAAATTCGAGTACATCTGAAGTGTCGCCAGTACAATATCAAAATACAAATTTGAAATAACATAAGGAACTACATATTTTGGTCCATACATCACTCACTGATGATCTATCCCTGGCTCATCCTTCACTGTGTCTGAACTGATTCCTGGCCCTGCAATGTGGTAAATGATGGGGTGAGCAATAACAAATCACTCATCAAGTATTTCCGCCTAGGTTTGTCATATGGATTATGCATGGTGAATAGTAAATGCAACATGAATAGTGACATAACATACAATGTACTAAAAGATAAAGTTGTAGGACCTCTATAGCACCACTAGAAGGGGGGTTGAATAATGAATAAGGGAAAATTGGTTTTTAAAATTTTTATTACCCAATAACTCACTTCTGAAAACAGATTCTATTTTCAGACCCTGTTTTAGATTAAGTAGATGAACAAGTTGTAGACCTCCAAAAATTGTGAACTTTGGAGAAAATATGCTGTCAGATGTTATGAATGTCTCAAAAAAATTTCAAATTAAAATTATAAGCGTAACCCTTTGAAAAAACATTTTTACTCAGATTGCGTCAATCTTTCAAAAACTATTCCTAAATGTGCAAAGTTTTTTCCTATTAATTGGCAACTCTAAATGATCTGAAAATTTAATGTTGTGACCTTTAGGATGTGTAATTTAAAGGGTTGAAACAGTTTTTCAAAAATTCTTTCGCAAGTATGTCAACCACGTTGGTGTTCTCAACCTTTGCAGATCTGAAAATCACATTGCACTAGCCTCAGAACTATGAACGTTTGAATGACTTATACTTATCCAAATTCAATGAAACATATTTCAAATGAAAGATCAGACATTTGGCTATGTTTCTGCAAATTTTGGTGATATTTGAAAATTGTTTTCTATTTTTATTGTACCAATGAAAACGATGCATAAAACAAGAACTGAAATAAAAGTGCTGAAAAGTAATAACACCGAGATTTTTATACTGGTTCGGTTAAACCAAGCTACTCTAGTCTTCAAGGATACCTTCCTCGGTATTCACTAATCAGAAATAACACCTTGACATAAGGGTGACTGGAGTTAAACACCAACTCCACCCTTTTACAATCAAACAAACAAAAACAACAACACGAACACCACCACCGAACAAATGAAGGTTTGGTCACACATTGATCAACCTTATACAAGAAGTGAACGCATGTGAGTGGTAAAAACAAATCCTATATAGTATATGGAAGATAAGAATGATAGGCTTTTGGCTAAGAGCAAGAGAAAAGAATAAGAGAAGCAGAGAATAGTCTTTTTTTGATCTTGATAGAATATGAACTTTGGCTTGGCTTTGTCTTGAACACTTTGCCTCTATTTATAGGTGTGAATGGCACGCCTAGGTTGCTGAAAACTCCCTTCAAATTTTTTGAATGCCTTGGAAGATTGTCTTGTATAATATGGTGACACACCCTTGCTTACTTGGCGAAATATGATTGGACGAACGACTTGTCTTCGCCTAGTTGTCTCTTCATGATTGGCCACCGGTTATCCACCTTGGCACTCCATAAAACGAGCTGGAAATTCAACCAAAAATCTTAAACACATGCTCAAATACACACAAGTTAAGTTTCAATCAATCAAGATGTGATTGCCTCATAATTTTGGAAGAAAATCGGAGCAAAATGAGGTACAAAAATCGGCCGAGCCTGTTCACCAAACTAAAGAAGCTCACAAAAGGCAGATCCGTGACCTTTGGAGACAACAACGAAGGCAAGATCATCGGAAAAGGTACGATTGGAAATCCAAGCACTCTCCAAATCTCCAACGTATTTTTGGTAAGCAACTTATCCTACAATCTTCTTAGCATCTCTCAATTTGTTGACAACGGTTTTAATGTGTGTTTTACTCACCCTTATTGCAATATAATAAATAAAAATGGAGAAATCATTTTAAAAGGAAAACGAGAAGGTAATATTTTTACGCTTTCTATGGATGATGTGGTAGATGCTAAAGTTAAGTGCTTTATGTCAAATGAACCCAATGTGAATTTATGGCATAGACGTTTAGGACATATTGGCATTTCCACACTAGAAAAACTTCAACGAAAGAACCTAGTACGAGGATTGCCTACGCTTGATTTAGACAACTTTCAGTTGTGTGAATATTGCATAAAAGGCAAACAAACACGTGAGTCACTTAAGCCTAAAAATGAAATAAGCACGACTAGAGTCTTAGAACTATTGCATATTGATCTGTTTGATCCTAGTCCCACTACAAGCCTTGGTGGGCGCCACTATGCATGCGTGATTGTTGATGATTTTTCTCGTTATACTTGGACTTTATTTCTTGCACATAAGGATGATAGCGCCATTGAGATTGCAAAATTAATTAGACAACTTGAAAATCAATACGGTGTATGTGTGAAAAAGATAAGAAGTGATAGAGGCGGTGAGTTTTAAAACAAAGAGATGATTTCATTTTGCGAAGAAAAAGGAATCAAGCATGAGTTTCGCCATCTATAACTCCACAATTAAATGGAGTAGTAGAAAAAAAGAATCGTACATTACAAGAAACCGCTAGGACTATGTTATGCGAAAATAAATTGCCTAGATTTCTGTGGGCGGAACCCGTAAATTGTGCATGCTATATTGTAAATCGCCTATCTATAAGAAAGAAAATAAACAAGACGCCTTATGAGATTTTGAATGATCGCATGCCTAAGATTGACTATTTTCGTGTGTTTGGATGCAAATGTTTTATTTTAAATACAAAAGATAATTTAGACAAATTTGAATCCAAATCAATTGAGTGTATTTTTGTTGGATATTCTATAAATTCATAGGCATATAGGTGTTATGATCCTCTCAGTAGACAAATCATGGAATCTATTCATGTGAAATTCAATGAATTTGGTGAGATTGATAAAGATAAGGAATATGACGATGACTTTGAATTGAAACCCGTGTTGAATGAAGATGATGGTTCTTTTGATTTGCATGATATGAATGACACACTAGAAATGCATGATCACATAGAAATGCATGATAACATAGAAAATAATCAACCAAGATGGCATAGAGATCACCCACATGATCTCATCATAGGCGACCTCACTCATGGTGTGCGACCACGTAGAAGAATTACTTCGGACAAAATAAATGAATTTCATGCTATGATTTCTGAAATTGAGCCCAAAAATGTGCATGATGCTTTGAGTGATTCTTCTTGGATTGCTGCCATGCATGATGAACTTAATCAATTTGTTAGAAACGATGTATGGGATTTAGTGCCACGACCACAAGATAAGACTATAATAGGCACAAAGTGGGTGTTTAGGAATAAAATAAATGAAGAAGGAAAGGTCGTTGAAATAAAGTGAGACTTGTAGCACAAGGTTATAATCAAGAAGAAGGAATTGACTACGATGGAACATTTGCACCCGTAGCACGTTTAGAAGCTATACGACTATTACTTGCTATTGCTTGCATGAAAGATTTCAGATTATATCAAATAGATGTAAAAAGTGCATTCCTAAATGGATTTATACAAGAAGAAGTATACGTGAAGCAACCACCCGTTTTGAAGATCTAAAACATCCCGATCACGTGTACAAACTAAAGAAGGCACTATACGGCCTAAAGCAAGCACCGAGAGTATGGTATGATCGTTTTGCGACTTTCCTTTTAGAAAATGATTTTAAACGAGGTACTATAGATAGTACACTATTTTTGAAACAAGATAAATCGGATTTAATTATTATCCAAATCTACGTTGATGACATTATTTTCTTCTACCTCACATAGACTTGTTGAAGATTTTGAAAATTGTATGAAATCCGAATTTGAAATGTCTATGGTTGGTGAACATAATTATTTTCTTGGTTTGCAGATTAAGCAAACGAGTAAAGGGATTCACATAAGTCAAGCAAAATATGTCAATGACATGATTAAAAAGTTTAACTTTGAAAATTTGAAACCATCCCCCACCCCTATGAGTGTCACTACTAAATTGTACAAAGACGAACATGGTAAAGACGTTGATAATGGCTTATATCGATCTATGATAGGTTCTTTGCTATATTTAACTGCTAGTAGGCCTGATATCATGTTTAGTGTATGCATGTGCGCACGATTTCAGAGTCAACCTAAGGTGTCTCACTATAATGCGGTAAAAAGAATATTCTGTTATATTAAGCACACGCCCACCTTAGGAATTTGGTGCGATAAGGATTCCACATTTAAGCTACATGCTTATACTAATGCAGATTATGGTGGCTGCAAAATAGATAGAAAGAGCACAAGTGAGACTTGCCAATTTATAGGAAACTCACTCATTTTATGGTTTTCCAAAAAGCAAGCAAGCGTTGATTTGTCCACTACTGAGGCTGAGTACATGGCACTTAGCCTTTGTTGCACACAGTTGTTGTGGATAAAACAACAACTTTCGGACTTTGGAATTACCGTAAATAGAATTCCTATTTATTGTGATAGTATGAGTGCCATTAATTTGTCTAAGAACCCCGTGTTACATTCTAAGGCTAAGCATATAGAAGTACGCTATCACTTTCTTCGTGATTACGTAAACAATGGTGATATCGTCATAGATCACGTACGCACAGAAGCACAAGTAGCGGATATCTTTACAAAAGCCTTAAATCAAGCCACGTATGAATCTCTTCGCTCCAAATTAGGCATGATTCCCGTTGATATGATTTGATTTGACGTGATTTGATTTTCTTTCCTTATTGACAGGAATCTTTTGATTTACTTTCAAAAATAAATGGGGAGAGAAAGCATGATTTAAGGGGGAGAGAGAGACAAAATTGATATTGATTGCTGATTGCACAAATCAAGGGGGAGCTGGATTTGAAATTTGAAATTCAAATTTCAAATTTGTGCAAGTTTGAAGGAGGAGCGATGGCATTTAAATCATGTGCATAAGTTATTTTGAAAATCACCAAAAGGGGGAGATTGTAGAGAAAAGGGGGTTTGAGTGATTTCAGAATAAGTGACTTAAATGCATGATATATACATAAACGTGCATGATATATACATTTATGCATGATACATTGCTATTACTTGCCTTATTTAGCTTATATATAATGTTGCCGGACTAACGAGTCATAAAGCATTAAAGCTTACATCATATGGCAAACATTTGTTGTGTTTATACTATTTTCAGGTGCCACCATTAATGAACTAAACTAGTTCATTAAGTGAAGTACTTAGTTTATTAAACTAAGTAGTTCATTAAAGGAAGCCACATTTGGAAAATGCACAAAGGCAACAAGGCTAAGGAAGGAAAGTTTTCTCCTCCTCCCCTCTTAAATATACACACGCCATATACGTATAAAATACATATATTTTCAGATTTTTTTGAAAAAGGCACATACACATGTATTCCAACGTACTACTGACACGTTATATTTTACGTACGTATGTTAGCGTCACACCACTATACTTAACTCATATTTATGAATATATTCAGGTTTTATATCATATGATATAAGACATGGTGATGACAAATTAAATACACGTTAAAAGGTTCTAAACCAAAAATTGTCGTATCGGGCGAATACCGAAACTTCGCCAACGTGTCACGTACTTGCCATAAATAAATGGCCAGCCCCTATTTCGAAAATCATCATAAATTTCGTGGCCTACATGATATTTTCAGCAAAAAATACTTTCCATATTGGCACACACAAATCACCTCACATTAAGGCCAAAATGTGAAGATTCCAATTTTAATTTTGACACATGATAAATGGCGCCACTTTAGACCAGCCAAGTGCTGAGATTTAAAGTATATATTATTATATTATGTGTAACATAATATATATAACATGTGCAAAAGTTGGAATTTAATTAGAGAAAAATCGGGTAATCGATAAATATCGAAAATTCGGTTTTCTACGCACACAACATATGGAACGTTTTTGGTATATCATATGACACGTATCTAGGCACTTTTTATATATGTTATACATCTTAAAGTGTTCTAGAAAATTAAATTAAGGGCTGATTGGAATATAACATGTGTGTATTATTAAATGTGCACTATTTTACAAAGTTAGCAAAAATAAATTTCGCCACATGCACATACACTATACAATGTCCCTACAGCTGAGATGGAGCTTATTTGGAGCCTTGTTGGCATATTGATTGGTCAAGAATCAATCATACAATGTTGGTGAATTAAAGAGAGAAACTACAAATGGTAAGATTTCAAACTTTGTCTCACTTATAACACATGCTGAAAATTTCAGCATGTGTAAGCTTGGCTGGCCGATTTTCGCAGGTTAATGTGACATATTTTATCATCTTAAATTATGTGATTGATTAGAAGAAGAAATGGAAGCATTTTAAATATTTTTCAAAGCCATAAATAGTGATATCTTCAATATCACACATGCTGAAATTTTTCAGCATGTGTAGTATGCACAATGGCCGAAAATGAGGCCAAGTGGGAGTTCAAATTTCATTCCAAATTGATAAAGATAATTGCTATCAATTTATGATTTATTTTAAAAAAATCAAAGAGAAATGATAATATTTTGAACTTTATCTCCATGAATCACATGCTGAAAATTCAGCATGGTTGTTCATAATGGCCGATTTTTTGCTTGGTGGGGAAGGAATTTTGTCTTGCAACATTTATGTGACAATCTTGAGCTTTATGGAAATTATTTTGTGATTGATATTGGGACATGTTTAAGTGATATATTCAGATTTTTCCAAGTCATCAATGATGACAACATCCAACCAATCATGAAGTGCCAAGTAAGCAAAGCTTAAATGATCATCCAATAAGAAGATGCCAAGTAAGCAAGACCATGTCACAATGATGTCTTACATCCTCCCAAGGACTTAGAAGATAATTTTCAAGAGGGGGAGGACCCAAGGGGGACGGCCATATGACATTAAAAGGAAAGAAGAGGAGCAAAAACAAGAAAAGCACAAGCATTGCAAATCAAAGTGATCAAACGCTTGTAAAGTTTTCAGACTGATTACCAACGGTTTTTGAAATTTTAATGATGACAACATCCAACCAATCATGAAGTGCCAAGTAAGCAAAGCTTAAATGATCATCCAATAAGAAGATGCCAAGTAAGCAAGACCATGTCACAATGATGTCTTACATCCTCCCAAGGACTTAGAAGATAATTTTCAAGAGGGGGAGGACCCAAGGGGGACGGCCATATGACATTAAAAGGAAAGAAGAGGAGCAAAAACAAGAAAAGCACAAGCATTGCAAATCAAAGTGATCAAACGCTTGTAAAGTTTTCAATCTGATTACCAACGGTTTTTGAAGGGGTTAAAGGTTGAATTTTAATTTGAAATTTTTAGAGGACCCTCATAACATCTGAGGCTAAGTTCTCTCAAAATTTCAGAATTTTTGGAGACCTGTAACCTGGTTTTAAAAAAGTTTTAAAACTGGTCCTGAAAACAGAATCTGTTTTCAGAAGTTGAGTTGTTTAAGTTTAAACAAATTTTAAAAACCACACTTTCCGCACCACCTATTCAACCCCCCCTTTCTAGTGGTGCCTTGCAGATCCTAAAAAATATTGCACAATAATTATACATGTATTGCATATTCCAAGCAGCCCTAATTTGAATATTCTAGTACACTTCAACATTGTCTTGCATATGTAAAAAGTGTATAGATACATGTTATATGTCATGCTAAAAACGTTCCATGTGTTGTGCTCGTAGAAAACCGAATTTTTGACTTTTGTCGATTACGCGATTTTTCTCCGATTAAATTCAAACTTTTTGCACATTTTATATGTACTATGTCACACATAATATACATAAAATAAATTAAATATTCAGCTCATAAGGCTGTTTAAAATGGCGCACACATGTTCTTAAAAAGATGCTTTTGGAATCTCCACAAATTTAGCTTAATTTGTGGGTGATTTGTGTGTGTCAACATAGAATAATTTCATGCCTGAATTGAGCATGTTAGCCAAGAAAGTTTTGGCCATTTTTGAAGTATAGTGGCTGACCATCTTTATATGGCAATTACGTGACACGTTGGCGAAGTTTTGGTAGTCACCCGGTACGGCAATTTTCGGTTTATAACCTTGTAACGTGTTGTAATAATTTTGTCATCACCATGACTTATCATATGATATAAGACCTGAATGTACTCATAAATATGAGATAAATATAGTGGTGTGACGTTGACATACGTTTCTAATATATGTAACGTGTCGGTAGTACGTTGAAATATATGTGTATTGTGTCTTTTTAAGAAAATCTAAATATATATATATATATTTATATATATATATATATAAACGTTTGTACCAAATCGAGAGGAGACTTTCCATGTTTCAATTTGTTGCCATCATGCCTTCTCCAAATATATCTCCTTTTAATAAACTAGTTAGTTCATTAACTTAATTACTTCACTTAATGAACTAGTTCAGTTCATTAATGGTGGCACCAGAAAATAGTTCAAACACAACAAATGTTTGCCATTTGATGTAAGCTTTTATGCTTCATGGCTTGTTAGTAAAGTATATAAGGCAAGTTTGTCACAAAAACGTGTCAAGTAATAAATTCGTCATGCATTTCTTTAAACACAAAATATTTAAATCATCTATTTGTGAATCACTCAAACTCTTTTTCTCAACACAATTGTCTTTCAAAACATAAGGAGATTGAATCATGATTATTTGGAAGTTAATTACATTATTTTTGAGCACATGTTTCATATTTTTTGAAGAAATTACAGCTTATTTAAAGTGTGCCAAGTGGATTAAAGATGACCAATCAAAAAGTGACAACTAGGCGAAGACAAGTCCCTTGTCCAATCATATTGCACCAAGTAAGCAAGGTTGTGTCATCATTTACACAAGGCAATCTTTCAAGAGTATTCAATACAATTTTCAAGGAAGAATGCTAACCCTAGGGGGCGGCCAACACAAGATAAAAAGGGCAAGATGGTGCAAGAGAAAGCAAAGCAAAATTGATATTCTTACAAGTCCAAAAGGCAAGACTACTCTCTTCTTCTTCCTTTCTTTTCTCTTGCTCTTAGCCTCAAGCCTATCATTCTTATATTTCATATATTATATATGTTCTGATTATACCACCTACACTCATTCATTTCTTGTAAAAAGTTGATCAAGGTGTGATCAATCTTTCATTCGATCGATGGTGGTGTTCGTGTTGGTTTGTTTGATTGTTTGATTATAAAAAGATGGAGTTGGTGTTTAACTCAAGTCACCCTTTTATTAAGGTGTTTTGTATTTAGTGAAAACCGATGAATGTGTTCTCAAAGACTGGAGTAGGTTGTTTTAACCGAACCAGTATAAAATTATCGGTGTTCTTACTTTTCAGCACTTTTACTTTCAGTTCCTGTTTTCTGCATTGTTTGCATTGCACGGTAAAAATAGCAAACGAATTTAAAAAATCACAAAATTTTGCAGAAACATAGCTACATGTCCTATCTTTCATTTGGCACAATTTTCACCACATTTGGATAAGTATAAATCAGTCTAAAGTTAATAGTTCTGAGACTAGTGCAATCTGATTCTCGGATTTACAAAGGTTGAGAACATCAACGTGGTTCCACAGGAATTTTGAAAAGTTGTTTCAACCCTTTAAAGTACATATCGTAAGGGTCATTCTATAAAAGTTTCAGATCATTTGGAGTTGTAAATTAATAGGAATAAATTTTTCATTTTGAGGAACAGTTTCAGGAAGATTTACACAATCTGAGTAAAAATGTTTTTTTCAAAGCCTTATACTTTGAATTTTAATCTGAAATTTTAATAAAATACATAACATCTGAAAGTAATTTGTCACCAAATTGTATGATTTTTTGAGTTCTATAACCTGATCATCTAGTTAATCCTAAATCGGGTTTGAAAACAGAATCTGTTTTCAGAAGTGGGTAATTGGTAACAAAAAGTTTTAAAAATCAATTTTTTCCGCACCCACTATTCGACCCCCCTTCTAGTGGTGTTATACAAGTCCTTCAGCCTGCGCTTGAGCTGATTTGCGGAGTTGAGCTGATTTCCACTTATCTTACCCTACTTTGAGCATTAATTTCTCATTCGTCTGGTATCGTAATTGAGTGGTTCAAAAGCCTGAAATTGTCTACTTGTTACGTAGATAATTAAGGAGTCGTTAGTTTCTATTCATTATTAAGTAAAACTAATCACAATTATGCTCAAAGTATATTACTAACTACGGTTTGCAAAATTACCTATTTCTTTCAATTTTCTCCAACATCATTTTCACTCATCTGTCCAAAGTTGATTGTTCATTTATTGCTAAAGTCTTTAATATTATTTTGAACATACTTTCAAGTCCTCCGCAGTTTTCGACCCAAAAGAAAAAGAACTTTTGGAGACAATTTAAACTTTAGAAAAAGAATGAACGAAACAAGAGAAATAGGTAAGGCTCAAAAACGAAAATCAAAAGGTCTTGTATATTGGAGCAGCAGTGAAGAGGTCTCTTACACATTTTCTCCACTTCAAGTTGTCTGTCTTCTTTATTTTCAAGGCTCAAAGTTTACAAGTGCTGACAACTTATTCTAACATTTATTGTTGTATTATTGATTGCTAATTGTTGAACATATTGAAGTCTATGCAAGAGCAACATAACAAAATTGATCTCTTTCTTGTGGTTGAATTTATTTTAAAAGTTTATTTTCCATTTCTTCTTCTAAAATCTATCTGGTAAAGCTCTCCGATAGAATTTTGTTAAAGTTGTGAAGAAGCATGTATAAGAGCTAGCTTAGTGTTCTAGAATATAGTAGTAGTAGTTAAAGTTGTAGTTGTTGGTAATGATGTTGCGCCAGTTGTTGTAGTAGGATCTTGTTAACCTCTTTATAGTCATTTATTGAGTTGTTGAAAATCCACTTTTAAAGCAAATTTATAGTTAGTGAGGTTGAATCAAGAAAATTAAAACCACTATAATAATGTCTACTCATCCCCTAGAGAGTGTTATTCGACTGTCTTTTGAGTTTAATTGACTAAAATTAAGAAATTATCATAAAATTGCCTTTACAATTTATTCACTTCTTGAGCATTATTCAAAGACTTAAAAAAAGACTCATTCCACGATAACATATGCGATTTATTATAAAAACCTAAAGTATTACTCGGCAAGTTAAAAATTTTTAACAAAATTTTAACATCTGAGAGCACATCCTCGCTAAATCTCATAATTTTTGGAGGTCTACAACTAGGTCATTTCGATTAATCAAATCAGGATCTGAAAACATAGACTTTTTCATAAGTGAGTTTTTTGGCCGAAAAAATTTTAAAAACCGAATTTTCTGTATTCACTATTCAACCCTCCCTCCCTCCTTCTAGTGGTGCTATACAGGTCCTACATAGTGTAGCATGTAAAAATAAGAAAAAAGCATGTTATATCACTTTCTTTTTATAAGAATGAAAGTAGAATCGTGCATCTATTGTAAAAAAAGGTGGATGTATTAATTGTACGTTTTGAGTAACCAATTATTTAATTGTTTAAAAGGTGTTGGCTTTTATATCTAAAAAAATATCCATCACAATAAGAGTATTCTTGTTCTTTTATAATAAACGTACTAGGAGGGTGTGCCTTTATAGAAAGTAATGTCCTAATCAATGGCCTCTCTTTATCACATTTATGCTTGGGATATTTTATATTATACTTTTTAAAATTGCCAAGTCACGTGTGAATTTCTCATAGAATAGACATCAGTGGTCAAAAAAAACGATTTTTTTATCAGGTGTACAACTTCTAACGCTAATTCCGCATAACCATGGTAACACAAGATTTTTATGTACTAAATATTTGTATGTAATTTTTAAGTTCGCAGATTTGTATTAGCAAGTATCGTCAATTACAAACAATTGTTTCTAAACTATTACACAGAACGCGAAGCCATGAGCAGCCTGGAGAAATGCATATTTTCTCCTACCAATTAGAAACAATTTATTTGTTGGAGATAAACTCCAAGTTAGACAAAATTGAATTCTGTACAATCTGTGTCTGCCGACCAGTCGAGTTCAGGGAAGGTCAGATCGATTAGTCAAGTCAGGTCAGTCCAAGCAACAATTGAGTTTGCATTCTGGATAGCCGACCTGCTGACCTCAGCACAGCTGCACTGCAGAACAGCAGTGTTGTGCTATCAGCCGTTCAGCCGAGCTCAGCACAGCAACAGAGCTCAGCATAGCAGCGTTGCTGAGCTACAGATGCTCTAACAGCCAAGCTTAGCACAATAGCCGAGCTCGACACAGCAACACCTCGGCAGACTAGTTGAGCTCAGCACGGGAGCACTGCAGATCAGCAGTATTACGCAAAAAGAAGCTTAGCATATCAGGCAAGCAGACAAAAGGTGAGTCCAGGACTCTGTCTTTAAGACGTATTACTCCGGTATCATGTGCCCAACAAGAGGAAGCAATCGTCTCCCAGTATACAACGGAATCAGTTCAGACGAGCGGCACTACAGCGTATGAACTTAATGAACCTATAAAATAATTCTAACTTCTCGGACTTGGAAATGTAGAAATGAAGATGCAGTGAAGGACTGTATGCAGTGAGAGGATGATTTGCAAGGAGGAAGATTGCAGAGAGAAAAGAAGGAAACTGATTGATTTTTGGATTGAATTCTTATGACCACAGAACTCAGCTTGGCCTCTAGTTATAGGGGAACATTGAGGTCAAACTGTTAGCGGTAGTTTAACCACAGCCGTAGGATCAGATACATGCTCGGTCTGAACCCTTGGATCAGATAACCACGTCAGGTCTGCCTACTTCCGTCGGATCAGATAACTACTCAACCTGAGCCTTGAGATCATATTTGCTTCAGGTCAGCTTAGCACGGTTACCCTTAAACGAATTTCAAATTTCAATCTTAGCTGATCACAACAACCTAGAGAAATTTAAATTTAAACAAACTTCTCCAACAGATAGGATTCAATCTATAGCCTGCAGCCTGCAGCCCAAGCCTGAGCACGCGCCCATCAGGCCCGTAGCCTAAGCCTGAGCATGAGCCCATCAGGCCCTGCAGCCTGAGCACGAGCCCATCAGGCCCTGCAGCCTGAGCACGAGCCCATCAGGTCCGCAGTTTGCGCCTGAGATGATTTGCCGAGCTGACCTGATTTTCACTTATTTTACTCTATTTTGAGCATTAATTTCTCATTCATCCGGCGTTGTAATTGAGTGATTCAAAAGCCTAAAATTATCTACTTGTTACGTATATAATCAAAGACTCATTAATTTCTATTTATTATTCATAAAAACTAATCATAATTATGCTCAAAATATATTGCTAACCACGGTTTGGAATTTGACCTATTTCTTTCAATTTTCTCCAATATTTTCACTTCTCTGTCCAAAGTTGATTGTTCATTTATTGCTAAAGTCTTTAGTATTATTTTGAACATATTTTCATGTCCTCCAATCAATAGGCAGTTTTCAACCAAAAAAACAGAGCTTTTGGAGACAATTTAAACTTTAGAAAAAGAAAGAACGAAACAAGAGAAATATATAACGCTCAAAAACGAAAATCAAAAGGTCTTGTATATGGGAGAAGCATTGAAGAGAACTCTTACACATTTTTTCTACTTCAAGTTGTATTTCTTCTTTATGTTCAAGGCTCAAAGTTTACAAGTGCTGACAACTTATTCTAGCATTTATTGTTGTATTATTTATTGCTAATTGTTTAAGATATTGAAGTCTATGCAAGAGCAACATAACAAAATTGATCCCTTTCTTGTGGTTAAACTTATGTTAAACTTATTTTCAAGGTTTATTTTCCATTTCTTCTTCTAAAATCTATCTGGTAAAAGTGTTTGATAGAACTTTATTGAAATTGTGAAGAAGTATGAATAAGAACTTAGTGCTCTAGAATATAGTATTAGTAGTTAAAGTTGTTGTAGCGCCCCGCTCCCGAGCTCTATCCTCGGTAACGGTGCACCCGCCGTATCTCACTCAGGAGAATACAAGGCGTCACATCAACCTGTCATACATCAGTGCTGACCTAGAAAAGTGTTCCTTAACTTGGCGCGGAAACGATAAGTCATAACACCAAATTCGAAATTAAATAACGTTAAGAAAAGGACACCATTATTCTCAGGCTGACCAGGCCTTACAAGTCAAGGTCAAAAGTCTAAAAGCATGAAATTGTTTTCAAAAAGTAATACTGAATATTAAAATGTCTGTGTCATCCCAATAACATCATAAGAATCCCGTACTCGTCCTTGTCGTAGTCATTCCCTACGGTCAATCAGCCCACTCCACAGTATCGGCTCCATCCTCAACGAATACATAATCACACTCCGCATCGTCTACATATGGAATAGTAGGAGTGAGTGATGGTAATCACCCAGTAGGTGCCTCTCAAAACAACATGAATACTTACATACTCAAATTGGTATCAGCACGTAGCACATAACACAGCATGATAAGTCTTATACGAAAAGTAAACAGTCCACAGAAGATGCATGCGCAATTACGTGATGCATGCTCAAATAACGTGTCACACGCAACGACGATCATGTCACGCAGTATGTCCCTAAACCTATATGCAATGCATGACCCCGGGTCCTAACTCCAGCATCTTGGTCTCTAGCCACCATTCGCTGTTTCGACACCCATGCCCTATAGACACAGTATGTCTCATGACCCCGGTGCCCTATAGACACGGTAAGTCATCCCGATACCCACGCCCTATAGACGTAGTGTACCTCATGCAAACCGGCATCATGGTCACTAGCCACCACTTACCGTTTGGACACCCACGCCCTGTAGACGCAGTATGTCTCATGACCCCGGCGCCCTATAGACACGGGAAGTCATCCCGATACCCACGCCCTATAGACGTAGTGTACCTCATGCAAATGCACGTGCCCTGAATGCAAGGGGAAAGGGGAAAGAAAACTGCGGGACGTCATCCTCTAACGTCGATCGATCGATGTCCAACTGGGGCACGTCGAACCCTCACTCAGTTGACGTCGATCGATCGATGTACTTCTGAGGCACGTCGAACCCTCAGCCCCCAGGACGTCGATCGATCGACGTGGTTCTGAGGCACATCGAACCCTCAGCCCCTGGACGTCGATCGATCGATGTCCATCTGAGGCACATCGATCCCTCACCCTTTGGACGTCGATCGATCGATGTCCATCTGAGGCACATCGAACCCTCAGCCTCTGGACGTCGATCGATCGATGTCCCCGATCTTCAGAACTCCAATTCTGAAATTTTCTGCAATCCTCTCCTCAAACCTCATTCGTTCTTCCACCTCATCCCCACGAATCCATATACGCTTAAGAACTCTCAACCCCTTCAAGGCACGCACATCAACGAGATCACATTGACATCAAAACAAATAACGGAAAAATAAACACCTTGAGCAAATAAACAAGATCAAATCAATTACGACAACAACAACACATAAACTACCATTTTTCCTACGCAAGCCTTCATACCGTTTTGAGGGAAAATCAATATGCACCTACCTCGATTCCTAGCGAGAGTGATTGATTCACGAGAAGGCGATGACGTTAGCGGTGTGATCTTCCTTCTCTTGAATCTTTGAACCAAAGATCTTCTTTTCCTCTTTACTTCTCCTTCTTGGCCGAAAATTGAGAGAGAGAGGGGAGGAAAAAAGTAGCTGCCGAATTGGGGTAAAGAGAGGGGAGGAATTCAGGGTTAATGAGGGTTTAATATGAGAGGGAGAGATTATAGGGAAGGATAAGGGTTAATTAATGGGTTAGGATAACATTTGGTTATTTGAATATATTATTTCCTCTTCTTTTCCTTTTCCTTATTTATCTACTTCTCTCTTTTTCTTTTCTTCTCTTTTTTTTTTTTTTTGAAAAACACGGTTATAACATCCTACCCCCCTTACAAAAAGTTTCGTCCCCGAAACTTGTCGTACCTTACTCAAAGAGATGGGGGTAGCGGTCGCGCATTTGCTCCTCCAGTTCCCACGTTGCCTCATTCTCCCTATGGTTGCTCCATTGGACTTTGACATAGGGAATGATTCTCCTCCTCAGCTATTGATCCTTCCGGTCAAGAATTCTGATTGGTACTTCTTCATACGATGCGTCGGGTCTAATCTTAAGTGGTTGAGCATCCAATACATGACTAGGGTCAGGTACATACTTTCTCAACTGAGAGACGTGGAACACATTGTGCACTTGGGCCAACATTGGAGGTAGTGCCAACTTGTAAGCTAAATCTCCAACTTTCTCGAGTATCTCATATGGTCCAATATATCGCGGCTTCAATTTCCCTTTAACTCCAAACCGTGTCACGCCTTTCATGGGTGACACTTTAAGATAGACCTTTTCTCCCTCCTCGAACTCTAAAGGTCGCCTCTTCGTGTCGGCCCAACTCTTGCTTCTATCTTGAGCTGTCTTAAGACGTTCCCGAATTAGCTTCACTTGTTCTTTAGTTTGCTCAATTATTTCTGGAGCCGTCAACCTACGTTCACCAACTTCGTCCCAATGCACAGGTGACCTACACTTTCGTCCATATAAGGCCTCAAATGGTGCCATGCCTATGGCACTGTGATGGCTGTTGTTGTAGGAGAACTCTATCAACTTGAGCATGCTATCCCAATTTCCTTTAAAATCCAATGCGCATGCCCTCAACATGTCCTCCAGAGTCTGAATGGTCCTCTCAGATTGACCGTCAGTTTGAGGGTGGAAAGCAGTGCTCAGTAGTAACTCAGTCCCCATCTTCTTCTGACATGCTGCCCAGAACTGGGATGTAAACTTCGGATCACGATCCGATACTATGCTAACTGGCACTCCATGAAGGCAAACAATGTTATCAATGTACATGGCTACCAGCCTCTCCATAGTAAGTCCGGTGGGAATAGGCAAGAAGTGAGCGGACTTAGTCAGTCGATCCACGATTACCCATATCACGTCATTTCCATTTCTTGTTTTCGGGAGTCCAACCACGAAGTCCATTGTTACATGCTCCCACTTCCATTCAGGTATCTCTAGTGGTCGCATCAATCCCCCCGGTCTTTGGTGTTCCGCTTTAACTTGCTGGCAAACAAGGCACCTTTCCACAAACTCGGCAATGTGCCTCTTCATGCCACTCCACCAATAGTGTCTCTTTAGATCATTGTACATTTTCGTAGCACCAGGGTGAATAGACAGTCTCGAATTATGTGCCTCCTTCAACAACTCTCTCCTGAGTTCCTCGACATCCGGTACACACAACCTTCCTTGGTACCACATACTGCCGTCGTCATGAACTTGAAATCCATCCACTTGGCTGGTTAACATTCTTTCTCGCGTCTCCTTAATTGTTGCATCGTTCTTCTGTGCTTCCTTAATCTGGTCCACCAAGGTTGGAGTGATAATTAGCGTCGCCAGAATGTCTGCGGTAGAATCTACAAGATCCAAATCAAATTCTGCCATTTCTTTTTCTAGAGTAGCCTGCCGTGCATGGCTCGACTTCCTACTTAAGGCATCAGCCACTCGATTGGCTTTCCCCGGATGATAACTGATGGTCAAGTCGTAATCTTTCAACAACTCCAACCATCTCCTCTGGCGCATGTTCAGCTCCTTTTGCGTGAACAGATATTTAAGACTTTTGTGATCAGTGAACACTTCGCACTTCACTCCATATAGATAGTGACGCCAGATTTTCAGGGCGAACACCACCGCTGCAAGTTCCAGATCATGAGTCGGATAATTCTGCTCATAGGGCTTTAGCTGTCGTGAAGCATAGGCAATGACCTTGTCGTTTTGCATCAACACGCATCCTGAAATATAAGGATTAGACCACATCTTTAATCGTATACAAAATCAGTTGAAATCATATACATTTACCTAGCCCGTTCTTAGAAGCGTCACTGTAAATGACAAACCCTTCTAACGCGGAGGGCTGCGCAAGAATAGGGGCTGTGGTCAGTCTCCTTTTTAGCTCAGCAAAGCTTTGCTCACATTCGGTGGTCCATTCAAACTTCGACTTCTTCTGCGTCAGCCGGCTCAGAGGTACGGCGATGGATGAAAAGCCCTCTACAAATTTCCTATAGTATCCAGCCAATCCAAGAAAACTCCTTACTTCGGTCACATTAGTGGGTCGAGGCCACTCAGTGATCGCCTCTACCTTCTTTGGATCCACAGAAATCCCTTCTTCCGAAACCACATGACCCAAAAAGGCTACACTCTTCAGCCAGAACTCACATTTGCTGAACTTGGCATACAATTTGCTTTTCCGAAGGGTCTCTAGAACCTCTCTCAGGTGTTCCGCATGCGTCTCTTCGTCAGGGGAGTATACCAGAATATCGTCAATGAACACTACAACATACTTATCTAGTTGTTTCCGAAATACTGTGTTCATTAGATCCATAAAGGCAGCTGGGGCGTTGGTTAGTCCAAAAGGCATAACCAAGAATTCGTAATGGCCATAGCGTGTTCGGAAAGCGGTCTTGGCTGTATCCCCAGATTTGATCCTCAGCTGGTGATAACCGGATCGCAAATCGATTTTGGAGAACACCCTTGCCCCCCGTAGCTGATCAAAGAGATCCTCGATTCGGGGTAAGGGGTACTTGTTCTTGATAGTGATCTTGTTGAGCTCCCGGTAGTCTATACATAATCTCATGCTTCCATCCTTCTTTTTCACAAATAGGACTGGAGCACCCCAGGGTGACACACTGGGTCGAATAAACTTACGGTCCAGCAGTTCTTGTAACTGCTCCTTCAACTCTTTGAGCTCTGCTGGAGCCATGCGATAGGGTGCCCTGGATATGGGTTCAGCACTAGGTATGAGGTTAATCTCGAACTCTACCTCTCTTTCTGGTGGTAGTCCCGGTAACTCCTCGGGGAAGACATCTATAAATTCTTTTACCACCGGGATTTGATCGATCTGCGGAACTTCCTGTTCAGCACCCATTGAGTAAATCAAAAATCCTTCTCCTCCTTTCTTTAGTGCTCGAAATGCCTGTGCCGCAGTCAAATAAAGCTTCTGGGGTGCCTTCTTTAATTTAGGGTTCCCTTGAAGTATAGTTTCCCCCAGTTCAGGTGCCTTCATGCTGACTTGCAGTTGTCGGCAATCAATATTTGCATGGTACCTTGCTAAGAAGTCCATGCCTAGAATAACGTCAAAATCGTACATCTGAATTGGTATCAAGGTCGCAGAGAACTGCAAGCCGTTAATCTCCAATCCACATTCCTTGTAACGATGATGTGACACTAGTACTTGGCCACCAGCGGCTTGTACGCGATAGGGAGTCGCAAGCCATTCGGGAAGAGCACCCAGCTTCTTGGCAAACCTCTTTGCCACAAATGAGTGACTTGCCCCACTATCGAACAGAACGTTGGCTGGCACTTTGTTAATTAAAATTACACCTACCACATTCAAGGTTTAGCACGCCACATACCATGACAACACATAAAGTTTAATCCAACTTCGAAATTAAATACATAAATAAATGTACCCGTCACCACGTCGCCCGACTCCTCGACTTCCGCATCCGTCATTGCATGTACCCGAGCATTGGTCCGACCTCGTCCTCCTTGCTGCGCTTGTGTCTGCGGGTTTACCTGAGCAGGTGCAGTGCAGTCTCTAGATATATGTCCCGGCTTCCCACAGTTGTAACACACTCGCTGGGCTTTCCAACACTGTCCCGGGTGAGAACGTCCGCACAGTGTACACTGGGAAACAGGTGCCACAGCTCTCACTGGCTGTGCATCAGTCGGTGTCGGTCCTTCAATCATTGGGGCCTGACTCCCTGCACTCTGCTGTCGCTCTGGTCGGAAAGGTTGCCCGGACTGAGGGCGTCGGGGCACCTTCAGCCATCTCCCCGATCTGCCAGCATGCAAATCCTCACGGGGTCTCTTAAGTCTATCCAATGCAGCAGCCCTGTCCAAGTTCCTCTCAACCCGTCTGCACACCTCGAGTAGACCCTCAAATGTCGTGGGCTCTGCACACACAATAGCTTGCTGGATGCGGAAACTCAACCCAGTATGAAACTTCAGCATTTTAGCCTCCTCATTGTCCATGATACATGACATGTACTGCCCCAAATCATGAAACTTCTCAGAATATTGATCAATTGACATGGATCCTTGTGTCAGCATCTGGAATTCCGCCATCCTCCTTTGAATAGCACTACCCGGGATGTAGTGATTCTTATACTCCTCCACAAACTGTTCCCATGTCACTGGTGGAGTCAGTTTACGTTTCACCCCATTCCACCACCTTTCTGCTTCCCCTTCCAGGAACGGAGTCGTGGTTTCTACTTTCAGATTCGCGGGCACCTGAATGAGCCTTATCTGTTCAGTCACATTTTTAAGCCAGATCTCGGCTTCCTCAGGCCGAGTGGTACCCCTGAACATTGGTATTCGGGAGTTCTGCATCTCCCTGTAATAGAACCTCAGACCTTGCTGTGGTGCGGGCGGTGGCGGTGGCGGATGTTGTTGCTGTTGCTGCTGAGTGTGCTGCAGTATTTGGGCAATCTGTGCCTGTTGCTCTGCCATCTGGGTATATTGCTGGGCCATCTGTGTTTGCTGATGGGCTATTAAGGCCGTCAGATTGGCCAGTGTATCCGCGAGGTTTTGGGGAATCGCCCCTTGCCCCTGTCGTTCGTCTCTGTCATTTCCATCATTCCCTGATGGTTCACGACGTGGAGGCATTGTCTGTAGATGATTAAAGCATGTTAGACAAGGTTGACTTAAGAGTACTGAAAAGAAGTAAGGAAGGGAGGTCGAAGAAGGATAACCTATCCTATCTGCTTGCTAACGGCACTCACCAACCCAAAACCCAGTCATAGCTTATGTCTACTTCATTTTATTCAGGTTCAAAAATCATTTGAAAACAGATCGTCACTTATCCTAGGGTTAATTGACTAAACTATACGTTCCCGAGGCGTATCTGAAGCCTGGGCTCTGATACCACCTGTAGCGCCCCGCTCCTGAGCTCTATCCTCGGTAACGGTGCACCCGCCGTATCTCACTCAGGAGAATACAAGGCGTCACATCAACCTGTCATACATCAGTGCTGACCTAGAAAAGTGTTCCTTAACTTGGCGCGGAAACGATAAGTCATAACACCAAATTCGAAATTAAATAACGTTAAGAAAAGGACACCATTATTCTCAGGCTGACCAGGCCTTACAAGTCAAGGTCAAAAGTCTAAAAGCATGAAATTGTTTTCAAAAAGTAATACTGAATATTAAAATGTCTGTGTCATCCCAATAACATCATAAGAATCCCGTACTCGTCCTTGTCGTAGTCATTCCCTACGGTCAATCAGCCCACTCCACAGTATCGGCTCCATCCTCAACGAATACATAATCACACTCCGCATCGTCTACATATGGAATAGTAGGAGTGAGTGATGGTAATCACCCAGTAGGTGCCTCTCAAAACAACATGAATACTTACATACTCAAATTGGTATCAGCACGTAGCACATAACACAGCATGATAAGTCTTATACGAAAAGTAAACAGTCCACAGAAGATGCATGCGCAATTACGTGATGCATGCTCAAATAACGTGTCACACGCAACGACGATCATGTCACGCAGTATGTCCCTAAACCTATATGCAATGCATGACCCCGGGTCCTAACTCCAGCATCTTGGTCTCTAGCCACCATTCGCTGTTTCGACACCCATGCCCTATAGACACAGTATGTCTCATGACCCCGGTGCCCTATAGACACGGTAAGTCATCCCGATACCCACGCCCTATAGACGTAGTGTACCTCATGCAAACCGGCATCATGGTCACTAGCCACCACTTACCGTTTGGACACCCACGCCCTGTAGACGCAGTATGTCTCATGACCCCGGCGCCCTATAGACACGGGAAGTCATCCCGATACCCACGCCCTATAGACGTAGTGTACCTCATGCAAATTCACGTGCCATGAATGCAAGGGGAAAGGGGAAAGAAAACTGCGGGACGTCATCCTCTAACGTCGATCGATCGATGTCCAACTGGGGCACGTCGAACCCTCACTCAGTTGACGTCGATCGATCGATGTACTTCTGAGGCACGTCGAACCCTCAGCCCCCAGGACGTCGATCGATCGACGTGGTTCTGAGGCACATCGAACCCTCAGCCCCTGGACGTCGATCGATCGATGTCCATCTGAGGCACATCGATCCCTCACCCTTTGGACGTCGATCGATCGATGTCCATCTGAGGCACATCGAACCCTCAGCCTCTGGACGTCGATCGATCGATGTCCCCGATCTTCAGAACTCCAATTCTGAAATTTTCTGCAATCCTCTCCTCAAACCTCATTCGTTCTTCCACCTCATCCCCACGAATCCATATACGCTTAAGAACTCTCAACCCCTTCAAGGCACGCACATCAACGAGATCACATTGACATCAAAACAAATAACGGAAAAATAAACACCTTGAGCAAATAAACAAGATCAAATCAATTACGACAACAACAACACATAAACTACCATTTTTCCTACGCAAGCCTTCATACCGTTTTGAGGGAAAATCAATATGCACCTACCTCGATTCCTAGCGAGAGTGATTGATTCACGAGAAGGCGATGACGTTAGCGGTGTGATCTTCCTTCTCTTGAATCTTTGAACCAAAGATCTTCTTTTCCTCTTTACTTCTCCTTCTTGGCCGAAAATTGAGAGAGAGAGGGGAGGGAAAAAGTAGCTGCCGAATTGGGGTAAAGAGAGGGGAGGAATTTAGGGTTAATGAGGGTTTAATATGAGAGGGAGAGATTATAGGGAAGGATAAGGGTTAATTAATGGGTTAGGATAACATTTGGTTATTTGAATATATTATTTCCTCTTCTTTTCCTTTTCCTTATTTATCTACTTCTCTCTTTTTCTTTTCTTCTCTTTTTTTTTTTTTTTTTTGAAAAACACGGTTATAACAGTTGTAGTTGTTGGTAATGATGTTGTGCCAATTGTTATAGTAGGATCTTATTAACCTCTTTAAAATCATTTATTGAGTTGTTGAAAATCCACTTTTAAAGCAAACTGGTAGTGGAGTTGAATCAAGAAAATAAAAACTACTGTAAGTTATGTCTACTCATCCCCTAGAGAGTGTTATTGACTTAGTCTTTTGAGTTGAGTTGGCTAAAATTAATAAATTATCATAAAATTGCCTTTACAATTTATTCACTTCTTTAGCATTATCCAAAGACCTAAAAAAAGACTCATTCCACGATATCCTATACGATTTATTATAAAAACCTAAAGTATTTCTCGGTAAGCTAAAAAATTTTAACAAAATGTGCATGCATAATCCTAACATAAAAAAATACTTTATAAACTTGCAAAATATTACTCGGTAAGAGGCTTGGGCCGATTCTTGTATATTTTTTTCTAGAATTTCTCCTTCCGACATTATCCATTTAGTGGATGAAAAACGTATATTTTACAAGATCCTTTTTTCAGCTGATCACGTCTCTTTAGGAATAAATTCATGTAATTTTTGTTTACCTTTTCCTGGTGTACCAATGTATAAAATAACACCAATGTTGAGTTTATGCAGTATAAATGATAATACTAGTGATGAAATAATAGGCAAGAACAAATATGTTATGTCATTTGTTTTTATGACAAGTCGGAACGTTCGCTTATTAAAGAAAAAGGCGCTTCATCAATTCCATTTATTTGTTTGAGTAACTAACCATTTGAATATTCAAAAGGTGTTGGCCTTTACATCTAAAAACAGGAACCATTACTAACAGGGTATTTTTGTCCATTTATGCTGAAAATAATAATTTGTATAAAAAACGAGAAAAAGAAAAAGAAAGAAGAAAGAAGAAAGAAGAAAGAAAGAGAAGCAGAGAAGAGAAAAGAAGTTTATTGAAACCTTAGAGATGAATAGATTGCGAAATCACTTGCTGCATGCCAATCAGAAAACAAAGCTCATACAGAGGCTTCTGAAGATGAGGTGAACCCTGTTGGACTAGAATGGTTATAACTGTTTGATAGACCATAATTAAAACGTATGTTAGTCAACAGTAGTCAATGGTTCGACTCCAGTAATTCAACATTCAAAATACTGCAGTTCAGCAGTACCTCGCCCAAGCATGGCTGTTCAGCCTCAACGGCACCTCAGCAAGGCGTCATGACGCCTTCATAACATCAAAAAATACGCCAAGGTTTGTACCTCGGCATCAACTTCAGTTTATGTCCCAGTGTGGCACTTCAGACCACTTCAGCTGGGTAAGGCCAAGCCTTACCCTTCGGCCAGGCTTAGACATGCACTTCGGCAAGGCCTAGTCGTGCACCTCGGCAGAGTTCAGCTGTATACCACATCAAAGGAGCCAATCACGATTTTACCTCGTGGGATCCTCAAACAGAGGTGCAATTCAAATATAATGACTACAGCTGGTTAATCTTCCTAAACACGCCAAGGTCACAACAGCCGGCCTACTGGTTACATCAACCAGGCCGGCCTATTAGTCACATCAGTCAGACTACTGATCACATCAGCAGTCCTACAACGTCCTAGACTTTCTGCCCCAAGCAAGCGTCCAATCCACTATCTACTATAAGAAGCCAAACGCAAGAAAAAAGGTCTATAAAGGCAAGCCAACCAAGACAAAGAAAAGGACCAATATCTGAATCTGGATCAAAAAACAAGCATACTCTAAAGCAAGTTCATATCCCTTGCTCTTCGGCTCATACTGTGAGAAACTCCCAATTCACCTCTTAAATTATAATCTCAGTGAGATATGGCCCAAACTGACTTGAGCGTCGGAGGGTTATTCCCGGGGCCAACCCCCGAGACCTCTGATCTGTGCTTCCTTGTGCAGGATATTTGGCGCTATTCCAGCTCAAACTTTCAATCCCAGTTAACAACTCTTCAAGTTAACTGACGGAGCTAATTTGAGGTCCTCACGACCCTTGGTGAAGATCCGGCTTCATCATTTGGCGCTAGAAGGAGGGCCCCTTAGTCCCTTAACCCAGAAAACAGTTACTCAAAGCTTTTCTAACGTTACTCAGAGCTTTTCTAATTGCCCTTGGAAGCTATTGAGAGAAAGATGAGTAAAAGAGATAGTCAAGGGTCCAAGCAACCTATGACATCCAGGAAGAGTCAAAGGTCTTCTCAGAAACAAACTGATCAATGCTCTAGGGAGCCGGGAGAATCCTCAACTCCCATTGCCTTCACATATGAAGAGCACATGCGAGCCATTCGCTATGTGGCTCAAAACACAGAGGTCTTCCAAACAGTAGTGAGGGATATGAAGGGGAAGGCCTCTGCAACAAAGTCCAGTGGGTCGCATTCCAATAACTCTCACCCACTGGAACACATGGAGTATTCTCCCACTCGGTCTGGTTATTGTCCCAGGTGTCAGGCTGAGTTAATGGCCGAGGCGAGACGGCCAGAACAAAAGTCTAGCCACCAGAGTTTAAAATGTATTCAGAAAGCCTCCATGCCATTCAAACATGGCAGAAAAGTTGACAATAAAGGCAAAGCACCGCTGCAAGAAAGGTTCTCTGTCAAGATTCGGTTAGGAGGCCGAGAAAAGGAAAGAAACTCTCTGCTGGCTTCAAAAGCCCATATTCTTTCCTACATGAGGAAAAAATCTCTGGCAAAAGAACCCCAGCCCCTGGCTGGACCAATCCACAAAAGAAACCATCGACTGTATTGCCTTTATCATCATGATATCGGGCATGATACAGAAGATTGTAGGCAGCTCGGGCAAGAGATTGGGCGTCTTATCGAGTTGGGTCACCTGCAACGTTTTTATAATCTGAGGTCTAGGCTCCACAACAGGCTAGACTTTGGTGGACCCCCTCCAGATGAGTGTTGTAAACCTGGGTCTCATCAAGGTTTTCTAGGTGATGAGGATTCGGATCCTGATGAAAGGGGGTTACGGGTTCCTGAGCATATAAGGCTGACATAACGGCAACAGTCCCTAATTCAATCGAATCATGGTTTATCTCTTCTTGTGCTCATCTGGTATCTTCTGGCTCAGCCTTATGTTATCAAGGGATCAGTTTCTTATATTCAGCTGGATATTCTTATTTGGCATTCAGCCAGGAAAAGTTAAGTCACCTTATGGTGCATGGAGCAATAATTTATGCCTATCTATCACCCACAACGAAAGTGGGGCCATATATATCTTTACCCCAGCAGGCCTGGGAGGTTGAGCAGGTCTCAACATTATTCTTACCCCAGCAGGTCTGTGACGTTGAGCAGGTCTCATCAGGATGGGACATGTTTCCCGATATTCTTGCCCCAGCAGGTCTGGGAGGTTGAGCAGGTCTCAACATTATCTTTACCCCAGCAGGTCTGGGAGGTTGAGCAGGTCTCAACGGGATGGGACAGGCTTCCCGATATTCTGGATAGGTTTCCCGATATTTTTACCCCAGCAGGTCTGAGAGGTTGAGCAGGTCTCAACATTATCTTTACCCCAGCAGGTCTGGGAGGTTGAGCAGGTCTCAACGGGATGGGACAGGTTTTCCGATATTCTTACCCCAGCAGGTTTGGGAGGTTGAGCAGGTCTCAACATTATCTTCATCTCAGCAGGGCTGAGAGGTTGAGCAGGTCTCAACAGCGGGATAAGTTCCCTATATCTTCACCTCAACAGGACTGAGAGGTTGAACAGGTCTCAACAGCGGGATAAGTTTCCTATATCTTCACCTCAGTAGGACTGAGAGGTTGAGCAGGTCTCAGCAGGATAAGTTCCTTACATCTTCACTTCAGCGGGACTGAGAGGCTAAGAAAGTCTCAATTACGGGATAAGTTCCCTATATTCTAACTCAGCAAGGCACAGCAGAGCTGAAGAGCCAAGGATAAAAGCTCTTAAAATTCGTCAAGGCACAGCAGAGCTGAAGAGCCAAGGATAAAAGCCAAAGCTCAGTACTTAATGTAGAGAGCCAACATACAAAAGATACTCTTTTGGTAAAACTGAAGACAAATACTTGCAAACTATCAAAATCGAGCAAGCAAAGTTTCTTAAACTGAAGACAAATACTTGCATAAAGCAAGTGAATCTTTTGATAAAGCTGAAGACAAATATTTGCATAAAGAAATTAAAACTTTGTAGTGCTGAAACACTTGCAACTATGGAAAAAAGAGCAAGGCTTTGCAGAGCCGAGGACAAATATTTAGATTCACTATTGAGACGAAGCAAATAAAACTTCACATGCTGAAGACAAAAACAGTTAAGGAAGCTGAAAGAAGCCGAAGACCAAAAGTTGGGAAAAATGGATTTTCATTGAAGTACAAAATCTATTACAACTACAACTATCTAAAGGAAAAGTCCTATTCTACTTTGCAAATCTCCTCCTCTTCTCTGAGGTCAACTCCACTTTGAAACTAGACTTCTTGGCAAGCCTCAGTCGCGCAAATCCTTCTTCTTCTAGTAAAGCATGAAACAATTGCGATTACATTCTCTGCAGTCCATCTTCAAGACATTGTAGCAGTGAAATAAACTCCGGCAAAGTTGGTCAACCACTTAAAAAGGCAAGGATTGGCATAAATAAAGCTCAGGCAAGGACTATGTTGGATTCGACGCCAGTGCAACAAATTTCAAGCACTGCAATTCCAACAGATATAAACTTGGAAAATGATTTCAACCATCCTTCGGAGGGTGATTCTTTGAAACCTAAAATATGCAGTAAAGTTTTGCTCTACCATGTTACCATGGATCGGGATGCTTGTTTTGCAGAAAAGACTGATTTATTTGACCTATCCATGCTTGAAGTGCAGCAAAATGAATCCTTTGCTGGAAAAGGATGTGTTGATGGAGAATACCTATCAAGAAATGGCAGGGGTGCTAAGGCAGAGGATATGACAGTAACCGAAGAAGGTCCGCTAGTAAAGCATAACCTCCTTGAAGGACGATAGTCCGCATTAGAATCAGATTTTTTGTGAAAGGACTGAACCTCACGGTCATCCTCCAGATCCTCTGGGTAAGAGGGAGCATACATGTTTTGGGAATGTTTACATAAAAATGAAGGGCTGGATTGAAAGGAAGAGCATTGTAGAAGACAAGGATAGACTTCAAAGACGAGGAATATAAATAGAGAATGCAGAATGAATGGAAGAAATCGTCTCTATTTATAAGTGAGAGAAAGCGAAAAGTAGCTCCTTTTCGTTTGAAATTCAAAAAGACAGAGGTTCACGCATTTCCCTCTCTCGGGGAATGAAATCGTCGAAAAAATAATGATAAGGGATCGAAATTAGCGCTTACATTAAAAGCGGGAATTACTGCATAAGCAAAAGGATAACCGCGCAATCAATGAACGACTGCCACGTCACAGGAACAAGATTTGTCCGCCTTCGCAGTTCAGCACAGCCACACAAAATCTGGGGGCAAATGATAGACCATAATTAAAACGTCTGTTAGTCAACAGCAGTCAATGGTTTGACTCCAGTAATTCAACATTCAAAGTACTGCAGTTCAGCAGTACCTCGCCCAAGCATGGCTATCCAGCCTCAGCGGCACCTCAGCAAGGCGTCATGACGCCTTCATAACATCAAAAAATACGCCAAGGTTTGCACCTCGGCATCAACTTCAGTTTATGTTTCAGTGTGGCACTTTAGACCACTTCAGCTGGGTAAGGCCAAGCCTTGCACTTCGGCCATGCTTAGACATGCACTTCGGCAAGGCCTAGTCGTGCACTTCGGCAAAGTTCAGCTGTGTACCACAGCAAAGGAGCCAAGCACGATTTTACTTCGTAGGATCCTCAAACAGAGGTGCAATTCAAATATAATGACTATAGCTGGTTAATCTTCCTGAACAAACCAAGGTCACAACAGCCGGCCTACTGGTTACATCAACCAGGCCGGCCTATTAGTCACATTAGTCAGACTACTGATCACATCAGCAGACCTACAGCGTCCTAGGCTTTCTGCCCCAAGCAAGCGTCCAATCCACTATCTACTATCAGAAGCCAAAAGAGGAAAAAAAGGTCTATAAAGGCAAGCCAACCAAGACATAGAAAAGGACCAAGATCTGAATCTGGATCAAAAAACAACCATACTCTAAAGCAAGTTCATATCCCTTGCTCTTCGGCTCATACTGTGAGAAACTCCTAACTCACCTCTTTAATTATAATCTCAGTGAGATATGGCCCAAACTGACTTGAGCGTCGGAGGATTATTCCCGGGGCCAACCCCCCGGGACCTCTGATCTGTGCTTCCTTGTGCAAGATATTTGGCGCTATTCCAGCTACAAACTTTCAATCCCAGTTAACAACTCTTCAAGTTAACTGACGGAGCTAATTTGAGGTCCTCACGACCCTTGGTGAAGATCCGGCTTCATCACTGTTTAAACAAACTAAATAGTTCGCGACAGTTCACTTCATTATAGTAAACAAATTTAATTGGGTATTTGAATTTCACTCGTTTAATTAAAACTAATAAATTAACTCAAATCTAATACAAACAAATTCAAATTATTCGTGATAGTTTGATTTGCTTAACGTCCCTATTTAAAGATCAGTGGATTTCGAAATCAGCCGTTGCTGCATAATAAAGCTCATACAGAGGCTTCTGAAGATGTGGGAGAACTTCTGTAAAAGAAGAAATTAAAGAGGCGTGTGAAGGAATGGAGTCGAGTCTCGCAACTTATAACCATGCGGGACTAGAATGGTTCGCTTGAAGATACGCCAAACATTTTTTTATATATTTAAAAGGTTACATATACACTTGTCATTTAAAGCCTTACGTATCTTAATGCTAAACGGTCAACTCTATACGTGTTAGATAATATTTGACATGTGTACTATAATTGATATAGTATATTTATTTGTTGTTGTAGCGTCCCGCTCCCGAACTCTAACTTCGGGAACATTGCACCCGCCGTAGTCTTCTTAGAAAACTAGAAAGCGTCGTTCAAATTTCTTGCACGTCAAAAATAACGTCGAAATTTTTCGCAGAAAGGATAATTAGAGCTTCAAATTGAATTTATAAACAATCTCAATGCAAAAACGAATCATAGCTTAGGACTGACGAAACCAAATACGTCAATTGAAATTCTAAAACTCAGATATGAACGAAATAAATGTGTAATCCATCACAATCGCCAAATGTTCCGTCAAGCTCATTTGTCCCAGCTAGTGCAATCAGACCCGTCTTCTATGAAAATCTAATCAAATTCTGACTCACTTGTGGAAGGAGTGGAAGTAGGGGTGAGTGATTTGAAATCACTCGTAGGTTACCCGTCTTTTTCCAGAAAGTAATCATACTCACAACATACATAAACACATAAAGAAAAGTAACAATAAATATATAAACACATAAAGAAAAGCAATAACTAAAGCGTAAGATAAACACACACTCGTCTAACTAAATGCAATCTGTAACTTCATGATGCATGCTCCTTTTCACAATCGTGTCACATGTAACAACATTATTATCTCACACAACATGTCCCTTTCTATCCATGATATGCTATGCATGTCCGTTGTCCTATTCCTCGCTATTTTTCGTAGAGTCAACGCCGCGAAGGCTCACGCTCCGTATTGTGGAGTCAGCTTACATCGCTCCATAACGTGCAGTCAGGGATCCTCGCTCCGTAACGTGGAGTCAGCGATCCTCGCTCCGTAACGTGGAGCCAGCGATCATCACTCCGTAGCGTGAAGTCAGCGTACCTCGCTCTGTAATGTGGAGTCACCGGTCATCGCTTCGTAACGTGGAGTCAGTGCCCCGAAAGGATGAAATGCAATGCACGTGCAATGAATGCTTCACACACAATCCGGCGCATCCATGCTCCTATATGTACTCGCACCCATACACGTGCATAGATACTTGCATGTATACCCCCATTTTATGACGTTGTATCCCTACTCATATATGTACCCACTCCCATACACGTGCATATATACTTGTAAGTATACCTCCGTCTTATTAATATTATTTTTATTTTTTAAATATTTTTTTCATTATTTACTTATTAACTATATATTTTTCCTTATTATTCTTTATTATTATTATTATTTATTCTTTTTTCAATAAATGTTTTCTTATTGATTTTCTTAATTTATTATTATTTCATTAATTATATTTACTATATTAAAATATTATTTCTTTTTATTTTTCTATTTCCTGGCCCCTTTTCCTTTTCCTGACTCGCGGCATGGCCAAGATCACGGCCCGCTAGTCGCAACCTTCTCCCCCTTTTTTTCCTTCGGGTCGGCCCAGTGGCACAGAACCACTGACCCGACCTGCTACCCCCTTTTTCCTTTTTTGTATATATTATTCGGCCCGGCCCAGAACTTCTAGCCTAGCCCAAATACTACAGACTTGACCTAAACTCGGGTCAGGCCTTCGGGTCAGAATTGACCCGCTGACCTGAATTTTTTTTTCTTTCTCTGCAGTCCGGCCCAATTTCTGTAGACCAAACTATGGCAGGCCTAGTGCAGCCTGCCAACTGGTGTGTCAGCTAGAACTGGGTCAGCCAGTCTGGGTCAGTCATGACCCGACTGACCTGGATTTTAATTTTAATTTTTTAACTTAATTAGATCCTATTTTCTTTTAACCTTAATATAATCTTCTATTTAACTCCAAATTGACCCCAACAAATTTTATTTAACCCCTTTTAACTCCATGCACACATTGCACACACTCATTGCCGCACGTGGGCTACATGCACCGCACAGGGCCGCACGTGGACCTCATGCACCGCACCTGAAATGCCATGTGTGTCACACGCGCGCCACCTCCAGGCTCATTTTTCAATTTCCAATTTAATTCCAACATGATTTCTGGGCTTTATGACCTATTTCTAAGGCTATTCATGCAATTTTTCTATTAATCGCATAAAAATCCATTCCTTTAATTTCTTTTCAAATCGCACAATAAACATCATTGCACACAAAAATATACACATACATACAAACATCGTAAAGAATGCATAGGATATCATATACAAATAACACACAATAATTTAAAGAAAACATGATTCACACACAAAGCACGAGCAATCCGAGAAGAGGGGAATGTAACCTACCTTTTTCGTCGAATCTTTTTCCTACATGCGCTTCTTTCCTTCTCTCCCTACACCGGCTACCTATGTGAGTGTGTAAGGGGGTGGCGGCCAAATTTACTAGGGAGAATTTAGGGTTTGAAAAATATATATATATTTTTCTTTGAAGGGGGGAAGCCCAAAACAATTGGGGGTGAATGTAGGGTTTAATTTGTTGTGAGTTATGTTCATATTTATAGAGTGTAGAGAATGCAAGATAGGTATAGGTTGTATATCCTAGATAGGTTAGAATTTAGTTTCCTAGTGTGTATCCAAGTCCTATATAGATTTTATCTCTACCTCTATTGATTAGGAAAAAGCTAATAATTATTATTTTAAAAAAAAGTTACATAACACTCCTCCCTCTTACAAAATGTTTTGTCCTCGAAACTTGGGTACCTTATTCGAAGAGTTGTGGATAGCATCGCGCATAAGCTCCTCGATCTCCAATGTTACTTCACATTCCATATGGTTGGTCCACTGAACTTTCACATGAGGGATAATCCGACGTCTCAACACTTGATCTTTACGATCCACAATCCGAATAGGGGTCTCCTCGTAAGTAGTATCAGCACGCACCTTCGGTCGTCAAGCATCCAACACATGTCTTGGGTCCGAAACGTACCTCCTCAACTCGATATGTGAAAGACGTTGTGCACTTGAGTCAAGGCAGGGGGTAATGCCTAACGGTAGGCCAAAGTGCCAACTAGATCAAGTATCTCGTATGGACCCACATAACGAGGACTTAGTTTACCTTTTTCTGCAAAACTCATCACATCCTTAGTGGGTGATACGTTAAGGTAAACTTTATCTACCACTTCGAGTTCTAAAGGACATCTCTTAGCATCTGCTCGACTTTTGTTCTTGCCTTGAGCCATATTGAGCCTATCACGGATAATCTTCACTTTCTCCTTGGTTTGCTCGACTAACTCCGGTCCAGTAATAGCTCGCTCTCCATCTTCGTCCCGATAAACTAGAGATCTAAACTTACGTCCATAGAGAGCCTTGAAAGGTGCCATGCCGATGGTACTGTGATGACTGTTATTATAGGAGAACTCAATCAACTTAACCATGACGTCCTAGTTCCCCTTGAAGTCCAATGCGCAAGCCCTCTACATATCTTCCAATGTCTGATTTGTTCTTTTGGATTGACCGTCGGTTAGGGGATGAAATGCCATGCTCAATCGTAACTCAGTCCCCATCCTCTTCTGACATGCTGGCAAAAACCTAGAAGTGAACCTCAGGTCGCGATCCGATATAATACTGACTGAAACTCCATGCAAGCTGATGATATTATCAATATATAGTGTCACCAATCTCTCTAAGGTTGCATCACTCGGCACTGGCAGAGAATGAGCAGACTTAGTCAATCGATCAATAATCACCCAAATAATGTCCTTGCCGTTTCTTGTTCTCGAGAGCCCTGCTGTAAAGTCCCTCGTCACAAATGCTCCCACTTCCATTCCGGTATCTCTAAAGACAACATCAAACCTCCTAATCTCTGATATTATGCTTTAACTTGTTAGCATACAGGACATCTCTCAATAAACTATGCTATGTGTCTCTTCATGCCGCTCCACCAGTAATGCTTCTTTAGGTCATTGTACATCTTTGTGGCGCCCAGATGAATCAACATCTTAGAGTTGTGTGCCTCCTTCAATAATCATTCCTGAGGTCCTCAACATCAAGCACACATTATCTCTCTTTGGTACCACATATTGCCATCATCGTGAATCTGAAACCCATCAATCTGAATAGTCATCATCCTTTTGCGAATATCTCCGTGGGTCGCAACATCTTTCTGAGCCTCATTAATTTGATCAATCAAGCACGGTGCGATAATTAAAGTCGCCAGAATATTTGCCGTATCATCTATGATATCCAAACCAAACTCGATAATCTCTCTCTCCAAAGGTGTTTGTCTGGCGTGACTCAATTTCCTACTCAGCGCATCAGCAACTCAGTTTGTCTTTCTCGGATGATAACTAATGGTCAAATCGTAATCTTTTAGTAGCTCCAACCATATCCTCTGATGCGTATTCAACTCTTTCTGTGTGAACAGATGCTTCAAACTCTTATGATCAGTTAATACTTCGCACTTTTCTCCATATAAATAGAGACGTCATATCTTAAGTGCGAAAACTACTATAGCTAACTCAAGATCATGAGTCGTATAGTTCTATTCATACGGCTTCAACTGGCGCAAGGCATATGTGATAACTCTATCTCCTTGCATTAGGACACATCTTGAAGCAAAGAAACTAGACCACATTTGAAATGTATATAAAATCGAATTGAAGTCATATACATGTGCCTAGTCCACTCTTGGACGCGTTGTTGTAAATGAAGAACCCTTCAGAACAATATGTCTGCGCCAATACGGGTGCAGTGGTCAATCTCTTCTTCAGCTCGGTGAAGTTTTTCTCACAATCTACGGTCAACTCGAATGTCATCTTCTTCTGTGTCAACCTACTTAGTGGCACTGCTATAGTAGAGAAACCATCGACAAGCTTCATGTAGGAGCCAGCCAACCCAAGAAAACTTCTTACATCAGTCACATTGCTTGGTCCAAGCCAGTCAGTGATAGCCTTGATCTTCTTCGGATCCACTGAAATCCCTCCTCCAATACTGCGTGACCCAAGAAAGCCACGTTTTTCAGCAAAAATTCACACTTACTGAACTTCGCGTACAACTTATTTTGTCTGAGGGTCCCCAAAACATTCCTTAAGTGCTTTGCATGCATCGCTTCGTCATGGGAATAGACCAAGATGTCGTCGATGAAGACCACCACAAAATTATCCAGCTGATCTCAGAATACAGTATTGATCAAGTCCATGAAGGAAGCTGGAGCATTCGTCAGTCCAAACGGCATCACTAAGAATTCATAGTGGTCGTATCTGCAGCGAAAGGCAGTCTTCGGAATATCCTCTGCTTTAATCTTTAGCTGATGATATCTAGATCGAAGATCTATTTTGGAATATACTTTTGCACCGTGTAGGGATGCAAACGTACGCAGATAGTTTTAGATTAAACATTTCTAAGTATCAACGACGCTATGGTTACCTTCAATTAGTCGAAAAGGTCCTCAATCTGGGGTATAGGATATTTATTCTTGATTGTGATCTTATTTATCTCATGATAATCGATGCACAATCTTATACTCGCATATTTCTTCTTCACAAATAGGATAGGAGCTCCCCATGGTCGGACACTAGGATGGGTGAATTTGTAGTCTAATAGTTCATATAACTGCTCTTTTAACTCCTTGAGCTCTGCTGGTGCCATACGATATGGTGCTTTCGATACAGGCTCATCACCTAGAATAAGATTTATCGCAAATTCAACCTCTCGATCAGTAGTAAGCCTGGTAATTCGTGGGAGAAGACATCCTTGAATTCATTTACCACCAGAATCTGGTCAATAGGCGGTACTTGCTGCTCAGCATCCATAACATAGACCAGAAATCCTTCTCCACCCTTTCTTAATGCTCGGTAAGCCTAGACTATGGACAGATAAATCCTCTTAGGCTCTTTTTTTAGCTTAGAATTCCGCTGGACGATGATCTCCTTCATATCAGAACCTCTGATGGTGATGCGCTTTAACCGACAGTCAATAGTCGCATGGTATTCAGCTAGCCAATCCATTCCGAGAATAATGTCAAAATCCCTCATCTGAATAGGGATTAGGGTCGCAGTGAACTGTTGATCATCAATCTCGACCTCGCATGCTTTATACTGATGGTGAGATACTATCACTCGGTCACCGGCTTCCTGCACTCGGTATGGGGTCTAAAGCCATTCGGAGCAATGGCTCAGATTCTTTGTGAATTTTTTAGATATAAAAGAGTGGCTTGCGTCACTATCGAATAATACGTTGTCAGGAACTTGGTCTACTAGGATCGCACCTATCACATTTAGAGTAATTCACATAACACTTATATTCAACAAATATATGGCTAAATTTAAAATAATTTACTTAAATAATTTTTACCTGTCACGACGTCGTCGACTGCATCGACATCTGTGTCAGTTATAACATGGAGCTTGACATTGGTCCTCGGTCTCTGTTTCTGCTGACCTCCCTATGGCTGCAGTGTCAGTGGTGCTGCCTTCTGCTCAGTACACTCTTTTTTATAGTGGCATGTCTTACCACACCTATAGCATACAATTGCCTTCCTCCAGCACTCACCTGGATGTGTGCGTCCATAGTGGATACACGGTTGGAGCAGTCCAATGGTCCTCGGTGGCGGTGGCCGTGTAACACTCCCTAAACCCTGCAGTTGGGGTGGTCTAAACTACTTCCTGCCAAACTGTCGTCTGGGTACCTTAACCCAGCGCCTTGTCCTCCCAGTGCTAAACTCATCATAGGACCTCTTGCCTTTCACCTCAGCGACGACTCTCCTAAAATCGCCCTATACCTCTCGACACATTTCCAGCAGCTCATCGAATGTCCTGGGTCTGGCAGTGAATATTCCTGAATGTATTTTTGAGCTCAACCCAGTCTTAAACTTTAGCATCTTCAACCTCTCATCTGCCATAGTGGACATTGCCTTCTTACCTAGGGCGTGAAACCTGTCCGCATACTCAGCCACTGTCATGTTGCCTTTGGTCAGGGCCTGGAACACTTCCATGCTCAGTAAGATAACACTGTCTCGCACATAAAACTTCTTGAACTCCTTCTATAACTGAGTCCAAGTAACTGGTGGTGTCTGTCGTACCTCTACAGTACGCCACCACTCCTCTGCATCACCAGCGAGAAAGGGAATAACCACCTCCACCCTTAGATCATCCGACACCTACAGCAGTCTCAGATGGACTGACATTGCCTTCATCCAACTCTTCTCCTCCTCTGGATTAGAGTCACTCTAAAAGTAGGAGCCCGTGAGCTCTGCATCTCCCTAGAAGAACCTCAGACCCAGCTGCGGTGGCGGTGGAGGCTATACTTGCTGGTTCAATTGCTGCTAATGCTGTGCCAATATATTTGCCATGGTGGCCATGGCGTTAGTAAGTACATGGGGAATAGCCCCCTGATTGTGGTGGTTGTCACCACCATTACCTCCATTTCCAGTTTAATCATGTCTCGACGGTATTTTGTTGAATAAGAACAGTCAAAAATATTAATTTATCTAATTTCAGGCTAAGTCAGGGGTATTTTGGGAATTTCTAACCACTTATGGGGTGCATGCAAAAGTTCAGGTGTAAAACAATATAAAAATAACTGAAACGAAGGAACATTCTCACACCCCTTAACCCGATCATAACTTAAGTCTAAGATCATCTCTTAAGTCTACTTTGTAGGATCTACATATCACCACTAGAAGGGGAGAGGGTTGAATAGTGGGTGCGAAAAATTTGGGTTTTAGAAACTTTTTAACCAAAAACATCACTTCTGAAATTAATTTCTGTTTTCAAATTCTGATTTTAAATGATTTAAAGACCTAGTTACAAATCTCCAAAAATTATAAAATTCGGTGAGATTCTAATATCGGATGTTTTTAGTATCTCATAAAAATTAAAATTTAACTCCTAACCCTTTTAAAATTCCTTTTTGGTCAGATTGCACGAATCTGCCAGAAATCATACTCCGACTTAAAAATTTTATTCCGATTAATTGGCCACTCCAAATGGTCTGAAAATTTAATGACAAATCACTTAAGATATGTATTTAAATGGACTGAAAAAGTTTTTGAAAATACCTTTGGAAAGTATGTCAACCACGTTGATGTTCTCAACCTTTGCAAATCTGAAAATCAGATTACACTAGTCTCGGATCTAATCATGTTTGACTAACTTATACTTATCCAAATGATATGAAACTTGCGCCAAATGAAAGCTAGGATATGTGACTATGTTTCTGAAAAGTTTTGTAATTGTTCAAAACTGTTTACTATTTTTACAATTGCAACGAAATTAATACCAAATGCTAGAAATTTAAATTTAAGTGCTGAAAGTAAAGACACCAAGGATTTTATACTGGTTCGGTTAAATCAACCTACTCGAGTCTTCGAGGACACCTTTCTTGGTTATCACTAAATATCAAAAACACTAACCACAAGGGTTGCTGGAGTTACACACCAACTCCATCCTTTTACAATCGAAACAAACAAGCGAACTGATCACGGACACCACCACCGATTGAATGAAGGTTTGATCACACCTTGATCAACCTTCTACAACAATGTATGAATATGGGTGGTATTACCAAAGCCTATACAATATTTTGAATATATGAACAATAGGCTTGAAAGAGGAAGAAGAAGAAAAAAAAGAAGAAGAAGAAAGTAGAAGACCCTTTTGCACTTGAGAGAAAATAAGAGTTGTCTTGCTTTTGTTAGCTATACTTCTTCTCCTTTTAATGTTTCTTGGCCGCCCCCCCTTAGGTCATCCTCCTCTCTTGAAAATTCTCTTTAACACCTTTGGAAGATTACCTTGTGTAGATATGGCACCATCTTGCTCACTTGACATAACATGATTGGATGGATGACTTGGCCATGCTTACTAGGCACTTGATGATTGGTCCAGTCTTGTCATCACTTAGTGTGCTGTAAAATCCAAGAATAAATTGCAAAACATGTGCCAAAAAGAATTCAAAATGTTGCCAAATAATCATCATTTAATCACTTCAAAGACAAGAAAATCGGCCAGCACTTAGTGGCACATGCTGAATTTTCAGCATGTGTTACATTTTCAAAATGTTTGAATTGTTACCTTGTGTAGTTCCCTCTTTTATGTCATTATCCTTGTCTGTCATATTCTCCACCAATTAAGATGCCAACTAAGCTCCACATAGGCTCCATCAAGGCTGAAAATGGCGTGTAATAAGTCTTGCACATGTGCTGAGTTTCACTTTGATAATCTTTGTAAAGTAATGCACAATAATTACACATATATGGTAAATTCCAATCAGCCCTACTTTGAATTTTCTAGAACACTTTAACATGTCTTGATTGTATAAAAAGTGTCTAGATACATGTTACCAGTCATGCAAAAAAACGTTCCATGTGTTATGTTTGTAGAAAACCGAATTTTCAACTTTCGTCGATTATGCGATTTTTGTCCGAATAAATTCGAACTTTTTGCACATGTTATATATATTATGTCACACATAATATACATAAAATAGACAAGATATTCAGCTCTAATGGCTGATTAAGATAAGCGCCCCATGTGTTTAATTATTTGAATTTGAAATCTCCATCATTTGGCCTATATTATGGGTGATTTGTGTGTGCCAACTTGAAATGATTTCATGGCTGATTTCAACATGTGAGCCACGAATTTTTTGGCTATTTTTAAAGTATATGGGCTGGCCATCTTTATATGGCAAGTACATGACACGTTGGTGAAGTTTCGGTAGTCACCCGACGACAATTTTCGATTTATAACCTTGTAACCTGTCGTTCTAATTTTGTCATCACCATGACTTATATCATATGATATAAGACCTGAAAATAGTTCAAAGACAACGAATGTTTGTCATACGATGTTAGCTTTAATGCTTCATGGCTTGTTAGTACGACAACAATATATATAAAGCATATGAGGCATGTATATCACAAAAACGTGTTAAGTAATAATTTTTTCATGCATTTCGTAAACTCGTACTATTTAAATCATGCATTTGTAAATCATTCAAAAACCTTTTCTCAACAATCTCCCCCTTTTGATAATTTACAAAATAACACTGGTTCATGATTTAAATATAATTGCTCCCCCTCCAATTAGGCACAAATTCAAATTTTGAATTTTGAATTTTATATTATCGTTGTCTCTTCCTTAAATTGTGCAATCAAGCTCTCTCCCCCCTTAAATCATATACTCTCTCCCCTCTTTATTTAGTAAATATCAAAAGTACATATAAAGAATGTAAAGAAATAGCAATTTATAGCATATAGGAATCATGCATTTGTAGTATGTTCCTAAGGGTTATTGATTCAACCTTTTGCAAATGTACCTTTTGGTACCCAAACTTGGGTGACCTTCCTAGGTCTTTCAAAAGGTAAGAAAAGAGATGAGAAGCAATGTAATAGATGTTCGGTGCAATCCGTTTGGCCTTTGACCGAGAATCCCATCATGCACATGGTATGGTTTTCGTCTTTGATATGCATTTCGGTTTCTAGGAATAGTTTGTGATCTAGATGCATTAGTCTTATATGAATGTCGCGTAAGCATCAAAAATTTCCTTTCATCTCTATATGTTATATAACTATACTTTGTATGTGAGGAAAAAGAAGGAGTACAATGAGATACAAAGTTTGTGCACTAGACATCTTCTTAGGTTGCGTAGTTTTCTTGAATGCATGCAGTTTCTTAGATAAAACAAATTTGGTAGACTTATTATTATCTTCCGCATGCCCTAATCCGGTTTTATCATTTTCATGCTCTTGGGAAGAAATGAGACGATCTAGCATACTTGTATCCGTATCGAATTGTTTAATCGTCTTTTCTAGATCTTCGTTTCTTGATCTAAAATCTGAGATCTCAGATTTCATTTCATTATTCTCCGTTGTCAAAGATGAAATTTCAGACTTTAATGAATTTATCATGCAAGAAGACTCTTATTTTGAATTGTTTAATTTAGATACAAGATTCGAGTTAGAATATTTTAACAATTTCTTGTCTTCAATTAAACGTTTATTTTCTTTTGCAAGAGCCTTAGAGAACTTATGCAACTCAAAATATTGACTAAACAAACCATCATAAGAGGGTTCAGAATCAGAAGATGCCTCGTTTGATGCTTTGGATGCAAAGCATACTTGTGTCGTTTCTTCTTTGGTTCCTTCAGTCTTAGAATCGCATGAGTCACTCCATGTGGAGGCTTTGAAGGCTCTTCTCCTTTGTTTAGATTCTGAGACGAGTCTAGTTTTGTTCTAGTCCTTGTCACAATTTTTTTTTGTTTGTTTGTCCTTGTTCAGGCAGTCATATGACAAGTGTCCAAGTTTCCCACATTCATAGCACTTTATGTTCTCATTATTTTTATTTCTATGATTCTTAGATGAAGTGGGCTTAGGTTTTTTTAATCGATTTTCTCATGATCTTTCTTAATATTTTAACCAACATGATTAGATCTTCATCATTGGAATCTGTATCACTATCATCTACGCGATCATAAGAAGTAGAGACGTATTCATTTGATTTAAATGCTATAACCTATCTTGTTTAGAAGTAGATTCAGCATTTCTTAAAGTGAGTTTTTTTCGTATACTTGTAATGATCTGATCAATTCCTCTATTTTTATCGATTTTGTTTCCTTACTTTCATCAATTGCCGTGACTTTAGGGTCCCATTTGGATGGAAGACTTCTTAGCACCTCTTGTACTTTTTCCTGTGTAGAAAAAGCTATTCCAAGAGACTCAAGAGAATTATAGATGTTAGTTAAGCGTAAGTCCATATCAACAATAGATTTTTTTGGCAATAATTTAAAAGACTCAAGAGTGGACATAAGCATATTTATTTTAGACTCTTTGGCTTGACTAGTCCCTTCGAGTTTCATTTCTAGAATTCTCCACATCTCTTGAGCACTAAAGCAATTAGACACGTAACTTGATTCAATTTTACTCAGCCCGTTTAAAAGTAGTTGCATGGCTCTAGCATTCATTAACAATTTCTTTTTGTCATCACTAGTATATTCTTGTTTCAGTTTTACAACTTCTAGTGTGACACCATCAACAGTAGATAACTTAGAAGGGACAAAAGGACCATCTTCTATAATTGACCACAAGTCTATACCAATGGCCACAAAGAAAAGTTTCATTCTGAGTTTCCATTGTATAGAAGACTCACAATCGGAAAGAGGAGGCCTTACGGTTGACATTCCTTCTTGTTCGGTTTTGTAACTAGTGGTTGCCATCTCACAAAGATCGTTGGATCCTCTTGTCGCGAGTGTGCCTGCGCTCTGATACCACTTGCAGGACCTGTATAGCACCACTAGAGAGGGGGGTTTGAATAGTGGGTGCGGAAAATTTGGGTTTTAAAAACTTTTTAACCAAAAACCTCACTTCTGAAAACAGTTTCTGTTTTAAGATTCACATTTGAAACAATTTAAAGACCTAGTTACAGACCTCAAAAAATTATGACATTTGGTAAGATTCTACTCTCAGATGTTCTGAGTATTTCATAAAAGTTTAAATTAAAATTCAACTCCTATCCCTTTGAAAATTTGTTTTTGGTCAGATTGCACGAATCTGCCAGAAACCGTACTCTAACTTGAAAAATTTATTCTGCTAATTGGTCCCTCCAAATGGTCTGAAAATTTAATGAAAAAACCCTTAAGATATGTATTTAAATGTGTTGAAATAGTTTTTGAAAATTCCTTTGGAAATTATGTCAACCACATTGATGTTCTCAACCTTTGCAAATCTGAAAATCAGATTGCACTAGTCTCAAAACTAATCACGTTTGACTGACTTATACTTATCCAAATGATTGAAAATTGTGCCAAATGAAAGCCGGGATATGTGAATATGTTTCTGCAAAGTTTTGTAATTTTTGAAAGTCATTTACTATTTTTACGATTGTAATGAAATTGATGCAAAATGCTTGAAACTGAACGTAAAGTGCTGAAAGTAAAGACACCAAGGATTTTATACTGGTTCGGTTAAATCAACCTACTCGAGTCTTCGAGGACACCTTTCTCGTTTATCATTAAACACCAAAAAGACCTTACCACAAGGGTTGCTGGAGTTACACACCAACTCCACCCTTTTACAATCGAAACAAACAAGCAAACTGATCACGGACACCACCACTGATTGAATGAAGGTTTGATCACACCTTCATCAACTTGTTACAACAATGTATGAGTATGGGTGGTATAATCAAAGCCTATATAATATTTTGAATATATGAAAAATAGGCTTGAAAGAGGAAGAAGAAGAAAGAAAAGATGAAGAAGAAAGTAGAAGACCCTTTTGCACTTGAGAGAAAATAAGAGCTGTCTTGTTTTTGTTTGCTATACTTCTTCTCCTTTTAATGTTGCTTGGCCGCCCCCCTTAGGTCATCCTCCTCTCTTGAAATTTCTATTTAATGCCCTTGGAAGATTACCTTGTGTAGATATGACACCATCTTGCTCACTTGGCACAACATGATTGGATGGATGACTTGGCCTTGCTTACTTGACACTTGATGATTGGTCCAATCTTGTCATCACTTAGTGTGCTGTAAAATCTGAGAATAAATTGAAAAACATGTACCAAAAAGAATTCAAAATGTTTCCAAATAATTATCATTTAATTCCTTCAATTTTGGGATGCCAATTAGCCATGATAAGACAAGAAAATCAGCCAGCACTTAGTGGCACATTCTGAATTTTCAGCATGTGTTACATTTTTAAGATGTTTGAATTGTTACCTTGTGTAGCTCCTAATTTTATGTCACTAACCTTGTGTGTCATATTCTCCACCAATTAAGATGCCAACTAAGCTCCACATAGGCTCCATCAAGGCTGAAAATGGCGTGTAATAAGTCTTGCACATGTGCTGAATTTCACTTTGGTAATCTTTGTAAAATAATGCACAATGATTACACATATATGGTAAATTCGAATCAGCCCTAATTTGAATTTTCTAGAACACTTTAACATGTCTTGAATGTATAAAAAGTGTCTACATACATGTTACAAGTCATTCCAAAACCGTTCCATGTGTTATGTTCGTAGAAAACCGAATTTTCGACTTTCGTCGATTGCACGATTTTTCTCCGATTAAATTCAAACTTTTTGCACATGTTATATATATTATGCCACACATAATATGCATAAAATAGATTAGATATTCAGCTCTAATGGCTGATTAAGATACACGCCCATGTGCTTAATTATTTGAATTTGAATCTCCACCATTTGGCCTAAATTGTGGGTGATTTGTGTGTGCCAACATGGAATAACTTCATGGATGATTTTAACATGTGAGCCACGAATTTGTTTGGTTTTTTTAAAGTATATGGGCTGGTCATCTTTATATGGTAAGTACGTGATACGTTGGCGTAGTTTCAGTAGCCACCCGATACGACAATTTTTGGTTTATAACCTTGTAATATGTCGTTCTGATTTTGTCATCACCATGACTTATATCATATGATATAAGACCTGAAAATAGTTCAAAGACAACAAATTTTTGCCATACGATGTAAGCTTTAATGCTTCATGACTTGCTAGTACGACAACAATATATAAAGCATATGAGGCATGTATATCACAAAAACGTTTTAAGTAATAATTTTGTCATGCATTTCGTAAACTCGTACTATTTGAATCATGCATTTGTAAATCATTTAAACACTTTTTCTGAACATACTTTGTTTATGAGTGGTAAAATCGTCATTTTACGAAAACTTCATGTTTTATATCTAAGTAATCTAGTTAATCATGCGAATCTGAGGCGGATCTGGAGCCTCGACTCTGATACCACTTGTAGCGTCCCGCTTCTGAACCCTAACTTTGTGAAAAGTGCACCCGTCGTAGTCTACTAAGAGAACTAAGAGGCGTCGTTCAAACTTCTTGCACGTTAGAAATAACGTAGAAATTTTTTGCAGAAATGATAATTAAAAATTCAAATTCAATTTATAAAATGCAAAAATAAACCATAGTTTAGGTCTGGCGAAACCCAACACGTCAATCGAAATTCTAAAACTCAGATATAAACAAAATAAATATGTAACCCATCACATTCCCCAAATGTCCCGTCAAGTTCACTCGTTCCAGCTAGCACAGTCAGACCCGTCCTCTACGAAAATATAATCAAATTCTGGCTCACTTGAAGAAGAAATAGAAGTAGGGGTGAGTGATTTGGAATCACCCGTAGGTTACCTGTCTTTTCCAAGAATGGAATCATACTCACAAAATACATAAAGACATAAAGAAAAGTAACAACAAAAATATAACCACATATAGAAAAGCAATAACTGAAGCGTAAGATAAACACACACTCGTCCAATCAAATGCAATGTGCAACTTCATGGCGCATGCTCCTTCTCACTACCGTGTCACACACAAAAACATTATTATCTCACGCAACATGTCCCTTTCTATCCATGATATGCTATGCATGTGCGAGGTCCTATTCCTAGCTCTGTTTCGTAGAGTCAACGTCCCGAAGGCTCACACTCCGTTGTGGAGTGAGCGTACATTGCTCCGCAACGTGGAGTCAGCGATCCTCGCTCCGCAACGTGGAACTAGCGTACTTTGCTCTGTAACGTGGAGTCAGTGGTCATCGTTCCGTAACATGGTGTCAGCACCCCGAAAGGACACAACGCAATGCATGTGCCATGGATGTTTCACACACAATCCGGCACATCCATTTTATTACGGTGTATCCCTGCTCATATATATACTCGTGGCCATACATAGGGGTGTGCATGGTCCGGTTCGGCCGGTTTTTGAGAATCTTACGGACCAAACCATTTGTTACGGTTTGGAAAATAGAAAACCGAAAACCGGACCAAACCAGTCAACAAACCGTTTGACCGGTCCGATCTAGTCCGGTTTGGTTTCGGTTTTTTCCGGTTTTATTCACATGAAGCATTGATAACGTTGATTAAAAAAGTCAAAATTCATAATCAAAATTGAGGACAAGTTTTCTTCCTAATAAGATTTTTTTCAAACTAAAAATGAAACTATACTCCCTTAGTAGAATACTACTATACCTTAATTTATCATAGAATGTTATTATACTTTCATTTATCATGTCTTGGCAAGGAACTCATACTATAATAAATTACACAAAGTACCTGACCATCAACAAAAGGATGGATTAAGGTGATAGAGTAGTTTAATCAAAAAATCATCCAAGTATCCTTAATACTCAATCATGTAATCACATTATTTGCATACAGAATAATCATCCAAGTAACAAAATTTTAGTTCTTTCATACTTTTATGGGATGATAAACAATGTGTGGAAATAATTATACACTAAGAATTACTAAAAATCAAAGAAGTAATTAAACGAGGATAAATAAATCAAAGAAAAAACTAATATTTTCTTAGGTCCACTAGGTACCAACCTTTGTTCACCAAAAAATGATTAATCAACTGAGTTTTTCCTCCCCAAGTCATAAACATCCAATAAAAAACAAACTCACAAACAATATAAACAAATAACTAAAATACTACTATAATGTATAAAATATAATTAAATATATAACCTATAATCAACTTTATATATATATATAACCGGTATGGTCCGGTTTATAAGGTTTGAAATTCTTAAAACCGGAAACCGGACCAAATGAAACAGTCCGGTTTTTAGCATTTATTAAACCGACTATAAAACCGTGGTCCGGTTTTTTACGGTTTGGTTTGGCCGGTTTGGTGTGGTTCGGCCGGTTTTTAAAAAGCATGTACACCCCTAGCCATACACATGCATATATACTAGTAAGTATAGCCCCATCTTATTAATATTATTTTTATTTAGTTAAATATATTTTTTCTTTTTTATTATTTATTTATTATATATATATATATATTTATATATATATATTTTCCTTATTATTCTTTATTATTATATTTTTATTTATTCTTTATTTATTCTTCTTTCAGTCATTTTTTACTAATTTTCTTTTTTCTTTATATACTGATTTTCTTAATTTATTATTCTTTAATTAATTATATTTACTATATTAATATTGTTTTTCTTTTTCTATATCCTGGCATTTTTTCCTTTTTTGAACCGCAGCCCAGCCCAGATCACGGCCCGCAAGCCGCTGCCTCCCTCCCCACTTTTTCCCCTCGGGTTGGCCTAGAAGCACTGGCCCGACCCGCTACCCTCTTTTCCCTTTTTAATATAATTATAAAGAATAATAAGAAAAATGTATATAATAAATAAATAATGAAAAAAGAAGAAAAATATATTTAAATAAATAAAAATAATATTGATAAGATGGGGATATACTTACAAGTATATACGCATGTGTATGGATGCGGGTATATATATGAGTAGGGATACACCGTAATAAAATGAGGGTATACATATAAATATATATATGCACGTGTATGGACGTGGGTGTTATAGCAGCATGGATGCGCTTGTTTGTGTGTGAAGCATTTATGGCATGTGCATTTCACTGAATCCTTTCTGGATGCTGCTCCATGTTACGGTGCGATGATCACTGACTCCACGTCACAAAGCGAGGTACGCTGACTCCACGTTACGAAGCGATGATTACTGACTCCATGTTACGGATGGAGGTACGCTGACTCCACGTTTTGGAGCATTTATCGCTGACTCCACGTTGCGGAGTGAGGATCGCTGACTCCACATTACGGAGCGAGGTATGCTGACTCCACATTACGGATCGAGGTATGCTGACTCCACGATACCGGGCGTCACCCTTCAGGGCGTTGACTCTACGAAATAGAGCGAGGAATAGGACCCAGGACATGCATAGCATATAATAGATAGAAGGGGACATATTGCAAAAGATAATAATATTATTGCGTGTGACACGGTAGTGAGGAGCATGCATGATGAAATTGCGCATTGCATTTGATTTGGCGAGTGTGTGTTTATCTTACGCTTCAGTTATTGCTTTCTTTATGTGTTTATATATTTGTTATTACTTTTCCTTATGTGTTTATGTATTTTTTGAGTATGATTCCATTTTAAGAAAAGACTGGTAACCTACGGGTGATTCCAAATCAGTCATTTCTACTTCCATTCCTTCCACAGGTGAGACAAAATTTGATTACATTTTTGTAGAGGACGGGTCTGACTACGCTAGCTGGGATGAGTGAGCTTGACGGGACATTTGGGGACTGTGATGGATTACATATTTATTTCATTTATATACGGCTTTTAGAATTTCGATTGACGTGTTGGACTTCGTCAGCCCTAAACTATGATTCATTTTTGCATTAGGATTATTTATAAATTGAATTTGAATTTCTAATTATCGTTTGTGCGAAATATTTCTACGTTATTCCTGACGTGTAAGAAGTTTGAACGACGCCTTGTAGTTCTCTTAGTAGACTACAGCGGATGCACTGTTGCCAGAGTTATGCTCGGGGGCGGGGTGCTACATTTCTTCTAACCTCAATAAAATCTCCAAATTAACTCCAAATTGACCACAACAAATTTTATTTAACCCCATTTAACTCCACGCACACACTACACACACTCACTCGTGCACGTGGGCTGCACATGCCGCTCAAGGCCACGCGTGGGCCTCATGCGCCGCCCCTGAAACGCCGCACGTGTCACACATGCACCACCTCCAGGCCCGTTTTCAATTTCCAGTTTAATTCTAACCTAATTTCCGGGCTATGTGACCTATTTCTAAGGCTATTCATGTATTTTTTCATTAATCGCATAAAAATTCATTCTTTTAATTTCTTTTCAAATCACACGATCAACATCATCGCAAACACAAATATACCCATACATACGAACATCATAAAACATGCACACGACATCGTATACAACAAGCATACAATAATTTAAAACATGCATGATTCACACACGAAGTGTGGACAATCCGTGAAAAAGGGTATGTAACTTATCTTTTTCAGCGAATAATTTTTCTACACGCGCTTCTTTCCTTTTCTCCATACACCGGATGCCTATGTGAATGTGTGCAAGGGGGTGGCGGCCAAATTTGTTTGGGAGAATGTAGGTTTTGAAAAACATAAAGTTTTTTTTGAAGGGGAGCGGTTTAATACACTTGAGAGTGAATGTAATTTAATTTGTTGTGAGTTATGTGCAGATTTGTAGAGGTTAGAGAATGCAAGATAGGTATAGGTTATTTATCCTAGATAGGTTTGAATTTAGTTTCCTAGTGTGTATCCGATTCCTATTTAGTTTTTATCTCTATCTCTATTAATTAGGGAAAAAACTAATAATAATTAATTTTTAAAAAAAACGTGACATAAAAGTTGTGTTTTCGCTTGGGATATTATATATGATAATTAATTCAAAATATTATGTGGGCAATGTTATTAAGTACTAACCAATATATTGTTTTTAGGGCTCCAATTACAAAAATTTTCTGACAAGGAAGAAAAAAGAAAAGAAAATCAGAACAGCATATCTTTTTTTTTTTTTTTTTGGAATTTGAGATCTTTCACTCAATAAATCCGAACAGCATATCTTTGATCATAAGAGACGTGCAAGTAAAGGGGCTAAAAAAAAAGAAAAATACAATACATTTCCACATTCCTCACAGCTTTTTTCCCAACTATTTTGACTAAATTCAGAGGGTTTTCAACATAGGTGGTCCACGGTCCAACACTTTTTTCTCCAGCCATTTTGACTAAATTTAGAGGGTTTTCAACATCGCCTCCACCTGCATGCCTCACAAAGTCCCTTGGAGTGAAAACCCGAATCATGGCAGGCGCAGCAAATCAACACTTCTTCCTTCGTATATATACACAAAACCCCATAAATCGTACCTGCAAGTAGACATAGTTCATGATACATATCTCAATTTCTCGTATGAAATCGATAAATTCTACAGTTGCATTAAAGACGAATAATCATGTGTAAGTGAGAATGCATAACGGGAAAATTGCTGTTAATGAAGACAACGCTACAAAAATGCAGCTGATATATTGTCTGACGAAAATTGGGTACAATACTATCATACAAATCAAAATTATAGAGATGAGTTTGATATATATATTAGCAACTCAACGAATTCCTGAGATGAAATTAATATTCTTCCCACCTGTGAATTTGATCAGGAGAAAAATTGTTTCCAAGGATCTTTCTCACCTCTGGATATTGATGAAGATTTGATTGAACACGAATTATAGCTTTTGAAAAAGAAGATTGCGGAATTTCTGCAATCTTCCGGTGATTGCATAATTGGCATCCCTGCTGAAGGTTTTCATCTTCATTGACGTGTATCTGCAAATCAGAAAAGTAACATAACTCACATTCAAATTTATATACAAAAATTTTTTCAGTTAAACTATATAATTGTATGATCGGAAATTTCTTTACCTTTTCATCCGATATCTCTAATTGGACATCAGAAGTATATATATATATACCCCAATAGTGAGAAAGACAATGAGAAATAGAGGCAAAACAAAGGTTTTTTTTTTTAGCAGAAAAAAGTGTATATGAAACGAGAACTTGTAAATGCAGCAATCGCTACAAAGAACAACAAGGCACAGATGCCGCCAAAAGAAACTGAGAAAACTTAGAGAAACTGATAGTGCAGGTTTCTGAAAATGTAGAGTGAAGCAAATGAATTTTATAGGCGTGAGAAAATACGGAAAACGTAACTGTTGCATCATGATGAGATTAATTTATGTGTTACGCCAAAGTAACGTAAAAAAAAACAAATGTTCGTTTGTATGAGATTAATTTATGTGTTACGTCAAAGTAACGCAAAAATAAATGTCTGTTTGTGCACATTGATATCCTTGTTTAATTTTAATAAGAATAAGAAATACTTGTGTTTTTGAGTGACAAAAAGATTTCTTTAGATAAGTTTCATCTTTGTTGGTACCAATATTAAATCTGTAGAGGAGAATGGGTTTTATTGATTTCAAAATGTATGATTTAAATGTGCTTAAAAACGTGCATGACCTAAATGTGCATGACATATTGCATATGACTTGCCTTATATAGTTCATATACAATGTTGCCGTACTAACGAGCCACGAAGCGTTAAAGCTTACATCAAATGGCAAACATTTTTTGTGTTTGTGCTATTTTCAGGTGCCACCATTAATGAACTAAACTAGTTCATTAAGTGAAATACTTAGTTAATTAAACTAAGTAGTTCATTAAAGGAAGCAACATTTGGACAAGGCACAAAGGCAACAAGACTAAGAAAGGAAAGTCTCCTCCTCCTCCTTCATCACATATATACACGCATATATATATATATATATATATATATATATATAAATATATATATTTTAAGATTTTTTGAAAAAAGCACATACACATATGTTCCAACGTACTACCGACACGTTATATATTTTATGTACGTATGTTAACGTCACACCACTATACTTAACTCATATTTATGAGTATATTCAGGTCTTATAACATATGATATAAGTCATGGTGATGACAAATTAAATACGACACGTTAAAAGGTTCTAAACCAAAAATTGTCGTATCGGTCGAATACCGAAACTTCGCCAACGTGTCACGTACTTACCATAAATAGATGGCCAGCCCCTACACCTCAAAAATCTCTATAATTTTCGTGGGTATGATGATAATTCCAGCGATAAAATCATTCCATGTTGGCACACACAAATCACCCCACATTAAGGCCAAATTGTGGAGATTCCAATTTCAATTTTGTCACATGTAAATGGTGCCACTTTAAGACCAGCCAAGTGCTGAATATTAAAGTTTATATTATGCATATTATGTTTAACATAATATATATAACATGTGCAAAAAGTTAGAATTTAATTAGAGAAAAATCGGGTAATCGATAAACATCGAAAATTCGGTTTTCTACGTACACAACACATGGAACGTTTTTGTTACATCATACGACATGTATCTAGACACTTTTTACATACCTCATACATCTTAAGTGTTCTAGAAAATTAAATTAAGGGCTGATTGGAATATACCATGTGTGTATTATTAAATGTGCACTATTTTACGAAGTTTGTAAAAATAAAATTCAGCACATGTATATACATATTATACACACCTATACCAGCTTGATGGAGCCTATGCGGAGCCTCGTTGGCATATTGATTGGTCAAGAATAAAGCATACAAAGTCGGTGACTCAAAGAAAGAAGCTACAAAAGGTAATATTTTAAATTTTGTCACAATTGTGACACATGCTGAAAATTCAGCATGTGCACTATAGAGCTGGCCGATTTTGACTTAAATGTGAGCCATATTTTGTGTGTTGATTAAGATGGATTAATTAAAAGACAATTTGGAAGTGTTTTAAATATTTTATGGAATAAAGAAAGTGATATTCTTGGATATCACACATGCTGAAAATTTCAGCATGTGTGCAATGCATCCAGGCATTTTTAAGGCCTTGTTATTGTCTAGTTTTATTCCATAAAAGATGAGAATATTGTATACTAAATATACTTTGATTTCTTGGATTAAATTAATGCAAAATAGGCAACATTTTGAACAAAAAGTGAATATAACACATGCTGAAATTTTAGCATGTGCATTTGACATAATGGCCGATTTTCTTAACCATTTTTGGAAAAATATTATCTTGCTTAATTTATGTGATGATCTCGGAAGTTATGGTAATTGTTTTATGGTGATTTTGGCGCATGTTTTAAGTGGAATTCTCAGATTTTCCTAGTCATCAAGTGATGACAACGTTCAACCAATCAATGAATGCCAAGTAAGCAAGAGCTTAATGATCATCCAATGAGAAGATGCCAAGTAAGCAAGAACAAGTCACAATGATGCCACATATTCTTCCAAGGACTTAGAAGATAATTTTCAAGAAGGGAGGAAGAGCATAGGAGGCGGCCAACAATGTGATAAAAAGAAAGGAAGAAGAGCAAAAGAAAAACAAGAACAAGAGTTGCAAAATTCAAAGATCAAAACGTGTTCTAGCCTTCTCTTCTTGTACACTCTCTTTCTTTCTTCTTACTCAAAGCCCATTGTACTTACATTCATATACTTGAATAGGCTTCTCTTAGACCACCACATATTCTCTTATCTTTGTAAAAGATTGATCAAGGTGTGATCAATCTTCAATCTTGCAAGGTGGTGGTGTTCTCGTGCATTGTATTCAACATACAAAGTTTGTAAAGGGTTTTAGTTGGTGTGTAACTCCATCAACCATGTGGTAAGGTGTTTTTGTGTTGTGTGATTAGTGTGAACCGAGGAAGGTGTTCCTCGAAGACTGGAGTAGGTTGTTTATAACCGAACCAGTATAAAATTCTTGGTGTCATTTACTTTCAGCACTTATATTCTGTTTCAGTACTGTTTATTATTTTTTGGTTACGTTCATATAAATAGTAAATGTTTTTCAAAAATTACGAAACTTTCAGAAAACATAGCCACACGTTTTAAGGTTCTTTTGGCATAAGTTTCAACCCTTTTGGACAATTATAAGTCATCCAAATGTCCCATGTTCTGAGATTAGTGCAGTCTGATTTTCACGCTTGCAAAGGTTGAGACTTTGATCGCATTTGACTAATTCCCCAATAGAATTTTTCAAAACTGTTTCAAAAAATTTAAATATAACATATAAGGGGTTAGTGGTTAAAATTTCAGAGTATTTGGAGTTACGTACAAATAGGAATTAATTTTTCAAATCAGTCTACCGTTTCTGGCAGATTCGCGCAATCTGACCACCAACGAGTTTTGAAGGGGTTAGAGGTTGAATTTAAATTTGAAATATTTAGGAGACCCTCATAACATCTAAAGCTAAGTTCTCTCAAAATTTCAGAATTTTTGAAGACCTACAACCTAGTTTTAAAAACGTTTTAAAACTGGTCCAGAAAACAGAAACTGTTTTTCAGAAGTTGGGTTTTTGGTTTTAAACAATTTTAAAAACCACATTTTCCGTACCCACTATTCAACCCCCCCCCCCTTCTATTGGTGCCTTGCAGATCCTACAAAATCTATATCTGAAATTTAACTTTTACCTATCAAAATACTCATCATGTATTTGCTTGGGGTGGAAAAGCATATTTCATCAACGTAATTCATAGGTGATAAAGACAAAAAAGGGAAAAGAAGAAACTGAGTTCACCCTTCATGTTTGATGAGTCCAGAAATGCTCACTGGGTGGATCAGAGATGGCCCGAGTTGTATGTCGTTGATCTCCCGTCTAAATCCGTTAATGGAACCTGAGAAGGAAGAAAAACGTTAGAGGTCCCAGGGTGCTGCCCCGGGAAAACCCTCCAACGCTTAATTCAGTTATGGGTCTTTTAGTAGGCAATTTATGCTGGAACAAAGGTTTAGATAAAACATGTAATAAGATCTCACTGAGTATTTAGCTGTTTATGTATTGGCCGAGATGGAGTTCTTAAGAAGAATGCTCCAGAAGTTGTTCCCCAAAGTTGGATCCCCTTCCTCGTCTGGAAAGAGGGACAATTATATTCAAGATTGAGGAGGTCTGACCCCCTGCCCGATGATGGGATTGTGATGTGTCTGAGATGGCTGTCTTATTTGCTGCAGAGCTTCAATATAATGGGAGAAATGCCTGAGACCGTAGCTGTGTCAGTGGCTGACTCTATGATGTGTAAGTCGGCCTGTAATGATGACCTTGTACTGAGCCAGTTGATGCTTGACACCTAGAAAGTATTCTGCAGAACTGCCTTGGTGGGCCCCAGATGCAAACAGATAATATCTTCTCCTGATCTTATCCAAGATTAGAACGCAGTGCTAGCATGAAGACGAGGCCGAAGTCAATCCGAGACCGAGCTGAATATATTTCCTTTAGAAGTACCCTGTTGACTCCTTTTATTTGCTGAGATTGACCAGGGCACATGCTTTGACTAAAGCATAACCTAGCCGCGGTGCAATATGTAGAGCCGGAATAAAATATACCAAACTGCCCTTGTAGGACTTTCATTTCTGACCTTTTCTGGTCATGTTTGAACAAGTGCTGATCTGACACAGGCATGCGGCCGAGCTGGCCCAGAGCAATAAATGAATTTGCCTTAGCCATTTTAATAGGCTTGTCTTAGCTAAATTGTAAGATGACCAAGCAGAAGTGCATCCCTGCCGAGCTACAGGAGTTGTCTCATACCTCAATTTGTCGTTGATTGTTTGTTGACTAACTGAATATTTTTTGGCTCATTATTTGCCCCCAGATTAGTTTGGCCGAGCTAACCAGGAAGGGCAGGCTAATCGATTCTGAGCCTTTAATGAGTTGTCCTTTCAAGTGTGACGTGTCTGCCTCTGATTGAGCTATTCTGTGCATTTACTGTCTGTGCAGAGTACGAGGCGTCAGTTACGCACCTTTTCATTTTTGGCGGTTACAGAGATCAAGAGCGAAAGCATCGAGGTGACCCTTGGGCTGCCGAGATGAAGGCCTATAAATAGGGCCTTCATAGTTATAAATCACTTCTTCTGCTTTCTGCATTCTGTTCTGTTATGCCTTCCTTCTCCGGCATTATTCTTCTAGACTCGTCCGGCGATTTCAATTTTCTCCGGTCTTCTCCGTCTTCTTCGGCCTTCTTCCTCCCTTTTCTTCAGCTTATCCTCTTTTTAAGTCTTCTTCTCTTCACTTTTCATTATGTCTGCTTCTCCTTCTCGCGATTTCCAGAATTTCTCTGAGGGCGCTTCCTATACCGCCGGTGTTGGAGGGAATTCTAAATCTCCATATCCTTCTGGTAGGACGGTCTCTGCTGATGACCGTCCAATAAGTAACCTGTGCCGGACCACTGGTGACACTGCTCAATCCAGCAGAGCTATCACAGTGGTTGACTCCTCGCCGGAGCAAGCAAGGACTGCTCTTGCTCCTGCATCTGTAAATCCCTCCATTCTAGAGAGGGTTCCATCCCTTTTTACAGGGGTCTTTGAAAGAGGTCTACCTTCTTCTCTTGTCCAAGAATCTTTTTGTTCTTTATCCGAAGCTGATCTGGGTCGGATCTGTAAGACTCATAGAATTGACCGGGATCGGTTCGGACCACTTCTGCCTCTGCCTGGTCAGACTGCTTACGATCCTCCAAAGGATTATGAAGCAGTCTACGAGGACTATTTTAAGTCGGGGTTCAGCCTTCCTATTCCTGAACCCCTTGTTAGAATACTTCGTGCCTATGGTCTTAGAATTCCTCAAATTCAGCCCAATTGCTTGAAACTTATCCTTTGCTATCTCCTTTTTCATAGAGTAGCCAAATCCCCTTTTAACACAAATATTTTTAGAGCTCTTTTTGCATGTCGGGCCTCGCATAGCTGGTATCATTTCAGCTAGCGAGCCTCTAAGAGCAATTTTCCTTTCGCTGTTAATATCCCTACCTTTAACAAAAATTGGAAAGATAGATTCTCTATGTCAAGAAGGCTGAACTGCCGAAGGAGAACATCTGGAAGTATGGCAGGGCAGACAATATGAAGCCGGACCCAGACTACTGTGATGAGGCAGCCAGACTTTGGAGTCTACCCATCGTCATTGATTGGCAAAAGGTGGACTACGACATTTTGATGACGGCCGACCTGAGCCACGCAGCAGTGGGTCAGGACTATCTACCCCTTTCTCACGATAACTTGATCATTGTCAGAGGTCGGTCTTGATGCGCTTTACCTTTAGTATTTTTTTGACTTTCAGTTGATAACTATCTCATTCTTAATGCAGGCTCAATGGCTTTTGGCAACTCCAACCATGCTAGCAGAATGGCTGAGACGGCAGCCAGGAAAAGAGTTCGTAAGGCTAGAAGAATGGCTGTTCTTTCCTCTGTTGGGGGGGTCTTTGCTCCAGCCTTGTCCCCGGTTCCTTTTGCCGCCGAGCCCATGCAAGAAGAGCCCCAGCTAGGTAACCAAAATTTCTTCAAGTTAAAACCTTCACAAGGTTGATATTTGGTTTTAACTCCTTTGATGTTTCTCGCAGTCTGTCCATTGAGATACAAGATGATGAGCCCGAGGTCCAATCCCAGCCTTAGGCCTCAGCTGAATTTGAAGAGATGGCAGAGGTTGACGAAGGCTCGAGCCTTCACCGTAGAAAAACTCAAAGAGGCGACAGCTCATCTAGTGGCCGAGATGTAGAACTGTCTCTGCCTCTGGAAGTGGCTCCAGCTGAGCCAGCTGAGGAAGTCCTGCCTCAGCCAGCAGAGTCGCATGACCCAATTCTTATTGGGTTTTCAGAGGGTGATTCGGCTATGGACCTGGCCATAGCCAAAAAACTGAATAAGGTGACGGTTCTCTCCCAGGACCAGCAAAGGTTTTAAGCAGCTTTTTGGGAGAACCTGAAGAATGTCCTTCACTCCAACATCGCTTTGGTAAGTGTATAAAATCTTTCCCAAGTGTTTGCTTAGTTTCACTTGTCTTTTTTTCTCACTTTGCTACCCTGTCAGGTCCAACCTCAAGAGTTGGAGGCCTTGGCCCGAGGAGAAAGATTCTATGAAGATCTTGAAGCCAAGTCCAGGGAGCTTGATGAAGCTAACCAGCAGAGAGCCGGGCTGACTCAAAGAATCGATGCTCTGTAAGCCGAGGTCTCCACATTTCAGCAAGGGGCAGAGGATGCTGAGATAAGGTTGGCCAATTTCAACTCAAAGGTGGATGAGTTGGAACATAAAGTGGCCGACCTAGAGTTGGCTTCCACCAAATCTCTGACTGAGACTGAAGCCTTGAAGAAAGACAAAGGCTGAGCTGTTGCAGCGGAGCAATAATTTTGAAGAGCAGTTGGATCAACTGCGTCAACAATTAGCTGAGGCCAAGGTCAAAGCAGTTGCTGATTTTAGAAGATCCCAACTGTTTGAAGAAAACATGATTTTGCTGCAGAGTTCAGCTATGGACGTCGCCAAACAAAGGCCATCGACATCTGCTCATAGATTCATCCAGAGTTGAACAAAGAAGACCCTCGTCTGGCTGAACTGTACAATTCAACGGCTACCCAAGAATTCAACACTCAGTTCCAGCAATTCTTGGAGGGAGCTGACTTGAGGGAAGACGAAGACTAGTCTTAGGATCTTCTTTGTAACATTGTTGAGCAGAGATGAATATATTCTGTACTCCAAATTTCTTTCTCAATGGAAAATTTTCTAAGTCTTTGCAACTTGTCTTTTTCTTTTATTCTGCTCTTTATTTCAGAATTCCTACTAAGTCTTTACTTTCAAAACTTATTGTTGCCGAGATCCCATGTCAGCCTTGTCAAACTTAATCAGTTTAACTGAAAATCAACTAAGTAACCAAGCTTTAAAATATGGAATAAACCTGTTATTCTGCCGGGCCGATCCAAGAATTGGCTAAGAATGAATCCTGCTTTAGATGATAAAATTGATTTGTTTTGACCGAGATCCAATCTGAATAATGCTTAGTGATAGCTCAAGTCTTTAGTCCAACTTAGCCGAAGTGCCTAAGCTGAGATAAGATTTTACGACCCAGACTTCACTTGTAATGGCCGAAATAATTATGCTCAGCAATTTTTGAACTGAGCTTTCGCAGAGTCGAACTGGACTCTAAGATCTGCTCTGTCGAACACTTCTTGGATTCTTCCAAGTATTAACCAATGATTCATTTCTCGTTTAGAACCGATCTGGATTCCAGGGTCTGTCCTCTATTATATTATTCTGCTCAGCAACTTCTTGAACTGAGCTTTCGCAAAGCCGATCTGGACTCCAGGATCTGCTCTGTCAAACATTTCTTGGATTCTTCCAAATGTTCACTGTTGAGTCATTTTACTTTTATAGGACCGATCTAGACTCCAAGGTCTGCCCTATATTATATGGCCCAGGTTTTCCTAGTTGCGGACGAGATGATTATATTCAGTAATTTTTTATACTGAACCTTCGTAGGGTTGATCTGGACTCCAGGGTCTGCCCTGATGAATGTTTCTTGGATTCTTCCAAGTATTGATTGACGAGTTATTCCTCTTATAGGACTGATCTGGACTCTAGGGTTTGTCATATGTTATATGGCCCAGGTTTCCCTTGTAACGGCCGACATAAATCTGTTCAGCAATTCTTTTGAGCTGAACATCTTTGAGAAGATCGATCTGGACTCTATGATCCGTCTTGCTGAGGTGTGAAACTTGTCACATTCAAGATTCCTTTAAGATAATTAGATAGCAAATAGTTGAACCTGCAACGTGGGAGGACATTTAGTCTGAGCTGAAGTCTTGAAAGAATTAAGGTAAACCCCTAACAAGCCTTAGGACCAAGGTCGACTGTGAAGTGGATATGCACACAGAAGTATACCCCTGATAAGCCCTAAGGCCGAGTTGAACCTTTGCCGTGGTTGGAAGGATACCATATCACTTCCTTTACCTAATGAGCCACAAGAGAGAAGTCACCGAGATTGAAAGCTTGTGTCCTGAGCCCCTTTATGAGCTATAAGGTAGAGATCAGATAGACGCGAATCTTGTCGGGCCCCAATTCTGTTACAACTCACAAAGTGAGCGTCAGGTAGGCACATAGCTTTCTTACACCTGGATGTATCCCTTAGTATGAACCATAAGGTGAAAAGAAGATAAATATGCCCCCAAGGCAGGCTGAGTAACTGTGTCTGGCCAAACTGATCTGGACCAGACATATCGCCAAATAGATGTACCGAGCTGAGACGGCAGAAGACCTTGATTAAGATGATGGAAATTTAAATCCCATTTGTCGATAAAAAGTACTTGCTTAATATATGGACAGCTCTTTTTGCAAACAGCAACTTTGTAATAAACATTGAAAAATGTATCTAAAGTACATTTATGTACATGAGGATTTTGAATACACACTGGAAAGGTGAAACATGATTCTTTTGTGGGCTTTATGCTTTTAAGACCATCCGTATACTTTCGGAAACCCGCAATCTCTGCCCATCCGAATCTGAATACTCATCTATTGGCGACCTGTGCTGATGTTCAGGTCGGCAGTTTTCATCCGGAGGAGGCATGCTAAAGTCCAACCTATTGTGCAGCCTTGACCTCGGATTTTAAAACCGTTGTAGGTGGCTAAGCTCAATCAGACGCCCAATCTCTTGGCCGAGCTGCCTGCAGTCTTCTGTATCATGACCAATATCATAATGATAAATGCAGTACAGTTGATGATTCCTCTTGTGGATATGTCCTGTTAGGAGCTGAGGATCTCTCGCCAGACCATTCTTCCTTATGTAGGAGAGAATGTGGGCCTTTGAAGCCAACAGAGAGTTTCTTTCTTTTCCTTGGACTCCCAACTAAATCTTGACAGAACGCCTTTCTTGCAGCAGGGCTCTGTCGTTATATCAACTTCTCTGCCATATTTGAATGGCAGCAGCGTCTTTTGTGCACGTTTTAGACTCAGGTGGCTAGACCTTTGTCCTGAACGCCTAGCCTCAATCATAAATTCAGCCTGACGCCTGGGATGATAGTCAAGCCGAGTTGGAGAATATTCTAAGAGTTCCTCTTATGAAAGAGAATTACTGGCATGAAACCCATTGGGTCCCGCCGCATAAGCTTTTCCCTTCATCTCTTTCACCACAGCTTGGAATACATTTGGATTTTGAGCCACATAACGTATAGCTCGCATATGCTCCTCATATGTGAAGGCAGCAGTAGGAGTTGAGGAATTTCCAGGCTCCGAGGAACACTGTTCCGTTTTTTGTGGAAGAGGTCGTTGACGTCTTCTGGGAGTCATAGGTCGCTTGGACCCTTTTCCATCTTTTTTATCCATTATTCCAATGATGGATGTGTTGGACCACTCCCAAGGAAGCCCTTGAAAGGCTGTTTTTAAGGAATATGGAGGTTCTGGCCCTCCTTCTAGCGCCAAATAATGAGTCCAGAAATGTTCACCGGGTGGATCAGAGATGACCCGAGTTGTATGCCGTTGATCTCCCGTCTAAATCCGTCAATGGAACCTGAGAAGGAAGAAAAACGTTAGAGGTCCCAGGGCGCTACCCCAGGAAAACCCTCCGACGCTTAAGTCAGTTATGGGTCTTTTAGTAGGCAATTTATGCTGGAATAAAGGTTTAGATGAAACCTGTAATAAGATCTCACTGAGTATTTGGCTGTTTATGTATCGGCCGAGATGGAGTTCTTAGGAAGAAGGCTCCAGAAATTGTTCTCTAAAGTTGGATCCCCTTCCTCGTCAGGAAAGAGGGATATTTATATTCAAGATTAAGGAGGTCTGACCCCCTGCCCGATGATGGGATTGTGATGTGTCTGAGATGGCTGTCTTATCTGCTGCAGAGCCGCAGTATGATGGGACAAATGCCTGAGACCGTACCTGTGTTAGTGGCTGACTCTATAATGTGTAAGTCGGCCTGTAATGATGACCTTGTACTGAGCCAGTCGATGCTTGACACCTGGAAAGTATTCCGCAGAACTGCCTTGGTGGTGCCCAGATGCAAACATATAATATCTTCTCCTGATCTTATCCGAGATTACCATGCGGTGCTAGCATGAAGCTGAGGCCAAAGTCAATCCGAGGCCGAGCTGAATATATTTCCTTTGGAAGTACCCTGTTGACTCCTTTTATTTGCTAAGATTGACCAGGGCACATGCTTTGACTAAAGCATAACCTAGCCGAGGTGCAATATGCAGAGCCGGGATAAAATATACCAAACTGCCCTTGTAGGACTTTCATTTCTAACCTTTTCTGGTCAGTTTGAACAAGTGTTGAGCTAACTCAGGCATGCGGCCGAGCTGACCCAGATCTATAAATGAATTTGCCTTAGCCATTTTAATAGGCTTGTCTTAGCTAAAGTGTAAGATGACCAAGCAGAAGTGCATCTCTGCCGAGCTGCAGGAGTTGTCTCGGACCTCAATTTGTCGTTGTCTGTTTGTTGACTAACTGAATAGTTTTTGGCTCATCAGTGTTAGTATTAAACAAGTTATGTTTTTCATCATATAGGCCTAATTAATGTTAAATACCTTAAATACTAGTGTGAGTAGTAAGCAATTACTTGTTGTTTGACAGGTAAATGTTTATCAAACTACACACATAGGGACGACGTTAGAAATCACACTATAGGAACCTTTTTTTTGCTTTATTTAAAAGATTACATCTACATGTGGCATTTATAGTCTTACACATGCAAGATGATAAACAGAATGTTCTACACGTGTTACCTAAAATTGGTATGCTGTATAGATGTTAGTGACGTCTGAATAAATATATATGATAAACGGACTACTAGACACTTGTTACCTAAAATTGCTTATGCTACATGTGAGTGACGTCTGTATACATATATATGTAATTGATATAGATTATCGATTGAATTGTTGATCGAGATATTGTATGGGAGATATTGTATGGGATAACTTTTTAAAAATCTTATGTGAACAACGTCAATGAGAAGTATATATTGGATGAGGAACTGTATAAAACCAAAAATTATTAAATTTATATTTATCTGGTTTAATGACGGAAGGGTACAATCATAACAACATTAAAATCAACTCATAATTACCCTTAACAGATCGGAGAATAGATATTCTGACAAAGGCTGTGCGTATTCAAGGCCTGATACAACTGTAAGATCTTCTCGTAGTATATGATGTTTCCTTCCTCCAAAATAAGCTCTTATGTCTCTAGTAAGACTCATATAAAAAATAAAATATAACATAAGATAAAAGTCCATGCTGGAACTTTGATTGTGAAAATCAGGTCCTCTATTTACACATGGTGGATGTCTCTAAATGGCAGTAAATTTATCAAAAATCCTGAAATGGTAAATATCTAATTGATGCGGGTCTTTCTCCAACTCTGAGACTAAAAGGTATACAAATTCTGAAATGGAAATTTCCTCCCTTCTGTCAACTGAAATTGAAAGCACCAGAGCAGCTGGTGGGCCACCTTGCGCGACTCCTCCGTCCTCTTTATGCATGCAATTGTTAGGTACATAACAATCATTAATTCTGGAGGAGGGTTGAATAGAGTTTTGGAAGATTTTGCATAATTTTCCTATTTTTGGCTATCTCCAACTCAAATGAAAATTAAAATCAAAATAAAGAATGGAAGATGAAAGACAATGAATGGATACACCCGATATTGAGTGGTTCAAATACTAAAAGATTCTACTTCATTACCACTTTAGTTCCAAAGTGGATTTTCAACAACTGCTCTTCTTATTACTCTTAATAAGAACAATAACAACAATATTTACACTAACAACTTAGTGTAAACAATCACAACAACAACTTCTTGCACAGAACAACTTTGTGCAACTACAGCAACTTCAGCTATAAGTAAGAACAAATTCTTGTTACCTCACAACTTCAACAAAGTTCTCTCAAAAACTTTATCACAGTGGGTTTTAGGAAGTAATGGAGACTACACTTTCTTACTAGTCTAAACACAAGCAAAAGATCAACTATGTATGGTTCCTCTTGTGTTAGACTCATAACCTCTCAAATTAAAACAAAGAAGAACAAGCCATAAAAGATTAACAAGCTTTAAGCACTTTTGTACAGATGAGAGAAATTTACATCATGAATCTCCCTTGGTTTATTCCAACAGTCATAAAAATTTGAATTCTAAATGACAATGATCAATCGATGTGTCTGCATTGAGAGATCGATGTCTTCCCATAAGGCTTTAATTTTGAACCTGCCATACATCGATCGATCGATGTCTCTTTCTTGAAAGATTAATGTTCACATTCAATCGATCGATGTCCTCCAGTAAGTTTTCAGTTTTATTCCTTATGTACATCGATCGGTCGTTGTCTCTTCTGAGAGAATGATGTACACCTCAATCGATCGATGCCTCAGACTTTGAGAGACTGATGTCTTCTAGCAAGGTGAACTTTCACTACATCGATCGATCGATGTCTCTAACCTTAGAGACTGATGTCAGATCGATCGATCGATGTCTCCCATCTTGAGATATGGATGTTGGACATTAAGGTTCCAACCTTGAACCTTTCCAACATAGATCGATCGATGTCTCACCTTGAGAGACTGATGTATACATCGATTGATTCATGTGAGAGATCGATGTCTCATAGTTTATTTTTCTCATTTTGCTTCAAAATCCAAGCGTTAAATTTCTTTTTAACTCTTTTAAACATCTTTTAACTTAATCAAAACATTTTATATCCCGACAGCAACATCCTTCCATCTGCCTCTTACAACACTCTAAAGAATTAGTAAAATCAACAAAATATAAGAAGAAGATGGTAGAAAATAAGCTCAAGGCTTAGGTTCTGTTTATTCATTGATCACATATATATGCAAGAGGCGTGGTTCAAAGCTATAGTGGCTCACCAACGGCCATAACGACATTCCATCAGCCCAACGGCTACTTTATCTCATCTACAACGGGATTTCTTTATACAAAATATACAAAGGATCTAATCTACATCTTAATTACAATTAAGGAATAAAAAATAAACAAATCCAATGATTACACCATCCATGATTCAAAATGTTTGATTCAAGTATGAAAATATTCGACGAAATGTCGAGACACTGCACTCGGCTGCTGCATATTCTGTCTTGCTCCATGGACTGAACATAGGAGGCTTTAGGCATCCGATCCACTGATTTCAACACTCTTCCTCAAGCTTAACTAGCACAAATATCTACGCAATTCAGCTTGCTCATTAGTGTTTTGAAAACACTTACTGAAACTGGTTTAGTAAGAAGATCTACAATCTGTTCCTTTGTTGAGACATATAGTAAATCGATAGTGCCTTCTTCAATCCTTTCCCTGATGAAATGTTTATCAATATCCACGTGTTTTGATCTGTCATGATATACTGGATTTTCTGCCATGTTGATGGTAGAATTACTATCACATAATATGTTGAGAGGCAATGTATGCTTAAGCTCCAAATCACTGATAACCTTCCTGATCCATAATCCTTCACAGACTCCAAGAGAAAGGGCCCTTAACTCTGATTCTGCATTTCTCCTTGAGACAATGGGCTACTTCTTGCTCCTCCAACTGACTATGTTTTCCAAAACATAAGTTGCATAGCCAGCGGTTGATCTCATATCCTCCTCAAAAGTACCCCAGTCCGCATTAGTGTATATAGATACACCTCAATCTTGATTCTTCCTTAATATCAATCCTTGTCCTGGAGAGTTCTTCAATTACCTGCAGATTCTTAGAACACCTTGCAAATTCTCATTAGTATGACTATGCATAAATTGACTTACCTTTCATACTGCAAATAATATATCAGGTCTAGTGTGTGATAAGTATATCAATCTCCCTACTAACCTCTAACATTTAGCCTTGTGTACTGGAGTCATATCCCATAGTTTCCTATGCTTATATCCTTGTTCTATTGGGGTACTCACTAGTCTGCATCCTAATAAGCATGTTTCTGTTAAAAGGTCTAAACCATACTTTCTTTGACTAATCATCAATTGATCTTTACTCCTACCAACCTCCATTCTAAGGAAATACCTTATCTTTCCGAAATCTTTCATTTCAAACTTCTTTGCTAGATGATTCTTAACATTCTGAATTCCTTTTATATGATTACTAGTTTTTATAATGTGATCTACATATACTATCAATACAATAATCAATTCAGGTCTACTTTTCTTAACAAACATGGTATGATCACTATGACTTTGTTGAAAGTTACATTGTTTTACAGTTTTGGAAAACTTTTGAAATCAAGCTCTACGTGATTGTTTTAATCAATACAAAGGCTTGTTTATTTTGCACATCACTGATTTATCTGAGTCATTGAATACAGGTGGCACATCCATGTAAATAGTTTCCTGCAACTACCATTCAAGAAGGCGTTTTCCACATCAATTTGAAAAAGATCCTAATCTAATACTCTAATAGAGAAATAATAGTATTGAGTTTTGCAACTAGAGCAAAAGTTTCTAAATAGTCCACCTCAAAAGACTGTGTGAAACCCTTAGCTACTAACATAGCTTTATGCTTGTTTATTGTTCATCAGCATTATATTTGATAGTAAACACCTATCCACATCCTACAGGTTTAGCACCCTTGATAGTTAGAACTAGCTCCCAAGTATCATTTAGTGACAATGCTTGCATTTTACTGCTTATAGCCTTCTTCCAGCAAGGAATCGTAAAAGCATCATGCATATTATGTAGCGCTCCTATTATGAAAAATTACTACCGTTTTAATTCCGATTTCGTACGATTTACATCTGTTATCATATTAATCACATACACACATAAACCAGTGGTCACATCTCGCAAAAAAAATCATACTTTACAATAACAATGTAGAGTTAACAATTTAAACAATTAAAAACAACAAATCATATAAAATATACTATTAAAACATGCTAGATTCGTACCAAAACAAGGGAGAATAGGTAACCTACCTCTTAAACAAAGAATTTGCTACTCAAAAGATTGGATTTGGGATAGTTTTGCTAGCCTCTTTCTTTTCCTTTTCTTTTCTCTTTTTTTCTTCTCTTTTTTCTTTCTCTCTTCTCTCCCACTCTTTCCTTGCTGCGCTGCACATTCTTCCCTCTTTTTCTTTGTTGGTGTCTGCCGAAATGTTAGATAAGGGATAGGGGAATTTGGTTATTAAATTGTAGGGGAAAGATTGGAGGGATGGGGGGTGATTGAGACAAATTAGGGAGGAAAGGGAGGGATTTTAGGAGGGTTAGGATTTATTATTTTTTTTCCTTTTCTTTTTTTTCAGAACATAACACATTATTAGGAATGTGTGTGTGATCTAATGCAACTGTAACTGCCTTATACTTTGAATTCAATATTCTGTAAGTTAATAAGTTTTGAATATGATGTTTAGTTACCTCTCTCATTCCTAAACAGTCATGTAAGGATGCTTTGTACATTCCCTAGCTCATTTCTTTAATGCTATAGGTCTATCATCTACCTCATATTGTTCCATATATTGTCCCTGATATTGTTCAAGAACCCGAACAATTCTTGTTGGGATAACATTTTCCTCCTAGTATATACCTGAGTTATTGGATATATTGTCCCTGATATTGTTCAAGAACCCGAACAATTCTTGTTGGGATAACATTTTCCTCCTAGTATATACATGAGTTATTGGAGATCTTACTACTTCAGCTACATTTTCTCCTAGCCTTTCTGGTCTTTCACTATCTCCTCTCTAAGATTCTTGATTTATCTCCTCTTTTTCAGTTTCTTTAATAAAGTAATCAGTAATGATCCACTCCTGTTTTGTGTCCGCATTATCCATCATCCTATCACTCCCGTAAAAAGCATCATCCTCATAGAAATTCATATCCATAGTAACATACGTCTACCTAGTTGTTGGACAAAAAAACTATACCCTTTCTGAGTATCCGAATATCTCAGAATATGCATTTTTTAGCTCTTTCCTCTAAGTTACTCCTAAGACGAGACTGTATATAAATAAACATAGTACAACCAAATACCCTGAACGGAGTTTCAGATATCAGCTTAGTTTAAGGACAGATCTCTAAGAAAACATCTCCAGGCGTTTTAAATGATAAAACTCTTAAGGGCATTCTTTTAATTAGATAAGTAGCTGTTAACACAGCTTTTCTCAAAAACCCTTTAGGAACATTCATAGTGAAAAACAGTGTCTTGCTACCTCCATTAAATGCCTATTCTTCCTCTCTGCAACTCCATTCTGTTGTAGAGTATAAGCACATGAGGACTGATGATATATATCATTTTCATTCGTGAAAACTTTCTGTGATTCTTCAAAATATTCTAATCCATTAACTGACCTTACAGTTTTTATGTAAGTATGCAACTGATTCTTAACCAATGCACAAAAAGATCTGAATATGTGTCCTACGTCTTTTTTACTTTTCATGAGATATACCCATGTCACTTTTGAATGATCATCAACAAATGTCATAAACCACTTTGTTCCATATTAGCTATTTTTGAGGAACCCCAAATATCAGTGTGACTCAAATTAAAAAGATGACTTGATTGATGAAATTTTGGAACTGTATACGGCTTTTGTTAGTTTAGTCATATTTACAGTGTTCACAAAAGAGACTTTTTATATCAGTCTTGCAAAACAAACGAGGCATCAAACGTTTCGTATACACAAAATTAGGTTGTCCAAATCTCCTATGCCATAGTAGAATGTCTTTGTTACATATAACTTGATGAGGCCCCATAAGGGCATACCAATGCCCAACACCTTAGCCTTAGTGTGCTTTAGGTTCATGAATTATTGTTATATGTTTTACATGTCTTAAACTAGATGTAATAGTTGGTGGGAAGGGATGGATAGTTGTTGCATGAATGATAGCGTTTTTTGTAGTTTTCCGTAGTCGCTTGTGTGTTTTCTTATTTAGGGGCATTTTTGTCATTTCACACACTATTAGGTATTTCACATATCTGACATGCATTATGTTTATCCGTGATGAAAATGATGCTTGGGGGAGTTTTTATGTTGTAGGGAACTTCAAGGGAGAAAACGTTTGTTTGGAGGAATATTAATCAAGAATAGATATTGAACTTCGAACAAACGTAACTTCTTTGTTTTGACTCAGAATGGTGTCGAATTTGTGGTCAAATTCATTCTTTGTGAAAGCTCTACACCATTGAAGAAGACATCAAAGGCCAATTCTGAATATACAAGTCTCCACAATAAAATCAAGGATCAACAAATCTCAACCTGGAAAGTTCATCTCTACGCCATATACATACATACATGGTGTGTGTGTATATATATTTCTTTTCTCAAGACGTCAAGCTATATTCTTCTATCCTTGCATTTCAAAGGCCCGTCATCAACGTCAAACAATCATATACATGTCATCTTATGTGTATATACATATCTATGTCATATATTCCATGTCATCAATTTTCTAAAAATATATCGACACGTCAAAAGTTCGTAAACAGAAAAACCGCCACATGGATATTGCAAAGTTACAGGGCTCAGAATAACGTTTCCAACGGCATATAAAGAGCCCAGAAACTCCATGCGACGGCAAAGTTATGCCGTTTAGAAGCCAACGAGGCCAGTGACCCTGATCTGGAGGTCCCAGCTCGACCTAGAGAGAATATTACAGCATTGTAGGGCTTTGCAAGACGGTTCCAACAATATAAAATAAGCCAGAAACAATAAGTGACCGGGACGTCTGAATCAAGGTCACTGATCGCGAAGGATTTAGAATGCCATAGCTTTGCCTTTCGATTGGAGTTTCTAGGCGTATTATATACTTTTAGAACCATCTTTCCGAGCACTACAATGCTTTCAAAACGCCATAAGGTTGCATTTTGCCTGAAGTTCTTAGGCTAATTATATACTGTTAGAACTGTCTTTCCAAGTCCTACAATGCTGTAATTTCTCTCCTGCTCGAGCTGAGACCTCCGTATCAAGGTCACCGTCCGCAGGGGCATTGAATCCCCATAACTTTGCCTGTCACTTGGAGTTTATGGGCATATTATATACTGCTCAGAAGGACGGTTTCAACGATATATATTAGTCCCAAAAACTCAAATTAATGATGTAATTATGGCGTTTCGAAGCCGCCAAGGACATTGAGCATGATATGGATGTCCTGGCTGAACCAGGAGAGACTATTACAGTGAAATAGGGCTTGGACGTTAACCTTAATATTATATCTCCATAAACTCCTATCATAGACCATGTCCTCAGAGAGGTGCAAATCTAGTAGGTCGTGTCTAATCTGCTCATCCCAAGTCAGTTTGGGCCTGCCTTTACTCTTATTGTCCTCTACAATGAGACTTTCAATTGCTCTGACCGACGCATTGTCTGTCTCCGCTTGACATGCCCAAACCATTTCATTCTTCCCTCCCTTATCTTATATGCTATACTAGCTACCCCTAACCTTTCTCGAAACACAAACAAACCATTTCAATTTTATATAATAAGACTAAAAACTGCAAGTGTAAGGCAAAGCTATGGCGTTTCAAAATCGCCATGGCTAGTAACCCTTATCTGGGTGTCCCAGCTCAACCACAAAAACATCTATTGCAGCATCGTAGTGCTTGAAAATATGGTCCAATGATATACAATAAGCCCATAAACTACAAGTGACAACAAAGTTATTGCATTTCGAATTAGTCGTCGTCGGTAACCTTGATCTTGTCGTCTCGGCTCAACCAGGAGAGAATATTGCATCATCGTAGGGCTCGGAAAGATAGTTTCAACGGTATATAATAAGCCTAAAAAATCCAAGCGAAAGGTGATGATTGGCGTTTCGAAACCTCCATGACTGGCTCTATCACAAAAGTCTATCACGACGTCCTAATGATTGAAAAGGTTATTCCAACTGTATATAATAAGTGGGAAAACTCCAAGATACGCCGAAGTTATGGCATTTAGAAGCAGCAGTGCTGGTGATTCTGACTGTGGTGGCTTGGAAATGCCATAACTTTGTCGTTCTTTTGAGTTTTTGGACTTATTATACACCGTTGGAACCATCTTTTCAAGCAATACGACACCACAAAATCTTGTGGTCGAGCCGGGACGTCCAGATCAGGGTTCGGCTGCGACGACATTGAAATCCCATAAATTCACCTTTTTGTTTGAGTTTATGGGCTTATTATATGCTATTGAAAACATCTTTCCAAGCACTATGATGCCACAATAGACTTCCGTGGTCGAGTCAGGACGTCTAAATAAGGCTCACTGGCTGTGGTGGCTCTGGAATGTCATATTTTGCTTGGAGTTTTAGGCTTATTATATACCATTTGAATCGTCCTTTCAAGCCCTACGATGTTGTATATTCTCTTCTAGTCAAGCTGGGACGTCCAGATCAGGGTCACCAACCGTGGAGGCTTTGAAACACCATAGCATCACCTTTTACTTGGATTTCCTGGGCTTATTATGTACATTTGAAACCATCTTACTGAGCACTACAATGTTGCAATAGACTCTCGTGGTTGAGCCAGGACATCCGGATCAAGGTCACCGGTCGTGGCGATTTCAAAACGACATAACTTTGTCTTTTTCTTGGAGTTGTTAGGATAATTGGATACTGTTAGAGCCATCTTTCTAAGCCCTACAGTGTTGTAATATTCTCTCCTAGTCTAGCCAAGACGTCTGGATCTATCACAGACCATGGGGGCATAAAAACCTGATAACTTCGTATGTTGCTTGGAGATCCTAGGCTTATTATATACCTCTAAGATGGCTCTAAGGGTATATAATAAGCTTGAAAACACCAACCGATGACATAATTATTGTGTTTCAAAGTCACCAAGGCCGGTGAACCTAATCCGGACAACCCGGATCGACAAGGAGAAAATATTGCAGTGTGATAGGACTTGGAATGAGGTTTCCATGGATATATAATAGGCCAAACACTCCAAGCGGCGACGAAGTTATGGCATTTCGAAGCCGCCGCCACTGTAATCCTGATCCGGAGGTTCTGGCTCGACCAAGAAAGAATATTACATCATCGTAGGGTTTGAAAAGGTGGTTCTAAAGGTATATAATAAGCCTAAAAACTCAAAACGAAGGGCAAAGTTATGGCGTTTCGAAACTGCCACGGCCAGAAACCCTGATCTGGATGTCCTGGCTCGACTTAGAGAGAATATTACATCATCGTAGGGCTCATAAAGACAGCTTCAATGGTATATAATAAGCCCAAAAACTCCAAGCGAAAGGCAAAGTTAAAGCATTTCAAAACCACCACGGCCGGTAACCCTGACTGGTCGTCCCAGCTCGACCACCAGAGTTAAATGCAGCGTCGTAGTGCTCGGAAAGAGGGTTTCAATGGTACATAATAAGCACGTAAACTCCAAGCGACAACGAAGTTATTGTGCTTCGAACCCATTGCGGCTGGTGACCCTGATGCAGACGTCTGTCTCGGCTAGGAGAGAATATTACATTATCGTAGGGCTCGAAAAGACTCTTCCAACGGTATGTAATAAGCCTAAAAACTCCAAGCAGAAGGTAAAGTTATGGTTTTTTGGAACGGCCACGGCCGGTTACCATGATGCGGACGTCCTGTCTCAACCAAGACAGTCTGTTGTGGGATCGTAGAGCTCGGAAAGACGATTCCAATGGTATATAATAAGCCTAAAAACACAAAGTGAAAGACAAACTTATGGCTTCTTAAAACTGCCACGACCAGTAACCCTGATCAAGGTGTCTCGGATCGACCACAAACGTCCATTTTAGCATTGCAGTGTTCGGAAAGACTGTTCTAATGGTATATAATAAGCCCATAAACTCCAAAGGATGATAAAATTATCACGTTTCAAAGTCATCACGGTCGGTGACCCTAATCCAGACGGCCCAACTCGACCAGGAGAGAATATTATATCATCATAGACCTGGAAAGACGGTTCCAATACCATATAATAAGCCTAAAAACTCAATGAGAAAGGCTAAGATATGGCGTTTCAAAACCTCTATGGCCAGTAACCCTAATCTAGACGTCCCGGCTTGACACCAGGAGTCTATTGCGGTGACGTAGTGCCTACAAAGAGGATTCCAACTATATATAATGTGAGGAGAAACTCCAAGAGATGGTGATGTTATGACATTTTGAAGCCGCACAGCATGTGACGCCGACCTGTCCATCCCAGCTCCACTTGGTGAGACTATTGCGACCAGTTGAGACTACTGCGGCCGTGGCGGCTTTAAAGGCCATAAATTCGCTGTCGCTTAGAGTTTTGTTGCTTATCATATAGTGTTGGAACCTTCTTTTCGACATAGATGATATAATATTATCTCCAAATCGAGCCTGACGTCCAGATCAGGGTCACTAGTCGCGGTGGCTTCAAAACGCCATGATGCCATTGTCATTTTGGAGTGTCTGGGCTTATTTTATATCGTTGAAACTGACTTTCAAAGACCTATGATGCTGTGACATTCTCTCTATGTCTAGCCAGGACCTCAAGATCAGGGTTATTGGCCGCGGCATCTTCAAAATTCCATAACTTCGTCGTCGCATGGATTTTCAGGGCTTTTTATACGCAATCAGAAACATTAATCTGAGCCATATAACCTCGCAATATTCTCTCTTAGTCGAGCCAGGACATCTAGATCAGGGTCATCGCCCACATCAGCTACGAAACGCCATAAATTCGTCGTTGGTTGGCATTTCTGATCTTATTATATACAGTTGGACTCCGAGCACTACGATGCTGCAATAGACTCTCGTGTTCAAGTCGGGACGTCCGGATCGGGGTCACCGGCCATAGTGGCTTGGAAACGCCATAAGTTCCTCTTTTCTTGGAGTTTCTTGTCTTATTACATGATGTTAGAACCATCTTTTCGAGCACTACGACACCGCAACAGATCTCATGGTTGATTTGGGATGTCAGGATGTGGGTCCCTGGCTCTGGCGGCTTTGAAATGACATAAATTCACATATTTCTTGGAGTTTCTAGGCTTATTATATACTGTTGGAGACCTCTTTTCAAGCACTACAATGCCAAACTAGACTTTTGTGGTCCAGTCGGGACGTCTGGATCATGGTCACCTTTGAAATTCTATAACTTTGTCTTTTGATTGGACTTTTTAGGCTTATTATATACTGTTTGAATCGTTTTTCGAGCCCTACGATGCTCTAATACCCTCTCCTAGTCAAGCTGGGACGTCCGGATCATGGTCACCAACCATGGAGAATTTGGAACGCCATAACTTTGTCTTTCGCTTAGAGATCCTGGCGTATTATATACCTTTGGAACCACGAGAACTACGATGCCGCGATAGAATTTTGTGGTCGAGCCAGGACGTGCGGATCAAGGTCAGTGGCCGTGGCGGCTTTGAAACGCCATAGCTTTGCATTTTAGTGGGAGTGTTTAGGCTAATTATGTACTGTTAGAACCATCTTTCCAAGGCCTATAGTGCTGTAATATTCTCTCATGGTCAAGCCGAGACGTTCATATTAAGGTCACCAACCTAAGGGACTTTGAAACCCCATAAATTTGCCTGTCTCTTTGAGTTTCTAGGCTTATTATTTACCACTAGGAAAGACAGCTCGAACAGTGTATAATAAGCCTGGAAACTCCAATCGACGACAAAATTATGGCCTTTCAGAGCGCCGAGGTGAACCTGATCTGGACATCTTGGCTCAACATGGAGAAAATATTACAGCATCATAGGACTCAAAATAAGGTTTCCAACGGTATATAAAAGCTAGAAACTCCAACTGACGACGAAGTTATGGCATTTTGAAGCTTACGCGGCTGATGACCCTGATCCAGACGTCACAGCTCAACTAAGAGAGAACATTACATCATCATAGGGCTTAGGAAGACACTTCCAACGATATATAATAAGCCTAAAAACTCCAAGCGAAAGAAAAAGTTATGGCTTTCGAAACCGCCATGGCTGGTAACTTGGATCCAGACGTCACGGCTTGTCCAAAAGATAATATTACATCATCTTAGGACTCGGAAAGACGGTTCCAATGGTATATAATAAGCCTAAAAACTCCAAGCCAAAGGCAAAGTTATGGTGTTTCGAAACCGCCACGGCTGGTAACCCTAATCTGGATGTCCCGTCTTGACCACAAGAGCCTACTACGGCGTCGTAGTGCTCGGAAAGGCCATTCCAACGGTATATACTAAGCTGGTAAACTCAAAGCAACAACAAAGTTATTGTATTTTCAACCCGTCACGGCTAGTGACCCTAATTAGTATGTCCTGGCTCCACTAGGAGAGAATATTACATCATCATAGAGCTCACAAAGATGGTTCAACAGAATATAATACACCTAAAAATTCTAAGCAAAAGTCGATGATATGGTATTTCAAAACCACCAAGGCTAGTAACCTTCATGCAGACATCTCGGCTCGAAGAGGAGAGAATCTTACATCATCGTAGGACTCGGGAAGAAGGTTACACCGGTGTATAATAAGCATAAAAACGGCCAGTGAAAGGCAAGGTTATGTAATTTCAAAATAGCCACGACTGGTAACGCTGATCCAGACGTCCCGGTTCTACCAGAAGAGTCTATTGCAGCGTCATAGTGCTCGGAAAGATTATTCCAACGGTGTATAATAAGCGCAGAAACTCCAAGCGAAAGGCAAAGCTATGTGGTTTCGAAGCCGGCCCGGTCGATGACCCTGATCCTGACGTCCTGGCTCGACCACTAGAGTCTAGTGCTTCATCGTAGTGCTCGGAAAGGTGGTTCCGACGGTATATTATAAGCTGGTAAACTCTAACCAATGATGAAGTTATCGCATTTCGAAGTGATTGCAGCTGCTGAACCTGATCCGGACGTCCCGAGAAGGCTAATAGAGAATATTGCAGCGTCATAAGGCTCGGAATGATGTTTCCAACGATATATAGAAATCCTGAAAACTCCAAGCGAGGACGAAGTTATGGTGTTTCGAAGCCACTGCGACTGGTGACCCTAATGTGGACATACCGGCTCGACCAAGAGAAATTTAACAGCATCATAGGGCTCTGAAAGAAAGCTCTAATAGCATATAATAAGACTAAAAACTCCAAGATAAAGGCAAAGTTATGGTATTTTAAAACCGCCACGGCCAGTGACTATGATCCCGACGTCCTGGCTTGACAAGAAGTGAGTATTGCAACGACATATGACTCGAAAAGGCGATTCAAAATGTATTTGATAAGCGGGGAAACTCCAAGAGATGATGAAGTTGCGACATTTTGAAGCCGCAAGGCCAGTGACGCCGATCTGTCCGTCTCGTCTCGACTAGCCGAGACTAATGCAGCTGTGCGGCTTCAAAATGAAATAACTTCGCTATTGCTTAGAGTTTCATGGCTTATTATATACCATTAGAACCATAACATTCTCTCCATGTCGATCCAGGACATCTTGATCAGGGTTGCCGTCTGCGGCGGCTTTGAAATAGCATAACGTCGTTATTGTTTCGAGTATCTAGGCTTACTATGTACGTTGGAAGCATCTTTCTGAGCTTTACGATGCTGTAATAGTCTCGTTTGGCCAAGACAGGACGTCCAGAGCAGAGTCACCATCCGTGACGGCTTCGAAATGCCATAACTTAATCCTCTCTTGGAGTTTCTAGGCTTGTTGTATACCATTGGAACAGTTTTTTCGAACCCTATGATGCTTCAGTAGTCTATCTTGGTCGAGTCAGGACATCCGGATCAGGGTCACCAGTCGTTGTTGTACACTATCGTTTTTTGGAGTGTCTGGGCTTATTATATACCATTGCAACCATCTCACCGAGCACTACGACGCCGCATTAGACTCTTGTGGTCGAGCTGAGTCGTCTGGATCAAGGTCACCAGCCATGGCGGCTTCAAAACGCCATAATGTCGCCTTTCGCTTGGAGTTTTTGGGCTTAGTATATACCGTTGTAACCGGCTTTCCGATACCTACGCTGATGAAATATCATCTCTTGGTTGAGTCAAGACACCGGATCTGGATCACCAGCCACAGTGGCTTTGAAACGCCATAACTTCGTCATCGCTTTGAGCTTATGTGCTTTTTATATACCATTGGAAACGTCATTCCGAGTCCTACGACACTGCAAGATTCTCTCCTTGTCGACCCGGGAAATCTGAATTAGGTCAGCAGCTGCAGCAGCTTCGAAACGCCATAACTTTGCAGTCCCTTGGACTTTCCAGCTTATTATATACCGTTGGAACCATCGTTTCAAGCACTACGACACCCCAATAGACTCTCATGGTCGACCTGGGCATCGAGATCGTGTCACCGACCACGGAGGCTTCCAAACGACATAACTTTGCCTTTGGCTTGGAGTTCTTAGGCGTATTATATACTGTTAGAGCCGTCTTTCCTAGAACTATGGCACTGGAATATTATCTCCTTATAGAGTCAGGACGTGCGAATCAAGGTCATTGGCCATGACGGCTTCAAGGCGCCATAACTTCGTCGCCTCTTGGAGTTTCTGGCCATTTCTTATGCTGTTGGATGCGTCATAAAGAGCCCTATGTCGCTGCAATATTCTCTCCTGGTCGAGCCAGGATGTGCGAATCAAGGTCACCACCCACTGCGGCTTCGAAATGCCATAACTTTGTCATTACTTGGAGTTTCTGGGCTTATTTTATATCGTTGGAGCCATCTTTCCAAGCTCCATGATGATAGTCTATTGCAGCGTCGTAGTTCTTGGAAACATTCTAACGATGTATAATAAGACTTAAACTCCAATTGACAACGAAATTATCACCTTTCGAAGCCGCCGCAGCTGATCACCCTGTTCCGGACATCCCGGCATGAACGAGAGAGAATATTGCAGCATTATAGGGATTGGAAGGATGTTTCCAACAATATACAAAAATTTCAGATACTCCAAGCGATGACAAAGTTATGGCTTTTCGAAGCCACCGGACTAATGATCCTGATGCGGACATTCCGGCTCAACAAAGACAGAATATTATAGCATCGTAGAGGTCAGAAAGGCGGTTCTAACAGCATATGATAAACCAAAAAACTCCAAGAGAAATGTGAAGTTATGGTGTTTTGAAGCCTTCAAGGCCAGTGACTGTGATCCGGACATCCTGGCTTGACTAGAATAGAGTATTGTGGCGATGTATGGCTTGGAAAGACGATTCCAACTGTATATATTAAGCAGGGAAACTTTGTGAGAGAACGAAATTATGGGATTTTGAAGCTGCGTAGCTGGTGACACCGATCTGTCCGTCCCGACTCGACCAAGTGAGACTATTGCAGCGTCTAATCGAGACTACGGCAGCCATGGCGACTTCAAAACGCCATCACTTCACTATCCCTTGGAGTTTCGTTGCTTATTTAATAACATTGGAATCGTCTTTCAAAGCCTACGATATTATAATATTCTATCCATGTCGAGCCGAGCGTCCGTATCAGTGTCACCGGCCGCAATAGCTTCAAAACGCCATAACAGTGCTGTCATTCGGAGTTTCTGGACTTACTATGTACTATTGCAAGTGATTTCCAAGCCCTATGATGCCAGAATAGTCTCACTTGGCTGATCCAGGATGTCCGGATCGGAGTCACTGACAATGGCAGCTTCGAAACGCCATAACATTGCCGTGTCTTGGAGCTTCTGGGCTCGTTGTATACCATTTAAATCGAATTTTTGAACCCTACGATGCTGCAGAAGTCTATCTTGGTCGAGTCGGGACGTTTGGATCAAGGTCATCGCTTGAAATGCTATAACTTCGTCATAATTTGGTGTTTTCGGCTTATTATATACGGTTGGAACCATCTTACTGAACACTATCACGCCACTACTCTTGTGGTCGAGCCGGTGCACCTGTATCAGGGTCATTGGCCGTGGCGACTTTGAAACACTATAACTTCACCTTTCGATTGGAGTTTTTGGGTTTGTTAGATACTGTTGAAACCATTTTTCGAGACCTACGATGCTGAAATATTATCTCCTGGTCGAGGTGGGACATCATGATCTGGACCACCGGCCACAATGGCTACGAAACTCTATAACTTTGTCGTCTATTAGAGTTTCTAGAATTTTTATATACCGTTGAAAATGTCATTCTAAGTCCTAAGCAATATTCTCTCATGGTGGAGCCGGAATGTATGAATCTGCATCACACGCGACGGCTTCGAAATGCTAAAACTTCATCGTCCTTTGGACTTTCTGGGCTTATTATATACTGTTGGAACCATCTTTTTGAGCACTATAGTGCTGCAATAGACTCTCGTGGTCGACCCAGGACATCCGAATCAAGGTCACCAGCCGTGGCGGCTTCACATCATAACTTTGCCTTTTGCTTGGAGATTCTAGGCTTATACTATCCCGTTGGAACTGTCTTTTCGAACACTACGATGTTGGAATTTTCTCTCCTAGCCAAGCCACAATTTTCACACCTAGCCAAGCCAAGACGTCCAGATCAGGGTCATCGGCCATGGAAGCTTTGAGACGCCATAACTTCGTCGTCTCTTGGAGTTTAAGGGCTTTTCATATACCGTTGAAAATGTCATTCCATGCCCTATGACACCGCAATATTCTCTCCATGTTGAGCGTCTGTATCATGGTCACCAGCCGCGTTGGCTTCGAAACGCCATAACTTTGTCATCATTTGAAGTTTCTAGGCTTATTTTATACCATTGCAACCGTCTTTCAATGTCCTACAATACTATTATATTCCTTTTAGGTCGAGCAAATACCTCCGAATCAGGGTCACTGGCCGTTGTAACTTTGAAACGCCATAACATCATCGTCGCATGGAGTTTCTAAGCTTTTATATGCCATTATAAATATTATTTCCAGCCTATAACCTTGCAATATTCTCTCTTAGTCAAGCTGGGACGTTCGGATCACAATCACCGGCCGCTGTGTATATGAAATGCCATAACTTTGTCGTTTCTTGGAGTTTCTTGACGTATCATATACCGTTAGAACTATCTTTACGAGCATTACGACACAATAATACACTTTTGTGGTATAGCCGGGACGTTTGTATTAGGGTCACCGGCCGCAGGGATTTCGAAACGCTATAACTTTGTCGTTGCTTGGAGTTTTTGTCTTTATTTTATACCATTGGAACCATCATTCAGAGCATAACTGTAAGGTCCGAAATACACTCTAGAGGGGGGGGGGTGAATAGAGTGTTTGGCTCTTTTGCGGAATTTTCTTGTTTTTCTCAACTCAAAAAGATATTCAAAATCAGAGCAAGAATTGGAGATGAGAGACAATGAAAGAGTACACCGGATATAGAGTGGTTCGAATCGTAAATGATTCTACTCCACTACCACTTTGTTTCCAAAGTGGATTTTCAACAACTACTCTTCTTATTATGAACAATAAGAACAACCACAGCAATACTTACACTAACACTTTAGTGTAAGCAACAACAACAGCAACTTCTTGCACAACACACTTGTGCAACTACAACAACTACAGCTCTTAGCAAGAACAACTTCTTGCTTCCTCACAACTTCAACAAAAGTTCTCTCAAGATGGGTTGAAGATATATAGTAAGGTTCACACTTTCTCACAAGTCTAAGCACAAGCTAGAGATCAAATAATTATGGTTCCTCTTGTGCTTGACTCTCTTTCTCTCAATATACAAACAATGAAGATCAAAGAAAGCTAGACAAGCTTTTTACAAGTATGAGAGAAATATACAACAATGTAAAGTGAAGCTAGATGATGTTGAAAGTGTGTCATTGCTTCATCCAAGCCTCTTCTATTTATAAATAAAGTTGACCACGTTTTTGAGGCTCTCCACCAAGTCTTCATCTTCAAAATTGTCAAGATAGTGCCCAAATAGTCTTTAGCCACCCTATGGAGTGATTTGATCTTGGATAGCCACCCTAGAGAATCTTAGACATGTTTAAAATAGTCAAGGAAGCATGTAGTATGTTAGGTTAAAGTCCACAAGAATTTGAGCAAGATTGGAGAGAGAAAATATCATAGATCTCCCTTGGATTTTGTTCCAACGTTTGAAAATTTTTGAACTCTGGAGACGTCGATCGATCTACGTGCCAGAGCTGAGAGATCGACGTCTCTCAGAATGACGTCGATCGATCGACGTCTTTAGGCTGAGAGATCGACGTCTCTCAGATGTACGTCGATCGATCGACGTACTCTTAGCTGAGAGATCGACGTCTCTCAGATGTATGTCGATCGATCGACATACCTTAAGCTGAGAGATCGACGTCTCTCAGTTATACGTCGATCGATCCACGTCTCTTGGCTGAGAGTATGACGTGGATCTGAAAGCTCAAACGTTTACCAAGCTTCACACGAAACGAACCATGTGCCTCCTGAGGGCCTGATATATACTTCAACCGATCCATGAGAGATTTATGTCTCGCACATGTTTTTCTCAATTTGCTTCAATCTTAAGGTGTGAAATTCCATCTTAGTTCTTTTTTAAAAAAACATCTTTTTATATCATCAAAACATTTTATAATCTAACAATCTCCCCCTTTTTGATGATTTCAAAACCAAGATTCTAAAAGATGTTTTTGCTTCATTTTAACTATTTGAATGTTTCAAACTTGAAACATATCAATCTCCCCCTAAGTATATGCAATCTATACCTTCCACAATAATCAATGTGAACCAGATTCTGCAAATCCAATCATCCTTAAAGTTGCTCCCCCTTAACCAGATAACTTTTCATGCTCATTTTCATTTCACCAACAATTGTCAAAGATTCCAATTTTCAAGCTTACCTCATTTTGTCAAAGAAAAGCAACATGCCAATAAATCATTCCAATAGACCATGCCAATAAACCATGCCAACCATTTAAGCAACATGCCAATAAAGCAACAAATAAGTCAAATAAGCCACTTAATCAACCAATGAGCCACTAAGCCACTTAAGCAAACAACAACCATTTTCTCCCCCTTTTTGAAAGCATCAAAAAAAATAAGCAACAATACTTCATTAAATTCAAAGACACATTCAAGTTTTTACAACCAAAAAAAAAACTAAGCTAGAACTAGAAGCAAGCTAAAATACATCACTCTAGTCTTCATCCGAAGAAAACGTGATTCCAGGAATACACGCTTTCATTCTTGCCTTGAACTTGGCAAATCTTGATTCATGCATAGATACTTTGCCTTTTAGCTCGCCAACCTCCTGTTGGAGACTGATAACTTGAGCTTGAAGCTCCGGGACATTTGAGCTCAGGTGACTTGGTTCTGCATGAGTCTCTGGTTCAGGAATAGGTGCCTCATGCGGAAAGTCTTCCTCTTCTTCCCTTGCCTCCTCCTCCTGTTCTCTTCTCATTGCTTCTTTTCTAGATTTTAGTATTTGTTGGATATTGACTTTATCGTAGAAGTCTTTGTGCGTAATACTGTCAATATCTGTGTCATCAACCTGAATACCCGACTTCACAAGCATCCGATAAATAAGGTTACTCTAGGGTAAGGCCTTGTTTTGTTTGGTTGCTGCTTCGACAACATTTGTCATGAAAAGCTCCCCAAAGTTAACCTTCTCCTGGTTAGCTATTCGGTATGCTATGTAGAAGTCAAGGTTACTTGGCAGTTTTGCGGATTTACCATTGATACAGAATGTAACAATGGCCAGAAGAATGCGGTAGACTAAAGGCATATCATTTGTGTTTTTACTAGGATGGAAGCCTAGAAAAGTCTTAACTTCATCTTCAGATACTTTCCATTTGGCTGCATCCCATTTCCACGCATCAAACTCAAAATACCCTTCGTTGGGTACACCAATCAGGTCACAAATTTTTTCAACTTTCCATTTGATATGGTGTCCATCAATAACAGAATGTAGAGCTAAGGGAAGGTTATTTATGTATTCAACCCACAAATTTGCATAAAATAGTCGAGTATACCTAGTGGACATTTTTGACATCTCATGCTCATTCCATATACTCCTCCACTCTTGAACATCTAACCACTCAATGATTGGGCTCAGTTCGTTATTGCTTAGAATATCATTTATTCTAAGCAACTTGAGTGGGATGGTTGCTCTTTCATCATCGTCCCATTTATCATATAAAATTTGTGAATGTCTAGTTATATACCTTATTTGTCCCGGGGGCAAAGGTTCCGTTAAGGCATCCTTGGCATCTTTGGCTTTGATCCAAGGAAAGTTGGAGAGAGTTAGCCCACTTCTAATCCCGGCAAGGACACGCCCTTGACTCATGTCCATAGATTGCTTCATCCTAGGTTGAGAAGATTGTCCTTGAGAGGAGCTTGAACCTTCTCCTCCACCTCTAGAAGATCTTGGCCTCTTGGTTGTGTTTTTACTCCTTGAAGACATTTTAAAGATTTTAGGGCTTAAAAGATGAGAAATCTTGGATGAGATGGATGAATTCAAGAGATGAACTCAAGAATCAAGAGCAGAGATGAGTTAAATCTTGATTTGGAGATGAAATTTGAGAGAGAAGTGGTTTTGGAAAGAGGGCCGCCTGATTTGGTAGGGTTTCTGCCGAAGTTTTTGAGTGAAAAATGAGGAAGGGTCGCGTTTTGCAGAGATTTTATAGTTGCAGAATTCGACGACGTCGATCGATCGACGTCTGAGTTCGACGTACGTCGATCGATCGATGTCAGAGATCGACGTACGTCGATCTCTTGTTTTGATACGTCGATCGTTCGACGTGTCCCTGATTTTGAAATTTTTAGTTTTCATCTCTTTAGCTTATGTTTATCGTTCCTAGTCTCGTTCTAATTGATTCGAATGTCTCAGTGGGAAGGGATTTGGTAAAGATGTCCGCCAGTTGGTCATTTGTTGGAACAAACTCAATGCATACCAATCCTTTTTGAATGCAATCTCTTATGAAGTGATGTCTCACTTCAATGTGTTTTGTTCTACTATGATGAACCGGGTTTTGTGCTATACTTATGGCTGAGGTATTGTCACATAGGATGGGAACTTTATCAAACTTAACATTGTAATCATTCAATGTGTTTGTCATCCAAAGTAGTTGTGCACAACATGAAGCGGCCGATATATATTCGGATTCTGCCGTTGATAGTGACACACTATTTTGTTTCTTAGAGAACCAAGAAACTAAGCAATCTCCAAGGAATTGACATGTCCCGGAGGTGCTTTTCCTATCAACAAGATTTTCGGCATAGTCGGAGTCACTATATCCTCTTAGATCAAAACAACCATTTTTGGGATAAAACAATCCGAAGTTCAAAGTTCCTTTTAAATACCGAAAGATACGTTTAATGGCAACTAAATGCGATTCCTTAGGCATACTTTGAAATCTAGCACATAAGCACACAGCATGCAAAATATCCGGCCTACTAGCGGTCAAATAAAGTAAACTACCAATCATACCCCTATATTTTGTTACCTCAACCGGCTTTCCTTTTTCGTCTTTGTCAAGCTTTGTACTTGTGCTCATCGGAGTGCTCACACTTCTTCCATCCTCGAATTTGTACTTCTTGAGCAAATCCTTCGTATACTTTGTTTGAGATATGTACACTCCATCTTGAGTTTGCTTGATTTGTAGACCAAGAAAGTAGTTGAGTTCACCCATCATGCTCATTTCAAATTCTCCTTCTATTAATTTTGCAAAATGCTTACAAAGAGAATCATTAGTAGCACCAAATATGATATCATCCACATAAATTTGAACAAGCAATTGATGGTTTCCTTGTTCTTTAATAAAAAGAGTAGTGTCGACTTTTCCTCTTGAAAAACTCGTTTTCAAGTAGGAAGTTACTTAACCTATCATACCAAGCCCTAGGAGCTTGTTTAAGTCCATAAAGGGCCTTTTTGAGTCTAAAAACATGATTTGGATAATCATGATTTTCAAACCCCGGAGGTTGAGCTACATAGACCTCTTCTTGAATTATTCCATTCAAGAATGCGGATTTCACATCCATTTGGTATAGTTTGAAATCCTTATAGCATGCATATGCTAATAACATCCTAATAGCTTCTAACCTAGCTACGGGGGCAAAAGTCTCATCATAGTCTATGCCTTCCTCTTGCCTATAGCCTTGAGCTACTAACCTAGCTTTGTTTCTAGTGATGTTTCCTTTATCATCCATTTTGTTTCTAAATACCCATTTAGTGCCAATTACAGGATGATCACTAGGTTTAGCAACTAATTCCCACACATCACTTCTTTCAAATTGATTTAATTCTTCTTGCATAGCTAATACCCAATCTTCATCATTTATTGCTTCTTTTATGTTTTTAGGCTCAACTTGTGAAATGAAGGCATTTTCATTGAATTTTCTCCTTGTCATTACACCTTGGCTAGTTTCACCTAGTATCAACTCTTTAGGGTGATCTTTCCTATATTTATATGACTCCGGAAAATTTGAGGTATCCCCTCCTACTTCTTCATCTTCAACCTTAGGTTCAAGTGGATCAATCCTAAGGTCGATGACAATATTACCTTTTGGATTCTTAAATTTTTCTATATGACTTACTTCGATTATTTCATCTTCATCATCATCATTATTATCGTTTGACTTATCATCAATGAATTCACTAAACTTGACATGAATTGATTCTTCAACTTTCATACTTCTCTTATTATATACTCTAAATGCTTTGCTATTTTGCGCATAACCCATAAAGATTCCTTCATCCGCTTTGAAGTCAAGTTTATCCAAGTTGTCTTTGGTGTTAAGTATAAAACACTTACAACCAAAAACCTTGAAATAACCAATATTTGGTACTCTACCTTTCCAAAGCTCATAAGGAGTCTTTTTGAGAAATGGTCTCAAATAAACTCTATTGATCACATGACAAGCGGTATTTACCGCTTCGGCCCAAAAATATTTGGGTAGCTCAAATTCGTTTAGCATGGCTCTACTCATTTCTTGAAGTGTTCTATTTTTCCTTTCCGCAACACCATTTTGTTGAGGAGTTCTTGGAGCTGAAAAATTGTGTCCATACCCTTTGGATACACAAAATTCTTGAAACTCTCCATCAAACTCACCACCTCTATCACTTCTAATTTCCTTAATTGTGTCTTCTCTTTGATTTTCTAATCTCTTACAAAGCTTTATAAATTCTTGACATGCATCATTCTTTTTAGCTAAGAACATTACCCAAGTGTACCTAGAGTAGTCATCTACCACCACAAAGGTGTAATGTTTTCCACTTAGGCTTGCTGTACCAATATCCCCATACAAATCCATATGAAGCAATTGTAGAGGTTTGGTGGTGGAGATTTCACTTTTGGGCTTGAAACTTGTTTTAACAAGTTTTGCCTTTTGACAAGTGTCGCATAAGCCATGGTTTTTGAAATTCAATTTTGGAAGACCTTGGACTTTTTCATTTTTGCAAATCTCTTTGAAATTCTTAAAACTAATGTGTCCAAGTCGTCTATGCCATAGTTGAGTCAAATCATTTTTGGCAACTAGGCAAGAAACATTTTGTGATATCAATTCATGTGTGCTAAATTTGTAAACATCATTTTTACGAATGGCTTCAAAAACAATCTTATCGTTCTTTTTCACAACACATTTTCTTTTCGCAAACTCAATTTGAAAATTAGCATGACATAGTTGGCTAACACTTATCAAATTATACTTAAGCCCTTCTACATATAGTACATTATTAATAGTAAAGGAAGAATTACCAATTTCTCCATGTCCAAGGATTTTGGCTCTCCCATTGCCAAAATGCACCGTTCCACCATCTTGGAGCTTGAGCTTGGTGAACAACGTCTTGTCTCCGGTCATGTGAGTTGAACATCCGTTGTCCATAAGCCATTTGGTTCCTTCTTCTTTGGCTACTCCATTTATCTTGAGAGCCTACAAAACCAAAAGATGTATGCATTGGTACCCTTTGATGGTTGGGTCCTTTAGGGTTAGTTTTTCGACCCTTAGGCTTCCAAACATATGTGCTTTCAAATCGAGCTTTACATGCTTTCTTTACATGTCCTAGTTTGTTGCAATAGAAACAAGTGGGTACATGCTTTGGTTTAGAAAGTGATGAGTTTTGTTGTATTTTTCTATTGTTTGCCTTTTTCTTTAAGGACTTAGGTTTAATAGAAGATGATGAGTTAAATCCTAAACCGGATTTATCATTTCCAATCCTTTGATTTCCAAGTAGTATGTCTAAATTGTTTTTACCATTTGTTAGTCTTTGTAAGTCTAACTTTAGTTTCTCACATTCTTTTCTAATTTCTTCATTTTCAAGAGCTACGGTTTTATGCATGGTAAGTATGATATCATGCTCTTGAAACATCAAAATATTTTTGTCATGCAAGCTCTTATTTTCTAAAATGCATTTCTTGAATTCTTTCTTTAAATGCTTATATTTCAAATTTAATTTCTCAAAGTCATCTTGCAAATCTCCTATTTCATCATGCAAATTTGAAGGGTTAGAATTTACCTCAAGGTCATCTTCAATCGCCATAAGACAAGTATGTTGAACCTTTGGATTGTCGACCATTGCCACAAGTCCAACGCCTTGATCTTCACTCTCTTCTCCTTCCGATTCCGAAAGGAGATCATCCCACGTGGTTACCTCCGCATTGAGGGCTTTCTTCTTTTGAGGAAAGACCTTCTTCTCTTGCTTTTGCGGCTCTTTTACGTGGCAATCGGCAATGAAGTGACTGGGTCGACCACATCTATAGCAATTTTCACTTGCTTCCTTTTCTTTAGATGGTTTCTTGAAAAACTTTCTTGCTTGAGCTTTGTTTCTAGTTGCCATTCTTCTAAATTTTCTTACTAGAAGGGCAACTTCCTCATCCGATTCATCGGACTCTACCACCAATCCCTTGTGTGATGTTTGTGTAGGCTTGATGGGATTCATCCTATTTTGTTCATCGATAAGAATTTCATGAGTAAGAAGATTACCGGATAACTCATCAAGAGTAAGAGTCTTGAGATTCTTTGATTCGGTGATGGCGGTGACTTTGGGTGTCCATTCTCTTGGCAAAGAGTTGAGGAGTTTTGAGACAAGGTCTTCGTTTGAGATTTTCTTGTCAACCATGGAAAGTTGATTCACTATTCGTTTGAATCGATCGATTGTCTCCTCAATCTTCGCACCACTCTTCATTCCGAACATCTCATACTCCTTCATGAGCATGAGTCTTTTGGCCATTCTTACTTGCTCAGTTCCTTCATGTATCATTTCAAGCCTTTTCCATGCCTCGTGGGCTGTTTCAAGACCTTGGAGTCTAATGAGCTCGGTGGTGGTTAGAGCACTTGAGAGAATGTCAAAAGCTTTGCCATTGATGGCGAACTTTATCTTCTCTTCGTCGGTGTAGTCATCCTCATCTTTAAACATTGATTCTCCTTTTGAGTTGGTAATCATTGGAACTTCAATTCCTTTGACAACAGCTCTCCATATATCAAATCCACAGCCTTTCAAATGATTGATCATTCGAAATTTCCACAAAGAATAGTTTTGAGCATCAAACATAGGAGCTTTAGTGTTTGATCCGGAAAATAGTGCAGTAGGCTTAGAAGATGAAGAGGTTGAGGTTGAGGTTGAGGTTGCCATGATCTTTTAACCTTGCTACTTGCAAAGATTGGCCAAGCAATCAAGGTTTGGCTCTGATACCAATTGTAAGGTCCGAAATACACTCTAGAGGGGGGGGGGTGAATAGAGTGTTTGGCTCTTTTGCGGAATTTTCTTGTTTTTCTCAACTCAAAAAGATATTCAAAATCAGAGCAAGAATTGGAGATGAGAGACAATGAAAGAGTACACCGGATATAGAGTGGTTCGAATCGTAAATGATTCTACTCCACTACCACTTTGTTTCCAAAGTGGATTTTCAACAACTACTCTTCTTATTATGAACAATAAGAACAACCACAGCAATACTTACACTAACACTTTAGTGTAAGCAACAACAACAACTTCTTGCACAACACACTTGTGCAACTACAACAACTACAGCTCTTAGCAAGAACAACTTCTTGCTTCCTCACAACTTCAACAAAAGTTCTCTCAAGAACTTCTCACAATGGGTTGAAGATATATAGTAAGGTTCACACTTTCTCACAAGTCTAAGCACAAGCTAGAGATCAAATAATTATGGTTCCTCTTGTGCTTGACTCTCTTTCTCTCAATATACAAACAATGAAGATCAAAGAAAGCTAGACAAGCTTTTTACAAGTATGAGAGAAATATACAACAATGTAAAGTGAAGCTAGATGATGTTGAAAGTGTGTCATTGCTTCATCCAAGCCTCTTCTATTTATAAATAAAGTTGACCACGTTTTTGAGGCTCTCCACCAAGTCTTCATCTTCAAAATTGTCAAGATAGTGCCCAAATAGTCTTTAGCCACCCTATGGAGTGATTTGATCTTGGATAGCCACCCTAGAGAATCTTAGACATGTTTAAAATAGTCAAGGAAGCATGTAGTATGTTAGGTTAAAGTCCACAAGAATTTGAGCAAGATTGGAGAGAGAAAATATCATAGATCTCCCTTGGATTTTGTTCCAACGTTTGAAAATTTTTGAACTCTGGAGACGTCGATCGATCTACGTGCCAGAGCTGAGAGATCGACGTCTCTCAGAATGACGTCGATCGATCGACGTCTTTAGGCTGAGAGATCGACGTCTCTCAGATGTACGTCGATCGATCGGCGTACTCTTAGCTGAGAGATCGACGTCTCTCAGATGTATGTCGATCGATCGACATACCTTAAGCTGAGAGATCGACGTCTCTCAGTTATACGTCGATCGATCCACGTCTCTTGGCTGAGAGTATGACGTGGATCTGAAAGCTCAAACGTTTACCAAGCTTCACACGAAACGAACCATGTGCCTCCTGAGGGCCTGATATATACTTCAACCGATCCATGAGAGATTTACGTCTCGCACATGTTTTTCTCAATTTGCTTCAATCTTAAGGTGTGAAATTCCATCTTAGTTCTTTTTTAAAAAAACATCTTTTTATATCATCAAAACATTTTATAATCTAACAACAACAACACTATACTAGACTCTCATGGTCGAGCCGGGACATCTGGATCAGTGTCACCAGCCGTGGTGTTTTTGAAATGACATAACTTCACTTTTTTATTATATACTGCTGGAAACATCTTCCCAAGAACTATGCGACACAATAGACTTTTGTGGTCGAGCTAGGAGATCAGAACCAGGGTCAACAGCCGTGGCGTCTTCGAAATGCCATATCTTTACCTTTCTCTTGGAGTTTTTAGGCTTATTGTATGCCATTTGAATTGTCTTTTTGAGCCCTACGATGATGTAATATTCTCTCCTAGTCGAGTTAGGACGTCCAGATAAGGGTCACTGACCGTAGAGGCTTCAGAACGCTATAACTTCATCTTTTGCTTAGAGTTTTTGGACTTATCATATACCGTTGAAACTGCCTTTCCAAGACCTACGATGATGAAATATTATCTCCTGGTCGAGCCGGGACATCAAGATCTGGATTACCTACCATTGTGGCTTCAAATTCCATAACTTCGCCATCTCATGGAGTTTCTGGGCTTTTTATATACCGTTAAAAACGTCATTTCGAGCCCTATGACGTTGCAATATTCTGTCCCGGTGGAGATAGGATGTTCGGGTTAGCTTCACCGGCCGCAGTGGCTTCGAAACGGCAAAACTTCGTCGTCCCTTGGACTTTCCAAGCTTACTATATGCAGTTGGAACCATCTTTTTGAGCACTACGATGCTGCAATAGACTCTCGTGGTCAACCCAGTACATACGGTTCGAGGTCACCAGCCACGGCGGCTTCCAAATGTCATAACTTTTCCTTTCGCTTGGAGTTTCTAGCCTTAAAATATACCACTAGAACCATCTTTCCGAGCACTATGATGCTGGAATTTCTCTCCTAGCCAAGTCGGGACATCCGGATTAGGATCATCGGCCATGTCGGCTTCGAGACGACATAACTTTTTCGTCTAATAGAGTTTCTAGGCTTTTAATATACCGTTAGAAACGTCATACCGAGCCCTATGACACTACAGTATTCTCTCTTGGTCGAGCTGGGACGTTCGTATCACACTCAACAACCATGTCGATTTTGCAACGTTATAACTTCGTCCTCTTTTGGAGTTTCTGGGGTTATTTTATACCGTTGGAACCGTCTTTCAACACCTTGCAATGTGTATATAAATGGGGTAACTCCAGTGCAGCCAAATCATGCCAACCATTGCAAAAATCACCAGCATTGTCCATGAGCAACCATGCAAAAGAAAAAATGTAACCATTAAAAACAATGTAGGCCAATAGTGAATAAAAATCGTTAGTATCCAACAGTAGAAGAGCATACCAAGGCTGAAATGCAGGCAGAATGTGTGTAGTATAACCAATCCATATGGAAGATAAGCAGAAGAATCTGTAGCAAGCTGCCGATCATGCATGCCAAAGATGGGCAGTCGTAATATCAAGCCTTGCGCAGTTGCGAACCAAGGGTGAAAGTGTATGCTGTGTATGATAAACCGTCATAGGAGTCAGTAACCCATGCTGCGCTAAATAATGTGCCGCCATATTCGCCTCCCAATAAACACGCTGAACATCAAAATGAACCTGCAGCTGCAAATGTCGAAGCATGCGAAGATAATAACTCTCAGCAGGAGCGATGCGTCGATATAGTAAATGAATCAACTACTGATAATCAGCCTCCAGAATGATGTGGCGATGTAGTGGTAGAAAGTATAGCAACCCAGATAAAACTGCCTGCATTTCTGCAAGGAATGGCGGGCATAGTGGTAGTCTGAAAGAAATTGCTCTAACACATATGCCAAACCGTCTCGTAGGAAAAGTCCACCCAACAGCGGCATCAACATTAAGCTTGATTCGACTAGAATGAGGAACTAACAAACGGACAACCATTAGGTCGTTTGATACGAAGAGGAGGTAATAAATTCAGGTGTTGGATTGAATTGTAACTGGAGGCAAGTTTTGTTCCATCAAGTGTTTTGCCCCACAAATAAATATCAGAGCGTATAGCAGCGATGAGCGAGTGGGTAGTATATCGGATGGCATCACCATATATTAAGGAGGCGTATGCCCGCCATATATTATAAACAATGTTGCCAGGAATCACAATCCGCAGCAGCCCCAGTAACGTATTTGATGATGCACGAAACCACCAAGATAATATATAAGGCCATAAACGTGTGGATGTGTGTAGATTGCCATGCATCACGTCCAACAAAAGACACCAAATAGGCCGAGTGCATACACAATGCAAAAAGATATGATCCACCTCTGCTGAAGCTACCTTGCAAAAAGGGCATTGCGTGGGCATGGATGTCATGAAACGCCCAATGTAATCCTCAAAAGGTAATGCCCTGTGATACACATGCCAAAGAAAATGTCGAACTGTTGGGCGGTGATTCTTATTCCAAATAAATTGTGCCGAGAGGAGGATGAGATGGGACATACGACAAAGAGCATATGCTGAGCGTAAGGTAAATTTGCCCGATGGCGTTGCAGTCTAGGTCAGTTGCATGCCGTGTTGCCGACTGTTAGCAGAACAAAAAGGGTCATAGCGACAAATAATCTTCCAAACGGGTGAGTTTGCACTACGCGGCTTATAGTCCCCACGGTGTCCATATTTTGAATGAAGGTAAGCACTCCAGAGTGTGTTATTCTGATGATAGTTCCACCACATGCGACAAAAATATGCCTCTTGAAGACTGCGAAGGTCCCGAACGCCCAATCCACCTTCAGTGCAAGGCGTCCTAATAGTGGACCACACAACCCAGTGCCACCGTGGCCCCCAGTAAAAATTGGCCATCTTATGCTCAATGATTTTAATATCCGACTGTGGTAATCCTCCCACAGCAATAATATGCAAAGGGAGGGATGAAATAACATACTGCAATAATACCAGTCTAGCCGCCGGAGACAGCAATTTATTATGCCAACCATTCAACCGTGTATCAATGTGCTCCAAAAGAGACGTACAATAACGTGCACGGCTAATACCTTTATGTAAAAAAGAGCCCAAGTAGCGGAATGGCAAACCTGCTGTCCGCATGCAAAGAATATCCGCGAAGCGGTGCCTGCGCTGCAATGATGTGATGGTAGAAGGTTTGAAGCTGCTTTTACCATAATTACCTTTTTGGCCTGAGGCACCCTCATAATACGTTAGAAAGGATTTGAAGCCACATAAAGTATGAACAGTGCCACGAAGAAAGATCAACAAATCATCAGCATATGCAAGATGCGTGATATAAAATGGCAGACGTCCCAACCGTAAAGGCTGCAGAATATCAGATGCCACAAGAGCCTTTAACACTCTACTGAATCCCTCTAAGATAATAAAAATAACAAAGGTGATAATGGGTCACCTTGTTTCACCACATATAAGGCCGAAAGACACCTGACAGGACGCCATTGATAAGAACTGAAAATCGTTTGCTGCATAAATGATTCATAATAAGGTGCACAAAGAATGCCGAGAAGCCAAACTGAATCAAAAGCAACTCCAAATATTCCCAACTAACGCAATCAAAAGCCTTCATCATATCGAGCTTGAGACATAGCTGACTTCCACCTTTGTCAAGCATGCGTATCATCTCTCGAGCAAGAAGCACTTGTGTAAAATATCCTGTCCTTTTAAAAAGACCCGTTTGCTCCGGCGGTATCAACTTGGGAAGGAAAGTACTTAGGCGTGTCGCAATAATACGAGTGCAAAGCTTACTCAAACAATTAGTCAAATAAATTTTTTAAATATATATGCATATATATATATATTTGTATATATACATATAAGAAAAACCTTTAAGTCTAGCGGTTGAGTAGCATTTATCCCAATCCTGGGTCTCGAGTTCGATTACCCTCTCCAATTTAAATATATAGACACACACACACACCCCCAAATTTTAAAAGAACTACGCAGAAAAGCCTACCAGCGGCAGCCCTCCCCTTTACCCGAAAGCTTGAGCTGGCCCAGCACACCAGCGGCCAGCACCCTCTTGAAGGAAAGGGATAAGTGATCCAGCACAAACCCTAATTAATTATCACGGTATATTATAAATGGTCGATGTAAGTATCCTTCCTATACTTAGCATGAATTTGTGAAATCCATATTTGTATTTTAGTATCAAAAATTTGGATCATACGTAAGTATGTTTGTATGCATAGACGATTGTGTATACATGCATGTATTTGGCCGAATATGTATATATATATATACACATTTATGTATACCGTAGTATATGTGTAAATGTTAGGAAATTGTGATTGTTGTTGAATTAGGTTGGAACGCTCGCCGCCCCCTTTTCAATATATTTGAATGGTTTTACTTATATATATAAAGTAATATATTCTACATATGTATATATGATTATGTTCTGTGATTGTTGTGCGTTTCATGGGCAAAAATTAATTTAGATTTAGCGGAATTGGTATTCATCCAGGGGCTGGATTTTGACATAAGATGTGATGCATTTTACATAAGAATATGAATGAAATTCGGATGACTTTACGTGCCGCATATTACAACCGGCTATGGTCCATGTGTGACGGTAGAAACATGTGTATAATCGGGTTCATGAATAAATTTCAGAAGTACATGAGATTGATCAAGAAGCATGATCTTGACGTCCGATTGGAATCCAATTCGCTCAAAGACATCGTGAATAATCTTGAGTGGTGGTCGGCCAAACCAAAAAGTGCCAATAAGAGTGAATTGGTAAAGCTCGGCCAATGCTTCAATCTCGACATCTATCAACAAAATCATGGGATGACATTTGTGTTTGGTGATCGTTTTTGTTGAGATCGGAATGGAGGAGGAGGAGGTTGCAACGACGACAGCGGCAAAGGACCTGCCGCTGCTGCCGGGATCTTCGGATGAAGGGAGCGCTAAGCCATCATTTTCAGATATTGTATATATGTATATATACATACATAAATACATATATATATAGACATTTCGATCTATATATCTACATATCCATATATATGTACGTATATATGCATACCTTTTTTTGAGGGGAAAACTAAATTTTTATTTAGATAACCTCATTTGTAGCAGAGGTAACCCGTGTTACAAGAAATTAATATATGAGCTACCTGTTAAACGACAACTAATTCTATCCTAAAGTACTACGCTAAGCTACAAGTTAAAAAAGGAAATGCAATATTCAATTGTATGTTATATGCCGCATTAAAATCTTGCCTAAGAAAACCACACTTGTGGCTAATACCCTAGTCGAAGGGAAAAGTGTACATATTTATAAGGTTGAAATGTGTGATACAGTAGTCATCCATAAGATGATGAAAAAAAATGTAAAAAGAAACTTTAAAAAAAAATGAGCCAGCAAGGGAATGTCGATCTCCCGGGAGAATCCAATTTGCATTGTGAAGGTAAAGTCTATGATTGTGTGCAGATCAAAATACGGCAGTAGTCAAGAAACGCATGCAACCAATATAGGGAATCCGCATGTGAAGCATAATGCCCTCAAGGAAAACACACAACAACGAGTAGCGATCCATGCAAAAAACACAAGGGGGAAGTAAGCAGATAAACCACATAATGAACAAGAGAATGAGCCTAACGCGAAGAGAAAAGTAACCATGTTGCCTGAACCCACTGATACAGGCAACCACCAGCACAAAAAAACTATGGCAAGGAACAACAAACGACACATCTCAAAACAATCAACAGAGAGCGTAGTAAGAGGAATTACCCGAGTTGCCTGTGTCAGTGTATGACACAGGCAACTACACAAAAACTGATGCCGTGGGACAAATTCCTCACTGCTACAGCCGCAGATTAAAAGTGGTAGTGTCGGTATATATAGCAGCTGTAACAATAGGTGGTAAGTCTCTAGACATCCGAAACGTAGAGAAACTAGGATGAAGTTGTCCAGGCTTAGCCAAAAAATTTGCAGCCATATTAGCATGCCATGGGACGTGTGTGATAGTACCATCACACTGCCGTAGAAAAGTACATAGCACCACTACATCATAAGTGCGAGTGTAATCTGCAACCCCAATTGAGTCTACCTCCAAATCAATATTGCAAAAAAGCTGCACAAAATAAATTAGTGCTAAGGTAGCAGCCTGCAATTCTGCCTGAAACGGAGAAGAGACCGGAATGTACAAAAATGGCACCACAGAACTGCCCTGCGCATCTCGGATCACAGCGCCAACTGAGGCTGAGAAGGATCCAAGTGCTGCATCAACATATAATTTAAAGCGTCCAAAAAAGGGGCTAGCCATCGCACAATTGTCGGCCATCGAGTACGAAGTTGAGGAGAAAGGTCGTGAGCAATTAAATGTGGATCTACTAAAGCATGTTTGGTCCCAGCTTTGTCTTGACACCATAAATAGATGCCACGCCGTATCATTTCTTACAATCGTGTCAATGACCATCGTTCATCTTCAAAAATAAGTTATGTGCAGGTGCACCAAATGCTCCAAAGAATTATACCTGGTGCCACAATATGCAGACACCCTCTGCGATATTGCCACGAGTTGATGTTCACCAAGCGAGTAAAAACTGCCGCAAAGTATTTGCATGAGGCGGTGGACCTTCCAAAATAGCAGCATAAGAGTTCCAAATTTAGCGAATAAGAACACAACAGAAAAATAGATTATCAATGGTTGCTGAGGTCGTTCGACAGAAGGGGAAACAAGTGGGTCTGGCAACCATTATCCGATGTAAATTATCCTAGACGGATAATGCTCTGTGATATAGTTTCCACAAGAAAATCGGACGACTGACAACTAAAGTCAATGCCAAATAAATTCATGGAAGAAAAGCTGCTCCCCAGCCGAACGTGAGATGTGGTATCCAGTACGTAAAGTAAAATCACCATGCAAGGTCGGGGGCCTCTCCACATAATTTCCTAGGGTACCATCAGCTTGTGAAATGCAAGCAGAATGACCAGCATAAATACGCTTTTAGCAGCTAGAGTCTGTCAGACGCTGTACATAATCAAGTCGGCCTCCATATTTAGAACGCAAAAACTGTGCCCAGAGCAAACTCTTCTGATGATATGACCACCATAACTTGGCTGAATAAGCTAAGGTCAAGATGTCAAGATATCGTAGCCTAAGGCCGCCCTCTTCCAATGGCGTGAAGAGTGTTTGCCGTTTTACCCAATGATATCGGCCTCCATCAGCCGTATTCCCCAAAAAAAAAGTGATATATTCGGCATCGAATAGAATGCATAATACTCTTCGGCAAGGATATAACTACAAGTGTATGAATTGGGAGAGCACTAAGAACATGCTTAACTAAAGTCAACTTACCCGCCGCCGAAAGAAACTTATTCTACTAACAATGAAGGCGCTTATCCACCCGTGTCAATAAATCTATGCAGTAGGTTGGTTGCGGCCACCACTTGTACAGATTAACGACGAGATATTTAAGGTGCATAGATGTCGCAGTCATGCTCAATGCCTGTGACATTTTCCTAGATTTGTGTTGGTGTACATACAAAGAATGAATAAAATGACTCTTGTGAAAATTAACCTACTGCCCGGAGGCTACCTGATAAGCATCCAAGAATTATCGAAATCGTCTCAAATTTTGTACCGAGCCATTAAGAAAGATTAATAAATCATCCACAAAGGCTAGATGAGAAATGACAAGTCTTGTCTGGCCAAGAGAAAACCCTTTAAGTGTGCCATCATGGATCAAAGTATTTAGCCCTCGAGTAAAGGCTTCCGATGCCAGGATAAATAAGAGCAAAGAAAGAGGATCATCTTGTTTCACTCCTCGTGTGGGCTGAAAAAAACCGTATGGCTTACCATTAATGAGAATGGACATATATGTACTTTCCAAGTGATTAAAGGTAAGCTGCAAAAATCGAGGATGAAAACTAATTTTGGTAAGTAATTGTTTTAAGAATGCCCAATTCACACGGGTCAGATCACAAGAGGTAAATTTGTAGGTAAAATATGAGGTCTTCAATCACACGCTGCCACGTGTATAAAAAGGACAAATGTTTAAAGTTTTTTTGTTTTTTTAAAATAATAGATTGTACACGTGGCAGCGTGTGATTGGAGACCTCATATTTTACCTACAAATCTACCTCCTGTGATCTGACCCGAATTCACACGATCAAACGCCTTCATCATATCAAGTTTAAGCATAACATTTCCGTCATGGACTTTTTTATCCAAAAGTTGTGTGATTTCATGTGCAAGAAGTATATGCTCTACAATGTCACGACCACGTAAAAAGCCAGCCTGTTCACGCGATATAAGTTCAGATAGTAATGCTATCAATCTCGTAGTTAAGATTCTGGTACCCACTTTCGATAGAAAATTCGATCGACTGATATGCCTGAAATCCGGAAGAGTGGTAGGGGAAGGTATCTTTGGAATCAATGTGATCAAAGTGCTCCCCATAGCACGAGGAATCCAGAACCCCAAAAAATATTCTTGGACTGCCTTGAACACATCTACCTGTACAATATCCCAACTGCTGGCACAATCAATCCTGTACCAAGACGCAGTCGTTCACTGTGTGCATATGAAACAACAAAATATATCAAACCCGGGGCGAGTCAGGGACTCTGTCCTTAAGACGTATTGCTCCGGTATACTGTGCCCAACCGGTATGAGCAATCGTCTCCCAGGATACAACGGGTACCTGTTCAGTTGAGCGGCACTGCTGAACTTGAACTCCTTCGAACTCTAGAGTGTCCTGACTTCTCCCGGACGATATGCAAGACTCACGTGCTATGAATGCAAAATGCTTTAATGCTTGATTGTGTTGTAAGTGGTGTGTAAAGAGTGCACCCTTAGCCCTCTTTATATAGGGGAATCGGAGGTACCGTAACCGTTGGATCAAAACCGAAGTTTGATTTAAGCCGTTGGATTAAAACCTACTATCCAGATTAGGATGGTTTAATCTCAGCCTTTAGATCGAAGATAGATTAACAGGTTTAAACCTGGAACGTTGGATGGAAACCATATTCGGTTAAGCGGTTAAGACAGTTTAAATCTCGGCCGTTAGATTAAAGCTGCTTTACTCATCACCGTTAGATCACAACAGATGATCTTATCTTGAATGGAGGAGGATAGAGTTTTGATTCACATTTGAATCAAAACTGCTCAACAGACCAAATCTGCCTGCTGTCAGACTTCGATCGATCACATCGATCGATCGAAGTGACATCGATCGATCGATGTGATCGATCGATGTCTGACTGAACACTTCATTCGATCATTCTGATCGTTCTAAGAGACATCGATCGATCGAAGTGATCGATCGATGTCCTCTGATCCACTTCGATCGATCTAAGAAGCGTATGAAGCCCTCTGATCCACTTCGATCGATAACATCGATCGATCGAAGTGACATTGATCGATCGATGTCATCGATCGATGTCCTTCAGATGCCTTTTACGCCACATGGACACATCCAACGTGGCATTCCTCCATACAGGTGACACGTCACCAATCCACAACATTTCCATCTACTTTGAGCATTAATTTCACATTCACACAATCTCAAAATTGAGTGAGTTCACATCCTAACATTAACCACTCGTTTTGTAGATAATTAAGGATTCATTAAGCTCATAGTACGTTGCACAACCAAGTTTTGCAACTTTCATTAACGGGCCGAAGCCCAAATCTTCAATCTCCAACGATGGGCCAAAGCCCAACCTTAAATTCTCCAACAATCCCCCACATGAATGTAAATTAATGCAGACACTTATGCAAACTCTGAGGAGAAGTCAGACAAGAAAATATTGCATCAGAAGAGGTAGCTTCTGGCTTTGAACCTTTCATAGTGATATACCATCGGATCCACTCGGCTAAGTAGTGACTTGATGTCTTGAACTAGTTAGCCTTTGTTGTGAACCAAGACAATGATACTCACACAATATTTCCTTTAACACCCTTTTGGTTCTCATGGTTGTGTTCGTTTTGGCCATGAACAACCTGGTTTCAGAAAGTGTTTTAGAGAAATCTTGCCACCCAGACTTTCTCATAGAAGCGGCCCCACTTCACACTTATATAGGTGATTCCTATCAAGAGTATTCTGCCATACTCCACTTGACGTATCAAGATATAGAACATCATTAAAAGCCTTAGCTTACCCTGAAATCTCTGCAGACAGCACTTTTACCAGACGGAATGAGTAAGTGCTAACTGAACCTTCATAACTTAGTTGTCCCATTGAACCAAGATTCTGGGATCTCCAGTCAACAAGGTTGGGTTACCATTACAAAGACTCATGCATTATGGGCTTCAGTCCCATTCCGTTTGTCAATCTCGACATCTGATCTCTAGGCAAGCCTTTTGTAAGCGGATCCGCAAGATTCTCCATTGATTTTATATAATCTATGGAAATCACGCCATCAGAGATCAACTGTTTAATGGTGTTATGTCTCCGACGTATGTGTCGTGACTTACCATTGTAAATGCTGCTTTGAGCACGTCCTATAGCTGACTGACTATCACAGTGTATGCTAATATGAGCAATTGGCTTAGGCCAGCACGGAATATCTTCCAGAAAATTCCGAAGCCACTCAGCCTCTTCCCCAGCTTTGTCCAACGCTATGAACTCAGCTTCCATAGTGGACCTAGCTATGCATGTTTGTTTCGTGGATTTCCACGACACCGCAGCACCACCAACAGTGAACACGTATCCACTGGTGGATTTCGAGTCTTTACTGTCTGATATCCAATTCGCATCGCAGTATCCTTCCAACACCGCTGGATATCTCGAGTAATGTAATCCATGATACATTGTGTATTTTAAATACCTCATCACTCTGTTAAGAGCTTTCCAATGATCATCACTTGGATTACTCGTAAATCTGCTCAACTTGTTTACTGAACAAGCTAAGTCTGGTCTTGTACAATTCGTTATGTACATCAGACTCCCGATTACCTGAGAGTATTTCAACTGGGCAACAGGTTCGCCTCGATTCTTTCTTAAGTGTATACTTAAGTCGAATGGGGTCTTTACCGGTTTCACATCATCCATATTGAACCGTTTCAGAACTGATTCAATATAGTGAGTTTGTGAGAGTTTGAGTCCCTCAGTCACCCTAGAAATCTTAATTCCTAGAATAACATTGGCAACTCCCATGTCCTTCATATCGAAGTTTCGTGTTAACATCTTCTTTGTACTTAAGATGATGTCACGAGTACTACCCATGATAAGCATGTCGTCTACATAAAGACATACTATCACAAATGCATTCTGTGTGCTTTTAATGTACACACACTTGTCGCACTCATTGATCTTGAAGTCATTTGATATCATTACCTGATCAAACTTTAGATGCCATTGCTTGGGTGCTTGCTTAAGTCCGTACAAAGACTTAACAAGTCTACAAACTTTCCTTTCTTGTCCTGGAACGACAAACCCCTCGGGTTGTTCCATGTAAATTTCTTCCTCTAAATCACCATTAAGAAAGGCAGTCTTTACATCCATTTGATGGATTTCCAAATCATAGACTGCAGCAATGGCTACTAGCATCCTTATGGAAGTGATCCTAGTCACTGGTGAGTAGGTGTCAAAGAAGTCAAAGCCCTCTTTCTGTCTATAGCCCTTAGCTACTAACCTGGCTTTATACTTCCCAATAGACCCATCCTCTTTAAGTTTCTTCTTGAAAATCCACTTACAACCAAGTGGTTTACTTTCAGGTGGAATGTCAACCAACTCCCAAGTGTGATTTTGAAGAATTGAGTCTATTTCACTGTTAATTGCCTCTTTCCAGAATGGAGCTTCTGGAGTTGACATAGCCTCAGAAAAATACCTTGGCTCATTTTCTACCATATAGGTTAGAAAATCTGGTCCAAAAGACGTCGGTATTTTGGCTCGTTTGCTTTGACGTATTTCCTCAGTATCTTGAGGAGTCGTCTCACGCACTCGCTTACTTGAGCTAGCTTCTTCACCTTCTTTGTCTTTCTTTGGAAAGATATTTTCAAAGAATACTGCGTTTCTCGATTCCATGACAACATTTTCATGTATCTCAGGAACTTCTGATTTGTGCACTAAGAAACGATATGCACTACTGTTCGTTGCATAACCAATGAATATGCAATCAATCGTTTTAGGCCCAATTTTAACTTGTCTTGGTTTAGGTATTGCAACCATCGCCAGACACCCCCCACACTTTCAAGTATTTGTAACTAGGCTTATAGCCTTTCCACAATTCATATGGGGTCTTATCCGTCTTCTTGGATGGAATCCTGTTCAAAATGACATTGGCTGAGAGAATTGCTTCCCCCCACAAGTTCTGAGGTAAACCCGAACTTATCAACATAGAATTCATCATCTCTTTTAGCGTACGGTTTTTGCGTTCAGCAATACCATTCGCTTGAGGTGAATATGGCGCAGTTGTTTGATGAATAATGCCATGTTCTGAACAGAATTCATTAAACGGTGTATCATATTCGCCACCTCTATCACTACGAATTGTTTTAATTCGTTTGCTAAGTTGATTCTCAACTTCATTTTTATAATCCTTGAAAGCATCAAGGGCCTCATCTTTGCTACTTAGCAAATATACATAACAGTATCGTGTGCAATCGTCGATAAAAATTACAAAATACTTTTTACCACCTCTTGTTTGCACAAACTTTAAGTCACACAAATCTGTGTGAATTAAATCCAACGATTCATTGTTTCGTTCTGTTGAAGGAAAAGGCGCTTTTGTTAATTTCGCTTCAACACATATTTGGCATTTTTCTTTATTACTAAAGTCCAGTTTGGACAACAAGTCAAGATTTATCATTCGTTGTATTGACTTATAATTTACATGTCCCAAACGAAAATGCCATAAACAGGAAGACTCAAGCATGTAAGCAGAAGAGGAAACAATTTTATTAGCCTCAATGGGCGCAACATTTTTGGGTACAATGGTCATAACATTTAACTTAAACATGTTATCCGAAAGATACCCTTTCCCCAGATACACCCCATTCTTAGAAAGTGTAAATTTGTTTGCCTCAAATACAAGCTTGAACCCATGCGTGACTAGCAGCGCGCCAGAAACCAGATTCTTCCTTATATCGGGAACATGCATCACTTTCTGCAGAGTCAACTCCCTTCCTGAGGTCAGCTTCAGGATTACCTTGCCCGATCCTTCAATTTTCTAGCTGTTGGAGTTTCCCATGAACAATTGCTCATTGTTTGTCGTGGGCACGTACTCTCTGAACATTGCCCTGTTCGCACAAACATGTCGAGTGGCTCCTGTGTCCACCCACCATTCTCGTGGGTTTCCCACTGCGTTGCACTCAGTCACCACCGCGCACAGGTTCAAATCATCCATTGCGTCGACCAGATTTGCTTTCGCTTTATTCTGATTCTGATTCTTTTTGGGCTTCCTGCATTCACTGCTTCGATGCCCTGGTTTACCACAGTTATAACACTTACCTGTGAACTTCTTTGCAATTTCCTTGCCCTTGGAGTTCACACTCAAAGTGTTATGCTTCTTCTTGTTCTTTGCCTCAGCAACATGAGCTTTGGCTTGACCAGAAGACATGGATGGCTTTCTTTCGGAGCGACGGTTGTCCTCCTCAATACGAAGACGGACTATCAAATCCTCCATCTTCATCTCCTTTCGCTTGTGTTTGAGATAGCTCTTGAATTCCCTCCACGAAGGAGGCAGCTTCTCAATCACAGCCGCAACTAGGAAAGATTCACTGAGCGTCATGCCCTCCTCTTCCATTTTAGAAACCAACATCTGTATTTCTTCCACCTGCGAAATTACAGTTTTGGAATCTAACATTTTATAGTCGAGAAATTTCCCAACTATCAACTTTTTAGTACCCGCATCTTCTGTGCGGTACTTTTTGTCTAAAGCCAACCACAATGCTTTCGCAGTTTTAAAAGTACAAAATATGCCATAGAGAGAATTATCTAGGCAACCAAGAATCAAATTTAAACAACAGAAGTTTGTGTATGCCCAGGCTTCAGCACCCAAGACATTCTCCATATTCTGCTGTTGATCCTCCACAGGCTCAACCACGGGTGGATCCTCGCTGAGCATTTTGGCCAACCCCAACGCAGTGAGGTAGAACAGCATCTTCTGCTGCCACCTCTTGAAGAAGCTTCCGGCAAACTTCTCCGGCTTCTCCACCTGAGCAGCAGTGGCAACCGGATTCATTTGAGGCCCTCCAGTCGGTGCCAACGGAACCGCATTGAACTGTGGTCCGGTAGCAGCATTGTTTGCCCCTTCTGGTGCGGACACGGAGTGAGCACCATTGAAGCCGTGAACAGAGTTTGAGCTCTCGTTCTCCATTCCTGTTCAGTTTGATCAAAACGTAGAGATCGGAACAGTCACAGGTACAAGAATGAGTAGAAAGAGACTGCAAAACAGTACGAACTGCCTTTGCGTAAATAAACAAAAAGGTACAGAATGTAATTGAATAAAATACGTCTTAAGATTGTTGGCACAATCAATCCTGTACCAAGACGCAGTCGTTCACTGTGTGCATATGAAACAACAAAATAAATCAAACCCGGGGCGAGTCAGGGACTCTGTCCTTAAGACGTATTGCTCCGGTATACTGTGCCCAACCGGTATGAGCAATCGTCTCCCAGGATACAACGGGTACCTGTTCAGTTGAACGGCACTGCTGAACTTGAACTCCTTCGAACTCTAGAGTGTCCTGACTTCTCCCGGACGATATGCAAGACTCACGTGCTATGAATGCAAAATGCTTTAATGCTTGATTGTGTTGTAAGTGGTGTGTAAAGAGTGCACCCTTAGCCCTCTTTATATAGGGGAATCGGAGGTACCGTAACCGTTGGATCAAAACCGAAGTTTGATTTAAGCCGTTGGATTAAAACCTCCTATCCAGATTAGGATGGTTTAATCTCAGCCTTTAGATCGAAGATAGATTAACAGGTTTAAACCTGGAACGTTTGATGGAAACCATATTCGGTTAAGCGGTTAAGACAGTTTAAATCTCGCCCGTTAGATTAAAGCTGCTTTACTCATCACCGTTAGATCACAACAGATGATCTTATCTTGAATGGAGGAGGATAGAGTTTTGATTCACATTTGAATCAAAACTGCTCAACAGACCAAATCTGCCTGCTGTCAGACTTCGATCGATCACATCGATCGATCGAAGTGACATCGATCGATCGATGTGATCGATCGATGTCTGACTGAACACTTCATTCGATCATTCTGATCGTTCTAAGAGACATCGATCGATCGAAGTGATCGATCGATGTCCTCTGATCCACTTCGATCGATCTAAGAAGCGTATGAAGCCCTCTGATCCACTTCGATCGATAACATCGATCGATCGAAGTGACATTGATCGATCGATGTCCTTCAGATGCCTTTTACGCCACATGGACACATCCAACGTGGCATTCCTCCATACAGGTGACACGTCACCCATCGACAACATTTCCATCTACTTTGAGCATTAATTTCACATTCACAAAATCTCAAAATTGAGTGAGTTCACATCCTAACATTAACCACTCGTTTTGTAGATAATTAAGGATTTATTAAGCTCATAGTACGTTGCACAACCAAGTTTTGCAACTTTCATTAACGGGCCGAAGCCCAAATCTTCAATCTCCAACGATGGGCCAAAGCCCAACCTTAAATTCTCCAACACCAACAATGTCGAAAAAAATAACCATTGAATCCATCAAGGACTGCTACACTATGTGTGTCAAAAGACCAAACTGCATCCTTAGTTTCCTCCATAGTGGACATACGGATAAGCGCTGTGTTCATCTCATGAGTAACCATACCTGTTATATAGTGTAGTAACTTAGCAACTACAGTGACGGACCCCAATGTAAAAAGGCGTGAATAAAAGGAAACTGATTCTGCCTGAATGTCTGCCTCTGACTCACAAAGGAGGCCAGAAGTTGTATATATACGTGAGACAGTTTGTTGCTGCCATCTATCGTGGACAATATTATGAAAGTATTTGCTATTTGCATCTCCATCTTTTAACCCCTTGACTCGTGTTTTTTGTTCCCATAACCGAAGCTCTATATTTGCTGCCATATTGTACGCAGCCTGGGCAGCATGATACTATGCCCACAAATCTGGAGTTGGCTGCCTGTCATACTTACTCTCAAGCTTTGTACATATCGCTCTGCTGCCACCAGGTTATCAAAAATATTGCCAAATATATAGACCTTCCAATGTTGTAGATCCTTTTTTAGTCGAGGTAATTTACCATAGATGCCACACATCCCACCCGTCAAGGGGTAGGTGGAACACTTAGCCCAAATGAAGTCTTTAAATGTCAGATATTCCTTACAAATATTAAGAAAACGAAATGATTTAGGTCTCACCAGAGTTTAATGTACCTTCGTAAGAAGTAATGGTGTATGATCAGAAGATATCCAAGACAAATGCCGAACTTTGAGATTGGGAAAGCAATCATACAGAGTCTGAGAACATAAGATCCGATTAAAGCGACGCTTGACTACACCTAAGCCACGTCCACCCACCCATGTATGAGGGTTTCCCTCATAAGGCAAATCCACCAACTCACAAGGACGAACAAAATTCGCAAACTCTTTGAGGGAAGACATGTGAAGCATAAACGTACCATAATGTTCATCAACAGAAAAATATGTATTAAATTGATGCCAATCAACCAAAGTCCATATGCGCCTTCGGTATGTAACTGTGTCCATACCATACATCGGACTTAGTGTGATTACATGCAGAGTGCCAACAAGTGAAAAACAGAGGTGAGAAGACTGCTCACCATGAGAAGTATCAATAAAATGCAAAACTGTGTGTTGCCAAAACACCCAAACTTTATCACGTAAAGTTAAAAGCGAGTGCAAAAAAGAAAACCAGAATTGATGCCGAAGTAACAGAGTGACATTTTTCTTTGGCTCAATGACAATCAACAAACTCAGCTTATGATGTTTGATGAGCTTCTTCAGTCAAACTAGCAAAGTCCATAAACAACCACCATTCCATAACATACAATTCATTGAGGTGGTAAGGTAGAAAAGCTTGAAGAAGACCTAGCAGTAGAACGCATTACCCATGATGATGGCGGAGGGGTAGACATCTCAGATTTTGTGTTGGAGAATTTAAGGTTGGGCTTTCGCCCATCGTTGGAGATTGAAGATTTGGGCTTTGGCCTGTTAATGAGTGTTGCTAAACTTGGTTGAGCAACGTACTTTGAGCTTAATGAGTTTCCGATAATGAAATCGAAAACTAATGAATCCTTAATTATCTACGTAACGAGTAGTTAATGTTAGGATGTGGAATCACTCAATTGTGTATTGGGTGAATGTGAAATTAATGCTCAAAGTAGATGGAAATGTTGTTAATGGGTGATGTGTCGCCCGTCTGGAGGAACGCCACGTTGGAGGGGTCCATGTGGCGTAAAAGGCATCTAACGGACATCGATCGATGACATCGATCGATCGATGTCACTTCGATCGATCGATGTCATCGATCGAAGTGGATCAGAGGCCTTCGATATCTTGGCAGATCGATCTAAGTCAATCAGAGGACATCGATCGATCACTTCGATCGATCGATGTCACTTAGATCGATCAAGTTGATCGAATGAAGTGCTCAGTCAGACATCAGTCGATCACATCGATCGATCGATGTCACTTCGATCGATCGATGTGATCGATCGAAGTCTGACAGCAGGCAGATTTGTTCTGTTTGGGCAGGTTTGATTCAAAAATGAATCAAACTCTATCCTCCTCCATTTCAGATAAGATCATCTGTTATGATCTAACGGTAATGAGAAAAGCAGCTTGAATCTAACGGCCGAGATTTAAACTGTCTTAACCGCTTAACCGAATATGGTTTCCATCCAACGCTCCAGGTTTAAACCTGTTAATCTATCTTTGATCTAAAGGCTGAGATTAAACCATCCTAATCTGGATAGGAGGTTTTAATCCAACGGCTTAAATTAAACTTTGGTTTTGATCCAACGGTTACGGTACCTCCGACTCCCCTATATAAAGAGGGCTAAGGGTGCACTCTTTACACAACACTTACAACACAACTCAAGCATTAGAGCATTTGGCATTCATAGCACGTGAGTCTTGCATATCGTCCGGGAGAAGTCAGGACACTCTAAGCGTTCGAAGGAGTTCAAGTTTAGCAGTGCCGCTCAACTGAACAGGTACCCGTTGTATCCTGGGAGACGATTGCTCACACCGGTTGGGCACAGTATACCGGAGCAATACGTCTTAAGGACAGAGTCCTCGACTCGCCCCGGGTTTGATTTATTTTGTTTCATATGCACACATTGTGCGACTGCGTCTTGGTACAGGATTGATTGTCTCAAACAATCTTAAGACGTATTTCAATTCAATTACTTCCTGTACTATTTTTTTTTATTGTGCAAAGGCAGTTTCGTACTGATTTGCGGTCTTCTTCTACTCATTCTTGGACCTGGGTCTGTTCTGATCTTTACGTTTTGGTCGAACTGAACAGGAATGGAGAACGAGAGCTCAAACTCTGTTCACGGCTTTAATGGTGCTCACTCCGTGTCCGCACCAGAAGGGGCAAACAATGCTGCTACCGGACCACAATTCAATGCGGTTCCGTTGGCACCAACCGGAGGGCCTCAAATGAATCCGGCTGCCACTGCTGCTCAGGTGGAGAAGCCGGAGAAGTTTGCCGGAAGCTTCTTCAAGAGGTGGCAGCAGAAGATGCTGTTCTACCTCACGGCGCTGGGGTTGGCCAGAATGCTATCCGAGGATCCACCCGTGGTTGAGCCTGTGGAGGATCAACAACAGAATATGCAGAACGCCTTGGGTGCTGAGGCCTGGGCGTATACAAATTTTTGTTGTTTGAATTTGATTCTGGGTTGCCTAGATAATACACTCTATGGCGTGTTTTGTACATTTAAAGCTGCAAAAGATTTGTGGTTGGCTTTAGATAAAAAGTATCGCACAGAAGATGCGGGTACTAAAAAGTTGATAGTTGGGAAATTTCTCGACTATAAAATGTTGGATTCCAAAACTGTAATTTCGCGGGTGGAAGAAATACAGATGTTGGTTTCTGAAATGGAAGAGGAGGGTATGACGCTAAGTGAATCTTTCCTAGTTGCGGCTGTGATTGAGAAGCTGCCTCCTTCGTGGAGGGAATTCAAGAGCTATCTCAAACACAAGCGAAAGGAGATGAAGATGGAGGATTTGATAGTCCGTCTTCGTATTGAGGAGGACAACCGTCGCTCCGAAAGAAAGCCGTCCATATCTTCTGGTCAAGCCAAAGCTCATGTTGCTGAGGCAAAGAACAAGAAGAAGCATAACACTTTGAGTGTGAACTCCAAGGGCAAGGAAATTGCGAAGAAGTTCACGGGTAAGTGTTATAACTGTGGTAAACCAGGGCATAGAAGCAGTGAGTGCAGGAAGCCCAAAAAGAATCAGAATCAGAATAAAGCGAAAGCAAATCTGGTCGACGCAATGGATGATTTGAACCTTTGCGCGGTGGTGACCGAGTGCAACGCAGTGGGAAACCCACGGGAATGGTGGGTGGACACAGGAGCCACTCGGCATGTGTGTGCGAACAGGGCAATGTTCAGAGAGTACGTGCCCACGACAAACAATGAGCAATTGTTCATGGGAAACTCCAACAGCTCGAAGATAGAAGGATCGGGCAAGGTAATCCTGAAACTGACCTCAGGAAGGGAGTTGACTCTGCAGAATGTGCTGCATGTTCCTGACATAAGGAAGAATCTGGTTTCTGGCGCGCTGCTAGTCACGCATGGGTTCAAGCTTGTTTTTGAGGCAAACAAATTTACACTTTCTAAGAATGGGGTGTATTTGGGAAAAGGGTATCTTTCAGATAACATGTTCAAATTGAATGTTATGACAATTGTACCCAAAAATGTTACGCCCACTGAGGCTAATAAAATTGTTTCCTCTTCTGCTTACATGCTTGAGTCTTCCTGTTTATGGCATTTTCGTTTGGGACATGTAAATTATAAGTCAATACAACGAATGATTTATCTTGACTTGCTACCCAAACTGGACTTTAGTAATAAAGAAAAATGCCAAATATGTGTTGAAGCGAAATTAACTAAAGCGCCATTTCCTTCAACGGAATGAAACACTGAATCGTTGGATTTAATTCACACAGATTTGTGTGATTTAAAGTTTGTGCAAACAAGAGGCGGTAAAAAGTATTTTGTAACTTTTATCGACGATTGCACACGATACTGTTATGTATATTTGCTAAGTAGCAAAGACGAGGCCCTTGATGCTTTCAAGGATTATAAAAATAAAGTTGAGAATCAACTTAGCAAACGAATTAAAACAATTCGAAGTGATAGAGGTGGCGAATATGATACACCGTTTAATGAATTCTGTTCAGAACATGGCATTATTCATCAAACGACTGCACCATATTCACCTCAATCGAATGGTATTGCTGAACGCAAGAACCGTACTCTTAAAGAGATGATGAATGCTATGTTGATAAGTTCGGGTTTACCTCAGAACTTGTGGGGGGAAGCAGTTCTCTCAGCCAACGTCATTTTAAACAGAATTCCATCTAAGAAGATGGATGTAACCCCATACGAGCTTTGGAAAGGCCACAAGCCTAGCTACAAATACTTGAAAGTGTGGGGGTGTCTGGCAAAGGTTGCTATACCTAGACCAAGACAGGTGAAAGTCGGGCCTAAAACGATTGATTGCATATTCATTGGTTATGCAACGAACAGTAGTGCATATCGTTTCTTAGTGCACAAATCAGACGTTCCTGAGATACATGAGAATGTTGTCATGGAATCGAGGAACGCAGTGTTCTTTGAAAATATCTTTCCGAAGAAAGACAAAGACAGTGGAGAAGCAAGCACAAGTAAGCGTGTGCGTGAGACGATTCCTAAAGATATTGAGGAACCTCGTCAAAGCAAACGAGCCAAAATACCGACGTCTTTTGGACCAGATTTTCTAACCTATATGGTAGAAAATGAGCCAAGGAATTTTTCTGAGGCTATGTCGACTCCAGAAGCTCCGTTTTGTAAAAAAGGCAATTAATAGTGAAATAGACTCGATTCTTCAAAATCACACTTGGGAGTTGGTTGACATTCCACCTGGAAGTAAACCGCTTGGTTGCAAGTGGATTTTCAAGAAGAAACTTAATGAGGATGGGTCTATTGGGAAGTATAAAGCCAGGTTAGTAGCCAAGGGCTATAGACAGAAAGAAGGCTTTGACTTCTTTGACACCTACTCACCAGTGACTAGGATCACTTCCATAAGGATGCTAGTAGCCATTGCTGCAGTCTATAACTTGGAAATCCATCAGATGGATGTGAAGACTGCTTTTCTGAATGGTGAGTTAGAGGAAGAGATTTATATGGAACAACCCGAGGGGTTTGTCGTTCCAAGACAAGAAAGGAAAGTTTGTAGACTTGTTAAGTCCTTGTACGGACTTAAACAAGCACCCAAGCAATGGCATTTAAAGTTTGATCAGATAATGATGTCAAATGACTTCAAGATCAATGAATGCGATAAGTGTGTGTACATTAAGAGCACACAGAATGCATTTGTGATAGTATGTCTCTATGTAGACGACATGCTTATCATGGGAAGTACTCGGGACATAATCTTAAACACAAAGAAGATGTTGACGAGGAACTTTGATATGAAGGACATGGGAGTTGCCAATGTTATTCTAGGAATTAAGATTTCTAGGGTGACTGAGGGACTCATACTGTCACAAACACACTATATTGAATCAGTCCTGAAACGGTTCAATATGGATGATGTGAAACCGGTAAAGACCCCACTCGACTTAAGTATGCACTTAAGGAAAAATCGAGGCGAACCGGTAGCTCAACTAAAATACTCTCAGGTGATCGGGAGTCTGATGTACATAACGAATTGTACAAGACCAGACTTAGCTTGTTCAGTAAGCAATTTGAGCAGATTTACCAGTAATCCAAGTGATGATCATTGGAAAGCTCTTAACAGAGTAATGAGGTATTTGAAATACACAATGTATCTTGGATTACATTATACGAGATATCCAGAAGTGTTGGAAGGATACTGCGATGCAAATTGGATATCAGATAGTAAGGACTCGAAGTCCACCAGTGGGTACGTGTTCACTATTGGTGGTGCTGCTGTGTCGTGGAAGTCCACGAAACAAACCTGTATAGCTCGGTCCACTATGGAAGCTGAGTTCATAGCATTGGACAAAGCTAGGGAAGAGGCTGAGTGGCTTCGGAATTTCTTGGAAGATATTCCGTGCTGGCCTAAGCCGATCGCTCCTATTAGCATACACTGTGATAGTCAGTCAGCTATAGGACGTGCTCAAAGCAGCATCTATAATGGTAAGTCACGACACATACGTCGGAGACATAACACCATTAAACAGTTGATCTCTAATGGCGTGATTTCCATAGATTATATAAAATCAATGGAGAATCTTGCGGAGCCGCTTACAAAAGGCTTGCCTAGAGATCAGATGTCAAGATTGACAAGCGGAATGGGACTTAAGCCCATAATGCATGAATCTTTGTAATGGTAACCCAACCTTGTTGACTGGAGATCCCAGAATCTTGGTTCAATGGGACAACTAAGTTATGAAGGTTCAGTTAGCACTTGCTCATTCCGTCTGATAAAAGTGCTGTCTGCAGAGAATTTAGGGTAAGCTAAGGCTTTTAATGATGTCCTATATCTTGATGCGTCAAGTGGAGTATGGCAGAATACTCTTGGTAGGAATCACCTATGTAAGTGTGAAGTGGGGCCGCTTCTATGAGAAAGTCTAGGAGGCAAGATTTCTCTAAAACACTTTCTGAAACCAGGTTGTTCATGGCCAAAACGAACACAACCATGAGAACCAAAAGGGTGTTAAAGAAAATATTGTGTGAGTATCATTGTCTTGGTTCACAACAAAGGCTGACTAGTTCAAGACATCAAGTCACTATTTAGCCGAGTGAATCCGATGGTATATCACTAAGAAAGGTTCAAAGCCAGAAGCTACCTCTTCTGATGCAATATTTCCTTGTCTGACTTATCCTCAGAGTTTGCATATATGTCTGCATTAATTTCCATTCATGTGGGGGATTGTTGGAGAATTTAAGGTTGGGCTTTGGCCCATCGTTGGAGATTGAAGATTTGGGCTTTGGCCTGTTAATGAGTGTTGCTAAACTTGGTTGAGCAACGTACTTTGAGCTTAATGAGTTTCCGATAATGAAATCGAAAACTAATGAATCCTTAATTATCTACGTAACGAGTAGTTAATGTTAGGATGTGGAATCACTCAATTGTGTATTGGGTGAATGTGAAATTAATGCTCAAAGTAGATGGAAATGTTGTTAATGGGTGATGTGTCACCCGTCTGGAGGAACGCCACGTTGGAGGGGTCCATGTGGCGTAAAAGGCATCTAACGGACATCGATCGATGACATCGATCGATCGATGTCATCGATCGAAGTGGATCAGAGGCCTTCGATATCTTGGCAGATCGATCTAAGTCAATCAGAGGACATCGATCGATCACTTCGATCGATCGATGTCACTTAGATCGATCAAGTTGATCGAATGAAGTGCTCAGTCAGACATCAGTCGATCACATCGATCGATCGATGTCACTTCGATCGATCGATGTGATCGATCGAAGTCTGACAGCAGGCAGATTTGTTCTGTTTGGGCAGGTTTGATTCAAAAATGAATCAAACTCTATCCTCCTCCATTTCAGATAAGATCATCTGTTATGATCTAACGGTAATGAGAAAAGCAGCTTGAATCTAACGGCCGAGATTTAAACTGTCTTAACCGCTTAACCGAATATGGTTTCCATCCAACGCTCCAGGTTTAAACCTGTTAATCTATCTTTGATCTAAAGGCTGAGATTAAACCATCCTAATCTGGATAGGAGGTTTTAATCCAACGGCTTAAATTAAACTTCGGTTTTGATCCAACGGTTACGGTACCTCCGACTCCCCTATATAAAGAGGGCTAAGGGTGCACTCTTTACACAACACTTACAACACAACTCAAGAATTAGAGCATTTGGCATTCATAGCACGTGAGTCTTGCATATCGTCCGGGAGAAGTCAGGACACTCTAAGCGTTCGAAGGAGTTCAAGTTTAGCAGTGCCGCTCAACTGAACAGGTACCCGTTGTATCCTAGGAGACGATTGCTCACACCGGTTGGGCACAGTATACCGGAGCAATACGTCTTAAGGACAGAGTCCTCGACTCGCCCCGGGTTTGATTTATTTTGTTTCATATGCACACATTGTACGACTGCGTCTTGGTACAGGATTGATTGTCTCAAACATTTTGTACGTCGTGGCTTATGGGGACGAAGGACAGTCGGCTCTAGCGAGCAACTTTTAGCAATATCATCCGTAGATAGGCTAAGGCGCCGTAAGACATATGCTGCAACAACCTTCGTATATCATTGCCATCGGATCTCTATGAAGTGCATCAACCATTGCTCCATCAGGGGCGAATTAGGATGCATAAATGACTGACGTCCGTTCTCGCGATAATCTTTATCCAATTCAGAGTCTGATACAATGGAAACCAAGGGACCGTCAGCATCCTTTTCACATTCCACATGTGAGCAGCCTAAAACATTAAGCTCCTACTAATCTGAAATTTGGCCAAGTTGCTCTTGTGGTTGGGGTATCCCTACTACCTTTCCATCATGGTCTGCGACATTAGTTTGAGGAACGTAGGCAGTCGATGGTGCAATGTCCTGTGGCATGGCTTCAGTCTGCACAAATTGAATGGAATCAGCAACTGAGGGCTTAGGAGGTACATTAGAAACGTTCTTCTTTGGCGTCCATTGCATAGGCGGCTTGACTGGCCGTGGAACTAGAGGAGGCTGTGGCTTCTCCACCAACTCAGTTGAAGCTCCAAGCTTGACACAAGATTTAATCTCGTGTCCTAAAACAAGACGTTCCGTACAAAACAGTGGGATAATTTCATACTCAACCGTTGGATAAAACTCATGTTTGCGCCTTGAATGTGCAAGCGGCTAGGCATGTTTTTGTATATATCTATCTCGATACAAAGCCTGACCATAGATGGTCGAATTCCTTGCATGGTTGCTGAAGCCATGCGCAAAGGCTCACCTATCATGTGAACAACATCCTAAAGAGCAGCTTTATTATACAGAAATAGGGGTAATCCACGAATAGAGATCCAGACCGATACTATAGGATTATCATATTTAGGATCACATTCCGGTTTCCATTTAGTAACACGCATATGAAAACCGTTCAGTGTCCAAGAACAGCGGAAAAAGCAGCATTGATAGTCTTCCTGATTATCAAACGCGATCAGAATATGTTGATCATCCAAGAAACCCAATTTAAGTGTTTGTCGATAGCCTATACGTTCAAACGAGGATTGCAGTTGTTTCATAGTGGGACGTCCATTCCAAAATGAGACAATGAGAGAAAATCGATAAGGCTGTGAAAAGCGTATGACTTCTTCATCCAAAAAGATTATCGAGGGCATACGTTTTAACCACTGTATAGGACGAATGAAGGATGGAGATGGCAGTGATTTTGGAGCAAGAATATCCGCAAGGGTTGGCTTTTTAGGGGGCTGTAGGTGGTAGAGCATCCATGATGACGGCACCGCAAATAAGTTGCTATTAAAGAAAGAATTACCAATGTCTAGAGCACCAAACAGAGAAGAACCAATAACCAATGCCGTAAGAATCGGAAAGCAGTGAAAACGTGAATGAAATCGTAGAGGATGCCCAGCGATCATGGTGATTCGCTGGTCGCCGCCACCACAAGCGCTTCAACATTTTTCTTTTCTCCACATATATATGCATACATGCATATATATATATGTGTGTCTGTGTGTCTGCATATATAAATATATATATATGTATATATCCATTAGATGTACGTCTAGCGGTTTTGTGTGACATCAAAGAGGGCATATGTGGGTAATGTATATATTTGTGTATCTATATATAAATATAAGTGTAAATCTAAATACATATATACACACATTAATGTGTATATATGTGTAAAAAAAATATGTGTGTGTATAGACATATGCATATCCATATACCATACATATACATATATGCAATAACAGAGATATATGCACACACATACACAAATGCATCCATGTGTATACACACATACACAAACACATATATTATCCATATAAATCTATACTCATATATAAATATACATATATATATATATACACATATACATGTACATATACACATATACATATATCCAAGTCTTCTTGGATCGGACGGGCTCTGGCGATCGAGTAATCCGGCGGCGCCATCGCCGTTTGTTCTTCATCGCAACCTTCTCGCCATCTTCTCCATACTACTCGAATTGTGGATCACTTCCTCTTCGAAACGACAACTTCTATGTTGATCGTGGGCCATGTCGAATCCAGCGCCGCCATCTTTTGTGGCTGTGGTAACCGGCAATTCTAATGCCACTCACATTGCCATCTCTCCAAAAACGGTTTTCAGGTATAAAGGTCTTCCAATGATCTCTTTTACTGACAATGAAATTGACGCGCTCGCGGTTCCATTCCGGTTCTCTTTGGTGGGCACCTTCTGGTATGGCCATCCACCCTTGAAAATTATTCGTGATGTTTTTGAAAAGATTGGTTTCTGTAATGGTTTACGTATTACTCTGATTGATCAATCACACGTCCTCTTGAATTTTCGGCATGATCCAGACTATATTAGATGCTTTTATCGCAGATCATGGAATATTTCCGTGTGTCATATGTGTGTAACGAAATGAATAGTTGACTTCGATCCTTCTGCAGATGTTCCTATTGTGCCTGTCTGGATTGCGTTACCTGGGTTGACAATTCATTTCCATCATAAGGAAGCACTTTTTGAGATTGTCCGGCCGATTGGAACTCCCATGAATTTGGACATCGCTACATCCGACGGTTTGAGGCCGTCGGTGAGTTGTGTGTGTGTTGAAGTGGATGTCTCAGAGGAACTGCCTAAGAAGATATATTTTCAGGCAAAGAAAAAAATTCTCTTACAACAAGTGGTTTATGAAGATTTGCCCATGTTTTGTGCAACCTGCCGCCGACTTGTCCATGCTACGGGCTCTTGTCAAGCAGCTCCTCCATTGGTTGTTCCACCTCCTCTGCCTGCAACCAGGTGGACTTCAAAGAAACAGCCCCCTTCTTGGTCATTCAGCCCTCTCTACTAATCCAGTTATTCTGCTATCCCGTCAAACAACAGAAGCTCAACACGTGGATCCGCTGCACCAGGAGGTGGATCTCCCACCCCCCAGTCATGCGCAGGATATTTTTCGGTTGGGTTCAGATGCTGACTATCCTCTTCTCCAAGAATCCAATGATGTGGGAGACATTGGTCTCGTCTGATATAGAGATACATGTCAAAGATCTTCCACCGAATTTACCACCGGTTTAAGATGCTGTCATCTGTAAAATACAATCGCTACCGGAGTCACCTTCTGAAGAGATTCTGTTATCGCAACTTGGAGAGCCATCGGTAGATGAGGGGTGACTGTAGTCCCACGTCAGTGCCGGAGAACTCGTAAAGAGCTACCACCATTGCTACCCTCCACTATTCTTACTTGTAGTGTTGTACGCTCATATCATGGGAGTGATATCACACTTTCTCAATGAATATAATGACTTGGAATATTAGGGGCCTTAGACCCTCATTCTTCTGTTTGCATCATTTAGTTCGTTTGCATAGTCTTAATCTGCTTGCACTTATTGAGCCAAAGAATTTGTCTAACCACATCACACACTATGGTGTGGACTTGGGCTTTACAAATTCATATTCCTCGTTGTCAAGCAAAATTTTGGTTTAATGGCGTGATTCAATCTTTTGCCTCATAAATACATGAGATGATGATAAGGTCATTCATCTTCACTTTCATTATGTTCCATTAAATCCGACGTTCACATTTTCGGTGGTTCATGCGCAACATTCCTCAGAGCATCGGCGACCGTTATGGTAAGCTCTATGTGATTTTTCTCAGCAGCTAACCAGCCCGTGGTTGGTGTGTGTGGATTTTAATACTTTTCGGACATTAGATGATCACCGTGGTCGATCTCATACGTCATTATCAACATTACATGGCTTTAACGATTGTATACAATACTCTGCTTTCATGGATCCTCCCTTTCATGGTTCACGGTATATTTAGACTTATTGTTGCGGACTAGGCCGAGTACACCGCTGACTAGATTGGCTTTTAATAAATTCTTCTTTTCAGGATGCTTTTGATGACATGTGTCTTACACACTTACCGTGGGTTTTCTCGGATGATACGCCACTTTTTTTATTTGTAGTATGTCAAGAACTTCTAGCCAAACTTCATTTCGTTTTTTGATGCCTGGTTATCTCATCCACATTTTCATGCTTACGTTAAAAAAGCTTGGTTGTCATATCCGACCACAAGGCATGCATAGTTTCTATAATAAATTGTTATGGCTGAAACATGACATTCAATGTTGGAACAAGAATATTTTTGGTAATATCTTTAAGCGTGTGGAGCAGGCTGAAGCGAATGTGCAACGGATGGAGGCTACGTAGGACGATGAGCCATCGGAAAATAATCGTAGTTTATATCATCAAGCAAAAGCTGAATACATTCAAGCATCCAAATATGAGCTAAAATTTTTGAAGCAAAAAGCCCGTGTTCAATGGCTTCGGGACGGTGATGATAATACACATTATTTCCATTCGGTTGTCAAGGGCCACCATGCTCAACTTCGCATTGAAAAAATCTACACCTCATCTGATGTCTTATGCGACATGCAAGAGTCAGTTCAGAATGAGGCAATGTCATTTTATACGGCCTTATTTGCAAAAGAACAAACTGGTGATTATGACTATATCTTGCAGCACATTCCTCAGCTAGTCACTATGGAAGATAATCTTTTTCTTACTCGCCTTCCGCAGGCACCTAAGATAAAGGAGACTGTGTGGCACTTAGATCCACAAAGCGCAGCAGGACCTGATGGGTTTCATGGTAATTTTTTCCGTTCATGTTGACATATCATACATAAAGATGTTGACTTAGAGTTGCAAGAATTGTTTTAGCATTCCGCAACCTTCAATGATGGCTAGTAATTTAATTACTGTAATGCCGAAGGTATCGGCGCCTTGTACTTTCAGTGATTTTAGGCTGATATGCTTGTCTAATTTTTTGAGTAAGCTTTGTACTCGTATTATTGTGCCTCGCTTGAGTGCTTTCCTTCCAAAATTGAGATCGCCAGAGCAAACTGGTTTTCTAAAAGGCCTTGATATTTCTACCCAAGTTTTGCTTGCTCGCGAGACGATACACATGCTAGACAAAGGTGGGAGTCAGATATGATGAAAGCTTTTGATCGGGTAAGTTGAGAATATTTGAAGTTATTGTTGACAAAGTTTGGTTTCTCGGCTTTCTTTCTGCGAATTATTTTAAATCATTTAGGCAGCACACGACTCTCGGTTCTTGTAAATGGTGTCCCTTCGGGTGTCTTTCGGCCCTATAGAGGGGTGAAACAAGGCGATCCATTATCTCCTTTGTTATTTATATTGTCATCGGAGGGATTCAGTAGAGGGTTAAAGGCTCTAGTGGCAACTGGCATATTGCAAACTATTTCGCTGGGCCGTATATCGTTCCATGTTACACATCTTGCGTATGCTAATGATTCGTTGGTTTTCCTGCGTGGCACTGTTTGTACATTATGCGGATTTCAGTCTTTTCTGACTTGTTATGAAGTCGCCTCTAGACAAAAAGTAAATTATGGTAAAAGAAACTTTATCCTTCTACCATCATATCATTGCATTGCCGGTGACGCTATGAGGACATTCTTTGTATGCGGTCATCATGTTTAGCAATCCATTCTCTTGGCTCTTTCTTGCATAAAGGTATTAGCCGTGCACGATATTGTACATCTCTTCTGGAGCACATTGATATGCGGTTGAATGCCTGGCATAATAAACTGTTGTCTCCAGCGGGTAGAATGGTCTTATTGCGGTATATTATTTCCTCCCTCCCATTGTATATTATTGCTGCAGGCAGATTGCCATAGTCAGTTATTAAAATCATTGAACGCAAGATGGTTAATTTCTACAAGGGGCCAAGGCGCCACTAGGTCGCGTGGTCCACTATTCGGACCCCTTGCTTCGAAGGTGGATTGGGCCTTTGAGATCTTCGCATGCTACAAGAGGCATGTTTTTGTTGCATTTGGTGGCAATAACATCAGAATAATACACTCTGGAGTACTTATCTTCATCAAAATGCGGCACTATGGGGACTATCATCCGCGTCCTCCGGACTCACCCTTTTGGAAGCTTATTTGTCGCTATCATGATTTTTGTTATGCAAATAGTCAGCTGCACGGCATACATCTGAGCTAGACAGCTACTACATCAGGTGGATTCACTTTGCGCTCGGCATATGATCTTTGTCGAATGTCCCGTCCAACCCTTATCTCGGCACATCTTATTTGGCATAAGCATCACCACCCATTTGTCAGAATTTTCTTTGGCGCGTATATTATAGATCATTATCGTTTGAAGATTACATCGGTAAATTCACTGTATATATGCCCACACAATGCCCTTTTTGCAAGCAAGCTTCAGCAGAGGTGGATCATATATTTTTGCGCTACGAATGTATTCAGCCTATTTGGACTTTCTTCTCGGCTGCGTTGCATGGTCATTCTCCCAGCTTTACGCGTTTATGGCCTTGTATGTTATCTTGGAGGTTTCGTGCCTCATCACATACACTACTAGGGGTTATGCGGATTGTGATTCCAGGTATCATTATTTTTGATATATGGCGTGCATACACATCTTTAGTATATGGTGATACCATAAGATGCACAGCAAAGTCGCTCATCGCAGTAATACGTTCTGACATTTATTTGTGGGTCAAAACATTTGATGGTACAAAACATTCCTAGGATTCAGATTGGTGCAGCACCTGAATTTTCTGCCTCCTTTTCGTTAGCTTAAGTCGTCTGATCGTTAGTTCCTCCTACTGGTCGGCTGAAACGTAATATTGATGCCACAGTTGGGAGGACTTTTGCAGCAGGCGGGGCTATCCTACAAGACCATTTCGGCACATGTGTTGGCGCCATTTCTTCCCGATTACCATTATGCACTCCATTCCTCACAGAAATCCAGATAGCTTTATTTGGTTTGCTCTACTTTCTACCTTTACATCGTCACATCATTATGGAAACTAATTGTCTGCAGTTGACTCATTCTCTTTATCGAGACAACACTGCTGCTGAGAGATATCGTTTCCGGATGCTACATTCCTTGTAGATGCAAAAAAACTTTGACGTTCAACATATCTATCGGGAAGCAAACATGAAGGCCCATTATTTAGCGCATCATGGATTACTGACCACTATGACGGGTTATTATACGCAGCATACTCTTCCATCCTTGGTTTGCAGTTGCGTTACACTTGATATTACTACAGGACATCTTCGACATGCATGATCATGCTCTTACTGCGGTTCCTTCCTTTGTCTTCCATATGGATTGGCTATACTATATACATTCTGCCTGCATTCTGCGAGATGCAGGAAGGCTTGGTAAGACCTTCTTCTATTGGATTTTCACGATTTTTTTCCAAATTTTGGTCTGCACTGATTTCTAATGGCTATATGTTTGCTTTTACATGGATTATCATGGACGCAAATGGTGCTTCTCGCAACAAATGCAATGTTCGACTGCACTGGGGATGCCCCTTCATTGTATACTGTATGTTTCAAATGTGGTAAATATGTACTCTTTTTCCTTCGTGCAAGATTTTATCCACAAGGGTGGTTTTGCTTGCCAAGGTTTTAATGAGGCATATCATACCACATTTGAACATTTTCTCTCCTCCTATCGCATGATATGGAGCAACAACTTTCGGCCTTTAAGTAGTTACATACGGCTATCTTTTGACTTTAATGTATTAAGGGTATTGCTCCGCCAAAAGTGAGGGTCTTTTTATAATAAAATTTGGAGACTCGGTGCTCCTTGATTTAAAAAACATATACAGATATACATATACTTATGTATACTTATATACATATATGCATATTTTTTTAAATAAAGGAGCGCATGGCCTACGACTTTTATTATATTGCCCTTGCTTAGGGCGGAGGAATACCATTAATACAAAGTAGTTCAAAGCATAACAAAATGAAGCTACTTAAAGGCCAAAATTTAGAGATATGGAGTTGGCTAATGCTCTGAGGGATGGGAGATTGTCCAAATGGTGTATGATATGCCTCATTAAAACCTTAGCAAGCAAAACCACCCCTGTGGATAAAATCTTGCACGAGGGAGAAAGAGTACATATTTACCCCATTTGGAACAACTGGAATACATGGAAATAAATGTCCAGAAACTGGAAGGTGATGACGTCCGCGAGTCTCTCGTAATACGTCAGTGTTGTCCATCGTAGTCCATGCAAAACCAAACATTAGGAGAGAAAACATTAGTGGATGCCAGGAAGAGTAAGTGAATATGTAAGATGCGAAGAACAAAGTCGTACCCAGATTGCATGCATCCATCAGAATGCAGGCAGCAGATGTGTACTATTGCCAATCCATATGGAAGTCGAGGTCAATAGTGCACGTCAACATTGTCAAGCATGACAAAGATGTCCTGTAGTAACATCAAGTGTGACGCAGCTACGAACCAAAGGGGGTAGAGTGAGCCAAGTATAATAACATGTTTGAGGAGTCTGCAAGCCATGTTGTGCTAAATAGCGGGCTGCCAGGTTTGTATCACGAAATGTATGTTGAATGACTGTCCGAGTTTGAATGAGCAAAGATTGTAAAAATTGTAACTAAAAAGTAGCTGTTATGTGGGTGGACTAGGATAGCAGCGAGGATAACTGTTGACATCTGTCTCCAAAAATCCGCTTGCGCAGGCCTCAGGTGGTGCGCTGGCTTGCACCACCCCCTGGCCATTTCAAATTAAATGTGGATGCAACCCATGGATCATTTTCGGCTGCGGGTGGTGGTGTACTCTGCAATTCAATAGGAATTTTCCGGGAAGCTTTGGTTTTTTACCTTCCAGTTAACACACCCTTTTATGATGAACTTCATACGGCGACGTTGGCGATGATATATTTTGTGCAGCGTTATCCTGCTATTGATTTGGAAGTTGACTCCACAGCAGTGGTACATTATGTTCGCACTCATGCCTGAGATCATTTGACTACTTTTCTGCAAATAGGTAATGGCACTATTAGTTCTATTCCCCGTCAGGGTAATATGGTGGCGCATCTCCTTGCTCATCATGGTCAATTGCATTCCGGCGTATACATATTCAGTACATATGATTCTTTGCCTGCCTACATTAGAGCAACTCTTCTTACTGAATGCACCACGGCACATTTACGATCTTGAGACTCTTGTTTCACTATGGCAGAATTGTTTGGATCATTGCCTGTGTTATGATGTGACACAGGCAACTCGGGTAACTATACTTGCTCTTTTTGGGACTCTTTTTTCACTACATATTACAGTTTCTCTCATCAGCTTGTTACCTGTATCCTTAGATGCAGGCAACTTGGGTACTTCTCTTATTTCGGCATAATCAGCTCCTGCTCTATCACTTTCGGATGATACAAGATTTCAGAATGCACACACACCCATCGTTACTCCTTCACTCCTTAACAATATATGTTGCAAGTGGTATAAATATGTATGCTTTTTCCTTTACCAAGGTTTTTCCACAAGGGTGGTTTTAATGCGGCATATCATATACGACTGGCGTTTGTCAATAATTTATGCTTTACATTGGCAATTTACATTTCAAGAATTGACTTTTGTAATATGGTGTTCCTCCACCATAAGTGAGGCATCTTAATAAAGTATATGTTCGGCTAAAAAAATATTCACAAACAGACATATACATAGACACAGATGTATGTGTGTGCGTGTGTATAGACGCATATATACACACATATACGGCAAATATTAAATACATACACTATTTTGATAAATATACATCCACTTGTTTAATGAATGCTCACAAATGAATCATGACATGAAATCATTAGCCCAATATATGTATATATACATGTATACGTATCTATACACATGTATACATACACACATATACGTGTCGATACGTACGTGTATACATCCATATATATATATATATGTATATGTGTGTGTATATATATATATATATATAAAGATAGAAAAGAGAGCGCTCTGGCGATCGGTGATTGTCATCCCCGCCGCTACTGCATCAATGTCGACCTCCGGGCCGGCGGCTACGGCCGGCCGGTCCTACGCTGCCATACTAACTGGATCTCCGACAACGATTCCTCCAACAATATCAGAAAAACAACCTCAGCGATATAAAGGTCTACCCTCGATCGTTTTTGATGAATCTGAGGTAACTGCATTATTGTCTCCATTTCGATTTTCATTAGTTGGATCTTTTTGGAATGGAAGACCGTCTATGGTGGCATTGCAAAAAGCACTGGATCGTATAGGTTTTACCGGCGCCGTTCATGCAGGGTTACTCGATAAATCTCACGTTCTCCTACGATTTGAGAAGGAGATGGATTACAATCGCTTTTTTGGACGTAGATCATGGAATATTCTAGGTTTTCATATGCGCATTACCAAATATACTCATGATTTTGATCCTCGATATGATGCTCCAATTGTACCGTATGGATATCTATGCCTGGTTTGCTTGTGTACTTACAGAATGAAAAATCGCTCTTTGCTATTGCTGCTATGCTAGGATCACCTATTCGACTGGATGCTGCAACCCAAAAGGTACCACGTCCGTCCGTGGCAAGAATTTGTGTGGAAATTGATGTGTCAAAGGAATTACCAACTAAACTTCACATTCAAAGTATAGATCATCATCATTATCAAACAGTGATTTATGAAGATATACCGGATTACTGCTCAAAATGCAATCTTTTAGGCCACAAACGTGATCGCTGTGGAGAGGCTCCTATTCCGCCGCTGCCGCAACAATGGCGCCCTAAGCCTGCAACTGATGTCAGTCAGCCACCTGCCGAAACAGTGGTTGAATCTCCTATTTTGCAACAACAGGAAATTAATATATCACAGGAGAAGGCAACCAATGCTGTATTGTTAGAGGATCTCCCTGCGCCAGATTGTAATGTAGTAGAGGATTCTGATATTCCAGCACATGAGAACATTGATCCCCCGTGGCAACATCAGCCTGAAATTACCAGATTCCACGACGACGCACAACTAGGTCAAGATACATCTTCCCATTCCCCAGACATTCTGCACACCTCGTCTGAAGCAGATCTTATGGGGTTGCCCCATCCAGTATCTGATCCGTCTGTTATCCAAGAAGAGTACAGACAAGCATCAGATTTATTATCAATGCGCATGCCCCGAACAAGAGAGGAGTCATCGGATGCTGAGCTGCTACATAGAATTTCTAATCCTACTCATGAAACTGATGCTGAAGGTTTTATTCCATGCATACGTAAACGTACTCGCCGCTTGCATTCTCAGATTCCTAGGCCCCCTCGACAGATTGTAACCTGCAGTGCTGCTCGCTCTTCAAGCTCTACCCCACAAATGTCTCAATGAATACACTAACGTGGAATTTGCGAGGGCTACGTACTTCAATGCCTCGCTTGAGACTGCTGCTTAATCAGTATCGTATACATTTTATTTTTCTCATAGAACCTCAACAACCTGAATCACGCTTATCCAGAGCTAAAATAAATTTAGGTTTTACTTCATCGCAAAGTGTTTGTGAGGGACGTGCATGGTGTTTTTGGAAAACCTCTAGTCTGCAACTTCTGGATGTTTGCCTGCTGGAGCAAATTGTGCACCTTCGCTTTCGGTTAAATACGCAACAAATAGTGCTTATCTCTTGTGTTTATGGTAGACATACTGTAAAACACAGACATATTCTATGGCAAGCGATTAGACACTGCTATGATACTTGTCGAGACCCATGGATTATATCGGGGGATTTCAACACATTTCTGTCGCCTTTGGACCATAAAGGTCGGTCACGTCCTTCTCTTTCAGCTCTCCAAGATTTTAACAAAACGGTGCAATATACTGAGTTGCAGTTGGTACCTCATCTTGGTACTCGCTATACATGGCAAGGTGGTCGTGGACTGGGGCGTGTATGGCGTAGATTGGATTGGGTATTCTGTAATGAAAGTTTTTATAATGTTTTTTCAATGCTGAAGCTAACTCATCTCAGTCGAACAACATCAGACCATTGCCCGCTTTTGCTACAATGTTCGAATGACATCTAACCTGGTCCAAAGCAATTTTGTTTTTTGACAGCCTGGACATCACATCCAGACTTTATGGCCTTCACTAAAGCAGCTTGGTCATCGTATCCTACAGTTGGAGGTATGCATGGTTTGTGTGCAAAGCTACAGGCATACAAGAAGGACATTAGGCAATGGAACAATGATGTTTTTGGTAATATCTTTCATATGGTAGAACATGCTAAACGTAGAGAAAATTCAACGGAGCTCCAGTTCGATCAGGAGCCTAATGAGCATACTCGCATGGCTTATTTTGAGGCTCAATCTGAACTGCGCCGTGCGGCAAATATCGAACTACAATATTGGAAGCAAAAAGCTAGGGTCAAATGGCTGCAGGAGGGTGACTGTGGCTCACGCTATTTTCATTCTATTGTTAAAGATAAACATCACCGACAACGCTTGCAAGGAATATACCTTGAGGATGGAACTTATTGTGATACGCCTGATAGCATTGAAAGAGCGGCAGTGGAGCACTTTACCCGTATGTTTACTGCTCAGCCAATTGAAGACGCAACAACATTCTTATCCTCAATTCCCTCATTGGTTACTGCGGACGAAAACATAATGCTCACTGCTCTGCCATCTTTGGAAGAAGTAAAAGCAGCTGTGAGGAGTTTGGATCCTCATAGTGCTGCAGGTCCAGACGGCTTTAATGGTTGGTTTTTCCGTACTTGTTGGGAGGTTATTTGTCCAGATGTGCATAAAGCAGTTCAAGAATATTTTCTAGGCTTCCCAGTTCCACGTGCCATGGCTCACTCGATGATTGTGCTGATACCTAAAGGAACCTCTCAACGCACATTTAATGATTTTAGGCCTATCGCTTTGTCTACTTTCATGAGCAAGGTTCAAACGCGCATTCTAGCCACACGGTTGAACACACTGTTGCCAAAGCTCATCTCTCCAGAGCAGGCGGGATTTCAAAAGGGAAGGGGCGTTACGGAGCAAGTCTTATTAGCCAATGAATTAATACATCGGCTGGATAAAGGTGCGCGTCCCCATAAAGCAGTACTCAAGCTGGATATGGCAAAGGCCTTCGATAGGGTAAGTTGGCATTACTTGAAGACCATCATGCATCGTTTTGTATTTTCCACCATGTTTATCACTTTGATATTAAATCAGTTGGAGGCTACACATATTTCAATATTACTGAATGGTGTTCCACATGGGTTTTTTCGGCCTACAAGAGGAGTCAAGCAAGGGGATCCTCTCTCACCCTTTTTATTTATTCTAGCTGCAGAGGGTTTTAGCCGCGGCCTTAAGTTTCTAGTTGGTCAATCAGCTCTACGACCATACTCTATTGGCCGCATTCCTATGACTATTACACATCTATCTTATGCGGATGACTTACTTATCTTTCTTGATGCTAGCAGACAAAATTTTTGGGCTTTTAAGCATTTTCTATCTACTTATGAAAAAGTCTCAGGACAAGCAGTAAATTGGCACAAAAGCTCGGTGGTATATTCGGATGCAGTTTCTGTTTTGCAGCGTTGTGTATATACTACATTACTAGGGGCACGGCAGACAAGCCTCCCAATGAAATACTTGGGCTCATATCTTCATAAAGGAATTACGCACTCCACACACTGCTTAGACCTGTTACAGCATGTGGACTCTAAACTAAATGGTTGGCAAGCCAAGATATTAAGTACTGCTGGTAGGCTTTTGCTCATTCGTTCTGTCCTTTTATCTATACCTTTGCATGTTCTGGCTGCATCTGCTATTCCACGTAGTGTTGTTCAATCGTTGGAAAGGCGATTTGCGGTTTTCTTGTGGGGACCTGATAGACGTCATTGGGTTAAATGGACTACCATTTCTTGTGCCACAAATGAGGGCGGTCTGAACATTCGTAGCCTTGATTGCATTCAGCGTGCCTATGCAGCAAAATTATGGTGGCAATATCATGTCAGTTCTACATTATGGGGGGAATATATGCGTCTACGCTATCAAAGAACTAAAACATTTGTTCCACGTATATATGACTCTCCCGGATGGAAACGAATTTGCCGTATTAATTCACAATGCCATATATTAGTACAATGGGCTAATGGGGCACCAGTTTGGCCAAACTCCATGGGTCAATTTCTCCTAAAGGATGCGTATGAGGCTTTTCGACCTACAGCTCCATCGCTATTGTCTAACAAAATAGCCTGGATACCACGTCAACGGCCAATGATCCAGGTATTTCTTTGGAAGCTCTTGCATAATGCACTGCCTTTGCCAGATGCCCTTTCCCGCTTCATCCAGGTACTGCCAAGCATATGTCCATTTTGTCGCACGGACTCTGCCTCTCAAAATCACATCTTTTATCATTGTTCCCAAATCAGACCTGTTCGACATTATTTCAATGACTTACTAGACATCCGACCAAGTCACGCTACTGGTTGGCGTAGCTTTATGCTCTCGGTGTGGCTAGAATCTGCAGGTGGATTTCTTGGTTGTATGCAGCGAATATATATTGGTGTCCTACTTGTGAATATTTGGAAGGTATATGCCGAAATGGTGTTTGGTGATGGAACTTGGTCTCAACGAATACTCCTCAAGAATATTCGGCTTGAAATGTTTCTATGGGCCAAGTCACAAAGTGGTACAAAAATAGCATCCAATATTCCTCGTCTAATAAGTAATGGCCTTTCACCTCCCCTTCGTTTGCCTAGACTGCGAGTTGTTCGTTGGAATCCTCCGCCAGTTGGCATATTAAAGTTAAATACAGACGCCTCTGTTGGTTGCCACACAGCAGGGGGTGGAGCAGTATTACGTGATTCGCAAGGCTACTTTATTCATGCCATCTCCTTTCCATTACGCCATGACTATCCAGTGAGGGTTGAAGCGCAAGCTGTCTTAATCTCTCTTTTACACTATCTGCCAGTATATGGCCCATTAAATATGGAGGTAGATTGTCATCAACTACTCACGCTCATGCACACTAGGACTCCCTTAGCTCCGGATCTTCATCGTCTTCGTACGTTTCTTGCTGCATCATCGATCCATTTATCTTATGCACCTCGAGAGGTAAATCAAGCAGCACACTTTCTATCCCAGGACGGCTCGCAGACTATGCTTCTTACATCATATTCCACGCTTGCATCATTGCCCACATATATACGAGGCGTCATTTTGACAGACTTCACGCTTCCAACGTTTCGTCCTTCAACCAATGGTGGATCCTAAAAGGATACATTGGCATCTCATCCATATGCTGTCTCAGTTTGTCTTCCACATGGATTGGCGTTTCGAGAATCTCCCTGCCTGTCTCCTACGGGATTCAGGCAGGTTTGGTATGTCTTGTTATCTTTTGATCAGCATTCTATCCTGTTTCCTCCTGCTTCATAACTGCCTCTTTCTGCTTGCTCTCTCATGCCTTGGACTATATATATTGGTGGCGAGATATCTCTATTACACATTGGCGGACTCAGCGGCTTATACTTCACAGCGTCCATCCATAACTTCGTCGCCTTGGCATCAACCTTGCCAAGGCGACATCGGTATGTGTTTGACATCTCTATATCGTTTTCTTTGGCTATTCTCCATCACTTGCATAACTATGCTTTGCCTTTTTTCTGAGGTCCTCCCGGATAGGACAAGCTCACGCAACAATCTCCGTTGCTTCAAATGGCGCACCCGAACAACACCTCCAGCTGCGGAATATGCACCTTCGTACTCAGACACAGATTTAACATATATCAAGGATGGTCGTATAAATATGTACGCTTTTTCCTTCGCCAAGGTTTTATCCACAAGGGTGGTTTTTCCTGGCAAGGTTTTAATGCGGCATATCGTATACGACTGGAGATATGTTCTTCTTAGCTCGTTATTTCATTTTTTCGCATACTCTGATGCTTTGTAACATGGTTTTCCTCCGCCACAAGTGAGGCTTTTCCTTAATAAAATATCTGTTACATAAATATATATATATACACACACACATATATATATAGATGTATATATATATATATATATATATATATATATATATATATATATATATATATAGGTGAAGGACAGACGGCACCGTTCGGTTATTTTATTAATGTATTACCCTCACTTAAGACAGAGGAATACCGTGGTTACATAACATGCTCTGATTATACTACTTCTACACAAACTATTTCCCACTTTGACCACCTTGTAATCTTAAATTCAAGAAATGGCCATCCTGACCAAAAAAACCTAACCGCCCCATAGTGCCAAAAGAAATTTCGAATAGATTTTAAACTAGGGGCCACCAACACTATGTCATATGGCCCTCATGACTTTTTCGTTCTTACAGCACCTCATAAGACCTAAATCAAAACCGCAAGTGGTGATTTAATCTCTATTTCTGGGACCAGCCCAATCACTTTTTCTTGACATTTGACGCTCTCTAATTGTTTATATGTCTCGATTTATCCTTTAAATTGTTGTCCCTTAGCCAGGTCACCAAATATGTAACTGTGTTGTACTGATACATCTCCACTTTTGCCTTTTGTGGGGCATTCTATCGAAGGCGATCATTTGACGTAGCATAGAGTGCAACAGTCTTTACTATGCAGACAAGGTCGCTCAACAGGTCTGTTTATGCTTGCCCATGGGACGGTCCATCGGCAACTGTGCTTGTGGCATCGTCGTTTGGGTCATCCATCCTTGTGTTATCTTACTTTTCTTTTTCCCAGTTTATTTACGATTCCATTACATAATTTGCACTGTGAATCTTGCATTCATGCCAAACAGCACAAAAGTACTTTTCCCTCTAATAATACACGTGTTGATAATTGTTTTTCTTTGCTCCACTTTGGTGTTCCGGGCACAACACTTGTTCCTACTACGCAAGGGTTTCAATACTTTGTCACCTTTGTGGATGGTTTTTCACAAATGACTTGGGTATATTTCAAGAAACACAAGCCCGAAGTTAACGCACATTTCTGTGATTTTTTCCAAATGGTAAAAGTGCAATATGAGAAACGATTCAAGTCCTTCGGTCTAATAATGGAGGCAAATATTTATCTATAGATTTACAAAACTTCTTTGGAGACCAAGGTCTTATTCACCAAACGTCGTGTCCTTGTACTCCCCAATAAGATGGTGTTCCCATAAGGAAAAAACGGAATCCTCCTTGAAATGCTCGGGCAATGATGATTGAGTCAAATGTCCCTCAGTCATTCTGTTGTGAAGCAGTCGCCACCTCGGCCTACTTGTTAAATCTCTTACTTACAAAAACTCTTTCTACTAAAACTCCCCTACAAGTGTTGTCTACACAAGTCACTATTCCCTCAGTTTTTACTCTTCCACCCTGAGTTTTTTGGTGCTCTGTCTTTATATATACAACAAATACCAAGCGCTCAAAGCTCGACTTGTGTGCTGAAAAATGTATCTTCGTCGGCTACGCTATCAATCAAAAACGGTATCATTGCTATAACCCAACTCTTCGGCATATTCACGTTGCTAAGGATTGTACTTTTATTGAATTTGAATATTTTTACCATTCCCAGTCTTCGGTTCAGGGGAAGTCACAGAGTGTGCCATTCGACTGGTTACATAACTACAAGGGTTCTGAGACTGTCCAACAAGGGAAAGTAGATGGCAGCACCAGACCAACCTCTGACGACAGAGAAAAGACCAAAACGTACGGGACCACCTCCAATGATCATCTTCCTGTGAGTGTTCCTCCTGAGGTAGGTGAGACTACTTTATTGTTATCACCTGTTACGTTGCCATTATAACCTGTTACTTTACCTGTAAATTTACCTAATCTAAACAGTGATCCGATGTCTCCCCTGAACAAGTAGGGTCCTTCCTTCTAGAGAAACCAGAGCAGTGCCAACGCAAAGTTATTCACCTGAGCATGTGACCTATCCTTGAGGTATCCGATGAATTTGTTCCACGCAGAACTAACCAAAGGATTGTTCATGTCTCTGTGTCACGAGACTCTACCAAGAAATGTTGAAGAGGCGAATGACAGACCAGATTGGCGGGAAGCAATGAGTACAGAGATGAAAGCTGTAGAGAAGAATGGGATGTGGGAGAAATATGTGTTACAGAAGGAAAAAATCTTATGGAGTGCCGGTGGGTGTTCACGATTAAGTGCAGAGCTGATGGCATAGTTGAAAGGTACAAGGCAAGGTTAGTGACGAAAGGATATGGAATTGACTATGCAAGGACCTTTCCTCCTGTATCAAAGATTGATACAATGAAGGTTCTGCTATTTGTAGCAGTGAACAAAGATTGGCGGATGTGACAGTTTGATGTGAAAAAATATTTCTACATGGAGAGTCAAAAGAGGAGGTTTATATGGAGGCTCCGCAAGGGTTCTCGAAGGACTTTCAGAGTGACGAGCTCTGTCAACTTATGAGCGCTCTAATGGTTTGAAGCAGTCTCTAGGAGCATGGTTTGAACGATTTACAGTGGTTATGAAACAGTGTGGATATAGTCAGAGTAATACCGATCACACTCTCTTCTTCAGACGAAGAGGGAGGCTAATAACATGCTTGATCATTTATGTGGACGGTATGATTATCATAGGAAGTGACGAGGAGAAAATATTAAAAGTTCAAAAGCGGCTGCTTATTGATTTTGAGATGAAGGACCTATGCAAGCTGAAGTATTTTTAGAGAATAGAGGTACATCAGTCAAACAGAGGAGTCTCTATATCCTAGAAAAAAAAACGTGGTTGACCTACTAACAGAAGTAGGATTGCTATGATGCAAACCCTACGACGTCCCGGTGTCAAAAAGCCTAAAATTAAAATTAAATAATGACGCCCCACTAATTGATCGTGAATAGTATTAGAGGCTGGTAGGAAAGTTGATTTATCTATCCCACATTCATTATGACATTTCATATGCACTAGTGGTCGTGAGTCAGTATATGCACAAGCCACATAGAGAGCATATAGAGGCTGTAATGCTTATTATTAGATACGTGAAAGGGTCTCCAGGATGCGGGATACACTTCAGGAAGTATGGTCATCTAGATGTGGAAGTTCTTACTCATGCAGACTTGGAAGCGAAGCGAACAATAGAAGATCTACTTCAGGATATTTTGTGTTATTTGGAGGAAATTTGGTTATGTGGAGAAGTACAAAACAAAAGGTGGTTGCACTGTCAAGCACAGAAGCAGAATTCAAAGGAATCACAAAAGGAGTTATGGAGGTCTTATAGTGAAAGAAGTTGTTGGGAGAATTCGGATTCCCGTTAAGGTACCCAGCTAAGTTGAGGTGTGATAACAAGACTACAGTAAGCGTTTCAGAAAATCATGTACAACATGATAACCAAGCATGTTGAGGCTGATCGACACTTCATCAAGGAGAAGCTCGAAAGTGGCATCATCGAAGTACCATTTGTACGATGAGAAGATTAGTTAGCAAATATCCTTACCAAAGACATGACTGGTCGAGTCTTCGAATCCATTCTAGACAAGTTGAATATTGAAGACCCAAATGTCCAACTTGAGGGGGAATGATATAAGATAAATGGATTTGACTAGATTGAAATAGAGATTCACTTAATATATGATTGTAATCAAATCAAATCATATCTTATCAGATATTCATAGCATAGATAGACTAAAAATATAGTTGTAAATTGAATCCATTATACAACTTTACGATCAATGAAATACAACTTTCATTCGTGAATTATTTTTCTGCAATTTTTTAAGTTTTTAATTTATTATAACAAATGTATCGTGTCATGCTTTTAAAGGAAAGCACCGAATATGAATTCAATCAACAACAACAACAACATTACCCCATTGTCTTAGAGGCTCCTGCCTATGGCGGGGTATGGGGGTTCGGATGTACGCAACCCTACCCATGTGTTCGAAACACACAAAGGTTGTTTCCAATGACCCGTAATGAAACACACATAGTTAACAAAATCTGGATGTGTAACCCAATCTTCCAAATAACGAAATGCTGATGATGATCGATGTGACTCAGACGAGCATTGCAGAAATATAGGAGAATGATCCGAGGTTGCTCGATCCAAGCTGATACTGAACAGTCTCAAATAAATCAAAGAAACTTGATGAACATAAATCTCGGTCTAGCCTGCGACTAACACGTCCCAAACCCCTGCCGTCACTACAAGTAAATGGCGAACCTTGAAGACTTATAGATTGTAATGCACTAGAAGCAACAAAATCATTAAAGTCCTGTATCATATGCAAAGCCAGAACAGATCTGTTCTCTTGGTGCTCATCTAGCGACAAATATGTGTTAAAGTCACCGCCAATAATCCAAGGTTTATCAAGCATAGTATTGAAAGAACTAAGATCAACCCATAGCGTGTGGCGAACTGTAATAGAATGCAACGCATAAACAAATATGCACCAAAACGAATCTCCTGTAGGCAACCATTGAAATCGCATAGAATGATTTTGTATTCACATTCGTTGATCTTCTAACTGTACAATAGAATGTCTCCCAAAAATCCAATTTGTATCACCATTAACAGACAAAGAATTAGAGAATCCAAGCTAAAGTCGATATGACACTAATTCTATGTGTGTCTATGTATGTGTATGTGTATGTGTATGCGTATGCGTATACGTATGTATATGTATATATGCATATATGCGTGTGTGTGTATATATGTGCTTATGTGTATATGTGTATATATATGTAAATATGTATACATGTCCTCAGATTATTATTATGTCTGTGAGCTTTCAATGGTTACAACAAACCAATTTTAAGCTACTACACACACGTCCGTTGTATTTTACATGTTCAGTTTTAAATTCTGAGACATCGTTGTTCTCAATATTTACGTCATTTCATTTGTTGTGTATCCATGTAAATCTACTTGTTGATACATTTTTCTTCTTGCTGGAGGAGTTGTATCTTGGAACAGTAAGAAGCACTCTATTAATTTTCACCCACAATGGAGACAGAGTTTATTACATGCTATGACGCTACTTTACAGTCCTTATGGATAGACCCATGAAGATTGACAATTTAGATGCTGTGTTTTTTTTTGCAAGAAATAATAAAAATGGAAGTTATAATAAGCATATCGACATAAACTATTTGAAGTTCAGATATTATTTCAAACATGGAGAAGTATAGATTGGACACTTTAGTACGGAGTCAATAATTGTTGATCCTATGACCAAAGGATTACCGGTTAAAGTTTTTTTGGATCATACAACTGTTATGGGACTCCTTATGTTGGGTAAACGAATCACGGAACAGTGGAGAACAACTACAACGACAATCGCAAGAACACACAAAAGTAATGAATAATGAACAAAGAAAGACAATATGTGAAGAACATAAGAATTAACATGGGAAAACCCTCAAGGAAAAGGAAAACCCACGGCGGCGGCAAGGCAAGAAATTCCTATTACCAACTTTTGATTTCGATTACAAAGGATACATCTAATCAGGAGACTTTTATGGGGTTGTAAAGGATTAGCACGAAGTATGGAATTATCCTTTTACATCACAATCATACCATACATAGGATTCTATCGGATACTCTTTATACAAAAGATAAACATGGAAGTTTCCATGTAAACAAGATTCGTATCAATCAAATCTCCGATCACGAAATATCCAATCCCGTGATTCTCTGGTATATGGACGAGCTGAGGTCTGTGCTTGGCATTTCTTCTATTCAGCTTGGTAGTTCTGTCTGGCACCAGCTCACAACTCTAAGTCCTTGAGCTCGGCCTCCTCAGCTCCGTTGACCTCAGTTCTGCCAAACCCAACAAAATCTCCCACTTGGAACTGACTTCAACTCAGACGCATCGTGAATTTCTTCTTCTTCGGACTGCCTCCATTTCAGCACTTTCATCAATTAGTAAGACCAAGAGAAGCCTTCCAGAACTTAAGCTTCTCTTTCGGAACAATCTTCGTCATCATGTCTGCTGGATTCTGGCTTATATGAATCTTCTCCAAGTCAAACTATTTTGCCTCAAGCATATATCTTATGTAAGATATCTGATGTTAATATGCTTCATCCTTGCATGATGATCAGAGTTTCTAGCCAAGTGTATCGCACTCTGACTGTCACAGAATAGCTTTTAGCCAACCTAAGGGTGCTTCAACTTATTCAGTAAACTCTTCAACCACACTAGTTCCTTGGTAGCTTCAACTGCTACCACATACTCAGCTTCAGTTGTTTAGAATGCTACGATTTTCCGCAATCTTGATACCCAAGCGATTCAAGCACTGCCAAGCTTGAAAACATACCCTGTAGTACTCTTTCGTTCATCAACGTCTCCAGCCATATCAGAGTCTACAAAGACGAGCAGGTTCAGATCATCGTTGCCGAACTACAGTTTCAAGCCTTGCGTTCCTACTAAGTACCTTAGTATCCACTTCACTGCAGCCCAATGATCAGGACCAGGATTTGACATGAATCTGCTTACAACTCCCACTGCATGGACAATGTCTGGTCGGGTGCACACCATAGCATACATCAAACTCCCTACTGCTGAGGCATAGGGAACCTTCTTCATTCGTTCAAGTTAATCCTTCCTCTTAGGACATTACTTCTTTGACTGCTAAAGGTGTAGACACTGGTTTTTGCAGTCTCCGAATTGACTCTTTTCAGTACCTTGGAGATGTAATCTCTTTGGATCAGCCTTAGCGCTTGATTCTTCCTGTCTCTTCCAATACTAAGTCCCAGTATCTTCTTCGCCGAGCCGAGAACCTTCATGTAGAATTTCTTGGCCAATTGTTCCTTCAGCTTCTTGATCTCGTCAGTGCTTCCTCCTGCTATTAACATGCCATCAACATAAAGTATGAGGATTATATAAGAACCTTCAAATCCCTTGAAGTAGTAGCAGTGATCCCCATGGCAGCGCTTGTAGCTGACCTCTGCCATAAAGTTGTCAAACTTCTTATACCACTGCCTCGGAGCTTTCTTCAGACTGTAAAAGCTCTTTTGCAACTTGCATACCAGGTCTTCTTTACCAAGTATCTCATAGCCTTGTGGCTGCATCATGTAGATATCTTCTTCTAGATCTCCATGAATAAAGGTTGTTTTCATATCAAACTGTTCTAAAAGCAAATCTTCTGCATCTGTAATGCTCAGGACTGTTCTGATAGTTGAAAACTTGACCACAGGTGAAAAGATCTCGGTGAAGTCAACCCCAGCTTTCTGTTGGAACCCTTTCAAAACAAGCCTTGACTTATACCTTTGAGTGCTGTCAGCCTCTTGCTTCAACCTGTACACCCATTTGTTCTGAATAACTTTCTTCCCTGGTGGCTTCTTTACAAGATCCCAGGTAAGATTGTCCTGTAGAGAGTTCATCTCATCTTCTATGGCTGACCTGTAGTCTTCACTTTTGTCAGAACTCATTGCTTCTCCATAGCAGCACGGCTCATCACAATCAGTAAGAAGCAAATAGTAAAGTGAAGGTGAGAACCTGGCAGGTGCAGTAATGGTTCTCCTCTCTCTCTCTAAATATCAATGGGCGGTGTGACTTGCTCTTCATGAGTTTCATGTTCCGAAGTTGGGATCTCGGTAGTCTGATGTGCAAGTTTGCTCGGCTCGGCATGGCCACCGTCACTTTGCTCAAGGTATTTAGGCTCCATAGGCTGCTTCTCCTTCTTTACTCTGTCCTTATAAAGTATGTCTTTGTTGAAAACCACATCTTTACTCCTGATCACCTTCCTCCCTACATGATCTCATAGTCTATATCCAAAACTATCACCTCCATAGTAATTAGAGAACATACCTTGGACTTGGAGTCAGGTTTTGACCTTTCATCCGGCTTCAACATTGCATAGGCAGTGCAACCAAATATTCTGACATGGACAAGTGAGATCTTCTTGCCAGTCCACTCCTCTTCAGGAAGTTTGCAGTCAATGGTAGTAGATGGTCCTCTGTTGGTCAGATAAACAACTGTATGAACGCCTCAGCCAAGAAGGATTTCGGCAGATCTGTATGTATTCTCATACTTCATGCCCTCTCACAGATAGTTCTCTTCATCCTTTCAGCAACACCATTATGTTGTGGTGTCTTTGGCATTGTCTTTTCTCTTCTGATTCTGTTATCGGCATAATAATCCTCAAACTCTTTCCTGTAGTACTCGCCACCATTGTCCGACCTCAAGCACTTCAGCTTCAGACCTGTCTCATTTTCAACAAGACTTTTCCCTCTGTTGAAGACATTGAATACGTCAGACTTGTGTTTTAGAAAGTACACCCACAGCTTCCTTGTTGAGTCATCAATGAAGGTGACGTAATAGCGTGAACCATTTAGAGAGGGCAGATCTGAGGGCCCCCATAAATCTGTGTGTACAAGCTCCAACTTCTTGGCTCTGGGACTTCTTTTGTGTGTTGTAAAACTGACTGCTTTCTGTTTTCGCAGCACACAAGATTCACACAATGGTATATCAATGTTGGATAGACCTTCTAGCTTCCCTTTAGACGCCATTACCTTCATTCCCTTGACACTCATGTGTCCAAGCCTTTGATGTGATAGCTCGACATCACTTGCCGAGCTGACCACATTTGCCGAGCTTTGGTTTGAGAACTTATAAAAGGGTTCCTTCTCTCAAACCTTGTGCTACAATTAAGGACCCTTTCACTAACTTCCAGTGTGTTTTGCTGAATCTTCCTTCGAAGTCAGAATCATCAGCCACCTGCATTATTGAAATCATGTTCTTGGTCAGCCGAGGTACATGTCTTGCTTGAAGTAGCTTCAGCTGCCTTCCATCTGGTAGAGTCAGTATGATATCCCCCTTGCCAATGATATCACACGAGTCATCATTCTCGAGATATACTTTCCCAAAGTTTCCACTTTTGTAATTCGTAAAGTATCTATGTTGGATGTGGCATGAAATGAGGCCCCAATGTCGAAGATCCAGAGAGTGTCGGCTCGGCTCTCACAGCTCAGAATCAGCCCATCACTATCAGACCCGGACGCTTGAGAGACATGGATCTCATCCCCATACTTGTCCGTCTAATCAGCCTTCTTCTTGACTTTGCAATCGTGTTTAAGGTGACCCTTCTTCTTGCAATTCCACCAGGTTAGATTTGAGCCCTTTGACTTGCTCTTCCTTGAATGCGATCTCCCACCTTTGTCATTACCCTTCTCTGCAGATCTGCCGTGCTCTTCTGTGTTCAGCGCGGCTCCAGAACTTTCAGGGGTGCCACTATTTCTTCTACTTGAATCTTCATCAAGTAGCACATCCGCCATGTTTTCAAACTTTAATGTACCTTCTCTGGATGAGTTGCTTACAACCATAGCAACTCCATCCTAACTATCAGGCAGACTTGACAGTATCACCAAGGCCAGAACTTCATCGTCGAAGATGATCCCAACCGATTCAAGTTGACTTGTGATCGTGTTAAATTCATCCAAGTGTTCTTGCATCGTTTTATTTTCCGTCTTTTTCATGTTGAAGAGCCTCTTCATAAGATGCACTTTGTTGGAGGCAGAGGGCTTCTCATACATCCTTCTCAACGCATTCATCACATCCTTTGTGGTCTCCTCCTTTGAGATATTGAATGCAGCAGCTTAGGTAAGAGATAACCTAATGGCACTGAGTGCTTTGCTATCAAGAATCTCCCATTCTTGATCCGTTATGTCAATAGGTTTCACCTCTTTCCCTTCAAGAGGCAGATATAGATCTCTTTGGTATAGATAATCTTCAATCTACATGTTCCAGAAACTGAAGTTTGATCCGTCAAATCTCTCAATTCTTGATTTGCTGTCGTTGGCCATTGCTCCCACTCAAACAAAGAACTCTCGGCTCTAATATCAGTTGTTGGAGAAACGAATCACGGAACAATAGAGAACAACCACAACTATCGCAAGAACACACAAAAGTAATGAATAATGAACAAAGAAAGACAATATATGAAGAGCACAAGATTTAACGTGGCAAAACCCTTAAGGGAAAGAAAAACCCACGGCGGCAGCAAGCCAAAAAATTCACTATCACCAACTTTTGGTTTTGGTTACAGAGGTTACGTCTAATTGGGGGACTTTTATGGGGTTGTAAAGGATTAGCACAATATATGGAATTATCCTTTTACATCACAATCATACCATACATAGGATTCTACCAGATATTCTTTATACAAAAGATAAACATGGAAGTTTCCATCTAAACTAGATTCGTATCAATCAAATCTCCAATCATGAAATATCCAATCCCGTGATTCTCTGGTATATGGCCGAGCTGAGGTCTCTGCTCGGCACTTCTTCTGTTCAGCTCGGCAGTTCTACCTGGCACCAGCTTACTACTCTAAGTCCTTGAGTTCGGCCTCTTCAGCTCGGCTGATTTCAGTTCCACCAAATCCAACACCTTAGATCTCCTTGATTTGTTGTACTTTCATCTTAGTTCATTGTCCTGATTTATTATTATGTCACTGAGCTTTCCATGGTTACAACAAACCTATAGAAATGTTAAGAAGTTGATTTAAGAAAGAAAGGAAGTAGAAGAGGTTTGAAAGGCTCAATCTTCAGTCTTATTCATCATGGCATGAAGTGTGCGCATATATACAAGTATTATCAGTAAGAAATTAATGGATAATAAAGGAGTTCGACACATTAAGCAATACGTTGGACGAAATGCCAGGAGTTGTATTGCTGCTCTTTCTGTCTGATGCTTTGAATAGCAATCATACACGCATCTTTGATTTCATCATGATCACCATCTTGTTGCCTTGAAGTACGAAACAAATTTTAAGCTACTACACACGTCCCTTATTTAAAGAAAACGTATGTTCAGGCTTATTTTGGGTTCATTGTATTTTACATCTTCAGTTTTTAGTTCTAAAACTTGGTTGTTTTTCAATATTTACGTCTTTCATTTTTTATAGCATTTCGACTCAAATTAAATTACGAAAACATAATTTTTTTCTAAGAAGGGCCACAATAATGAAACTTTGGAGGTGCAATTATTTTCACCAAATAACAGTTGTTTATTTTGTCGGCCCGTAGTAGCTGGATTCTTTATCTTATAAAAGAAACATACAAATAGACTCTTTCCTACAAAACTTTTTGCTATAAATTCAACCACTTCCTATGAAGAAAAAGCGCACATTTACAAGCATAAGCACATATAAAGTAGCAAAGGGCTAGGCAAAAGCAGAGGAAGGAGGATGGCCAAACTCATTCATATCGTCATTTTCTTGACTCTCATCATCTCTGGTTTGTTTCTCACGATAACGACTATCACATTTAAATCTTGAAACTATTTGTCAAATTGCAATTAGGCTAGTTTTGGATAAATTTCTTTACATTCTATTTTGTTACTTTTGCATTATATACTTTTGAATTATCCCGTTGGACTATTAGGACTTTGTTAAATGTATTGTCATTGAAACGTTAAAAGAGTTCTCGGTGTATGAGCCTCTCGCGTTTACACAAGGTGCGGGGAGGGGTCGAATCACTTTGCGATCTGATATAGCAGCCTTACCCACACTTCGGGCAAGAGGCTGCTTCCATGGCTCAAACACGTGACCTCAAAGTCACAAAACAGCAACATTACCAGTAGCTCCAAGACCCGTCCGAAATGTTGTGGCGTAAATAAAACCTATACAGACTAATGTCCGTTTGCAATATTTTTGCAGCTGAGTCTGACACCACCGGAGCTCTTCCAAACAAAAGGACGTCTGCAGTCTCTATACCAAGGAAAATGCTCGAGACAGGCTGCACAGAGGAGCAGTGTGCCAATGAAGATGAGGATTTTTGCTTGAAGAAGCGCTGCGGCGACTGTGGAGGGATCACCTGCACCGAGTTTTACTGAACACTCGAGGTCTGCCCGTAGATTTCTAAAATTAAGTACAAATAAGAGCTTCAAGAGATATGACACCACTGCAGTTAGACACCGTATGCCAAGTTCGAGGGATCGGTTCCTGTTGTGGTTTTCTATCCATGTAATTTTCTTTCGTTTTCCATCTATTCTCGTTTCCATGTGTGTTACAAGCCCTGTGCGTGGGTTGTTACCTAAAAGATATGATACTTAAAAACAGTGTAAGAGTTGCGTTATCAGCTTTATATGAATTTTCCTTGTGTTATATATATGTTGCAGGATAAACATAGGCAATAAGTGAATGAACACAAAAGCAGCAAGCGCTATATAACACCAAAATAGTTGTCAGAACTAAGGTAACAACGGATTCAAAACACAACACACATAAAGCAAAACTCACTTTATATTATTCGGAAAAATCACTCAAAAACCGAACAACTATTCTTGGTACTCTCTTGGCAATCTTGCTCATATGGCCGGCCAAGCCTCTTATTTATAGACTACACACTAGTCTAATGTAACTCTCTTGGCACTCTTGCTCATATTACCGGCCAAGCCTCTTATTTATAGACTACACAATAGTTTAATGTAAATCCCAAACCTAGTTGGAATGGATAAAAATATTACTAAAGAATATTAAGATAATAACTCTATCTTAAGTTCCTACTATTTAGGAACTATTAGAATCCTAATCCTATTTATGAGGAAAATTATTCAACAAGAACATCCATGCGCACACTTATGCATAACCTGAGCGTGTTCAAGTTGCAACAGCGCAAGCTCCGGTTAGCGAAAGAAATTATGAATCAAATGCGACAAAATGTGACGCAGATTTCTAGCAGATGTTAAGATTTGAATCAGTTACACTTTTCATATAATTTCAAAATTGGGACGGAAATGTTGCATGCATATTGAAATTTCACAGAAGATTGCGATTTTCGTCGGCTTTGTTCCCCACTGCTTTTGTTCGATATAATCAGTTACACTTTTCATCCCCATTTCGCTTATTTTCGTCGGCTATGTTCCCCAACGCCTAATAGTTGCACGGAAACAATAGACTAAACAAGCCTATTCTTGGTGGGAAGCCTGTTCCATTCAGCCACACACAGCGTAAAAGAGTGTTTGAGAGCCACTGTTGAGTCCCAGGGGATCATAGCCCAGTTGACTTTCCTGCCTTTCTCTCTGAAGTTTCCATATGCAACTCGAGGTTTGAGAACACAATCCATCGTTCGCGAAGTAAGAGCATCTATAGCCGAGCTGACTAGCAGTTTGTCTCTGGTCTCCAGGAATTTTTTCAGGAGGGGAGAGTCACTGTTGCGCACTACCTTTGTCCATAACGTGCTGTAGAGCTTGTATTTATGATTCATCCACTACACCCATAGAGTATCCTTCTTGTGATAGAAATCCCATAAGTGTTTGGCTAACAACGCTAGATTCTATGCTTTTAGCTAAAGTACTCCCAAGCCACCTTCATCTTTGGGCATGCTGACTTGAGACCAGGAAACCCAAGCCTTTCTGGCCCTAGGTGAAGAATTTCCCCCATAAGAAGTGTAAGAAAATTCTGTTCACTAGAGACCTAATTGTTGTTGGCAGAGGCAGAGCACTTAACCAAAAATAGTTTACGCCTTACAGAATTGATTTGATCAACTGTTATGTGCCAGCATATGAAACTAGTCACATTCCATAGCCCCACCTTGTCCATCAGCTTCTTGATGAAAGGGGCGTAGTGAGATTTTTAGAGTGTGCCCAGCGATTGGTATGCCCAGATATCTGAATGGCATAGCTCCAACTGAATAGCCTGTGCTGATCCGCAACCAATTAGCATCCTGACAAACTCTTGTATGGAATAGATAAGACTTGGCCAGCTTGGCCCTGAGCCCTGAACAATCACCAAAGGTATTCAATCTTGCACGAGTTTTTGTCCTGAGCAAATAGCACCTCGGGAGAAGAGGATGAGGTTATCCGCAAAGCTGAGGTGAGTGAAAAACTGCTTAGCACATCCAGTATGAAAGTGGAATTCTTTATCGTGATGCAGCTGCCGGAGAAGCCTTGAGAGGTACTCCATGGCAAGTAAAAATAGGAACAGAGAGATAGTGTCCTCCTGCCTTGGCCCACGTCTGCCCTGAAAGTGTCCATAAGGCCTGCCATTTAAAGTGATAGAGTGCGAGGTGTAGGTGACAGACTCCATGACCCATCTAGTAAATGCAGTAGGGAAACCAAGTCCAATAAACATGTCCTTAAGAAAGACCAGCCGATAGAGTCAAACGCTATCGTGAATATTCCTAAACCCTATCGCAAATATTCCTATTACAATCAAAGGAAAAGGTAAAGTATATTTTAATGATACACTATCAAGGACTTCCCATATATATATATGTATATATATATATGTATATGTATATATATATATATGTATATGTATATGTATATATATGTATATGTATATATACATATATATATATACATATACATATATATATATACATATACATATATATATATACATATACATATACATATATATATATATACATATACATATATATATATATACATATACATATATATATATACATATACATATATATATATATATATCAAGCAAAATTTCCACGAATATGTTGTAAAAAATCCCCTCAAGTTGGAGAGCATGTATTTATGCACGCGCATATATTATATATATATATATATATGTATACATATATGCGTGTATATATATATATATATATATATATATATACATACATGCATGTATGTATGTATGTATATAGACACGCACACACATATGTGCAGGAAATAGAGGGATGCCACTTGTGATTTTATCAACAAATAACCCCTCAGTTAGGATGAGTGAAGCCATAATAGAAAAGGAGACACCTATGTGTTAGAATATGTTGAGTTTTGATGATTTGCAGAATTGAAACTTGGAACGCTAGATAAGGCGCCACATGTGAAGTGTTTGGAGACCAAAGAACTTCGAACGCCTGCATAAGGCGCTTCATGTGAAGTGATTGGAGACCAGAACACTTCGGACGCATAAACAAGGCGCTTCATGTGACACTTTGAATGCCTTAATAGGCGCTTTATGTGTGCTACAAATGTCAAATGGGCTGTTCCCCCCCGCCCCCACAAATGGCCATAAATCTGAAGTTACTTTTGACAAAACTCAGAATTACTTCGAACAAGTATGAAGGTTGAGATCATGCGCTTCATGTGACTTCGAATGAGTTCTGTTGCCCACAACAGGCGCTTCATGTTACATTGAACAAGTGTTCCTTATCCACATAAGGCGCCTCGTGTCACATTGAACACCAGTTCAAACTCACAATAGGCGTTCCATGTCACACTGAACGCTTGTTCACAAATCACATCAGGTGCTTCATGTGACTCAATGTTACAAATGTTTTATGCTGTACTTTCTTATGATTACGTGACATTTGTGCCTTCCCTCTTAGTGTTATATCACAGGTTCTTCTCTCACTTTGGAGAATGCTCTCTTTCCTCCTTGAACTTTGAAGAAGAAGCTTCCTCAAGAAGTTTGTATTCAACCAAGAGAAGATCTCCATGGAAACTGACTTGTCATCACAAGACACAAAACCTCCCTTTCTCTCCTGCAAGGTTAACAACGCTAGAAGGTGATAAAATAAGGGTTTTCATCACTTTTCATTCAGCAACTTTCTGCCTACGAGCTCTCAAGTTTCTCTCAAGCTCTTGCTTTCAAAATAATTGCATCATTATATATTTTACTTTATTTGTTAGAGCTGTGATTTGTAAAGAGGAAGAGTCTTCTTCTTGAGTGAAGATTGTGAGGAGCTAAGTGTAGATCGTTGGTCAAGAAGCAAGGGGTGCCTCTTGTTTGAAGAAATCCAAACCTTGGAAGGTTAGCTGATAGTGTAGTGGTGTACCATACTCCCAACCCGAATTCTTTGAGGAACAAGGAAGTTCTTTGGAGGCTAGACTTCAAGGGGTTGGTATTTCATGGTTGTGGTCTAGGCGTGTGGCCTAGTTTTCTACTTTGTAAGTTTTTCTTTGATTGTTGTTTCCCCCAAAAGAAATAACAATCCACATTTCAAAAATCCTTCTTGTGAAAAACCAAGAAGGTAGAGGAGTAGAGTCTTTAACTTGAACTTCTATACATCTCGTGTTGTTTATGCTTCCACAAGTTTATTTATTTTCAAAGGACACACCCAAGTATAGATTTGTTCTCACCATCAAAAAAACATCCGAAAAATATCCATAATTAGTGGCCATACTATTCAACCCCCCTTCTAGTATGTTCAAAGAGACCTAACACCATGTACAATACATATGTAATGCTTATAGAATAAATACAATCCGTTATATTAAATGCTAGCTAAATAGTGTAATCATGCCAAAAAAAAAATGACTACACGAAATTATAACGCTACTTTTGCTATCCATAATATGAACAAAACAATATGCAAGATTAAAATCAGTGAAATATTTATCTAAAAGATCAGTAAAATATTGACTATTATTTTCAATGTTTTTTTAAATATTGTAATTTCAAAACACGAATTCTATCAAAACTTAAAAATCATTAACTTAATAGTAAAATCATGACTACAATAATCAAATGCAGACCTTGAGCGGCATGTTAGATAGACAGGATTGATACTTAATAGCTCCATTCATCAAATTAGGTTGATCCTAAACACCAAAAAGCCACACAAGCTAGCTGGTCCGTTACTGCATTACACTCTTCGGAAATGTATTAACCCAATCGGCTATCTAAACAATATTTAAATAAATTATATCCCTGCAAATGGCAAATCAATGAACCATTTAAAGAAGTGGTATATCTGCAAAATTATTTTTATTCACTTGGGATAGCATTGCCGGATTGATTCGGTTTTTGTACCCTAGATATTCCATGCAGAAAAGGACATAAACAACTGTCATTCGGTGAAATCATTATTCAATATATATATATATATATATATATATATATATATATATATATATATATATATGTATGATGGGGTTTGAGCAACTGGTAAGGTTGCTGTTTTGTGATCTTGAGGTCACGAGTTCGAGCCGCAGAAACAACATCTTGTACAAAGTGTAGTATAAGGATGCATACATCACATCTTGAAGTGATCCGGCCTATTCTTAGACCCTACATAAATGCGGGAGCTTAGTGTGTATATACAGAAATAAGACCTAGTAAAACCCTAATAGAAATGGGGGCACGTATGTAAGAATACCTTTGTAATAATATAGAAGAAATACACCAAACATGAATTCAATCCAAACTTAAAAATCATTAAATTAATAGTAAAACCACGACTATCATTATCAAGGAGACCTTGAGCGGCAAGCTACATAAACAGGACTCATGTTTAATAGTGTTTAAACAGAGTAGGGCAACAAATGCATATGAAAGTGTAAGTATTTCTCAATGAATCTGTACATCTTTAGACCAGTCTAACTTATAGGAATTCTTTATTCCGATACAAGGAAACTAAATAAACGAAAATAAATGAATAAATCTCTGTCAATAATTTACAAATACAACTTTCCGAACCTAGCTCATTCATATCCCAAGATTATTGGATGTGTGACTTAATTGGATCCACGCATGATTTGCTGCCTAAACGTTAGGGATTGCTAACACTCCCCCTCAAGTTGAACCGTGAGATCAACAATGTTCAACTTGCACATGACTGCTCTTTAGAAGACCTTCCATTGAATTCCTTGATCAACACATCTGCTAACTGATCTTCAGATCTGACAAACGGTAGCTCAACAATTTTTCCTTCCAACTTCTCCTTAATAAAATGGCAGTCAATCTCTATATGTTTCATCTGATTGTGTTGTACCTGATTCTCAGATATGCTGATAGACGCTTTGTTATTACACATTAGTTGTGAGGGCAAATCAAATTGCAACCCGATATATCTGAGCAACTTCTGAAATATTTCAGTAATCCCTTTAGTAATTCTGTGAAACTCAGCCTCGGCACTAGATAGTACGACAACCTTCTGTTTCTTGTCCCCCCATGACACAAGATTCCACCCACGAGCACAAAGTAAGCAGAAGTGGATTTTCAATCCACCACACTTCCAGCCCAATCTGCATCAGTATAAGCCTGAATATTCAAGTGTCCGTTATTGTGAAAAACAATCCCTCTCCCTAGTGTATGTTTCAGATATTGCAAGATTCGTATAATCGCATCCATATGATGTTCCTGAGGACTGTGCATGAACTGACTGACCACACTTACTGCGAATGCGATACCAGACCGAGTATGCAATAAGTAAATCAATTTGCCAACCAGGCGTTGGTACTATCCTTTATCTGTGGATGTTGCCCCATCAATAACTTGCAATTTTTGATTCACTGCCATAGGAGTGTCACACGGTTTGCAGTCAAGTATTCCAACTTCAGTCAGAAGGTCCATGACATACTTCTTGTATGATATATATAGATCCCAAACTTAGACCTCAAGACCTCAATTCCCAAAAAATACTTCAACCGTCCGAGATCCTTCGTCTCGAATTTCGTAAATAGATATTTCTTGAGCTGGGAGTTTCTTCGGTATCGTTCCCTGTAATCACCATGCAGTCTACATAGATGATCGGACACGTTACTAGCTCCTTTCTTCGTTTGATGAACAATGTATGATCCGCATTACTCTGTCGGTATCCAGCATTCTTCATAACTCTAGTAAATCTACCAAACCACACTCGCAGAGACTGTTTTAGTCCATACAAGGCCTTTTTCAATCTGCAGACTTCTCATGTCTTAAACTCAACAGAAAACCCAGGAGGAGGATTCATATATACTTCTTTCTTTAGATCACCATGTAGGAATGCATTCTTAATATTGAACTGATGGAGAGGCCTGTTTTGAGTAGCCGCAATTGAAAACAATACTCTGATTATGTCAATTCAGGCCACCGGAGAGAATGTCTCTGAATAATCGCTTTCATATGTCTGAGTATACCCTTTTGCTACGAGATAGGCCTTGTTTCTTTCAACACTGCCATCAGCTTTATATTTGATAGTGAATACCCACCGACATCCAACAGATCGTTTTCCAAAAGGCCAGAGACACTTTTCCCACGTTTGATTCTTTTTCAAAGCTTCCATTTCAGTAACCATGGTTTCTTTCTACTTTGGTTGAGCTTGGGCTTCTTTAGCCGTTCGTGGAATCTGTTCTGCACATAGGGTGACAAAAAATCCTCGGGCCACATCAGACACTCCTTCCATAGATAGATTTATCGGATACCTGGATGCCTTGAGTACTCTTTTGGAGAATACCGATTGGGAGGTACTTCTCGTTTAGTTCTTGGAGGAAGCACCCATACATGCAGTTGCTCACTAGCATTTGTACCTGTACATGTTTCAGGGGCAGTTGTGTAATCAGGGGTAATGTCTGTATTTGGCGTGAGGGTACAATGGTTAGTTTCAGTATCAATACCAGGTATAGATTGCACATTACTTGTATCAAAATTTGTTACCTTGGGTACATCATTCACTATAGGAGGATCATTTGGTGATATGCACATCTTGGGCAGTACAGTATTGGGAGCTACAACACATTTGGTGCCATCTACATGCCTTGTTGGTACCGCATCTAGACCAGTATGGGGTGACATCAACCAATCTAGGGTTCCCTTAGTCGGAATCTCCCTTTGAAGCCGAGATTGAGGGGTATAATAATACTCCGTTTTAAGGAATAGGCAACTCAGGGTGATATGAATTTAGTGGTGCGAGGGTAGTAACTATTGAGAAATATGTTTGGATAATTTTCATAATTTTCAAAGTCATGATTTTAAGTGGTGAATACTTAAAAATGTCACACATGGTGTTATATGTGTAAAAGTTGAAAAAGTTGACATCGATCTCTCAGGTTGTTGCACATCGATCGATGTCTAGGGTTTTTAGAAATAATTTTCTAAAATGTGTTAAAATGATTGTTTTCATTTGTACATGATTTATACATGTTCATTATGTGATTATTATGTGTTTTTGGTGATTATTTTTGACTTGTGACTAACGTGCCTTGGAAGTTTCTACAACTTACCAAAAAGGGCAAAATTGGTATTTTGAGTTTTGTAGGAACATGGTATGATGAAAATATTTCAAGGATGTATTCTTATCCTATTTATCATGACAAAGGTGATATCATGAATATTTATGACCATCCGGGTCATTTCTGGAGTTTTCTTACACCAGGGGTATTTTGGTCATTTTACCCCCAAGGGTATTTTTGGTATTTTCACTCAAGAAATATCTTGAGCATATTATTATCTTCATTCTGGAGCTGTGTTATTATTATTTTGAAGATAATATGGTGATCATATATCTTATTCTCTCAACCGATGATATTATTGACTATAGCTGGATATGTGACGATTTGAGATGTCACATTCTATTTTTTCTCGAAGACCCTCTTATATATGTTATAAGAGAACATTTATCATCATTATTCAGAGTTGTTCAAGGTGTCAAAGGTGTGGAAATGATCTCAACATATAAGAAGAAATATTGGGGAATTTCGTTGTTACACGTTGACATAATCTTGTCAAGTGTTATCTATTTATTTCTTCTTCAAAAATCTGAGTTGATACACATATATGTATGCTTAAAAACGTGCATATACAGTTGGATATGATGTGGTATTCATTTTATGAGTTGGAGACAAGTGGACCAACCAAAAAGGAGCTAGTTGGCAAAATTGCCAACTTGGACTTTTTCTAAATATAGCCAACGGCTATATGGGTATGGTTGGCAGATTTTTTGAGTCAAGTTGAAGACTTCACATGCCCTATTGTTGTGCTTGGAGTTGAGGATATTTTGGTGGTATTATCCTTTCTTTTATTATCAACAATTTACAAAATAAAATCAAAGTTTTTTTTTGGAAATGTTGGCTAAGTAGCCAACGGCTACAACATTCAGATTTGGAGCTGAATTTTTTGAATTTAAAATGGTCAAGCTCAAATGCCTATTATCTTGCCAAAGAGTTGAGAAGATGGTGGAGTGGTTATGGCCTTATTATCTTCTTTGTTTCAAGATAATTCCAAGACAAATCCTATGTGTAATTTTCGGCCACATAAAGTTGCCAAGGTGGACCAATCATTGTGTATTGTTTTGCCAAGTGTACAAAGCCAACCAATGATGAGAAGACATTTGGAGTTGATGATGAAGATGATGACACATTGGCATTCTTATCTTCAAGGCTCATTTCACACTATAAATAGAGGCAATGGTGAAGAAGATGAAACACACTTGAAGCTCACAAGCATTCTATAGCTTTCATATTCATCTTCTTGTTCTTGTTGTTGTATTTTGTTGTAGCAAAGTTGTTCTTAATATTTTGGTGAGCTACAAGCCTCTTGAGCTTCATTTGTAAGATTGATTAGCCATCTTTACAAGGCTACATCAATAGGTGTTGGAGGTATTGCAACTAAGTGTTGCTTAGAAGGTGATTATCCAAGTCTTGAGTAGGGTTGGTGTATAACCCGAAGATCAAGATTGGATCTTGTTGTAAGGTGTTCATTTCATAGTGAAATCCAAGGAAAGGTGTTCCTTGGGACTGGAGTAGGTCACATTGACCAAACCAGGATAAATCCTCGGTGTTCTTCTCTTGTTTCTTTATTTCTGTTTTCTGCCCGTTTTTGACTGCAGTTTTCACCCAATTTCACACAATTGGAAAAAATAGCTAAACATTTTCAAAATTCGTGATTTTTGGTGGAGTTATACTTCAGACTGTTAGCTTTCATTTGCAACAAGAATCACTTGATTTGAGCAAGTAAAAGTTAGTCTTTCAGTCTTTGCAAGATAACTGCTCCAATCTGGCTGCAAGCTGACCAGTTTTGAGAAAAGTTAAATTCTGTATTTTTCAAGAATTTTTTGAGGTCAGGGCCTTTTGGAAACTTTATCTACACATCCTAAGGAGTGTTTTGATATAAAGATCAACCTTTTTGGTTGAGTATTCAAAGAGAAACACTATTTTCAAAATCAGCAACATTCTGTCCAATTCTGTCCAGATTGACCATCTAAATCTTTTAATTTGTTTGAAGGGTCAAACGATCTTATTTTTGTCTGATATTTGGACAGAGTCTTGTTAACTCATTGAAGTTTAATTCTGGAAAGTTTCATAATTTTTGGAGTTGTGTACAATTATTTGTGAATTTTTGAAAAACGGGTTCTGAATCTGAGTTGGTCTCAGATTCTGTTTTCAAGGGGATTTTAACAAAGGGTTGTAGTGTAATTTCCGCTAACCACTATTCACCCCCCCCTCTAGTGGTGTTCATTGCAGGTGCACGGTCCAACATTTGGTATCAGAGACAGACCAACACCACTCAAAAGAAGCAAGATTCAACACCGTACGAACAATACAAGGCCAAGAAACAACAATTCATAATATACTGCTTGTCTCAAATCAAAGGTACATACTATGGCTATTGTTTCTCACAAAGGTGAGTTGGAAGGTATGTCCACACAACGCCCTCCTCTTTTGATGGCAATAATTTTGTTCATTGGAAACTAAGAATGAGGCTATTCTTAATGGCTATAGACATCGATTTATGGTCTATGGTTGAAGATGGGCCGTACATTCCAATGAAAGTTGTACAAGTTAGTGGAGTAACTCAAGAGGTTGAAAAATATAAAAGTGAATGGTCATCAGATGATAAAAAGAAAATGTCCATGAATGCTAAAGCTATGCAATTACTTTTGAATGGACTTACAACTTCTGAAGCAGGATATGTGTCAAATTGCACAAGTGCACACGACATGTGGAAATCACTTGTATTAAAGCATGAAGGTACTAGTGGTGTTAAAGAGTCAAAAATAAACATGCTTATGACTGAATTAGAGACTTTCAAAATGTTGCCAAACGAATCCATAACATCTATGGATTTGAGGATTACTAATATTTTCAATACCCTTGAAGCTTTAGGGAAGTCATTTTCGAACAATGAAAAGGTTCAAAAGGTGCTACGAAGTCTCCCTGCTGAATGGGATCCAAAGGTGTCTGCAATCGAGGAGACAAAGTCAATCACCAAGATGGATGAATTGATCGGGTCTCTTAAAGTCTATGAGGTAAAACTGAAGCAACGAAAGTCTGAATCGTCTAAGTCATTCGGTAAGTCAATAGCCTTCAAAACAACCGAAACATATGCTAATAACGATGATAGTAATAGTGATACTGAATTAGACGATGACTTGATATTGATTGCTAGAAAACTTAGAAAGTTTTTCAAACGCCCAAATAGGAATAGACAACTTAATTCTTCTTCTTCTTCTTTTTCTCAATATAAGAAAAATAACACAAACAAATGGTATAATAAAGAATTAAAGTGTTATGAATGCGGTCAAAAAGGACATATTTCATACGATTGTCCAAGAAAGAAAAATAATAATAAAAACAACAATAATAAACAAGCCAAGGACAAGGAAGCTCAAACGTCAAAGACAAAGGAGTCTAAGGCAAGAAAAGGGAAACGAGCAATGAAGGTGAGCACATGGAGCGACTCATCCGACTCAGAATCCGAAACTGAGGAAGCTCAAGTGTGCTTCGTATCCAACGAGGTATGTTCTTCTTCTGATAGTGATTCTGATAGTGACATGACATTTGATGAAATGTATGAAGAATTCCTACAAATGCATGCTCACTGTAAGAGGCTCTCTAAAGAAAAGAAGAAACTAGTTGAAGAAAATGACAAGTTGAAGACGTCCAACTTGGAATTTTCCGATCAACTAGAATCTCTTAAACAAGAGTCTACTAATACTCTTGATTCTTTAGAGAACAAAATTGAATCATATAGGAAAGATGAACAAAAGTTACAAATGGAAAATAAAATGTTGAAATCCAAGTTAGAAAGTTGTGAAAATGAAATAGTGCAACTTAAGTCTTCTAAATTTACCTTAAAAAAATGATAGAACAATTTAAATCGGGTGCAAATATGTTAGATACACTTATCTCATCACAAAAGTATGGCAATGATAAAACCGGTCTAGGCTATAAAGAAGAAAACGAAAAAGTAAATGAAAAGACTAAGTTTGTTTCATCTAGTACAAAGTTGCCATATAATACAAAATCAAATTTGCCTGCTACATCTTCTTCTACACCTTCTTCTACTCATATCAAGGCAAAAATACAACACAAACCCACCAATATGCACACGCATAAACATACATCTAGGCCAAATTTTGCATCTAGACAACCTAGAAATCATGCCTACATGTATACAAATGCAACTAGACCAAATAAAATGCATCCAACTTTTTATGAACCTAAGCATAAGCAACTCTCATACAAGTCTTATAGAAATACACATGAATATACATATAGAGCACCATATAAGAAACAAAATCGCATGCCTTATACACATTATAAGATTCGGTCATCCTATAATGGTTATCAACCATGGCGCAACATGTATAACAATGCATCCTCACTTATGTGGAATAGTCATCTATATGCTTATCCTTCTTACTTTAACCATGCTAAAAATGTGCCTAGAAAGTATATTCAAGTTTGGATACCTAAGGGTTATCTAAACAAGAATAACGCCCCTAACATTCAAGGACCCAAATAAAGGGTACCTAAAACTTTGTCTCCATTGTAGGAAAAATGCAAGGAATGCAAGAAAGAGGCAAAGTCAAAGAATCTAAAAACCAAATGGTTTTTAGATAGTGGATGTTCGAGGCATATGACGGGCAACCCCAATCTATTCACCGAACTTGAACATATTGATGGTGGAAAGGTAACATTCGGTGACAACAACAAAGGAAAAGTTGTTGGAAAATGAACAATCGGGGACCCAAACACATTTCAAATACGAAATGTGTTGCTAGTAAGCAATCTCTCTTATAATTTACTTAGTATTTCTCAACTTATAGATTGTGGTTATAATGTCTCCTTTCTTCCCAATTCTTGTGATATAATAAATGAAAAAGGAGAAACGGTTTTAAAAGGAAATAGAGATGGAAATATTTATACCCTTACCTTAGATAACATGTTAAATGCTAAGGTTAAGTGTCTAATATCACATGACTTAGATGTGAATTTATGGCATAGAAGATTAGGCCATATAGGAATTTCAACCATTAGGAAATTATCTAAAAAGAATTTAATTAGAGGTATGCCTAAGTTAGACTTAGATAATTTTCAAATGTGTGAAACATGTATTAAGGGAAAACACATTAAAGAAACCTTAAAACCGAAACATGAAGTGAGTACTAGTCATGTACTAGAATTGCTTCACTTAGACTTATTTGGTCCAAGTAGGACAAGAAGTCTAGGTGGACACTACTATGTGTGTGTCATAGTAGACGATTACTCACGCTACACATGGACATTGTTCTTAACACACAAAGACGATGCTCCATTAGCAATCGAAACCCTTATCAAGCAACTTGAAAACATTTACGAAGAAAATGTCAAAAGAATTAGAAGTGATAGAGGTGGAGAATTTAAAAATAAAGACGTAATCAAATTTTGTGAACTTTATGGAATAAAACATGAATTCCCACCACCTAGAACACCACAACTCAATGGAGTTGTTGAACGTAAAAATAGAACGATTCAAGAAGTTGCAAGGACAATGCTGTGTGAAAATAAATTACCTAAGTATTTATGGGCCGAAGCTGTTAACTGTGAATGTTATATTATAAATAGGCTCACTATTAGAAAGAAATTAAATAAAACGCCTTATGAATTACTAAACAATAGACAACCTAAAATAGATTATCTTAAAGTATTTGGATGTAAATGTTTTGTGCTAAACACTAAGGATAATCTAGATAAATTTGAACAAAAGTCTATTGAATGCATATTTATTGGATATTCAACTAACTCAAGAGCATATAGGTGTTATAATCCTGCATCTAGAAAAATAATTGAATCCATACATGTGAAATTCAATGAAAATGCATGCTTTGAAGTTAGTGATAAACATCAACATAAACAAGAAACAAATGTTGAAAATATGTTTGATGATGATGTATTACTTGAGCCTGTACTTGATCATCTAGAACCAACTCTCCTTGAACAAGACATGCATGAACCCTTAGATGAAATAAATCAAGAAAATTTGCAATTGGAAGATGATACAACTAATGATCCAATTACATATGATAATATTCACACTAATGAAACATTTGAACAAGATGAGGGTGAACCTAGTCAATCTAGGAATTGGTGGCACCCTAGAGAATTAATCATTGGGGATCCAAGTGTTGGGGTTAGAACACGTAGAAACATAAGTCAACTTGAAGGACATAGCTTAGTCTCACACATAGAACCTAAGAATGTTAAGGAAGCCTTAGGTGACATATCATGGATAGATGCTATGCATGAATAATTAAATCAATTCACAAGGAACAACGTATGGGACTTAGTACCTAAACCTGAAGACAAGTCTATCATAGGAACTAAATGGGTCTTTAGGAATAAAATGGATGAACAAGGAAATATTACAAGAAATAAGGCTAGACTAGTCGCACAAGGTTATAATCAACAAGAAGGAATAGATTATGAGGAAACCTTTGCACCCGTTGCACGACTAGAAGCAATTAGATTGTTACTTGCGATTGCAAGTCTAAGTAACATTAAACTCTTCCAAATGGATGTCAAGAGTGCATTCTTAAATGGATACATCCAAGAAGAGGTGTTTGTCAAACAACCCCCTGGATTCGAAGATCCAAAGAATCCTAACCATGTTTACAAGCTTAAGAAAGCTTTATATGGTTTGAAACAAGCTCCAAGAGCTTGGTATGATAGATTTGCAAACTTTCTTATTGCGAATAATTATGAAAGGGGAACCATAGACAACAAATTATTCCTAAGAAGAAAAGGTAATGATTTGTTAATAGTTCAAATATACGTAGACGATATTATCTTTGGTTCAACTAACCCTACCTTAGTAAAAGACTTCGAAGAATGTATGAAGTCAGAGTTTGAAATGTCAACGGTAGGAGAATTGAATTATTTCTTAGGACTCCAAATCAAACAAACCCCTCAAGGAATTCACATTAGCCAACTTAAGTATGTCAGTGATATGATTAAGAAGTTTGGCTTTGAAGATTTGAAACCTACAACTACCCCCATGAGTGTTAGTACCAAACTCGATAAGGATGAAAATGGTAAACCTTTTGATGACACACTCTATAGGTCTATGATTGGCTCATTGTTATACTTAACTGCATCAAGACCTGATATCATGTTTAGTGTGTGTATGTGTGCTAGGTTTCAATCTTGTCCTAAGGTATCACATTACAATGCAGTGAAAAAGATATTTAGATATCTTAAGTATACACCTCACTTAGGACTATGGTATGATAGAAACGCTAAGTTGGAATTACACGCATATAGTGATGCTGATTATGGTGGTTGCAAGTTAGATAGAAAATCCACTAGCGGCACATGTCAATTCATAGGAACCAATTTGATCTCTTGGTTTTCTAAAAAGCAAGCTAGTAAGCCGAGTATATTGCTTTGAGTTTATGTACTACCCAAATACTTTGGCTTAAACAGCAACTTAGTGATTTTGGCATTAAAATGAAAAAGATTCCAATTTTCTGCGATAGCACAAGTGCAATCAATCTTTCCCGGAATCCGGTGCTTCATTCTAAGGCCAAACACATTGAGGTGCGATACCACTTTCTTCGCGATCATGTTCAAACTGAGGACATAGTGATAAACCATATAAGAACTGATCACCAAATCGCCGATATCTTTACCAAACCCCTTAATCAAGCCACGTTTGAAAACTTACGAGCCAAGTTAGGTATGATGACTTACGATACCATTGTATAGTTCTATCTTTTGCATGATTTGCAAAATAAAGGGGGAGATAGCATAAGCACATGATTTTAGATTTTAGTTGCTAAGTCATCATTTTGTATGAAATGATAAGTTTCAAATGGTTATGAGTTAAGAGTTAAGTATAGGTTAAGGGGGAGAGTATGAGTTGAGGGGGAGCAACATACTACATTTAAAAGTTGAAAACATTTGGTTAAGATTTTGATTATAAGTTGTGACATTAAAATCATGTTATGTTATTTTGAAAATCATCCAAAAGGGGGAGAATGTTGAGAAATATGTTTGGATAATTTTCATAATTTTCAAAGTCATGATTTTAAGTGGTGAATACTTAAAAATGTCACACATGGTGTTATATGTGTAAAAGTTGAAAAAGTTGACATCGATCTCTCAGGTTGTTGCACATCGATCGATGTCTAGGGTTTTTAGAAATAATTTTCTAAAATGTGTTAAAATGATTGTTTTCATTTGTACATGATTTATACATGTTCATTATGTGATTATTATGTGTTTTTGGTGATTATTTTTGACTTGTGACTAACGTGCCTTGGAAGTTTCTACAACTTACCAAAAAGGGCAAAATTGGTATTTTGAGTTTTGTAGGAACATGATATGATGAAAATATTTCAAGGATGTATTCTTATCCTATTTATCATGACAAAGGTGATATCATGAATATTTATGACCATCCGGGTCATTTCTGGAGTTTTCTTACACCAGGGGTATTTTGGTCATTTTACCCCCAAGGGTATTTTTGGTATTTTCACTCAAGAAATATCTTGAGCATATTATTATCTTCATTCTGGAGCTGTGTTATTATTATTTTGAAGATAATATGGTGATCATATATCTTATTCTCTCAACCGATGATATTATTGACTATAGCTGGATATGTGACGATTTGAGATGTCACATTCTATTTTTTCTCGAAGACCCTCTTATATATGTTATAAGAGAACATTTATCATCATTATTCAGAGTCGTTCAAGGTGTCAAAGGTGTGGAAATGATCTCAACATATAAGAAGAAATATTGGGGAATTTCGTTGTTACACGTTGACATAATCTTGTCAAGTGTTATCTATTTATTTCTTCTTCAAAAATCTGAGTTGATACACATATATGTATGCTTAAAAACGTGCATATACAGTTGGATATGATGTGGTATTCATTTTATGAGTTGGAGACAAGTGGACCAACCAAAAAGGAGCTAGTTGGCAAAATTGCCAACTTGGACTTTTTCTAAATATAGCCAACGGCTATATGGGTATGGTTGGCAGATTTTTTGAGTCAAGTTGAAGACTTCACATGCCCTATTGTTGTGCTTGGAGTTGAGGATATTTTGGTGGTATTATCCTTTCTTTTATTATCAACAATTTACAAAATAAAATCAAAGTTTTTTTTTGGAAATGTTGGCTAAGTAGCCAACGGCTACAACATTCAGATTAGGAGCTGAATTTTTTGAATTTAAAATGGTCAAGCTCAAATGCCTATTATCTTGCCAAAGAGTTGAGAAGATGGTGGAGTGGTTATGGCCTTATTATCTTCTTTGTTTCAAGATAATTCCAAGACAAATCCTATGTGTAATTTTCGGCCACATAAAGTTGCCAAGGTGGACCAATCATTGTGTATTGTTTTGCCAAGTGTACAAAGCCAACCAATGATGAGAAGACATTTGGAGTTGATGATGAAGATGATGACACATTGGCATTCTTATCTTCAAGGCTCATTTCACACTATAAATAGAGGCAATGGTGAAGAAGATGAAACACACTTGAAGCTCACAAGCATTCTATAGCTTTCATATTCATCTTCTTGTTCTTGTTGTTGTATTTTGTTGTAGCAAAGTTGTTCTTAATATTTTGGTGAGCTACAAGCCTCTTGAGCTTCATTTGTAAGATTGATTAGCCATCTTTACAAGGCTACATCAATAGGTGTTGGAGGTATTGCAACTAAGTGTTGCTTAGAAGGTGATTATCCAAGTCTTGAGTAGGGTTGGTGTATAACCCAAGGATCAAGATTGGATCTTGTTGTAAGGTGTTCATTTCATAGTGAAATCCAAGGAAAGGTGTTCCTTGGGACTGGAGTAGGTCACATTGACCGAACCAGGATAAATCCTCGGTGTTCTTCTCTTGTTTCTTTATTTCTGTTTTCTGCCCGTTTTTGACTGCAGTTTTCACCCAACTTCACACAATTAGAAAAAATAGCTAAACATTTTCAAAATTCGTGATTTTTGGTGGAGTTATACTTCAGACTGTTAGCTTTCATTTGCAACAAGAATCACTTGATTTGAGCAAGTAAAAGTTAGTCTTTCAGTCTTTGCAAGATAACTGCTCCAATCTGGCTGCAAGCTGACCAGTTTTGAGAAAAGTTAAATTCTGTATTTTTCAAGAATTGTTTGAGGTCAGGGCTTTTTGGAAACTTTATCTACACATCCTAAGGAGTGTTTTGATATAAAGATCAACCTTTTTGGTTGAGTATTCAAAGAGAAACACTATTTTCACAATCAGCAACATTCTGTCCAATTCTGTCCAGATTGACCATCTAAATCTTTTAATTTGTTTGAAGGGACAAACGATCTTATTTTTGTCTGATATTTGGACAGAGTCTTGTTAACTCATTGAAGTTTAATTCTGGAAAGTTTCATAATTTTTGGAGTTGTGTACAATTATTTGTGAATTTTTGAAAAACGGGTTCTGAATCTGAGTTGGTCTCAGATTCTGTTTTCAAGGGGATTTTAACAAAGGGTTGTAGTGTAATTTCCGCTAACCACTATTCACCCCCCCTCTAGTGGTGTTCATTTCAGGTGCACGGTCCAACAGTAACAACGGTAGCCCTTTTGAGTAGTGCCATACCCAACGAAAATGCATTTTTCTGCACATGGATCAAGTTTAGTCTGTTCATGTTTGGGTGTGTGAGTGAAGACAGTGCACCCTAAAACTCGCAGAGGAAAGGTGTAAAGAGAAGGTACAGTATGTTGGGAGGATAAGGCCTGAAGTAGTATCTGATAGTTAGGAATTTTTGTAGGAAGTCGGTTGATGAGGTAGGTAGCAGTAGATACGGCCTCTGGCCAAAAACTCATCGTGACATTTGAGTCAAACATCATAGCTCGGATCATTTCTAGAATTATATGATCTTAACTTTTGGCGACAACGCTCTGTTCAGGTGTATGAGCACAAGTGGTCTGGTGTATAATACCATTAGCACGGAAGAACTGCCCTAGATTACCATCAAGATACTCCCCCCATTGTCTGATCGAAGGATTTGTATTTTTGTATCAAACTGTGTGTTTATCATATTGTTGAATTGAATGAATTTCTGAGATACCTCGGACTTATGTTTTAAGATATATAACCACGTCATATGAGAGAAATCATCGACAAATATCACAAAGTCAGGAAAACCAAGAGGAGTATTATAAGGCAAGGGGCCCCATATATCATAATAGACGAGAGAAAACATACAATCGACCCGATTATTATTTAGAAAATAAGATGCCCGATACTTACGGGCACCCCATGCAAACAAACAATCTGGTCAATATACATAGAGGCCAACTTCTCCATGGACGCCTTAATCGACATGGCCAAAAAATGGGCAGACTTAGTCAAACGATCCACAACGACCCATATAGCGTCATTTGCAAACTTAGTCTTGGGTAGGTAGGTCACGAAATCCATTGTGACGTGGTCCTATTTCCATTCCAGCACTTCTAAAGGTTTTAATAATCCAGCAGGTCTTGGTGTTCTGCTTTTACTCTTTGACAAACCAGGCATTGTTCAACAAATTCAGTGATTTGATTCTTCATACCATGCCACCAAAACTTTTGCTTGAGGTCTTGGTACATCTTATTAGCTCCAGGGTGTATAGATAATCGCGAGTTATGGGCTTCCATCAAAACTTCATCTTTAATTTCTTTGTTCTCGGGAACACATAACCGTCCTCGGTACCACAAACTGTCATCATTACGCACTTTGAAATCATCTTGTGGCTTATCTTTCATCCTTTCCTTGATATTTCTCAAAGCTGCATCATCCCTCTGAGCCTCTTTGATCCTATCAATCAGTGAGGGAATAAGGACCAACTTGGCGAGAAATTCCTCGACTGAATCAACTTCTTCTAAGCCAAACTCTTCCATATCTCGCTGAAGAGGTGGTTGACGTGGGTGACTTGTTTTTCGACTTAACGCATCAGCAACTTTGTTAGCTTTCCCCGGATGATATTGAATGGAGAGATCATAGTCTTTAATCAGCTCGAGCCATCTGCGCTGCCGCATTTTGAGCTCTTTTTGGGTAAAAAGATACTTTAAGCTTTTGTGGTCTGTATAGATCTCACACTGCTCGCCATACAGGTAATGTCTCTATATCTTTAATGCGAAAACCACTGCGGCAAGCTCAAGATCATGGACAGGGTAGTTTTGCTCAAATGGCTTTAACTGCCGGGATGCATAAGCTATCACTCTATCCTTCTGCATAAGGACACATCCGAGCCCGTTCTTTGAAGCGTCACTATATACCACCTATTTCTCGCCAGGAGTGGGTTGAGCCAAAATAGGGGCAGATGTCAACATTGATTTCAGCTCCGAGAAGCTTCTTTCACAATCAGTGTTCCACTCGAATTTAGTTTTCTTCTGTGTAAGCCTAGTGAGGGGAACTGCTATCTTCGAGAATCCTTCAGCAAATTTTCGATAATACCCGGCTAGTCCAAGGAAACTTCTCACTTCAGTAACATTTGTTGGTCTGGGCCATTCCATGATAGCTTCAATTTTCTTGGGATCCACTGAAATCCCGTCTTCTGAAATAACATGGCCGAGAAAGGATAGACTACGCAGCCAAAACTCGCATTTGCTAAATTTTGCGTACAGCTGCCTTCCTCTTAGAATATTCAGGATTGTCCTCAAATGGTTTGCGTGAGTTTCCTCATCTGGTGAATAGATCAAGATGTCATCTATGAAAACCACTACGAACTTGTCCAATTGGTCCTGAAAAACTCAATTCATGAGGTCCATAAAGGCGGCAGGAGCATTGGTCAAACCAAAAGGCATGACCAAGAATTCATAGTGTCCATAACGAGTTCTGAAAGCATTCTTAGGGACATCCTCAGCCTTAATCTTCAATTGAAAGTATCCAGATCGCAGGTCAATCTTACTGAAGATTCGGGATCCCTGCATTAAGATACTTTAAATAGGGTTTTGAAAAGATTTAAACCTTAGCTAAACTAAAGCTTCTTAGTTACATACCCTGAGTTGGTCGAATAAGTCGTCAATCCGAGGCAGTGGATACTTATTCTTTATGGTGATTTTATTGAGCTCCCGGTAATCGATGCATAAGCACATACTTCCATCTTTCTTCTTTACGAATAACACAGGAGCACCCCAAGGTGACACGCTGGGGCGAATGAGCTTCTTTTCTAGCAGCTCGTATAACTGCTCCTTTAGCTCTTTCAGTTCTACAGGAGCCATCCGATATGGGGCCTTCAATATGAGTTGAGCTCCTGGAACTAGGTTTATCTCAAAGGCAATTTCGCGATCAGGAGGTAGTCTAGGTAGATCATCGGAAAACACATCATGGTATTAATTAACAATTGGGACTTGTGCAAGAGTAGGACTCGCTTGCTCAGTGCCTAGGACGTAAACAAAGAATCCTTCATGACCTTTCTTCAATGCTCGGCTGGCACGAGCCGCGTTAACAAAAACATTCTTGGATGGTTTCTTTAACTTAGCTCCTCCTTGGAATGACACTTCATCTCGAGCTGGGTTCTTAATGATAACTTGCCTACTCTGGCAATCGATGTGAGCATGGTTCCTTGAGAGCCAATCCATTCCATGGATCACATCGAAATCGCACATGGTTTTAGGAATCAAGTCAACTTCAAAACTTTGTTCATCGAACTCAAGCACACAATTTCGGAAGATATGATGCGAGACAAGCACTTGATCACCGGCTGCTTGTACTTTGTAGGTTGTTTCTAATCTGACTGAGTTATGATCGAGGTTCTTAGCAAACCTTCTAGAGACAAATGAGTGGCGAGAACAACACATTTGCAGGTATGCTACATACTAAAATAGTTCCTGAATCATGCACATTTTACTAAGCAATATTATAGGCATATATAAGTAAATCATGTTGAAGGCATGAATCTTTAAATCTTACCAGTCACTACGTCTGCCGTCTCCTCAACATCCGCATCCGTCATGGCATGCACTCTTGCATTTATACGTGGCCGCTGGTTCTTTGGCTGTTGTTGTTGTTGCTGCGCTCCTCTTTCCGGGCAATCCTTAATCAGATGACCATCTTTGCCGCATCCAAAGCATTTTCCCGTATTCCATCTACACTCACCCATGTGTCTTTTCTGGCACTGTCGGCATACTGGTATAGCAGGCTGCTGGGGTGGAGCTTGATTCCTTTGCTGATTGTCTTGGTGCTGCTGGCGGCGCTGATTCTAACCTTGTGGCCTCCCTTGGCGAACAGATCCTTTGTAATTCTTTTTGGCCACTTTTATGAATTTTTCATTGCTCGTCCCTTGTCTTTCTCTTTTCTGCCCTACATCATCTCTGTGTATAATGTCTCTCTCAATACGGTAGCATGCGTCCAAAAGATCTCCAAAATTGGTGGGATTGGCATTCACTAACCAAGTCCTAATTCTTGGATTTAGGCCTCTTTCAAACTTCAGCATTTTTGTCTCTTCATCATTCATAATGACAGGCTGAAATCTCCCTAACGCGATGAACTTATTTGCATACTCCGCTACCGTCATACCAGGCTTTTGCTTCAGGGATTCAAACTCATGCCTCTTTTGTAACTTGTGAAACTCTTGCAGAAATCTTTCCCAGGCAATCGGTCTGGGCAAAGGATGCAGATTCGTTTTCAACCATTGGTTTGCTTCACTGATCAGAAAAGGTCTGATGGCTTGGGCTTTCATCTCGTGTAGGGCTTGAATTAACTCAAAACAGTTTTCAACTTCATCCAACCACTTCTCTGTTATATAGGGGTCTGGTTTTCCCTCGAACAATGGTACATTTGCTCTCTTTAACTTCTCGAAGTAATACTGGGCATCTCTCACAGGCTGGTGTGGGTGAGGTGGAGCATTCTGATGGATTAGGCATTGCCCGATCTGAGTGACCACTTGGCAAAAGGCCTGAAAGGCATTCATGTCAGGGATGACCGGAGGAACAGGTGCCTGCGGTGGTGGCGGTGGATTATTCTAAACTAGAGGATTCTGGTCCGGCTGTGGTGGCGGGACTTGAACTGGTGGTGGAGAAACGGGCTCCTGAGCAGCTGGTCGTGCCATAGGAGGTCTGTCACGCGGTCTCACCATCTGCACTACGGGGTGTTAACATTTTACTTAAAAGGTTGGAATAAAACCAAATTATCTTGACTAGAGACCATAATCCGAAAATTTTAAATAAGGAAGATAAAAGACACATCAAACGTTATATATCCGGATTTCATAAATTAGGATTAATTATTAAATTACATCCTAAACCCGGTCTAAGTGGTCCTAGTCTAAGGCCATCACACATCTAAGATCATGACTTATGTCTAAGATCAAACTTAGATTGCTAAGATCATAACTTAGTTTTACGTTCTGCCCAAAATCTTGAGCATGAGCTCTGATACCACCTGTAACGCCCCGCACCCGGACCTTGTCCAAATACGGTGCACCCGCCGTACTTCACTAAGGAGAGTACAAAGCATCAAGTATAACATGCAAAAATCCATAACTTAAGCCATGGACTTCCATGTTAACACTTAACATGGTAGCAAAATTTCGGAAGAATTAAAACTTTTTAGATAAACATGCATTCAGCATAATAAGTTCCCGAAAGTAATAGTCCCACCAAATGACATAACCGAAATCCAAAAGAGTTCAACATTGTTCATAATACAAACATCATGGCCGCACAAAAGTTCTTAAGCTTAGCCTTCTTCTGACTTCCTCGCCTACGGGTATGGCACTCTCGGCTCATCCTCGATCCACTCAATCTTAGCATTAACTGGCTCTGGGGAAAAATAAAAGTGTGAGTGATAAAAATCACCCAGCAAGAATACAATAAACAACCATGAAATAAATAAAGAATTATAACATGAATGTAAAACCCCAATAATCTTAATATTCATCATACTTGGCCATAGATCCATAATCCGCATGAATGTAACCTAAATTATGCTTAGGTAATATAGTTATCACGTTATCATTATCCTCCATATCATAAGCATTTATTATGTGATGTGCGCATGGAGTATGCATGATGCAATTCATGATGTCATGTCATGGTAAAAATCATCGTCATGTGGTCCCATAACATATTCATAAAGAAAACAGAGTGTCAGATCAATTAACCCCTGATCTGAGCGGGTCCAAAACATATATGAGATCAATTAACTCCGGATCTGAACGAGTCCAGAACATATCATCAGACCAATTAACCCCGGGTCTCGGATGGGTCCAGAACATGTCATCAGACCAATTAACCCCGGGTCCGAACGGGTCCAGAACATGTATCAGATCAATTAACCCCAGATCTGAACGGGTCCAGAACATATCATCAGACCAATTAACCCTGGGTCTGGAGTCGGGTTAGTTGCATGCTTGGCCGGCAAGGGAATCATAAAGCTTTCTTCAAAACATGGGACCATAAAAACTTCCATGCATAACGAAAAACGTATTTACTTGGAAAAACTTGCTTGCATACCAAAAAATTCATAAAAATCAGATTCGTGAGGCATATGATCATGCATAATACATGAAATGATATGCAATGCAAGTCATGGCATGAATAATCATAAGTATTCCTTATAACATGTCAACAAGCATGGTTTCGGAAACTAAAAATTTCTAGATTTTACCTCATGTTCATAGGCCGGCTATATTGACCAAACAAGCCTACTTTCATAATCTTTTGTCCTACATGTGCTTAGTGGGGTATTATTTACATGTCGTAAAATTTTCGTAACTTCCTAAGACGAATAAAGCCCTTAAATCATCAAATCATTACCAAGTGTACTTGCTGAATTCTGCGGTATAATAACCAACATTAACTTAATTTTTGAGACCTTAAAACCTTAATCATTTGGACCATAACCTAGAAAATATAATAAACTCCCTAAGGACTAACATTCATGGGCCCAAACCGTGTACATAGGTCCAAATCCACAAAGTTAGGCTTCTTAACTTATTCCCCTGTTCTGCCTAATTTTTTCAGTTTTAGTACATTAAATTTATATCCATAATTACCCACCAAAATGCTAATACCAAATTAATTAATTTACATGGTCATGCTCCTCTATGTCTTAGGTGATTAACATAAAATTTCCAGAAAAATCCAATAACCCTAAAGGGTTCATTTAATTATTTTTCCGAAATGGGTCACATGCTGTTACTGGACTGACCAATTTTACTAAAAATTCTATTGTGCCAAAACCATGGTTTCTTTTCCCAAAATTCTAACTCACCCATGTCATAAACATGTAGAACTAGCATCCTACCAACATTTAGTCCATTTTCATGTTTTTAATGTCTATTTTTGGGTCAAGCAACCTGTTACTCATTTCTGCCATGTTCCAGTGATTTCAGCTGGAGCAGTTTTACCAATTAGTTTCTTAAAAATAATTCGTAACCTCTTTTACAAAAAATCCAACTCTCATACTTGCTACACACATAATGTTGTCACCATACCAAAAATAAGCTTAATTTCACATTTCCAAGACACATTTGTAGGCTATACAAAACGTTATATAATTCTGTCCAGTTCCGGAAATTTCAGCTTGACTAGTTTCACCAAATATTTTATTAAAACTAATCCACAACTCATTTTACCAAAATTCCAACTCTCCTGCTAGCTACACTTATAGGGATATCATTATACCAAAAATCAAATTGTTTGCACGTTAGTAAGGCCCATTGCGAGGTCACATAACACACTGCTCCATTCTGTCCAGGTCCAGTAGTTTTGTGTTTTGTCATCTTTTCATGACTAGAGACAACTAATTATCTTGTGCTTATGAAATAACTTATTAGACACCACATACACCTTTTTTCTTCATACCCAGCCGTGTGCATGTACCAAGATATCCAATGTTACATTTAAATTGAAGCACAACCATACTCATATAGTAAATCATCTAATATGCAAATTCCACACATCTTAGCGTTCACAAAATATGCTCTTTCTTGGATTTCAAACTCGTCATCACATTCTCCACTTTGGCCGAGATTTATGAGGTGCCATACACATATTTTACATCATTTATTTAGACATGCAACACATTCACATGCTAGTTCATTTTTAATCCTACTTGGTAACCTTGTGAAATTACAGCTAGCACTTGCATGTCATCTTGATGCTTCTTAAGTTTCATCCAAGAGTTATTCTTGCCTAGAGTCTCTTGATTGAACCTTACTTCATCCTAAAACAGCCCCATATCACCTTGCATGTAAGAAAAGGTTTCATCTTTGAAGGAATTAATCACATGCAAGGCATTGTGCTTAAGGAATTACTAACATACAATCTTGAAACTTAGTATATTCAACTAAAGTTCACATCTTAGAAACATCTAGTCATTCAAGTCACTAATTCTTCAAATAAATCATGAGAGTCTAGTGTATACTTGCCTCTTCAAGCTAAAACTCTTTTCTTAGCTTGGTTATTGGATGAGATGAATTGGAATCTTCCTGCTCCTTCGCTCTTGAGCATACAGTTTTGGAGAAAATGAAGGAAGAATGTTAATCATCATTCTAAAGTGAAAATAGAACTAATGTGAGGTTAGACCTTCTTACCAAAGTGAGGCTTTGAATGGAGCTTCCTAGCAAGAGATTGCACCACCTAAAAGAGTTAAAATCTTTGCACCTAGTGACCATGGAGGTCACAGTTTGGGGTGGAGAAAAAGGGAACTCATGTGAGCTTCATTCCATATAAAAATAAGAATCCACTTAAAGGAGCTTGGAACAAAACTTACCTAGATGTTTCCTTGAGCATGAGAATGTAAGTTGAGTTGAACCTCCTAGCCTCAAGAAGAAGGGCTGAAGGGTGTGTTTGTGGAGGGAGATGAAAAACTCTCTAAGTGTTGGCTTGTCTTGGTTTGAGAAAGAGTTCAAGATGGAAGTGAAATGAGGTTGTCTTGCAATATTTAAAAAAATCTAAGGGGCAAGGGGGAAGGGCAGCCGGTGCATGGGGGGAGGGAAAAAGAGAACCTACGCTTATAGCTTCAAGCTTTTTCTTCCCATGCTAGCCTTCTTTTCTTATTTTATTGTTTCTTTTTGCATGTCTTCTTTATTTCTTTATTGTATAATTGTATTTTTAATAGATAATTCAAATACTAGAAATATGGAGAAGATTCTAGATCCCTCCGTTTCCCCTTGGCCGAAATCTTGGGGGTCTTGGGGGTAGTTTTGTCTTTTCACATTTATCATTTCCCATACTTTATAATTTATGGTATTATTTATTTTATCTAATTATAATTTTAATCTTGCTTTGTGAGGATCATTTATGTTTGCATTCTTATAAAAACAGATTTATTCTAAGGTTGCTCAAGTCCTTTGGCCGAATTTACAAGGTGTATTATACACCTTGTGACATTCGCTTGTATAGCTGTTTAGTGTCCGTCCTAAATGAACTTAAAGGACTTAAATAAAGAAGCGCTAATTTGACTTAAGTAGAATGCACGTGAAGGGATCATCATTTTCATTACGTCACTTAGTCATGGTTTCGAGTACATTGTAATTAGGGTACAACAATTTTAATGTCACAACTCTTTACCAATTGTTTATCACATATCTACCAATTCTATACAAATTGAATTGTTTTGAAAACCTCACCAATTCTATACCGATTGTTTTCAAACTTTCAAAACACTTTTTTTGGATTCATGTTTTTAACATATGTGCTTCCCTTCAACTTATACTCTTCCCCTTAACTTAGCCCTTAAGCTAATTTAACACCAATTAAAACTTAACTTATTATTCAACCTCCAAATCATGAGTTAAAATGTAAAATCATGCAAAAGATAGAATTGCGTAATTGTATCGTAGGTCATCATACCTAACCTTGCTCGTAAAGTTTCAAAAGTGGCTCCATTAAGGGGTTTGGTGAATATGTCAGCGAGTTGATGATAAGTTCTTACATAATTTGTAGTTATGTCCCTATTTTGAACGTTGTCACGAAGGAAATGGTATCTTACCTCAATGTGTTTGGCCTTAGAATGAAGTACCGGATTCTGAGAAAGATTGATCGCACTTGTGCTATCGTGGAAAATTTGAATCTTATTCATCTTAATGCCAAAATAACTAAGTTGTTGTTTAAGCCAAAGTATTTGGGTAGTGCATAAACTTAAGGCTACATACTCGGCTTCGGCGGTAGAAAGAGCTACACTAGCTTGTTTCTTTGAAAACCATGAAATCAAGTTGGTTCCTATAAATTGACAAGTTCCTCTAGTGGATTTTCTATCTATTTTGCAACCACCATAATCAGCATCACGATATGTGTATAATTCAATCTTAGCATTTCTATCATACCAAAGTCTTATATGAGGTGTATGTTTAAGATATCTAAATATCTTTTTCACTACATTGTAATGAGATAGCTTAGGACAAGATTGAAACCTATCACACATACAAACACTAAACATTATATCAAGTCTTGATGCCGTTAAATATAATAATGATCCAATTATAGACCTATATAGTGTGTCACAAAAGGTTTACCATTTTCATCTTTATCTAGTTTCGTACTAACACTCATAGGGGTAGGTGTTGGTTTCAACTCTTCGGATAACTTCTTAATCATATCATTGATATACGTAAGTTGGCTAAAGTGGATTCCTTGAGGGGTTTGTTTGATTTGAAGCCCTAAGAAGTAATTCAACTCCCCTACCATTGACATTTCGAATTTTGACTTCATACATTTTTCGAAGTCATTTACCAAGGTAGGGTTGGTTGAACCAAAGATGATGTCATCTACATAGATTTGAACTATTAATAAGTCATTATTTTTTCTTCTTAGGAATAATGTGTTTTCTATGGTCCCCCTTTGATAATCATTTGCAATAAGAAAGTTTGCAAATCTATCATACCAAGCTCTTGGAACCTGTTTCAAACCATACAAAGCTTTCTTAAGTTTGTATACATGGTTATGATTCTTTGGATCTTCAAATCCAGGGGGGTTGTTTGACAAAAAACTCTTCTTAAATGTATCCATTGAAGAATGCACTCTTGACATCCATTTGAAAGAGTTTGATGTTACTTAGACTTGCAATAGCAAGTAACAATCTTATTGCTTCCAGTCGTGCAACGGATGCAAAGGCTTCTTCATAATCTATTCCTTCTTGCTGATTATAAACTTGTGTGACTAGCATAGCATTATTTTGTGTGTTGTTTCCTTGTTCATCCATTTTATTTCTAAATACCTATTTTGTCCCTATAATGGATTTATTTTCCGGTTTAGTACTCAATTCCACACGTTGTTTCGGGTAAATCTGTTCAATTCCTCATGCATGGCATCTATCTATGATATATCACCTAGGGCTTCCTTAACATTCTTAGGTTCTAAGTGGGAAATTAAGCTATATCCTTCAGCTTGACTTATGTTTCTACGAGCTCTAACCCCATTACTAAGATTCCAAATAATCAATTCTTTAGGGTGTTTATGTTTGTCTTTTATAAGCCAACAATTCCTATGTTGACTAGGTTCACCCTCATCTTTTTCAAATGTTTCATTAGTGTGAACATTATCGTATATAATTGGATCATCTTGCAAGTTAGTTGTACTATCTTCCAATTATAAAATTTCTTCGTTTATTTCACCTAAGGGTTTATGCATGTCTTGTTCTGGGAGAGTTGGTTCTAGATGATCAAGTACAGGCTCAAGTAATACATCATCATCATCAAATATATTTTCAACATTATTCTCTTATTTATGTTGAGTTTTATCACTAACATCAAAATATGTGTTCTCATTGAATTTCACATTTATGGATTCAATTATTTTTCTAGATGCAGGATTATAACACATATATGCTCTTGAATTAGTTGAATAACCAACAAATATGCATTCATTAGATTTTTGTTCAAACTTGTCTAGATTATCTTTAGTATTAAGTACAAAACATTTACACCCAAAAACTCTAAGATAATCTACCTTAGGTTGTCTATTGTTTAATAATTCATATGGTGTCTTGTTCAACTTATTTCTAATTGAAAACTTATTTATAATATGACATGCACAACTAACAGCTTCAGCCCATAAGAATTTTGGTACTTTATTTTCACATAACATTGTCCTAGCGATTTCTTGAATCATTCTATTTTTACATTCAACAAATCCATTGAGTTTGGTGTTCTAGGTGGTGAGAATTCATGTTTTATTTGATGTAATTCACAAAACTTGATTAAATCTTTGTTTTTAAATTCTACACCTCTATCACTTCTAATTCTTTTAACATTTTCTTCATAAATATTTTTGAGTTGCTTGATAAGAGTTTCGATTGCCAATGGAGCATCGTCTTTGTGTGTTAAGAACAATATCCATGTGTATCGTGAGTAATCAACTACTATGATATACACATAGTAGTGTCCACCTAAACTTCTTGTCATACTTGGACCGAATAAGTCTAAGTGAAGCAATTCTAGTACATGACTAGTACTCACTTCATGTTTTGGTTTTAACGTTTCTTTAATATGTTTTCCTTTAATACATGTTTCACATAGTTGAAGATTATCTAAGTCTAACTTATGCATGCCTCTAACTTTTCAATATTTGAAATTCCTATATGCTCTAGTCATCTGTGCCATAAGTTTGCATCTATGTCATGTGATATTAAACATTTAATCTTAGCATCTAACATATTACCTATGGAAAGGGTGTAAATGTTATCATCTCTATTTCCTTTTAATATCGTTTCTCCCTTAGCATTTGTTATATAACAGGAATTGGGAAGAAAAGAAACATTATATCCATAATCTATAAGTTGAGAGATACTAAGTAAATTATATGAAAGATTACTTACTAACAATACATTTCGTATTTGAAATGTGTTAGGATCCCCAATTGTTCCTTTTCCAACAACTTTTCCTTTGTTGTTTCCACCGAATGTCACTTTTCCTCCATTCTTGATATGTTCTAACTCGGTGAATAGTTTGGGGTTTCCCGTCATATGTCTTGAACACCCACTATCTAAAAACCATTTGGTTTTTAGATACTTTGGCTTTGTCTCCTGTTTGTGTTCTTTGCAATTTACCTACAATGAAGACAAAGCTTTAGGTACCCTTTACTTGGGTCCTTGAATGTTAGGGGCACCATCTTTGTTTTAATATCCCTTAGGTATCCAAACTTGGATGTACCTTCTAGGCACATATTACCATTATTATACGTTGAATAATACAAAGGATTTTCATGTACTTGTTCATTCTATTTAAAAGAAGATGTACTATTATAGATGTTACATCTTGATTTAAATGTATTATATTGTGGCCGATTTCGATAATGTGTATAAGGCATATAATTTTGTTTCTTGAATGGCGCCTTGTAAGCATAACTATATGATGTAGGTGAATTCATATATGTCTTATATGAATGTTGCCTATATTTAGATCTATATGCATTATATTGAGTCGGATGCATTTTATTATGTCTAATAACATTTGTATGCATATAGGAATAATTTCTAAGTTGTATAGATGCAAAGTTTTGCCTAGTTGCTTTTGCAGGTATATGTTGCGTTTTTATCTTGGAATAAGTAAAAGAAAGAGTACAAGAAGGAGTAGCAGGCAAAGTTGAATTTATTTTTGTTGCTTTATAAGGTTGTTGATGAAACAAACTTAGTATTTTTATACACTTTTACATTTTCTTCTTTATATCCTAATCCATATTATCGTTTCCATATTTTTGTGTCGATATAAGTGTGTCTAGTATGTTAGTTCCCGACTTAAATTGTTCTAACATTTTTTCTAAGTCTTATTAGATGATTTAAGTTGAGAAATATCTTTTTCACAATTATCTAACTTAGTTTTTAACAAGCTATTTTCGGTTTTTAATGCATGTTCATTTTTCCGACATGACTCAATTTTAATTTCTAACGAGTCAAGAGTATTTGTAGACTCTTGTTTAAAAGATTCTAAATGATCGGAAAATTCCATGTTGGACGTCTTCAACTTGTCATTTTCTTCATTTAATTTCTTTTTCTCTTTAGACAATCTTTTACAGTGAGCGTGCATCTTTAAGAACTCTTTCTACATTTCATCAAATGTCATTTCATTATCAGAATCTACATTAGAAGAAGAAATTACTTCGCTGGATACGAAGTAGATTTGAGCTTCTTCATTGTCAGATTCTGAGTAACACGAGTCGCTCCATGTGCTCGCTTTCATTGCCCATTTGCCTCTTCTCGACTTGGACTCCTTTGCCTTTGGTTTTTACGCCTCCTTGTCTTGTTTATTGTACTATTATTCTTGTTGTTGTTATTCTTCTTTGTCGGACAATCATAAGAAATGTGTCCTTTTTGCCCACATTCGTAGCATTTTAACTCTTTATTGTACCACTTGTTATTATTAGAGTTATTCGAATTATTTTTCATAAGTTGAGAACAAGTAGAAGAAGGAGATTGTTTCTTATTCCTATTAGGCCGTTTGAAAAACTTTCTAAGTTTTCTAGCTATTAATATTAAATCATCGTCTAATTCATTACCACTATTACTTTCATCGTTATTTGACTCAGTAGATTTAAAAGCAATAGACTTACCGGATGATTTAGATAATTCGGACTTTCGTTGGTTCAATTTTATCTCGTAAACTCTAACTGAACCGATCAATTCATCCATTTTAGTGATTGACTTCGTCTCCTCGATTGATGTTACCTTCGGATCTTATTCAGTATAAAAACTCCGTAGCACTTTTTGAACCTTTTCATTGTTGGTAAAAGATTTACCTAAAGCTTCAAGTGCATTGAAAATATTAGTAATCCTCAAAATCCATAGATGTTATGGATTCGTTCGGCTACATTTTAAACGATTCAAATTCAGACATAAGCGTGTTTATTTTCGACACTTTTAAGCCGCTAATACCTTCATGCTTTAATTCGAAAGATCTCTATATGTCATGCACACTTGTGCAATTTGAAACATATTCAACTTCAGAAGTCGTAAGTCTGTTTAAAAGCAATTGCATAGCTTTAGCATTCATAGCCATTTTCCTTTTATCTTCGGTCGACCATTCACTTTGATGTTTTCCTACTACTTGTGTTACACCGTTTACTTGAACAACTTTCATTGGAATATACGGCCCATCTTCAACTATAGACCCTAAATCGATGTCTATAGCCATTAAGAATAGCCTCATTCTAAGTTTCCAATGAACAAAATTATTTCCATAAAAAAGAAGAGGACGTTGTATAGACATACCTTCCAACTCACCTTTATGAGAAACAATAGTCATTTGTTGTACCTTTTATTTGAGATAAGCAGGCTACTATGAATTGTTGTTTCTTGGCCTTGCCTTGTTCGTATGGTGTTGATTCTTGCATCTTAGAGTTGTGATGGCCTCGCTCCGATACCAATTTTTAGACCGTACACCTGCAGTAAATACCACCATAGGGGGGTGAATAGTGTTTAGCGGAATCACTACTACCGTTGGTTAAAATCCCCTTTGAAAACAAAATTTGAGACCTCCTCACATTCAGTACCTATTTTTGAAAAATTCAAAACATAGTCAACACAACTCCAAAAATTATGAAACATTCCATAAATTAACTTCAATTCTTGACTAGACTTTGTCCAAAAGGAAACAAAAACAAGATCGTTTGACCCTTCAACCAAATAAAAAGATTCAGATGGTCAATCTGGACAGAATTGGACATAATAGTGCTGAACTTTGAAAAGGTGTTTCTCTTTGATTACTCAACCAAAAAGGTTGGTCTTTATATCAAAGCACTCATTAAAATGTCTAGTTTCTGTTTCCAAAAGGCCATGACCTTAAACTATCCTGGATGAAAACAAAATTCAAGTTTTCTAGAAAATGGTCAGATTGCAGCCAGAATGAAGCAGTTATCTTGCAATGCCTAAAATACTAACTTTCCTTTACTCAAATCAAGTGATTCTTGTTGAAAATGAAAGCTAACTGTCTGAAATATAAATCCACCAAAAATCACAAATTTTGAAATTGTTTTGCTATTTTTTCATGATGTGTGAACTTGGGTAAAAAAATGCAGTGAAAACGGACAGAAAAATTAAAAAGTAGAAAGAAGACAAAAACACCAAAGATTTATACTGGTTTGGTCAATGTGACCTACTCCAGTCCCAAGGAACACCTTTCCTTGGATTTCACTATGGTATGAACACTTATACAACAAGAACCAAGCTTGATCCATAGGTTAAAAACCAACCCTATTCAAGACTTGGATGAACACCTCTATGCAACTCTTGCACCTTAACCACCTATTGATGTAGCCTTATAAACTTGGCTAACCAATCATACAAAATTACCAAGAGAGGTGTGTATAACGTAGCTCAACAAGAAGAAGAAATAAAACACCTTAGCTACAAAAATAAGGAATCAAGAACAAGAGAATAGCAAGAATACATCTTCAAGTTTGCTTCAAAGTTGTGTGTTCTTCTTCTTCACCTTTGTCTCCTATTTATTGCGTGAAATAGGACTTGAAGATAAGACCTCCAATGTGTCACCATCTTCATCATCAAGTCTTAGTTGTCTTCACATCATTGGTTGGACACATATTCACCATGTACACTTGGCAACATCAAGAAAAATAATTAGTCCACTTAGGAACACAATTTGGCCGAAATTTGTCTTCCAAAAATAACAGGGAAATAGTGAAGATAATACCCAAGGATAAGATGACATATTCCTCCAACAAACCCTCAAATCCATGGCACAAGAATAGGACATGTGAGACTGCCATTATTACTCAAAAATCTGCTCCAAAATCAGCCATGACCGTTGGCACCATTTTTGAAATTTCCAAGTAAGCAACTTTGCCAACTAGCTTGTTTTTTGTTTGTCCACTTGGCATAAAGTCATAAAATGAATATGCCATCATTTCCACCTGCATATACACATTTTTGAGGCTGTATATATGTATATCAACTCAGATTTTTGGAAGAGAAATCAACAAATAATAGTTGACAAGATTATGTCACCATATAATATTAAAATTCCAACTATTTCTCCTGGTATGTTTTGATGAAATTTTCACCAATAACTTCATTAAAATCTCTTAAAAATAATGATTAAGAACATCCAATAACATATTTATAAGAGTCTTCAAGAAGAAAATAAAATGTGACACGAAAACCGTCACATATATCGTCGATGTCGATAGTATCACCAAATAGAGAAATAAAATAGAACACCACCAAATAATCTTCAAGAAAACCATAAATAAAATCCAGAATGAAGCTAATAAGATACTCAAGAGATTCCTTTATTAAAAATACCAAAACTACCCTCGAGGGTAAAATGACCAAAATACCCCTGTTGAGAGAAAACTCCTGAAATGAACCCCATGGTAAAAAATAGATATAGTAACATCTTTGTGATGATAAATAAGAGATAAATGTATCCTTGAAATATTTTCACCATGTCAAGTACCTACAAAAACTCTAAATACCACTTTTCCCTTTTTGGTGAGTTGTCGAAACTTCCAAGACATGTTAGTCACTATGCATAATCATAATCATCAAAAACACATAATGACAATATAATAAGCATATATAAATTATGTAAAAATGAAAACAACTATTTTATCACATTTTAGAAAAATATTTCTAAAAACCTTTGACATCGATTGATCGAAGTGCCTTTGCTTGAGAGATAGATGTCTCACAGTAAGTTTCAGAATTTGTCTCTGACCTACATCGATCGATCAAAGCGAGGGATCGATGTGTACATACATCAATAGAGTGTCTCAGGTTTAGAGATTGATGCCTCACAGTAAGGTCTTGAATTTTCTCTGCCTTACATGGATCGATCAATGTGAGGGATCGATTTACATCAATTGATTGAAGTGCAATAACATAAGAGATTGATTCCATTTTTCTTCACTTTTTCAACTTCTAATCATTTATAACATTATGTGTGACATTTTTAAGTATCCACCACTTAAAATCATGACCTTGAAAATTATCCAAACATATTTCTCAATATCATGGACACTTCCAGGGCAGACGTGGGCTGAGACAAGGAGACCCTACTCTCCATTTCTACTTGTACTTGGCATTAAGTACCTCTCAAGGCTTTTTCGACAGCTGCATCATGATAAAGAATTCCACTTTCATACTGGCTGTGCTGAGCAGTATATAACCCACCTCAGCTTTGTGGATTACCTCATCCTCTTCTCCCGAGGTGATAACTACTCAGTGCAAAAACTCATGAAAGCACTAAATAACTTTTGGTGATTGTTCAGGGCTCAAGGCCAACCTGTCCAAGTCTCAGCTCTTCCATGCAGGAGTTGGTAAGGATGGTAACTAGCTGTATGTCAGCATGGACTTCTTAGTTGGAACTATGTCATTCATATATCTAGGCATACCCATCGCTGGGCACAAACTCCAGAGCTCCCACTACGCCCTATTTATCAAGAAGCGGATGGACAAGGTGGGGTTGTGGAATGTGACTAGTCTTTCATATGCTGGCAGATTACAGTTGATCAAATCAGTGCTCAAGGAGTAAACTATTTTTGGTTATGTGCTATGCCTCTACCTGCAACAGTTAGGTCTCTGGTGAATAGAATTTTCTTACACTTCTTATGGGGAATTCTTCACTTGCGGCCAGATTGACTTGGGTATCCTGATCTCAGGTCAGCATGCACAAAGATGAAAGTGGCTTGGGAGTACTTTAGTTGAACGCATGGAACTAGCGGTTAGACAAGCACTTATGAGATCTCCATCACAAGAAGGGTACTCTATGGGTGCAGTGGATGAATCATAAATACAAGATATACAACTCGTTATGAATAAGGGTGGAGCGCAGCACTAACTCTCCCTCCTGAAAAAACTGCTGGAGATCAGAGACATGCTGCTTGTCAGCTCAGGCTCGTGCAGCTCGGCTATAGATGCTCTTTTTTTGTGGATGGTGGATGGTGTTCTCAAACCTCGACTGGCATATGAATACTTCTGGGAGAAAGGTAGGAAGTCAATTGGGTCAAGATCGTCTGGGACTCGGCTCTGACTCCCACACACTCTTTTACGCTGTGGCTGGCCAAACTGAACAACCTTCCCACCAAGGACAAGCTTGCTTACCTCGATGATCATACATGTCAGTCCTACTCAGTGGGACAAGAGAAATTTCAGCATCTCTTCTTCTCCTGCTCAGCCACCAGATAGGTTTGGCTATCCATCTCAGCCTGGCTTAGTCTTCCACGGGGACTTAGTTCCAACCATAGATTGCTGACTTGGAGCTTAGGAAAATTTGAAGGAAATACACTCAGAGCCAAGGCAGCAAAAATTGCCTTAGCTGCTATGATGTACCACATCTGACAGACGCAGAATAGATACATTTTTGAAGACACAAAATTTGTATCAAGGGATGTAGTACATAGAATATGCACTCATATGTACATAGTAATGTATAATCTCTTACCCCACATTTTAGACATAGGCATTGCTTCTATTGTTTAAAATTTCTTACATTACCGAATAGTGCAGGTAGGTTGGCATATCGACCTACAAGTAGGGCTATTATATGAGACACGTCCCTTTGATGTTTTGATATTTGGGTAATACAAATTTGCATTTCACCCAAAAAAGTAGTGCAAGGTGATGAAAAAAATCATTGAAAGAGATGACTGCATGAATCACTCGACAATATTGGTATCAATGTTGTTCCTTCCGGCATGCAGGGTTGATGTTTTTTGAGATAATGGACACGAGTTTGAAGCATATTGGTTCTTGAAAGAACTAAAGTGTTTCATAGATGTGAAAGAAGCCAGAAATGCTACATGAACTACAACGATAGATTTAGCCTAATTCTTGACAATGAAGACAAAAGGAATATCAACTTGTGGGAAGACAAAAAGATCACTATGGTCATCATCTTCCTCGAGGTAAACCTTGTTGGTGAATCAAAGAAATAGTTTATGAAACCACAAAATTAATTGCACCCAGTAGATATTTATTTCTTGAACTTCAAAGAATTAAAAAAAATTTCCTTTATAATGCACAAAAAACTTAGGTAGTCGAGAAGATGAAAGTGCTCTTAAGATTAACTTTGTTTACAAGACTGGATTTGACAATGTGTTTCACGTTCTATGATATGTAGGAATTGATTTCTGAGTTGCTACCAAACAAATCTAATATTGTCTGAGTTCATACTATGTATCTCCTATTTTAATTCTTGATAAGTTTGAATCTAGTTTTCATTTGTGATTGTTCACTTGGCTTGTGTTATGTAAGACAAGATCATAAACACGCTAATATTATTAAGAGAATAAAGAAGATGAATATTACCATAATTAGAATCACTAAAAGAATGTGATACGTGTTTCTGTTTATGATTTCAAAAAATATATGCATGCATTTAATATATGACATAATTTAGCTTGATGCCTTAACAAAGATTTTATGTTAAAACCATGATTATGAATGAGTAATTGACTTTATCATTTGAATTGAGATTTTATGTTAGAAATAAATTCACCTAGATATTCAAATGTGAAGTACACTAGTTGTGTAGAATTCTAAAAGTATTCTGTGACATAGTGGAAAATCTAAATGATAGAGATTTGATAGTTTGCTTTCAACCTTTTGAGGATAAATACTCTTGTCAAAAAAATAAAATAGTTAAGAATGTTTATTTTTGTGACCTTATGATGGTACATATGTGTACATGAAGATTTCTAATGTTGGCGCTTGATGTATATGTTGATATGCTAAAAGGAGTTTTTGGAAAACATAAAAATCAGTTAAGATGGATTTCCAGGTTTGGATGTTAGCATTTTAATTAAGTTTACATAAGTGTTGTGAGCTGGACTTATTTACCCAAGTTGTTATTTATAGAATATATTTCAAGAATGTAAAATCCACTTTATGTTAGATAACACTGGCCCATTTAGATATGATTTTAAAATCAATAGCTGAGTTAATAATTGACATTTGTCAATTCATTAAAAGAAACGATTTTGAATCATGAGCATGAATAAGGGTGTAAGTAAAGAGAAATATAGAGAATATTATGACATGTAGAATATTTCTTAAATAGGAATTTTATGAAGGATATAAAATTATAATTCACGAAAGTATGTGAACTTGTGTATGCTGTATTGCTTGCTTATACATCTCTATAGGATAGTGGAAATAAATAAGTCAATAATTTTTGTTATGAAGTTTGTTGATGTCTATTCGATCATGGAAATAAATATGTTTTAAGGGTTGTAAAACTTGCATTTAATGTAGTATGTACATGAGTATATAAGTTTAGTGGCAATCCATATGCCACTCAACGGAGGAGGGTGGACTGGGAATACGTAATCTACTGGGTATTCAACAGGCATATGATTGTCAGCTTTGGTGGATGTATTATCATTCTCAAACACTGTGGTCTGAGCTCTGCAATAAAAAGTATGGTAATCGGCATTCGTTGTACTCGCACATTTATGATTCCCCAGTTTTGAAGCGGCTATGTAGTATAAATGACTTTAAGGAATCAAAGGTGGAACGATCACAGAATGAAATGCAATGGTTGCCGGATGCTAATGGGAAATTCTCGATCAAATCGGCCTATACCATAATAACTGCTTCGGATAGCAGTTTTGCTGAATGCCGCTATGTATGATGGGCAAACTCAAACCCTGCATATTTTTATGGCGACTTTGGACAAGATCCTTGCCAATGGTAGATAATTCGCGGTATTGCCAAATGGTGTTCCCTTCACAATGCGCCTTCCGTTGTCAGAGCTCATACTCAGGATCATGTATTTCTAATCTGTCCGAGGATAAGGAAATTATGGGCTGAAATCTCCATACTTTTCTCAGGCACTATGCCCCAGAGCTGCATCATAACGGCTCATCTATGTCGATGGTCGCGCATATCAAATAAAACATCCATGGCAGGACAATTGAGGGGGATCGTACCGTCGATTGTTACATGAGTCGTCTGGAAAAAATATGCAGCGATGCGTTTTGGTATAGAAAATTTCGTTTATAGAAGGTTGTTTGACAAAGTACACGCAACAATCTACACGTGGTGTTCTACAATGAATGGCAAAAAGTTTACAAGAAACATGCCTCATTTAGTAGCTCTGGCCTTCTCTCCATCGTTGAAGCCAAAGCGCCTACGGATCATTCGATGGGAGCTGCCCCGTTCTGGGAAGATGAAATTAAATGTAGATGCATCCGTGGGAAGAGAACGAGCAGTAGGAGGAGCAATATTGCGAAATGACCAGGGATAGTTTGTTTCGGCCATATGCTTTACACTGCCTCCGGTTAGTCCATTACGAGCAGAGTTAATGACATTGATGTTAGCTTTGATCTTTTATGCGCACGAGTATGACAGTATCATCATTGAGGCGGATTGCTATTCCATTCTTTCTATGTTGTCGACTGCACAAAAAGTCATGGGTTTATTAGCTAGGGAACTAGCTAGGGCAGATCTATTCTTGTCACTTAACTGGGTGACTATTCAATATTGTCCACGAGAGATCAATACTGCATCACACATGTTAGCGCGACATGGATATCGTTCCGCAGGTTTGTGTTGCTATAATTCACTCCATGGCCTTCCTTGCGAAGTTCGTGGAGGAATACTTATGGATGTACACGTTCTTGCTTTGCGCCATTGATCAAATGGCTCACATATGGTTGGCGATTAGCTCTATCGGTTTCCTGTCACCAAAAGGCATAGGCAAAACTGATGCGACTTCTTTCTTTCCATTGGTTTCTTTTTTAAAATTCCATACTTGGTGAGCTTAATGTTACATTTAAATATTTTTAACTTGCTTGGATTCACTATGTTATTGGCAGCTCTACTTCATGGGAGGTATCAACATTTTAACACTGCATTGTCGGAGTCCCTGGCCGATGCTCGATCTGTCTGGCGGGAGACATATAATTTGAAGGACTTGATTGGGAAGAGGGGACGGCTTATAACACGTGTGTCGCCTTGGTTTTCATTGAATCAAGGCAGCATAGATATGTGATATCATACCCATGTATGGGCATGTGTATTTGCTATCTCCTATTCTTTCCTTTGGCATATGTTATTTTTACAATATTCGCATGTAAATTTCATGTTGCTTTCTATGAGGTGCGATGGATATCAAGGACTTATGCTAGCACGGTGCTAAACTCAATATCGATTTCATTCTATCATTTCCACAGCTACACATTGAGAACCTACGCATTTGGAGTGACAATGCCACATATCTTTTTGTTGTACTATGAGCTCATTCCCACTGTATTGGCCCAATGCTCTAATTGTATATATATGTATGCTTTTTCCATCACCAAGGTTTTATCCACAAGGGTGGTACTACTTGGCAAGGTTTTAATGCAGCATATCATATATGATGGAGGTTGGCAATCATTAGCTTGCTAATTCATTTCTTTTCGTATGATGAACTTGTTGTAATATGGTATTCCTCCGCCATAAGTGATGATGCAAAATAATACAAATTGCTTTGGTAAAAAAAGTTTAGTGCTTATGTTCTTATACATAGATAGCAAATGATGAAACTTATTTGTCTAAAGATGAACACTAAAACAAATGTAAGATTGGTGATGAAATATGATTTTGGTGAGCCTATGGTATGATTGAAAGATCAAAAATTTGCAATCTTACTGATCTTTGACCATTAGAAAGTTGCTGAAGTTTACTCCAAAATGACATAAAGAGTTGGGTCTATGTCAATTGTTGAAAGCCATTTGAGTTGAAGAATATCATAACTTATTGATTACATGATGACTAAATTAAAGTTGTAATGTTGGTAATATTCATTTGGTGAAATTAATATTGTAATTTAGTTCAAGTAGCATTTTTTATGGTTAATGTTGACATGAAATTATGAAAAAAATGTGGCGTTTTGTCCTTCATATTTGTTTGAAAGTAAAGCTATTTTTGGTTGGTGTGAATAGCTTACATATGTTGTATGGATTTTGAAAAAATTTAGAGGGTTAAAGTAGAAAATTAGATCAATACTAAAATGATTGTTAGCTTATTGTTATAACTGGTTGAGTTTTCGTTGTTTCAAGCTTATGAGTATGATACGCTTTCTTGATGTAGGCAAAAGTAATTTTATTTTTCTGTAATTATATATGTTGATTATATTTGTTGGAGTTAATGGAAACAACATGTTGTATTTGAGTTTGATTGTTTGGTTGATAAAAAGAAAACTCAATGTTTTCAAGCTTGTTTTGGTTAGTGTTTATGGGCTAATGAGATGTTTTGTCAAGTGAATAATTGGCAGGAATAAATGAAAGACAAAGATTTGAGACAATGCTAGCACTTCACGAATGATCCAACCTTGTGAATTGCTCATGAGTCTCTTTGGGATACAATAATAGACAATATGAGGTCTATGAGAGTATCCTGGTTTAGAATAACTGTAACTTAGTTCTTATGACATGGAGGGAGATGAAATTTTTGCATTTGATTTGAGCTCTCTATGATGGCAACCCAACCTCTATTAGTACAGATCCTACAAACGATGTTCAATGGGTAAGAATAAGCCACAGAAGAGTTCTAACCAACACTATCAAAATTGTCCATCCCTATGATGTTGATGTAGATAGTGCTTGCTGCAAGTTTATGAGGGTGCAATTTTAAGAATCTCTTAGTGAAATTTATAGCTATGTCTATGGTGGTGGGAGCAGCACACACTTGATGAATTTCACCTATATAAGCGTGGAGGTGATGTTGTTTCATATGAGAGTTTGGAATAACTCACTATAGCGATTATTAAAACTTAAGACAGGTGCATGGTTGAATTTTCACCTACCCGTGAACTTGTATGATGTAGGCAGCGACATTGTCTTTTGGTTGTTCATATAAAAAATAGAGAAATATGATTCAAGACATCTATGTCATCTTATTTCCATCTATAGACATCCATTTGTACTAAGTGGTGATTCAATATGTAAGTGATTATCCAGTATGTCTTAATGTCTTTGTTTAATATCAGATAGGCTAGTTTATGATTGTTCATGGATGTTCTTATATAAATTTAGATCATGTAAGGATTGTTGAAAAAAGTGTATAAAAGTGTTTTAGTAAGATTATCCAAATTTATATAAAAATATGTAAGAAGTTTGACAGGATAAATGAATTAAACTTGGATTGCATCAAAGGAGACTAAATCTAATTTGATTTTGTTATGTGACACCATACTCTGAATAGTTAGTTCGGCGTAAGAGATGGAACACTCGATCTGACAATTCTAAGTTTGGTCTCTCAGTTCGGTCTGATTTTGTTTTTTTAGCACAGAACGTCCGTTGAAGAGGTTTGCTGAATGTTTGTTCCTGAGTTTGATCTAAAGTGCTTAGTTGCAATGTTCAAATCATTTGAATTGTGAGTTTGATATGAGAGATCAAAGTTTTGGAGGGGTGCAAAACTTCAGAATCTTTTACTGTTTTTTCATGAAATGATGCAACTTTTTAACATGTGCATATTGGTATATTATCACCTACTCCCTCAATCCCATAAATATTGTCATAGTTTATATTTTGTTTTGTCCTAAAGATATTGTTCACATTTCAAAGTATCAATACTTAGCCGTCAAAGTTCCATATTACTACCATTAAATTAATAAATAATATTTTTCTAGTTTTGCTCAATTAGCTAACAAAGGATAGAGTAAGAATATTGATCAAAATGGTTTGAAAATTTTAAATTATACCTTAGTCAATGTATGACAATATTTTTGGAAATGAGGGAGTATTACTGTCACAACCCGCACCCTAGTCAAGTTGCAACATAAATAAGTACGATCATCGTACCGCATTAGGTGCAAGATAAGTTACCAAAGATTTAATATTTAACTTGACAAGTACAAGACTAAATTAGAATACATAACATAAAGTTAAGTTATTAATTAAAATATTTAAAGAAAAATAGAAGTAAATTATTCAAAGAGAGGTAAAGATAAAAATAAACAAAATCTTTGTCATAATGTACCCCAAAATTTCGGCCAATTTAGGACATGAGTACAAGCCATCATCTCAAGTCTTACATCGTGTAAGAAAACTACCCAATCATGTTCCATGAAAATTTCTTTTCCCTCTCCACTGGACTAAATTTCGGTTAAAGGCTTGGGCAAGAGGATAAAAGTTATATCATGTAAGGCAACTTGTCGTACATCTCATACACATCACCTTTCCTTACACCATGCAAGGAATAGCCAATCATTTTTCATGCAAACCTTTTCCCTTCTTCCTCAAACCCCTAACTAAGGAATGCAGTCACCACTTTTCCCTCATCTTTAGCCATTTCGGCCATGCAAGACCAAAAAGGAGAAATAAACCTCTTTCATACTCTACAACCTAACCATCTTAGTTTCTTACACAATGAAAGACACTCAACCTATCACCTTGCATGCAAATACTTTTCTTTCCTTCGTTACTTCTACTTCCTTCCCCTACCCGGCCAACCCTTAAACCTTCTAGAGATTAACTTTATTTTTTTAATTGTTTTACCATCATTACAATTCCTACCTAATACAAGACATCTCTCCACTAGGATTACATGCAAATATTTCTTGTCTAAATACACTACCGTTCCATCCGGTTTTCCTGTTTCCCTTTCCCCCAAGGATTTTTATTCTTCTTGATCGTTACATCTCTTACATCATGTAAGAGAATTTCCTATTAGAATTTCATGCAATCACTTTTCTTCCTCCACTATCTCCTTAACCCAAGAAACAACAATCGTTCTTTATTCCCACTACCCCAATCTCGACCAAAGGGAAATTAGAAGGCATAAGAAAATTTTTTAATACACAAGCCTCCCTTCATTCTATTCTACCAACACTCACTCCTCAAGACCTTCCACTCTCTCTCACTAACCTAAGACATCTCCTTCAATTTCCTTCTCCTCCAACTATGAGGACCCAAGCCAAGAACCAAGGGAACTCTTTCAATCTCAAGCAATCAACAAGCTTTATCTTAGTTAATAACATCGTCCATTCTATCTATATCCTTTCTGCTCAATTCTCTTCTCCTCACAAAGACTCTCTATGTCTCTCATTTGACTCTCCAAACCGTAGACTTCAACCAAGGAGTAAGAGAAGTTCTTTAACTTGATAAGGTGAAGAATTTCAAGCCAAATTCAAGGTAAAGTTCATCTAAGAATAATCTTAGAACATTGATACTCTTCTTTTCTCAAGCAAGACTAATTCTTTCTTCATTTTGGCCTTCAAGGACGAGACCTTCAAGCTAGGTCTCCAAGAAGAAATCTTTCCTCATTTAGTGTCAGATTCAAGCTTCAAAGGCAAGTATTCTTCCTAGTTTCTTCAAAAAAATTGAAAATGAAGTTTAGTATGCTCACTAATAACTATTGGATCATGCAGGCAACTAAAACTATGGTCTATAAGTTTTGTTGACATTAAATAAGGCTTGCATGTTGAAATTGTTGATGCATGTGTTCTTTTATTGAGTGAAACCATCAAGTGTGCTTAAAATACTTCTTTCATCTAACATGCAAGATAAAATTTAGTCACCAATAGGCCATTTAGGCCGTGCATGTCAAGAAGAAGGCATCTTTACCATTATCTCTACACATAGATGCAGAATGGTAGACATATGAGTATATTATGCTAATAAGTGTGCTAAGAATCATCTCCTTTGTCATTTTGATACTTGCATGTCATTTCTTTTGTACTCGTATGTAATAGAAAAGATTATCATGAAAATAGAGAAATAGTAGTCTTATAATGATGCAATATTAATTATTCCCTCATGCATGTATACCAAGATGCTATCTTTGAACATCATCCATGTTAGCATCATCATTTTCCTTTCCATAGGGGATGACCATGATCTCCCCCCCTTTCATAGTCCACGAATTCATCACCATCATCATGATGTGTATTTTGATGATCATGGTCTTAGAAAGAAGAAATGACATAGATATCTCTATTTTTAGCTTCATATGTTGCATGTCATGAGTAGCATGATCATCATCATGATATGTTACATTCTAGGTTCTTGCATGTCACTTCTAGTATGGTCATCATCACACATGTCATTTTGTGAGCATTACCATAGTTGTATGATATGACTTGAACATGCCATCATTAGCATGTGATATACACTATGATCAACATCAGCGTCAAGTTTTATTTTTTTATGTAGAGGAGCATTATTGGAAATGCCCATTTTTATGTAGAGGAGCATTATTGGAAATGCCCCCTACATTCGGTGGTGGGCATAAAATAGGTAAGATAAATGCACAATTTAATATTGAAGTATATTTTGTAACTATGATATGCAATAAAAAAGAAAATGGTGATAAGTGTCACAAGAACATAATGTAAAAATTTCAAACCTTGGACCACACTAATCGGCCCAAAGGCCTTTTGGCATTTAGACTCACAAAGTCCAAATATAAATTAATTTCCATGAGATCATAATATTAGCATAAGTTATAAATGTTTAAGACAATTAAGGTCCAATGAAATTTTACCAGAAAAGAATGAACAAAGTTAAATTGGAGCAAGAGGGCCTCTCGGCCCTAAGCCCAAATTTTTGGTCATTGACTAAAATTGGGATAACTTTGGGCCTATCATGTAAATATGTATTAAGTATGTCATAAGACTAGTTTAAACGATAATACGATATAACTTGAATGTCCAATAATATAAATATGAAAATTCTTCAAGTCATGATATACGGCTCAAAAGACATATATCATTCCAATATGATTATTACAACCATTTGCATCCTCTTAATCATTATATGTGTAATGTAAGTATGCAATTATCACAAGGGACTAACTCTCTTAATCAGATGAACTAATTACATATGTATGATATTACACGACACAGATTGGGCAAATTAGCCAACCAACGAATTAAATTAATTCTATACATGCTCACTTATGCACTAATAAGAATTCAGCCCAACAAATAAATAATCATGAAGATATTTACCAAAAGAAGTTCCCATCACACATATTGTCCTCATGTTTTCAGTGCAACCAAGCATGTTTACAAATCTGAACTCTGCATGAAAAGTTTTAAGTCTACGTTATTTAAAAAGAATTCGTGCTGCAAGACGAATGATTCCATACGACTTATGCATGTATCCATAGGTGAGTATAACACCTTGTCTGGGACAAGGGCTCTCTACCTATCTTTATACGCATGATATGCAGGCTGAGTATAACACCTTGCCCCAGATAAGGGTTCTCTTCCTTTTCTGTTACGTCTAAGATGTTCAGTATGGAGAGATGCTTGATGTCTGGTCCTAGCGGAGGATGTCAGGGGCAAAATACATTAGGACAGAGTGTAACACTACGTCCGGGACTTGGGTTCTCTGCTATAGCGTGTCACCGTTAGTCCTATGTACATATGATGTAACACCGTGGTTGGGTCATTGGGATTCATAGATGGTACTCGTGGCTACTCGGGGAATCATTTGGTATGTTGTGGGTACCATTCTTATGTTATGCAAAGTGCTATAGCCACCTATGTCATGTCATGTTTATGCAAGTATGAAATGAAATGTTTTCTTTTTCAAAAAGTTTCACTATGCATACATCACGATCATGACTCATGTACCCCCGAATCACTCTAAATCACGAATCTTGAAAACAAGACAAGTATGATTACAGAATAATAATAACAATCCAAGGAAGATCGCACACGAGAACGAAGTAACTAAGACAAGTTTGTTTAGCAGTAAAGGATGTCCCTTTTATGATGCTTTCAATCTGTGATAGTAATGAATGATACGATATCTACTTTATTATTTCTGCACTTACACTATGCTTTATTTTCTTGCATTTACTTTATTCTTTACTATTCCTGTCTGCATTGAGCATTATGATACTTGCGTCACACCATACTGTATCACCCACAACCCCGACCCCCATGTATGATCCTCTTGACGAACCTAGGCGGAGCTACTTGCTGAGGGATTCGTTATCGCTCACCCCTTTATTTCACCATGCAGATCCACCGGACCCTAAACCAGAGTTTATTGAAGACGAGCCCAGAGATTAGACGTATGGAGCTGATCAGTAGCTGAATACGGCCTCTTTTATATTTTGGGATATTCAGCTATGTATTTTGATATGTTGACCTATGGATGTATCTATGACACTCCTGCGGATGTATTAAGATGTATTCGTGTTGATGTTTATTTCTGCTTATGTCATTTTGTTTCCGCTTATCGATACATGTTATTACGATTTGTACATGTATGATGATGTCACTTTGTACTTCTCATAGTAGAGTACGGCGGATGCACCATGCCGAGACCCTGGTCCCGGGCAGGGCGCTACAATTACTTTTCTAGGGATTTGGTTTAAGCGAATGCAAATTATTTGTTGAGAAGCCGCTTAAGCTAAGATAATACATACGTTTAAATTAGTATTAATTTAATTAATATAGTATCATCCATTCGTTTAGACCAATGAAAAACACCCACCTCCTTTTTCATTTAGGGACACCCTTATATTTTTATTATGACTGGTCTAATTTCTCTCTGATACTGTAAGTTTGACATAAGATTTTTCTTTTTTTACTTTTATCACAATTTTGCTTAGCATCGACCACACACACAGCAAGCCTGCAAATAGAAGCCATGGTAAACAACACAGTCCATTCTTTTTAATGTGCAAATAGAAAAGCATGAAATGTTGCAATGGAATTATTCTAAAGCGTTAATCAATATTGATATATTTAATAATTCTATAAAATCATTTTTTTACTTAATTATTGATTCTGCAAATATTTTTTCAGCAATTTGTTTCTGCAATTTTCTCGGTAATTAGTTTTTCATCTACAATTTTCTTCTTCCTACAATATACTTTTAGTCAATGACAAATATATATTTCAGAAGATCCATTTTTCAGTTGATCACACCTCCTTCACAGTATATTTGTACGCTACTTATTTTTTTCCTAGTGTACCATGTAAAAATAAGAAAAAAGGATGTTATGTCACTTTTCTTTTTATAAGAAAGAAAGTAGAATCTTGCATCTATTATAAAAAAAGGTGTCTGTATTGATTGTACGTATTTTATTTGAGTAACCAATTATTTAATTGTTTCCATTTGCGTTAGAGTCAAGGACACAATCTTCTTTGACTTTGGAATATGATGTGAAGTAGCTGTTAATCAACATAGCTTGACGCATCATTATGGATCATCGGGGAACAACATCTGTGTGGTTGTAACATATGGGTATGGTTGTGTTATATCCGGAAAAAAGGAAAAAAAAGAAACGTTTTGAGATAATAACAAAATATTTAAAATTCCTAAATTTTATCTTTTCTTCCTTAATCATCACCCTTGTCTCTCCCTCAAATCTCTCCCTCTCCCCTTTATTCTCTCATTAACCCTAATCCCTCCCTCTTTCTTTCTTTTCACACGGCAGCCTCCTCTACCCCTTTCCTCTCTCAATTTTCGGCCATAAGGGATAAAGGAAAAGAAGGATCTTTGATCCAAGGATTCAAGAGAAGGGAGATCACAGCGCCAACATCACCACGCTCTCGTTTGTCTATCCATCTTTGCTAGGATCGAGGTAGGTGCATACTAATTATTCTCTCAAAACGGTATGAAGGTTGCATAGGCAAAAGGGTATTTTTATGTGTTGTTGTCGTCGTTAAATCTTGATTTCGATTGCCAATGTGTTTATTTTCCATCATACGTTCTTGATTTCAATGTGATCTTGTTGTTGTACGGTTCTTTGTGGGGTTGTGATGTCGTTATGCGTGTATGGATATGTGGGATGGGGTGAAAGGTTGAATGGGATTGAGGATTGCATTGCAGAAATTTCAGAATGGGAATTCTGAAATACGGGGACATCGATCGATCGACGTCCAGCAGCTGAGGGTTCGATGTGCCTCAGATGAACGTCGATTGATCGATGTCTAAAGGGTGAGGGATCGATGTACCTCAGAAGTACATCGATCGATCGACGTCAACTGAGTGAGGGTTCGACGTGTCTCAGTTGGACGTCGATCGATCGACGTCAGAGGATGACATCCCACTGTTTTTCTTTCCCTTTCTCTTGCATTCATGGCACGTGCATGTGCATGAGGTACCCATTGTTTGAGGGCGTGGGTGTCAGGAGGACACGCAGCGTCTATAGGGCGTGGGTGCCGTGATGATACGCAGCGTCGGTAGGGTGTGGGTGTCATGCGATACGCAGCGTCTATAGGGCGTGGGTGTCGTGCGATACGCAGCGTCTATAGGGCGTGGGTGTCAGAAGATACGTAGCGTCTATAGGGCGTGGGTGTCGTGCGATACGCAGCGTCTATAGGGCGTGGGTGTCCAGAACAGCAAATGGTGGCTAGAGACCATGATGCTGGAGTTAGGTCCCGGGAGCATGCATTGCATATAGGTCTATGAGCATATTGCCTGGCATGTTTCTGGTTGCGCATGACACGTTATGTGAGCATGCATCACGTACTTGCGCTTGCATCTTATGTGGATTGTTTACTTTTCTTATAAGTCATGTCGTGTGGTGTTATGTCGGTTACGTGGAATGTCTTACTTTCCGATTGCGTGCTATTTGTCTTATGTGATTACGTGGCAATATCTTTTTTGGTATGTAAGTTCGTATTGTTTTGAGAGACAACTACTGGGTGATTACCATCACTCACCCCCTACTATTCCAGGTGAAGCCGAGACGGGGTATGACTATATCTTCGTTGAAGATGGGTCCGACACCGTGGAATGGGCTGAGTGACTCGTAGAAGTGCGTGCAGCAAGGATGGAGACGGGTTTTTTTTGTGATGCCTTGGGGTGACACAGACAGTTTAATTTTCAGCTTTACTTTGAATACAATTTCATGCTTTTAAACTTAGACATTTGACCTTGACTTGTAAGGCCCGGTCAGCCTAGATTTTCTTTCGTTATTTTCGTGGAGATCGTTAATTTTCAAAATTAGTGTTGTGACTTATCGTTTCCACAGAAAGAAAAGGAAAACTTTTCTATGTCAGCACTGACGTGTAGCAGGTTGATGTGACGCCTTGTATTCTCCTGAGTGAGATACGGCGGGTGCACCGTTTCCGAGGATGGAGCTCGGGAGCGGGGCACTACAGGTGGTATCAGAGCCCAGGCTTCAGATATGCCTCGGGAACGTGAAAGATTAGTTAATTACCCCTAGGATAAGTGACGATCTGTTTTCAAATGATTTTTTTTTAAACTTGAATAAAACGAAGTAGACATAAGCTAGACTGAGGATTTGGTTGGTGAGTGCCGTTAGTAGGTAGATGGGATTGGTTACCCTTTCCTTTGACCTCCATTCATGTACCTCTTTTCAATACTCTTAAGTCAATTTTGTCTAACGTGCTTTAATCGTTTACAGACAATGCCTCCACGACGTGAACCATCAAGGAATGGTGGAAATGACAGAGACGAACGTCAGGGGCAATGGGCGATTCCCCAAAACCTGGCGGATACACTGGCCAATCTGACGGCCTTAATAGCCCATCAGCAGACGCAAATGGCACAACAGTATACACAGATGGCACAGCAACAGGCACAGATTGCCCAGATCCTTCAGCACACCCAACAGCCACAGCAACAACCACCACCACCACCTCCACCGCAGCAGGGTTTGAGGTTCTATTACAGGGAGATGCAGAACTCTCGAATTCTGATGTTCCAGGGTACCACTCGGCCTGAGGAAGCCGAGATTTGGCTCAAAAACATAAATGAACAGATAAGACTGATACAAGTACCCGCGGATCTGAAAGTGAAGGTGACTACCCCGTTCTTAGAAGCGGAAGCTGAGAGGTGGTGGAACGGAGTGAAACGCAGGTTGACTCCACCGGTGAATTGGGAGCAATTTGTGGAGGAGTATAAGAAGCACTATGTCCGGGTAGTGCTGTTCAGAGAAGGATGACAGAATTCCAGCTGTTGACACAAGGGTCCATGACAGTTGATCAATACTCTGAGAAATTCCACGAGCTAGGCCAATATATGTCATGCATCATGGACAACGAGGAGGCCAAGATGCTAAAGTTCCACACAGGTTTGAGTTTTCGCATCCAGCAGGCGATTGTTTGTGCAGAGACCACCACATTTGAGGGATTGCTGGAGGTATGTCGACGTGTAGAGAAGAATTTAGAAAGGGCAGCTGCACTAGAGAGACTGAAAAGGCCCCGTGAGGAGTTGCAGACGGGCAAATCAGGGAGATGGCTGAAAGTGCCTCGGCGCCCTCAGTCCGGGAAACCATTCCGGCCAGAACGACAGCAAAGGGCAGTGATTCAGACCCTGATGATTGAGGGTCCGACACCGACTGATGCACAACCAGTAAGGGCTGCGTCACCTATCCCACGATGTACACTTTGCGGACGTTTTCATCTGGGACCATGTTGGAAGGATTAGAGAGTGTGCTATAACTGCAGGAAGAAAGGACACATCGCTAAGGAATGCTCAGCACCAGCTCAGGTGAACCTGCAGACACAGACTCAGCAAGGAGGGCGAGGCCGGACCAATGCTCGGGTACACACGATGATGGATGCAGAAGTCGAGGAGACGGGCGACGTGGTCACGGGTATGGTTATTTATGCATTTAGTTTCGAAGTTGGATTAAACTTTATGTGTTGTTATGGTATGTTGTGTGCTAAACCTTGAAATGTGGTAGGTGTGATTTTAATTAACAAAGTGCCAGCCAAAGTTCTGTTCGATAGTGGAGCGAGCCACTCGTTTATGGCAAAGAGATTTGCCAAGAATCTGGATGTTCTCCCCGAATGAATTGAGACTCCATATCGTATACAAGCCGCTGGTGGCCAAGTACTCGTGTCTCATCATCGTTACAATGGATGTGAATTGGAGATTAACGGTCTGCCGTTTTCTGCGACCTTGATACCGATCCAGATGTTCGATTTCGATGTTATTCTGGGCATGGACTTCTTGGCGGAGTGTCATGCAAATATTGATTGCCGGCAACTCCAGGTTAGCATGAAGACACCAGAACTGGGGGAAACTATTTTTCAAGGGAACTCTAAATTGAAGAAGGCACCCCAGAAGCTTTATTTGACTGCGGCTCAGGCATTTAGAGCACTAAAGAAAGGAAGAGAAGGATTCTTAATTTACTCAATGGGTGTTGAACAAGAGGTTCCGCAGATCGACCAAATCCCTGTGGTAAAGGAATTTACATACGTCTTCCCCGAGGAGTTACCAGGACTGCCACCAGAGAGAGAGGTAGAGTTCGAGATCAATCTCATACCCGGTGCTGAACCCATATCCAGGGCACCCTACCGCATGGCTCCAGCAGAGCTCAAAGAGTTGAAGGAGCAGTTACAAGAACTGCTGGACCGTAAGTTTATTCGACCTAGTGTATCACCCTGGGGTGCTCCAGTCCTGTTCGTGAAGAAGAAGGATGGGAGCATGAGATTGTGTATAGACTACTGGGAGCTCAATAAAATCACCATCAAAAACAAGTATCCATTACCTAGAATTGAGGATCTCTTTGATCAACTACGGGTAATGATAAGTTAGAATTATAATTTGAACTTTTTAATTATTCGATAAACTTCACCCCTAACGAAATTTCTTCCAGGGGGCTAGAGTATTTTCCAAGATCGATTTGCGATCCGCTTATCACCAGTTGAGGATCAAATCGGGGGATACAGCCAAGACCGCCTTCAGAACACGCTATGGCCATTACGAATTCTTGGTTATGCCGTTTGGACTAACCAACGCACCAGCCGCCTTTATGGATCTAATGAACACAGTCTTTCGGAAACAATTAGATAAGTATGTTGTGGTGTTCATTGATGATATCCTGATATACTCCCCTGACAAAATGACTCACGCTGAACATCAGATGGAAGTCTTAGAGACCCTTCGGAGAAGCAAATTGTAAGCCAAGTCCAGTAAGTGTGAGTTCTGGTTGAAGAGTGTAGCCTTTTTGGGTCATGTGGTCTCTAAAGAGGGAATTTCTGTGGATCCAAAGAAAGTGGAGGCGATCATCGAATGGCCTAGGCCTACTAATGTGACGGAGGTAAGAAGTTTTCTTGGATTGGCTGGGTACTATAGGAAGTTTGTCGAGGGCTTCTCATCGATTGCAGTGCCTCTAAGCCGATTGACACAGAAGAAGTCAAGGTTCGAATGGACCACCGAGTGCGAGCAGAGCTTCGCTGAACTAAAAAGGAGACTGACCACAGCCCCTATTCTTGCTCAGCCCTCCACATCAGAAGGGTTTGTCATTTACAGTGACGCTTCTAAGAACAGGCTAGGATGCGTGTTGATGCAAAACGACAAGGTCATTGTGTATGCTTCACGACAGCTAAAGACCTATGAGCAAAACTATCCGACTCATGATCTGGAGCTAGCAGCAGTGGTGTTTGCACTGAAAATTTGGCGCCACTATCTATATGGAGTGAAGTGCGAGGTGTTCACTGATCATAAGAGTCTTAAGTATTTGTTCACGCAAAAGGAGCTGAACATGCGCCAAAGGAGATGGTTAGAGCTGTTGAAAGACTAAAACTTGACCATCAGCTATCATCCAGGGAAGGCCAATCGAGTAGATGATGCCTTAAGTAGGAAATCAAGCCATGCACGGCAGGCTACTCTAGAAAAGGAAATGGCAAAATTTGATTTGGATCTTGTGGATTCTACCGCAGATATTCTGGCCACGCTAATTATCACTCCAACCTTGGTAGATCAGATTAAGGAAGCACAGAAGAACGATGCAACAATTAGAGAAACGCGAGAAAGAATGTTAACTAGCCAAGTGGATGGATTTCAGGTTCATGATGATGACAGTATGTGGTACCAAGGAAGGTTGTGCGTACCTGATGTTCAGGATCTTAGGAGGGAGTTGTTGAAGGAGGCACATAATTCGAGACTGTCTATTCACCCTGGTGCTATGAAGATGTACAATGATCTGAAGAGACACTATTGGTGGGGTGGCATGAAGAGGCACATTGCTGAGTTTGTTGAAAGGTGCCTCGTTTGCCAGCAAGATAAGGCGGAACACCAAAGACCGGGTGGACTGATGCGACCTCTAGAGATACCCGAATGGAAGTGGGAGCATGTAACGATAGACTTTATGGTTGGACTCCCGAAGACCAGAAATAGGAATGATGTGATATGGGTAATTATGGATCGACTGACTAAGTCCGCTCATTTCTTGCCTATTCCCACAGGGCTTACAATGGAGAGGTTGGTAACTATGTATATTGATAACATCGTTTGCCTCCATGGAGTACCAGTCAGCATAGTATCTGATCGTGATCCGAAGTTCACATCTCAGTTCTGGGCGGCGTGTCAGAAGAAGATGGGGACTGAGTTGCGACTGAGCACCGCTTTTCACCCTCAGACCGATGGTCAATCTGAGAGGACCATTCAGACCCTGGAGGACATGCTGAGGGCATGCGCATTGGATTTCAAGGGGAACTGGGACAGTATGCTAAAGTTGATAGAGTTCTCCTACAACAACAGCCATCACAGTGCCATAGGTATGGCACCATTCGAGGCCTTATATGGACGAAAGTGTAGGTCGCCTGTGCATTGGGACAAAGTTGGTAAACGTAGGTTTACTGCCCCCGAAATAATCGAACAAACTAAGGAACAGGTGAAACAAATTTGTGAACGTCTTAAGACGGCTCAACATAGAAGTAAAAGCTGGGCCGACACGAAGAGACGACCTTTAGAGTTCGAGGAGGGAGAAAAAGTCTATCTTAAAGTGTCACCCATGAAGGGTGTGACACGGTTTGGAGTTAAAGGGAAGTTGAAGCCGCGATATATTGGACTATATGAGATACTCGAAAGGGTTGGAGATTTAGCTTACAAATTGGCATTACCTCCGATGTTGGCTCAGGTGCACAACGTGTTCCACGTCTCGCAGTTAAGGAGGTATGTACCTGACCCGAGTCATATGTTGGATGCACAACCACTTAAGATCAGGCCCGATGCTTCCTATGAAGAAGTAACAATCAGAATTCATGGCCGGAAGGATCATGAGCTGAGGAGGAGGATTATTCCCTATGTCAAAGTACAATGGAGCAACCACCGAGAGAATGAAGCGACATGGAAACTAGAAGAGCAAATGCGTGACCGCTACCCTCATCTATTTGATTAAGGTACGACAAGTTTCGGGGTCGAAACTTTTTGTAAGGGGGGTAGGAAGTTATATCCGAAAAAAAGGAAAAAGAAGAAATGTTTTGAGATAATAACAAAATATTTAAAATTCCTAAATTTTATCTTTTCTTCCTTAATCATCACCCTTATCTCTCCCTCGAATCTCTCCCTCTCCCCTTTATTCTCTCATTAACCCTAATCCCTCCCTCTTTCTTTCTTTTCACACGGCAGTCTCCTCTCCCCCTTTCCTCTCTCAATTTTCGGCCATAAGGGATAAAGGAAAAGAAGGATCTTTGATCCAAGGATTCAAGAGAAGGGAGATCACAACGCCAACATCACCACACTCTCGTTTGTCTATCCATCTTTGCTAGGATCGAGGTAGGTGCATACTAATTATTCTCTCAAAACGGTATGAAGGTTGCATAGGCAAAAGGGTATTTTTATGTGTTGTTGTTGTCGTTAAATCTTGATTTCGATTGGATCTCAAATTATATGCCAATGTGTTTATTTTTCGTCATACGTTCTTGATTTCAATGTGATCTTGTTGTTGTATGGTTCTTTGTGAGGTTGTGATGTCGTTATGCGTGTATGGATATGTGGGATGGGGTGAAAGGTTGAATGGGATTGAGGATTGGATTGCAGAAATTTCAGAATGGGAATTCTGAAATACGGGGACATCTATCGATCGACGTACAGCAGCTGAGGGTTCGATGTGCCTCAGATGAATGTCGATCGATCGACGTCTAAAGGGTGAGGGATCAATGTACCTCAGAAGTACATCGATCGATCGACGTCAACTGAGTGACGGTTCGACGTGTCTCAGTTGGACGTCGATCGATCGACGTCAGAGGATGACATCCCACTGTTTTTCTTTCCCTTTCTCTTGCATTCATGGCACGTGCATGTGCATGAGGTACCCACTGTTTGAGGGCGTGGGTGTCAGGAGGACACGCAGCGTCTATAGGGCGTGGGTGCCGTGATGATACGCAGCGTCGGTCGGGCTTGGGTGTCATGCGATACGCAGCGTCTATAGGGCATGGGTGTCGTGCGATACGCAGCGTCTATAGGGCATGGGTGTCAGAAGATACGCAGCGTCTATAGGGCGTGGGTGTCGTGCGATACGCAGCGTCTATAGGGCGTGGGTGTCCAGAACAGCAAGTGGTGGCTAGAGACCATGACGCTGGATTAGGCCCCGGGAGCATGCATTGCATATAGGTCTAGGAGCATATTGCCTGGCATGTTTCTGGTTGCGCATGACACGTTATGTGAGCATGCATCACGTACTTGCGCTTGCATCTTGTGTGTATTGTTTACTTTTCTTATAAGTCATGTCGTGTGGTGTTATGTCGGTTACGTGGAATGTCTTACTTTCCGATTGCATGCTATTTGTCTTATGTGATTACGTGGCAATATCTTTTTGGGTATGTAAGTTCGTATTGTTTTGAGAGGCACCTACTGGGTGATTACCATCACTCACCCCCTACTATTCCAGGTGAAGCCGAGACGGGGTATGACTATATCTTCGTTGAGGGTGGGTCAGACACCGTGGAATGGGCTGAGTGACTCGTAGAAGTGCGTGCAGCAAGGATGGAGACGGGTTTTTTTGTGATGCCTTGGGGTGACACAGACAGTTTAATTTTCAGCTTTACTTTGAATACAATTTCATGCTTTTAATCTTAGACATTTGGCCTTGACTTGTAAGGCCCGGTCAGCCTAGATTTTCTGTCATTATTTTCGTGGAGATCGTTAATTTTCAAAATTAGTGTTGTGACTTATCGTTTCCGCAGAAAGAAAAGGAAAACTTTTCTATGTCAGCACTGACGTGTAGCAGGTTGATGTGACGTCTTGTATTCTCCTGAGTGAGATACGGCGGGTGCACCGTTTCCGAGGATGGAGCTCGGGAGCGGGGCGCTACAGGTTGCGTACATCCGACTCCTCCATACCCCACCATAGGCAGGAGCCTCTAAGTCAATAGGGTAATGTTGTTGTTGTTTAAAAGGTGTTGGCTTTTATATCTAAAAAAATAACCATTACAATAAGAGCATTTTTGTTCGTTTATAATATACGCACTAGGAGGGTGTGGCTTTATAAAAAGTAATGTCCTAATCAATGCCCTCTGTTTATCACATTTATGCATGGGATGTTTTGTATGATAATTTTTAAAATTGCCATGTCACGTATGAATGTCTCATAGAATAAACATCACTGGTCAAAAGAAACGATTTTTTTATTAGGTGCACAACTTCTAACGCTAATTCCGAATAACCATGGTAACACAAGATTTTTATGTACTAAAAATTTGTACGTGTTTGTTAAGTTCACAGATTTGTAAAAGCAACTACCGTCAATTACAAACAATTGTTTCTAAACTATTACACTGAGAACACGAAGCGATGAGCAGCCTGGAGAAATGCATATTTTCTCCAACCAATTAAAAACAATTTATTTGTTGGAGATAAATTCAAGTTGGACAAAATTGTATTATGTACCATGTGTGCTTGCCGACCTGTCGAGTTCAGGGAAGGTCGGGTCGATTAGTCAAGTCAGATCAGTCCGAGCAATGCAATTGAGTTTGTGTTTTGGATAACCGACCTCAGCACAGCTGCACTGCACAACAGCAGTGCTGTGCTATCAGCCGTTCAGCTGAGCTCAGCACAGCAACGCTGCTAAGCAACAGATGCTCTAACAGCCAAACAACCAAGCTCAGCACAATAGCCAAGCTCAGCACAACAACAGCTCAGCAGACCAGTTGAGCTCAGCATGACAACACTGCAGATCAGTAGTATTATGCAAATAGCAGCTCAGCATATCATCCAAGCATATAAACCGAGGTGAGTCCAGGACTCTGTCCTTAAGACGTATTGCTCCAGTATCATGTGCCCAACCAGAGGAAGTAATCGTCTCCCAGGATACAATGGAATCAGTTTAGACGAGTGGCACTGCAGCGTATGAACTCAAAGAATCTGTAAAGTAATTATGACTTCTCAGACTTGGAAATGCAGAAATGAAGATGCAACGAAGGACTGTATGCAGGGAGAAGATGATTTTCAAGGAGGGATATTGCAAAGAGAAAAGAACGAAACTGATTGATTTCTGGATTGAATTCTGATGACCACAGAGGTCAGCTAGGCGTCTATTTATAGAGGAACACAAAGGTCAGGTTGTTAACGTCAGTTCAACCACAGCTGTAAGATCAGATACCGGCTCGGCCTGAACCCTTGGATCAGATAACCGCGTCAGGGCTGCCTACTGCCGTTAGATCATTTAACTGCTCGACCGAAGCCCTGCATCTTGAGCCTGAGCACGAGCCCATCAGACCCACAACCTATGTTGAGAACTCGGGGTTTGAGTGATTTGAAAATGCATGATTTAAATGTTACGTGTTTACAAAATGCATGAAATAATTGCTACTTGACATATGCACATGCTTTACATATTTATATATAATGTTGTCATACTAGCGTGCCATGAAGCGTTAAAGCTTACATCATATTGCAAACATTTGTTGTCTTTATACTATTTTCAGGTGCCATAGTTAATAAACTAAACTAGTTCATTAAGTGAAGTGCTTAAGGAGATGAACTAACTAGTTCATTAAATGAAGACATATTTGAGATATATTTGGACAGACCTATTTGGCAAAAAATTTAAATTGGAAAGTTCCCTCTCCGCACTTATATATACACGCCACATACATATATATATTATATATCCATAATTTTTTACGACAAACTATATACTTATATTCTGACGTTTCACTGACACGTCATATATATTATAGACATACGTCGACATCACACCACTATATACACATCATATTTATGATTATATGTAGGTCTCATATCATACATTACAAGTCATCTTGATACAAAAAATATAAGGACATGTCACGAAACTATAAACCGAAAATTGTCACATCGGTTGACTACCGAACCTTCACCCACATGTCACGTACTTACCATATAAAGATGGCCAGCTCGCATACGCTTAAAATGCTCAAAAGTTTTGTGGTACACATGTCAAATTCAGTCCAAAAGTCATACCTAGTTTACACACATCAATAACCCATATTTTGGCTTGATTTGTGGAGAATTCAAATTTTAACTCTATTTGTCACTTGGGGCTGTTTTTCCTCAGCCATTGGAGCTGGATATACACCTTATTTTATGTATATTATGTGTGACATAATATATATTACATGTCTAAGAAGTTTGATTTTAATTAGAGAAAAATCGTGTAATCGACGAAAGTCGAAAATTCGGTTTTCTACACTTCTACTTGGTTGGACGTTTTTGGCATTGATGTCATATGTATCTAGACATCTTCTACACATTCAAGACATGTTAGTGTGTTCTAGAAAATTCAAATTAGGGCTTGTTGCAATTTAACATATATGTGTGAATATTATGCCTTATTTGACAAAGTTTACATAACAAGAATTTAGCACATGTGCAGCTCCATTTCACATGCCTATTACATCTTGTTGGAGCCTAAGTGGAGCTTATTTGGCACTTCGATTGGTGGAGAATAAACCACACATGGTTGGTGACACTGAAGAGGGTAACACATAAGGAAACAATTCAAAAGAAAACACATGTTAAAAGTTCAGCACATGTGTGTCTGTGTTGGCCGATTTTAGGGATAATTTTTTTCTTCAATTTTTGGGACACGCAAAGCACCACTGGAAGAGGGGTTGAATAGTAGGTGCGGAAGATTTGGTTTTTAAAATATTTTGACCCAAAAACCTAACTTCTGAAAACAATTTCTGTTTTCAGATTCTGATTTGAAACGTTTGAAAGGCTTGCTTACAAACCTTCAAAATTTATGAAATTTGGAGAGATTCTACTCTCAGATGTTATGAGTATCTCCTAAAAAGTTCAGATTAAAATTCAACTCTTATCCCTTTGAAAATACGTTTGTGGTCAGATTGCGCAAATCTGCAAAAAACAGTAGTCTGATTTGAAAATTTTATTCTGATTAATTAATGACTCCAAATGGTCTGAAAATTTAATGACAAACCCCTTAAGGTATTTATTTTAATGTGTTGAAACAATTTTGAAAAATTCCTTTGGAAAGTATGTCAAATTTGTCGATGTTCTCAACCTTTGCAAATCTGAAAATCAAATTCCATTAGTCTCAGAACTATTAACGTTTGATTGACTTATACTTGTCCAAATGGGTTGAACCTTGCGCCAAATGAAACTTAAGAGGTGTGGCTATCTTTATGAAAAGTTTTATAATTTTGAAATTTTTTTACTATTTTTACGATTGCAATGAATCCAACACAAAACAGAAAACTGAAAGTAAAGACACAAAAGATTTTATACTGGTTCGGTTAAATCAACCTACACTAGTCTTCGAGGACACCTTCCTCGGTTATCACTAAATACAAAATAACACCTTACCATAAGAGTTGCTGGAGTTACACACCAACTCTACCTTTTACAAACGATACAAGCAATCACACCAATCACGAACACCACCACCGAATGGATGAAGGTTTGGTCAAGGTGGTATAAACAAAGCCTATTCAATATGTTGAATATAAGAACAATAGGCTTGAGAGAAGAAGAAGAAGAAGAAAGAAATGTAGAAGAGGAGAGTAGAGGCTTCTTTGCACTTGATAGAATATGAGAGTTGTCTTGTCTTTGTTTGCTCTCTTCTCTTCTTTTTATTCATGAGTGCCCCCCAAGGCTTTTCTTCCATCTTGAGAATTCTCTTTAATGCCCTTGGAAGATTACCTTGTGTAGAGATGACACCATCTTGCTTACTTGGGACAGCATGATTGGATGAATGTCTTGGCTTTGCTTACTTACAACTCTATGATTGGATGAATCTTGTCACCATTTAGTAGATGTAAAATCTGAGATTAAAATGTAAAAACATGTGCCAAATAAAGTTTAAAATATTGCCAAACAATTAACAGTTAATACCTAAATTTGGGATGTCAATTAGTCACACATTCTAGGCAAAAAATTGGCCAGCCATACATTGTCACATGCTGAATTTTCAACAAGTGTTAAATTTGCCAAATGTTTGAATTGTTGCCTTGTGTAGCTCCCTCCTTTATGTCACTAACCTTGTGTGGCATGTTCTCCATCAATCAAGATGCCAACTAAGCTCCACATAAGCTCTAGGAAGGCTGAGAACGGCATGCACTTTGTCTCCAACATGTGCTGAATTTTACTTTTGCAAATTTTGTCAAATATTGCACAATAATTACACATATATTGCATATTCCAATCAGCCCTAATTTGAATATTCTAGTACACTTTAACATTGTCTTGAATATGTAAAAAAATGTATATATACATGTTACATGTCATGTTAAAAACGTTCCATGTGTTGTGCTCGTAGAAAACCGAATTTTTGAGTTTTGTCGATTACGTGATTTTTCTCCGATTAAATTCAAACTTTTTGCACATGTTATATGTACTATGTCACACATAATATACATAAAATAAATTAAATATTCAGCTCATAAGGATGTTTAAAATGGTGCCCACGTGTTCTTAAAAAGATGCTTTTGGAATCTCCACAAATTTAGCTTAATTTGTGGGTGATTTGTGTATCAACACGGAATGATTTCATGGCTGAATTGAGCATGTTAGCCACGAAAGTTTTGGCCATTTTTGAAGTATAGTGGCTGGCCATCTTTATATGGCAAGTACGTGACACGTTGGTGAAGTTTTGGTAGTCACCCGATACGACAATTTTCGGTTTATAACCTTGTAACGTGTCGTAATAATTTAGTCATCACCATGACTTATCATATGATATAAGACCTGAATGTACTCATAAATATGAGGTAAATATAGTGGTGTGATGTTGACGTACGTTTGTAATATATGTAACGTGTCGGTAGTATATCGGAATATATGTGTATTGTGCCTTTTTAAAAAAATCTATATATATATATATATGTGTATATATATATATATGTATATATATAAACATTTGTACCAAATGGAGAGGAGACTTTCCATGTTTCAATTTGTTGCCATCATGCCTTCTCCAAATATATCTCCTTTTAATAAACTAGTTAGTTCATTAACTTAATTACTTCACTTAATGAGCTAGTTCAGTTCATTAATGGTGGCACCTAAAAATAGTTCAAACACAACAAATGTTTGCCATTTGATGTAGGCTTTTATGCTTCATGGCTTGTTAGTACGGCAACATTATATATAAAGTATACAAGGCAAGTTTGTCATAAAAACGTGTCAAGTAATAAATTCGTCATGCATTTCTTTAAACTCATAGTATTTAAATCATCTATTTGTGAATCACTCAAACTCTTTTTCTCAACACAATTGTCTTTCAAAACATAAGGAGATTGAATCATGATTATTTGGAAGTTAGTTACATTATTTTTGAGCACGTGTTTCAGATTTTTTGAAAAAATTACAGCTTATTTAAAGTGTGCCAAGGTGGATTAAAGATGACCAATCAAAAAGTGACAACTAGGCGAAGACAAGTCCCTTGTCCAATCATATTGCACCAAGTAAGCAAGGTTGTGTCATCATTTACACAAGACAATCTCCCAAGAGTATTCAATACAATTTTCAAGGAAGAATGCTAACCCTAGGAGGCGGCCAACACAAGATAAAAGGGTAAGATGGTGCAAGACAAAGCAAAGCAAAATTGATATTCTTACAAGTCCAAAAGGCAAGACTACTCTCTTCTTCTTCCTTTCTTTTCTCTTGCCCTTAGCCTCAAGCCTATCATTCTTATATTTAATATATTATACATGCTTTGATTATACCACCTACACACATTCATTTCTTGTAAAAGGTCGATCAAGATGTGATCAATCTTTCATTCGATCGATGGTGGTGTTCGTGTTGGTTTGTTTGATTGTTTGATTATAAAAGGATGGAGTTGGTGTTTAACTCAAGTCACCCTTTTATTAAGGTGTTTTTGTACTTAGTGAAAACCGATGAATGTGTTCTCAAAGACTGGAGTAGGTTGTTTTAAGCGAACCAGTATAAAATTATCGGTGTTCTTCCTTTTCAGCACTTTTACTTTGAGTTCCTATTTTCTGCATCGTTTGCATTGCAACGGTAAAAATAGCAAACAATTTTCAAAAATCACAAAATTTTGCAAAAACATAGCTACATGTCCTATCTTTCATTTGGCATAATTTTCACCACATATGGATAAATATAAATCAGTATAAAGTTAATAGTTCTGAGACTAGTGCAATCTGATTCTCGGATTTACAAAAGTTGAGAACATCGACGTGGTTCCAAATGAATTTTGAAAAACTGTTTCCACCCTTTAAAGTACATATCGTAAGGGTCATTCTATAAAAGTTTCAGATCATTTGGAGTTGTAAATTAATAGGAATAAATTTTTCATTTTGAGGAACAGTTTCTGGCAGATTTACAAATATGAGTAAAAACGTTTTTTTCAAGGCCTTATAGTATGAATTTTAATCTGAAATTTTAATGGCATATACATAACATCTGAAAGTAATTTGTCACCAAATTGTACGATTTTTTGAGTTCTATAACCTGATCATCTAGTTAATCCCAAATCGGGTCTGAAAACAGAATATGTTTTCAGAAGTGGATAATTGGTAACAAAAAATTTTAAAAATCAATTTTTTCCGCACCCACTATTCAACCCCCCTTTTAGTGGTGCTATACAGGTCCTTCACCCTGCGCCTGAGCTGATTTGCCGAGTTGAGATGATTTCCACTTATCTTACCCTACTTTGAGCATTAATTTCTCATTCGTCTGGTGTCGTAATTGAGTGGTTCAAAAGCCTAAAATTATCTACTTGTTACATAGATAATTAAGGACTCATTAGTTTCTGTTCATTATTAAGTAAAACTATTTCATAATTATGTTCAAAGTATATTGCTAACTACGGTTTGCAAAATGACCTATTTCTTTCAATTTTCTCCAACATTATTTTCACTTATCTGTCCAAAGTTGATTGTTCATTTATTGCTAAAGTCTTTAATATTATTTTGAACATACTTTCAAGTCCTCCGCAGTTTTCGACCCAAAAGAAAAAGAACTTTTGGAGACAATTTAAACTTTAGAAAAAGAATGAACGAAAAAAGAGAAATAGGTAAGGCTCAAAAACGAAAATCAAAAGGTCTTGTATATTGGAGCAGCAGTGAAGAGGTCTCGTACACATTTTCTCCACTTCAAGTTGTCTTTCTTCTTTATTTTCAAGGCTCAAAGTTTACAAGTGCTGACAACTTATTCTAACATTTGTTGTTGTATTGTTTATTGCTAATTGTTGAACATATTGAAGTCTATGAAAGAGCAACATAACAAAATTGATCTCTTTCTTGTGGTTGAATTTATTTTAAAAGTTTATTTTCCATTTCTTCTTCTAAAATCTATCGGGTAAAACTCTCCGATAGAACTTTATTAAAGTTGTGAAGAAGCATGTATCAGAGCTTAGTGTTCTAGAATATAGTAGTAGTAGTTAAAGTTGTAGTTGTTGGTAATGATGTTGCGCCAGTTGTTGTAGTAGGATCTTGTTAACCTCTTTATAGTCATTTATTGAGTTGTTGAAAATCCACTTTTAAAGCAAACTTATAGTGGAGTTGAATCAAAAAAAAATTAAAACCGCTTTAAATTATGTCTACTCATCCCCTAGAGAGTGTTATTTGACTTAGTCTTTTGAGTTTAATTGACTAAAATTAAGAAATTATCATAAAATTGCCTTTACAATTTATTCGCTTCTTGAGCATTATTCAAAGACCTAAAAAAAGACTCATTGCACGATAACATATGCGATTTATTATAAAAACCTAAAGTATTACTCGGCAAGTTAAAAATTTTTAACAAAATTTTAACATATGAGAGCACATCCTCACTAAATCTCATAATTTTTCGGAGGTCTAGGTCATTTTGATTAATCAAATCAGGATCTGAAAACAGAGACTTTTTCATAAGTTAGTTTTTTGACCGAAAAAATTTTAAAAACCGAATTTTCCGCACTCACTATTCAACCATCTCTCTCCCTTCTAGTGGTGCTATACAGGTCCTACATAGTGTAGCATGTAAAAATAAGAAAAAAAGCATGTTATATCACTTTCTTTTTATAAGAATGAAAGTAGAATCGTGCATCTATTATAAAAAAAAAGTGTATGTATTAATTGTACGTATTTTATTTGAGTAACCAATTATTTAATTGTTTAAAAGGTGTTGGCTTTTATATCTAAAAAAATATCCATCACAATAAGAGTATTCTTGTTCTTTTATAATAAACGTACTAGGAGGGTGTGCCTTTATAGAAAGTCATGTCCTAATCAATGGCCTCTATTTATCACATTTATGCTTGGGATATTTTATATTATACTTTTTAAAATTGCCAAGTCACGTGTGAATTTCTCATAGAATAGACATCAGTGGTCAAAAGAAACGATTTTTTTATCAGGTGTACAACTTCTAACGCTAATTCCGCATAACCATGGTATCACAAGATTTTTATGTACTAAATATTTGTACGTAATTTTTAAGTTCGCAGATTTGTATAAGCAAGTATCGTCAATTACAAACAATTGTTTCTAAACTATTACACTGAGAACACGAAGCCATGAGCAGCCTGGAGAAATGCATATTTTCTCATACCAATTAGAAACAATTTATTTGTTGGAGATAAACTCAAGTTAGACAAAATTGAATTATGTACAATTTGTGTTTGCCGACTAGTCGAGTTCAGGGAAGGTCAGATCGATTAGTCAAGTCAAGTCAGTCCAAGCAGCAATTGAGTTTGCATTCTGGATAGTCGACTTGCTGACCTCAGCACAGTTGCACTACAGAACAACAGTGTTGTGCTATCAGCCGTTCAGCCAAGCTCAGCACAGCAACAGAGCTCAGCATAGCAGTGTTGCTGAGCTACAGATGCTCTAACAGCCAAACAGCCAAGCTCAGCACAATAGCCAAGCTCGATACAGCAACACCTCGGCAGACTAGTTAAGCTCAGCACGGGAGCATCGCAGATCAGCAGTATTACGCAAAAAGAAGTTTAGCATATCAAGCGAGCAGACAAACGAAGGTGAGTCCAGGACTCTGTCCTTAAGACGTATTACTCCGGTATCATGTGCCCAACCAGAGGAAGCAATCGTCTCCCAGTATACAACAGAATCAGTTCAGACGAGCGATGATGATGTCGGATTATATCACAAAGTATTTGTTTGATGTGGTGCCGTTAAAACTCCGTCAGTTGTCCTCAATCAGCGGGCTGCTGACCTGCACAAAGAAAAAGGGTCAGGGGACCCGGGATCTATGGCCCCGGGTAATACCCTCCGACGCTCAAGTCAGTCAAAGCCATTTTTAGGAGAGGTTTATATATGATGAAGGTTTTGTAAATTGAGGTTTTCTCGCAAACCTGTGTTTTCACTGTGGAGAAGATGAGTTACTGGTCTGTAGTTTTTTAGTATTTGTTGTTACTTGTCCCTCTCTCTTCTGCTGCTCGGCCTTTTTATATGGCGGCTTGGGCAAATGCATGGGCAGAGCTCGGATATCGTGACAGGCAAGGAGGTCCTTTGGATGACTCTTGCTCTTGCATGCTCGCCACGTGGCTCGGTACTGGGCTGAGTAAGCTAGCTTGGGACACCTGGCTGGGAGTTTCACCTGGTAGAATTACCCAGGGTTAACTCCTAGAACCGAGATGAAATCCTCTAGTAACACTCTGAAGTGCCCGAGATGGCTGATGATGTGGGGTCAGCGTGCCGAGATGGAAGTGGCCGACTTCGAAGAGCATTGGGGGGCCTTTCATGATGCTCGTAGCTGACGCCACTAAAGGTGGTCCGAGATCAGTGAGTAGATCAGATCCGAGGCCGAGTTCAACTCTTTGGCCGAGATGGAACTGCGGGCCGAGATGCGGCCTTGAGGCCGAGATGAAATCCTTAGGCCTAAATGAGGCCTTTAAACCGAGGTGAAGTCCTTAGCCCCCTGGGGGTACTGAGACCGTATGGCCGAGATGGCCGAGAGGTCCGGTTGGCGAGATGGCAGTGGGGCCCTATGGCCGAGATGGACTGTTTGTCCGCATGTGACCTGGTCAACCTCCAGGCCGACCCGCCATACTTAGCCATTTTTACACCTTACTTCAGCGTTGACCGTTATTGACTAACGTGAGGTATTTTTTGGCTCATCACTTGCCCCCCGGATTAGTCTGGCCGAGCAGAACTGAAAGGGTAGGCTAATCTGCTCAGATTTTTCCCGGGCTGTCCTTCCCTTGATGAGGTGTCAGGATCTGATTAGGCCGCTTAACGTACTTATTAGGGGCGCAATGTACGAAACGCTAATGATAGCTTCTGGCCGAACTGATCAGTTAATTCTGACTAGATTCTTTGTCACGTTTTCTGCTCTGGCACGTGTCTGATTCTGGTTGGCTCGGTCCGCGCATTTACTGTTCGCGCAGAGCACGAAGCGTCAGTTGTGCAGCTTTTTGAATTCCGCCGTTTCACGAACCGGTGGCCATTTACTTCAGGCGACGCTTGTGCTGCCGAGATGAAGCTTATAAATAGGTCTTCTGCAGACCATCTTCACTCTTTATTTGCTCTCATTCCTTCACTCCGGCATTCTACTTTCTTCTCCGGCGAGTTTTCCTGATTCTGGCGAATTTCAGCCTTTGTCCTGTCCTCCTCCGGTGTCCTTTTTTCTTCGAACTCTCTGTAAGTTTTCTCCTTCTCTTATTCATCATGTCTTCTGCTTCCCTTGATTCCTAGAATCTTTCTGAAGGAGGTTCCTACGCCGCTGGCAGCGGAGGAGCCATTGCTTCTCCGTCGCCATCTGGCGGATCTTCCGCCGACGAGTTGCCTCTTGTTAACCTAATTCAAACCACCGGGGACTCTGCTCAGTCCAGCAGAGCCCTGAGTGTGATTAGTTCCTCGCCGGAGCCAGTGAGGGTAGCCCCTGCTCCGGCATCTATAAATCCTCCGGCCCCCGTGAGGGGACCCTCTCATTTTTCTGGAGTCGTAGAAAGAGGTCGGTCATCCCCAATGGTCCAAGAGGTCACCTCTACGTTGACCGAGGCCGACCTAGATAGGATCTATAAATACTATAAAATTGATAAGAACCGTTTCGGCCCAATTTTGCCTCTTCCTGGTCAGACTGCCTATGATCCTCCCAGGGATTATGAAGCAGTTTACGAAGACTACTTCAAGTCCGGCTTCAGTCTTCCTGTTCCTGAGCCTGTGGTCCGAGTTATGCGGGTTTATGGGCTCAGGCTTCCCCAAATTCAACCAAACGGCCTAAAGCTTATTCTTTTTTATATTCTTCTTCTTAGACTCATTGAATTTCCTTTCAATACCACTATTTTTCGAGCCCTTTTTGCATGCCGGACTTCGCATAGTTGGTACTATTTCAGTAAGCGAACGTCTAGTATTGACTTTCCTTTTGCCGTCAATATTCCTTCCTCCAATAAAAAATGGAAGGAAAAATTCTTTTATATCCTTAAATCTGAACTGCCGAGCGGGACTATCTGGAAACACGGCAGGGTTCATAACACATTGCCGAGCCAGGAGTACAGCAATGAGGCAGACAGAATTCGGTCAGCCTCGATTATCATTGACTGGCAAAAGGTGGACTACGAAGTCTGGATGGCTGCCGATGTGGCCCATTCGGCCCTGGGTGATGATTATCGGACTCTTTCTCCAGACCAGCTGACCATCATCCGAGGTGGACATTGTAGCTTTTTTGTTCTCAGCATTTTTACTCTTTTCTTGTTAGTGTTTTAGTTGTCTAACTCTGGATGTAGGTGCAATGGCCGGCCCCACAACCCGAGCTGAGATAATGGCTGAGAACCAAGCCAGAAAGAGACTTCGGAGAGAAAGGAGGCTAGCAGCTCTTGGCTCTGGGGGAGCCTCTACCTCGGCAGTGCCCCCAGCCCCAAATGCTGCTGCTACAGAGCCCGAAGTGGTGGAGCCTGAACCAGGTAAACTTCTTTTCCATGTGTAGAAATTTTTCTAAGTGTTTTAACACTTGTTTGGGTATTGACTTGCTTTCGTTTCCTTTTAGCTCTGCCAATTACCATTGTTGACGATGAGCCTGAGGCTGAGGTCCAGCCCCAGGCTCCAACTGAATCTGAGATCCCAGCAGACGCTGGTGAAGGTTCCAGCCTTCGCCCCCGGAAGAGACAACGGGGCGAAGGCTCTAGCAGACGTGATCCGGGGCCATCTCAGCCCCCGGAGATGATCACTGCTGACCCGGTTGAGGAAATCCTGCCTAAGCCGGGTAATGTTCAAGACCCAATCTTGATTGGGTTTTCTGAAGGGGATTCTGCTGAGAACCTTGCTGTGGCCGAAGGGCTTAACAGAGCAGCAATCTTGCCCCGGGATCTTCAGAGATTCAGGGCAACTGATTTTGCGGCCCTGACCAATGCCTACATGTCCAATTTTGCTCTGGTAAGGAAGTCTCCTTTTGAGTACTTTAGTTATTTTTGTTAGTGGACTTCTTTTTAACCACTATCTTTTTTGATAGATCCGAGGCCAGGGGATGGAATTGGTTACTCGCAGCAGAGATTTTCTCGGAGAGCTGGCGACTACAAGAGAACAATTTGAAGATTCTGAAAAGAGAAGAGCCGAGTTGACCCAGAGAGTCACTGACTTAGAGGCGGGAACCGCCCAACTCCAGAAGAAGGCTGAAGATGCTGAGACGAGGTTGGCCACCTCCAACTCTAAGGTGGATGAGTTGGAGAATAAGGTGGCTGACCTTGAGCTGGCCTCCACTAAATCTCTCAATGAGGTTGAGTACTTGAAGAAGAACATGGCTGAGATGGCGCAGAGAATCGAGTCTGACCAGAAGATGATTAATCTGCTGCGCCACAACTTGACGGACGCCGAGATCAAGACTCTTCAGGATTTCAGGAAGTCCAGATTTTTTGAAGAGAATTTGCTTTTGATTCAAGGCTCAGCCATGGAGGTCGGCCAGAGAAATGCTATCGATGCCTGTGCTCAAGTTCATCCAGATCTGAACAGAGAAGACCGCCGTATTGCCGACCTCTACAATCCTCTCGCAGCTCAGGAATTTGAAGAGTTATTCCAAAAATTTGTTGATGGAGCAGACTTGAGGGATGAGGATAAGGATGATTAGGTTGTAGGGCTCTTCTTTGTTTTGCTTTTTGTAGACCAGACATCAAAATGTACTTAAATGTTTAAATCAATGAAATTTCTAACTTTTTTGGCTCAGTTATCTCTTTTGTCTTCAGCATCTTTATTTACTCTCCAATACTATCATTGCTAACTTTTCATGTTAGTCTTAATAAACTGGATCAACTTTGTTGAAATTAAACTAAGTCTTCAAGTCAGAAAGAACGTGTTTCTTGAGCTGAACTAGATCATTCGTGAGTTTGATATAAACTTTGCCTTGTTCAAATCAAGCTCTGACTTGGATTAAAGTTATGCCTTGCTTAACTTCACTTCAGCTTTCTTAAGAAAAAGCATGGGGCTTGCTTGCACAGGTCTTTTCCTCAGCAAACTTTTTCCTAAAATCTGTTGAGGTTTTAGGAGTCATTTCTTTGACTCTCGCCTTGGGCAATGCCGAAGTCTTGTTTTTCTTTTTTGTAGGTAAGTGCCTTGGTCTTACCAAGGTCTTACTCTTATTTTTGACAAGTTCCTGCCTCAGTCCTACCGAGGTCTTATCCTTCCTTTTCAAAAGTTTTTGCCTCGGTCTCACCAAGGTTTTAATATGTTCTAATGTGAGTTTCTGCCTCGGACCTGCCGAGGTCTTGATCTGCCGTTTAACGATCTTTCATCTCGGACTTGCCGAGGTTTTGGTATTCCCTTTTAACAGTCATTTGCCTCGAACTTGTGAGGTCTTAATGTACCCTTTAGCGGGCATTCGCCTCGAACTTGCGAGGTCTCTTGCCCCGGACCTGCCAAGGTCTTAATGTACCCATTAGCGGGCATTTGCCTCGAACCTGCGAGGTCTTTTGCCTCGGACCTTCCGAGGTCTTAATGTACTCTTTAGCGGGCATTTGCCTCGAACCTGCGAGGTCTTTTGCCTCGGACCTTAGCGGGCATTTGCCTCGAACCTGCGAGGTCTTTTGCCTCGGACCTGCCGAGGTCTTATATGAGCCTTCCACAGTGCTCAGACTTTGCTTGGTTACTTGACTCTTGAAAGATGCCTCAGAAAAACTTGTATTGATATACAAAAATGATTACAATTTGCATCATTGATGTAGAAGTCTGAGATGAGAAGTGTGCCAAGTCCGTGGAAGAGTTCGTCCCTCTAAAGTCTGTAACTTGTACGCTCCTGTTGGGAACACCTCAACAATGCAGTAAGAACCTTCCCATTTAGGATTAAAAGTTCCCGCCGAGGCAGCATGGCTGACTTCGTTGTCGCGCATCACGAGATCTCCCACTCCAAAAGATCTCGGACGTACTCGAGAATTGTAATGATGGGAAATCAAGTTCTTATACTGAGCCATGCGGATGCGTGCTTGGTCTCTTTTCTGCTCGAGATCATCCAAGTTCAGTCGTAGTTCTTGGTTATTATCAGTAGCTGAGTAATAATCCACTCGAGTTGAAGTAGAACCAATCTCTGCGGGAATAATGGCCTCGGTGCCATACACCTGTGAGAAAGGAGTTTCCTTTGTTGAAGTTGAGGGAGTTGTCCGGTAAGCCCATAGTACGCTAGGTAATTCTTCGACCCAACTTGTGCCAGCTTTGCCCAGGCGCTTTTTCAAACCATCCTTGATGATTCTGTTGGCAAGCTGTACTTGGCCGTTTGACTGAGGATGAGCTACTGAGGTGAAGCGTTGCTTGATATGTAAGTCAAGACACCAGCTCTTTACCGGATCCTCAGCAAACTGTCTGCCGTTGTCTGAGATCAAGATCTGGGGTAGACCAAATCGACAAATAATGTTTTTCCATAAAAACTTTTTGACCTGGGCCCCAGTTATGGTGACCAGTGGCTCGGCCTCTATCCATTTAGTGAAGTAGTCAATCGCTACCAGCAAGAATCTGACCGAGCCGGAAGCTCGGGGTAGAGGCCCCACTAAATCCATACCCCATTGCTCAAACGGCCAAAGACTGGAAATACTGGTCATTTCATGACTCGGCAAATGAGAAGTTGGAGCATGAACTTGACATGATGGGCACTTTTTGACCAGCTCTTCTGCATCTTTACGAATTGTGGGCCAGTAATACCCAGCCAAATAGCACTTGCGGGCCAATGAACGTGCTCCAGAATGACTTCCACATATGCCCAAGTGCATTTTATGAAGAATGTAATCTCCTTCGTCCTCAGGTACGCACCGCAACCATGGCTGAGAGAAAGATTTTCTGTACAAGTGATCGTTAAAGAGTGCGTACCTGGAAGCTTTCAGGCGGAGACGCCGAGCTTGCGATTTATCCTCGGGCAGGGTCTGATGTTGTAGATAGGTGACTATCTCGTCCATCCAGGTATTATGATAGTCTTGCTGCAAGACTTCATTTCCATCAAAGGCACGATGCTTTACTAGCTCTACAACAATTTTCTTCCCAATTGTGGCCGAGGTAGATGAGGCTAGCCAAGATAATGCGTCGGCCCGTTTATTGGCCGACCTGGGAATGTGTTCTATCGCAAAGCGTTCAAACATTCCTTTCAAGTGTTGAACCTTAGCCAAATACCGCTTCATGTTGTCCTCCTTGGCCTCATAGTCTCCGTTAATTTGAGAAACTATGAGCTGTGAGTTACTTCGGGCGGTTATTTGCTGTGTTCCCAGTTTACGAGCTAAACTCAGCCCCGCTATCAGGGCCTCATACTCGGCCTCATTATTAATGGCCTCGAAGTCAAATCGCAAGGCGTACTCCATCTCTTCCTCGTTTGGGTTAATTATTAGGAGCCCTGCTTCACTTCCGTCTTGTGAGGAAGACCCATCTACATATAAGATCCATCCTTGTGCTGGAGGAGGATCTTCTTCTACAGAAATCCCTTCAGCTAGAAAGTCAGCCAGAGCTTGAGCTTTAATGGAAGTGCGTGACTTATAATTGATGTCATACTCAGCAAGCTCCATTGCCCACTTAGCAGCTCGGCCTGAAGTGTCTGGCCGAGATAAAATCTGCTTCAAGGGCTGATCTGTCACCACAATTATAGGATGAGCTTGAAGGTAAGACCGGAACTTTCTTGCCGCCACTACCAATGCTAAGATGATTTTTTCAGCATTCGGATATCGCACCTCAGCTCCATGCAGAATCTTACTAGCGAAATAAATGGGTTTTTGAACTGCATCCCGCTCTCTGAGCAGAACTGCGCTCACTGCCTCATGGCAGGTTGACAAGTATATGTACAAGGTCTCCCCAGGTAGAGGAGACGTCAGCATAGGCACCTCGGTCAGGTGTGCTTTCAAGTCATCAAAAGCTTTTTGACATTGGTCATCCCAGAGAAAGGCGGTTTGTTTCTTCAAGATTTGGAAGAAGGGTAACGATCTCTCAGCTGACTTAGAAAGAAATCTGCTCAAGGCAGCAATTCGGCCCGTCAACCTCTGAACCTCTTTGACATTCCGAGGTGGGTGCATGCTTTCTAAGGCTTCAATCTTGGCCGGGTTGACCTGTACCCCTTCCTTGGAAACCATACATCCAAGAAACTTTCCTGTACGTACACCAAAGGTACACTTTTTTGGGTTCAGCCTCATTCGGGATTCTCTTAAGATGCCGAACACTTCTCAGAGGTTTAAGATATACTGGTCAAGAGTCCTGCTCTTGATCAACATATCATCAATATAAACTTCCATAATTCGGCCAATTTGATCTCGGAACAGTGAATTGACCAAACGCTGGTAAGTAGCCCCGGCGTTTTTTAAACCGAAGGGCATGCTGACATAGCAATAAGTGCCCAACTCTGTAATGAAAGAAGTCTTCTCCTGATCTTCCTTTGCCATCATGATCTGATGATAGCCTTTAAAAGCATCAAGGAAATCAAAGACCTCATACCCCAAGGTGGAATCCACCAATCTGTCAATCTTTGGCAAGGGGTAATAGTCTTTTGGGCACGCCTTGTTCAGGTCGGTGTAGTCTACACACATTCTCCAAGTCTTGTCAGGTTTGGGGACCACAACAGGATTGGCCAACCAACTCGGATACAAGACTTCTTCAATGAACTTTGCCACCAGGAGTTTCTCGACCTCCCCTGCTATCACTTTGTTCCTCTCTGGGGCAAAGTTTCTTTTCTTCTGCTTAATGGGCCTGACCTGAGGATCCACATTAAGCCGATGTTCTGCTAGGGAAGTCGGGATTCCAGGCATATCCTCTGCCGTCCAAGCAAAAATTTCTGCGAATTCCCTTAGCAGATTCTGGAGCTGAGCCAAAGACTCAACTGGCATCCAGGTCCCAAGTTTGATTGTGTTCTCTGGCCGACCTGGATCCAGGATGAATTCCTAAACCGCGTCATCTGTTTGTAAACGCTCGTCTGTTGGGGGAATGAGATCATCCAGAATAACCTGCTGGACGACCCCACTCCCTTAGGTAGCCACTGCATAACAATTTTGGGCTATAGGAATATCTCCCTGTAAAGTAACTACTCCACCTGGGGTAGGAAACTTCATGCTGACATGCAAGGGGGATATTACGGCCTCCAGAGCTACCAACGCTGGTCGGCCTAAGAGAATATTATAAGCCGACCTCTCTTTAACCACCACGAAATCCATCCATAAACAACGGTAAGCCGGGGGTTTGCCAAAGCTGACACTAAGTGTGATCAGGCCAGCTGGCTGAATAAGCAAACCAGTGAATCTGTATAAAGGTGAAGCTACTGGAGTCATTTGGGAGTCTGCCAAACCCAACTGTTCATATACATGATAGTACATATTGTTCACAGCACTCCCAGTATCTACATAAACTCTTCGTACTTCTACGATTCTATCCGGTGCCATATGTATACACAGTCCAATTACTAGACCTGTATTGTTAGAGTCTATTGGAATAAAATCTTCTGGTCCGTAGACCAGTTCTCGGGCTAACCTTGGCTTTTTTGAGGGAGGCCCAGATGACGTTCCTGACGTACTGGGTTCCCCCTGATTTTGCTGAGGCGGCCCTCCAGAGATGGTGTAAATTATTGAGTTTATTTGAGGCTGCACTGCGGCCTCTTGTCGATCTCTGTCCCCATCATCATCCGACCTGGGATGTGTGAGGGGAGTCTTGGGTCGGCATTTATCCTTTTGAGGAGTCTTTTGGAAACTCAGACGATTATGAAGTCGGGAACGCGGGTCGTAGAACTGTTTCAAGTGCCCCAACTCAATCAGCTTCCGAATCGCTTGGGCCAGTTGCCGACAATCTTCAGTATCATGGCCAACATCACGGTGATATCGGCAATACAGTTTCGGATCCCTTTTGTCTCTGGGACCTGCCAGAGGCTTCGGGTCCGTTCTTAAGCCATCTCTTTCCATGACAGCTAAAATTCTATCTTTTGAGGCCAGAAGGGGCAGACCTTCTCTACCTCGTTTACCTCGGCTCCCAAGGCGATCGAACGCACTGCACCGATCACGCTTGTCCTCATGTCGGTCCGTTTTGGAACTGGGCCGAGGTTCATGCCGAGTACTCTGCTCGGCCTCTTTCTTTAGGCGGTTTGCCTCTTCTCCGCAGGCAAACTGATGCGCCTTTTCCAGACACTCTCTCAACATGGTGGGTCATTCTTCTGCAAGCTGAGAGAAGAGACGACCCGCCCTGAGACCATTGATAAACGCAACGGCCTTCACTCCTTCATTCCGGTCACTGACCTGCAGTGACTCGTCTGAAAAGCGCTGCATATATTTCAGAACAGACTCTTCAGAACCTTGCTTCAGAGTCATAAGATGTGAATAATTCTTTATGAACGGCGCACTTGAAACGAACTGAGATTTAAACTTCTGCGCCAACTGTCTAAAGGAGTCCACCGACTGAGGTGGGAGCTCCTGGAACCACCTTCTTGCCTTTCTCCGCAGATACATAGGGAAGGTCTTGCAACGTAGCAGATCTGGAACATTCTTTAGACTCATGGCCGTCTCAAACTGGAAAAGATGATCAGTTGGGTCAGACGTCCCGTCATAAGTGTTCATTTTTGGCACCTTAAAATTGTCAGGTCCAAATACTCCGCGATGTCCCAAGAAAAAGGGCATTCTTGGATCACCCTCATATATTCAGGTCTGGGCTCTTCAGGTCGGTCCCTCGGCCTGCGAGGGTCAGCCTCCTGTCGAACACTCTTGAAAGATCGGGACCTTACACCCAGGCGCTGCCTAGGTATAGGCACCCACTCCACTGTAGGGGCTCTGTCACCACTACGTCTTGCATCTGCCATAAAACCCTGTGGGTGATGAGAAGATTGTCCTTGAGTCTTCTCTTTTGGGTGGAAATAGGTAGAATCCTCTTCCATATATTCCATCTCTGGACGCTTCCCTTTGAGCCGCTCCACCACGGCTTCGAACATGTCCAGATTCTCGGCCACATACTTCATGGCCTTCTCTTTCTCATCCGCGGTTACCACCGGGACCTTCTTTGTTTCCGGCTCTGGCATCCTGGAATCCTGTCCAGGATGAACAGTGATGAGCCAAAAAATACCTCACGTTAGTCAATAATGGTCAACGCTGAAGTAAGGTGTAAAAATAGCTAAGTATGACGGATCGGCCCGGAGGTTGACCAGGTCACATGCGGACAAACAGTCCATCTCGGCCATAGGGCCCCACTGCCATCTCGCCCACCGGACCTCTCGGCCATACGGTCTCAGTACCCCCAGGGGGCTAAGGACTTCACCTCGGTTTAAAGGCCTCATTTAGGCCTAAGGATTTCATCTCGTCCTCAAGGCCTCATCTCGGCCTGCAGTTCCATCTCGGCCAAGGAGTTGAACTCGGCCTCGGATCTGATCTACTCACTGATCTCGGACCACCTTTAGCGGCGTCTGCTACGAGCATCATGAAAGGCCCCCCAATGCTCTTCGAAGTCGGCCACTTCCATCTCGGCACGCTGACCCCACATCATCAGCCATCTCGGGCACTTTAGAGTGTTACTAGAGGATTTCATCTCAGTTCTAGGAGTTAACCCTGGGTAATTCTACCAGGTGAAACTCCCAGCCAGGTGTCCCAAGCTAGCTTACTCAGCCCAGTACCGAGCCACGTGGCGAGCATGCAAGAGCAAGAGTCATCCAAAGGACCTCCTTGCCTGTCACGATATCCGAGCTCTGCCCATGCATTGGCCCAAGCCGTCATATAAAAAGGCCGAGCAGCATGAGAGAGAGGGACAAGTAACAACAAATACTAAAAAACTACAGACCAGTAACTCATCTTCTCCACAGTGAAAACACAGGTTTGCGAGAAAACCTCAATTTACAAAACCTTCATCATATATAAACCTCTCCTAAAAATGGCTTTGACTGACTTGAGCGTCGGAGGGTATTACCCGGGGCCATAGATCCCGGGTCCCCTGACCCTTTTTCTTTGTGAAGGTCAGCAGCCCGCTGATTGAGGACAACTGACGGAGTTTTAACGGCACCACATCAAACAAATACTTGGTGATATAATCCGACATCATCATATTGGCGCTAGAAGGAGGGGCCCCTGAACCTCTGTCATTTAAGTCTTCTTAATCGCACTATTTAAAGCTTTTAAGTCAGCTCAAATGGGAAAAGAAATCCATGAAGGACTAGGAGAGTCCTCAAACCTACATCGTCGTAAAGACACCCGCTCTGTTCATCCTGGATAGGATTCCAGGAGGCCAGAGCCAGAAACAAAGAAGGTCCCGGTGGTAACCGCGGATGAGAAAGAGAAGGCCATGAAGAATGTGGCCGAGAATTTGGACGTGTTCGAAACTGTGGTGGAGCGGCTCAAAGGGAAGCATCCAGAGATGGAATATATGGAAGAGGATTCTACCTCTTTCCACCCAAAAGAGAAGACTCAACGACAATCCTCTCATCACCCACAGGGTTTTATGGCAGGTGCAAGACGTAGTGGTGACAGAGCCCCTACAGTGGAGTCGGTGTCTATACCTAGGCAGCGCCTGGGTGTAAGGTCCCGATCATTCAAGAGTGTTCGACAGGAGGCTAACCCTCGCAGGCCGAGGGACCGACCTGAAGAGCCCAGACCTGAATATATGAGGGTGATCCAAGAGAGCCCATTTTCTTGGGACATCGCGTAGTATTTGGCACTTGACAATTTTAAGGTGCCAAAAATGGACACTTATGACGGGACGTCTGACCCAACTGATTATCTTTCCCAGTTTCAGACGGCCATGAGTCTAAAGAATGTTCCAGATCCGCTACGTTTCAAGACCTTCCCTATGTATCTACGGGGAAAGGCAAGAAGGTGGTTCCAGGAGCTCGCACCTCACTCGGTGGACTCCTTTAGACAGTTGGCGCAGAAGTTTAAATCTCAGTTCGTTTCAAGTGCGCCGTTCATAAAGAATTCTTCACATCTTATGACTCTGAAGCAAGGTTTTGAAGAGTCTGTTCTGAAATATATGCAGCGCTTTTCAGACGAGTCACTGCAGGTCAGTGACCGGAATGAAGGAGTGAAGGCCGCTGCGTTTATCAATGGTCTCAGGGCGGGTCGTCTCTTCTCTCAGCTTGCAGAAGAGGGACCCACCACGTTGGGAGAGTGTCTGGAAAAGGCGCATCAGTTTGCCCGTGGAGAAGAGGCAAACCGCGTAAAGAAAGAGGCCGAGCAGAGTACTTGGCATGAACCTCGGCCCAGTTCCAAAACGGACCGACATGAGGACAAGCGTGATCGGCGCAGTGTGTTCGATCGCCTTGGGAGCCGAGGTAAACGAGGTAGAGAAGGTCTGCCCCTTCTGGCCTCAAAAGATAGAATTTTAGCTGTCATGGAAAGAGATGGCTTAAGAACAGACCCGAAGCCTCTGGCAGGTCCTAGAGACAAAGGATCCGAAACTGTATTGCCGATATCACCGTGATGTCGGCCATGATACTGAAGATTGTCGGCAACTGGCCCAAGCGATTCGGAAGCTGATTGAGTTGGGGCACTTGAAATAGTTCTACAACCCGCGTTCCCTACTTCATAATCGTCTGAGTTTCCGAAAGACTCCTCAAAAGGATAAATGCCGACCCGAGACTCCCCTCACACATCCCAGGTCGGATGATGATGGGGACAGAGATCGACAAGAGGCCGCAGTGCAGCCTCAAATAAACTCAATAATTTACACCATCTCTGGAGGGCCGCCTCAGCAAAATCAGGGGGAACCCAGTACGTCAGGAACGTCATCTGGGCCTCCCTCAAAAAACCGAAGGTTAGCCCGAGAACTGGTCTACGGACCAGAAGATTTTATTCCAATAGACTCTAACAATATGGGTCCAGTAATTGGACTGTGTATGGCACCGGATAGAATCGTAGAAGTACGAAGAGTTTATGTAGATACTGGGAGTGCTGTGAACATTATGTACTATCATGTATATGAACAGTTGGGTTTGGTAGACTCCCAAATGACTCCAGTAGCTTCACCTTTATACGGATTCACTGGTATGCCTATTCGGCCAGCTGGCCTGATCACATTTAGTGTCAGCTTTGGCAAACCCCCGGCTTGCCGTTATTTATGGATGGATTTCGTGGTGGTTAAAGAGAGGTCGGCTTATAATATTCTCTTAGGCCGACCAGCGTTTGTAGCTCTGGAGGCTGTAATATCCCCCTTGCATGTCAGCATGAAGTTTCCTACCCCAGGTGGAGTAGTTACTTTACAGGGAGATATTCCTATAGCCCAAAATTGTTATGCAGTGGCTACCCAAGGGAGTGGGGTCGTCCAACAGGTTATTCTGGATGATCTCATTCCCCCAACAAACGAGCGTTTACAAACAGATGACGCGGTTCAGGAATTCATCCTGGATCCAGGTCGGCCAGAGAACACAATCAAACTTGGGACCTGGATGCCAGTTGAGACTTTGGATCAGCTCCAGAATCTGCTAAGGGAATTCGTAGAAATTTTTGCTTGGACGGCAGAGGATATGCCTGGAATCCCGACTTCCCTAGCAGAACATCGGCTTAATGTGGATCCTCAGGTCAGGCCCATTAAGCAGAAGAAAAGAAACTTTGCCCCAGAGAGGAACAAAGTGATAGCAGGGGAGGTCGAGAAACTCCTGGTGGCAAAGTTCATTGAAGAAGTCTTGTATCCGAGTTGGTTGGCCAATCCTGTTGTGGTCCCCAAACCTGACAAGACTTGGAGAATGTGTGTAGACTACACCGACCTGAACAAGGCGTGCCCAAAAGACTGTTAACCCTTGCCAAAGATTGACAGATTGGTGGATTCCACCTTGGGGTATGAGGTCTTTGATTTCCTTGATGCTTTTAAAGGCTATCATCAGATCATGATGGCAAAGGAAGATCAAAAGAAGACTTCTTTCATTACAGAGTTGGGCACTTATTGCTATGTCAGCATGCCCTTCGGTTTAAAAAACGCCGGGGCTACTTACCAGCGTTTGGTCAATTCACTGTTCCGAGATCAAATTGGCCAAATTATGGAAGTTTATATTGATGATATGTTGATCAAGAGCAGGACTCTTGACCAGTATATCCTAAACCTCCGAGAAGTGTTCGGCATCTTAAGAGAATCCCGAATGAGGCTGAACCCAAAAAAGTGTACCTTTGGTGTACGTACAGGAAAGTTTCTTGGATATATGGTTTCCAAGGAAGGGGTACGGGCCAACCCGGCCAAGATTGAAGCCTTAGAAAGCATGCACCCACCTCGGAATGTCAAAGAGGTTCAGAGGTTGACGGACCGAATTGCTGCTTTGAGCAGATTTCTTTCTAAGTCAGCTGAGAGATCGTTACCCTTCTTCCAAATCTTGAAGAAACGAACCGCCTTTCTCTGGGATGACCAATGTCAGAAAGCTTTTGATGACCTGAAAGCACACCTGACCTAGGTGCCTATGTTGACGTCTCCTCTACCTGGGGAGACCTTGTACATATACTTGTCAACCTGCCATGAGGCAGTGAGTGCAGTTCTGCTCAGAGAGCAGGATGCAGTTCAAAAACCCATTTATTTCACTAGTAAGATTCTGCATGGAGCTGAGGTGCGATATCCGAATGCTGAAAAAATCATCTTAGCATTGATAGTGGCAGAAAGAAAGTTCTGGACTTACCCTCAAGCTCATCCTATAATTGTGGTGACAGATCAGCCCTTGAAGCAGATTTTATCTCGGCCAGACACTTCAGGCCGAGCTGCTAAGTGGGCAATGGAGCTTGCTGAGTATGACATCAATTATAAGTCACACACTTCCATTAAAGCTCAAGCTCTGGCTGACTTTCTAGCTGAAGGGATTTCTATAGAAGAAGATCCTCCTCCAGCACAAGGATGGATCTTATATGTAGATGGGTCTTCCTTTAAAGACGGAAGTGGAGCAGGGCTCCTAATAATTAACCCAAACGAGGAAGAGATGGAGTACGCCTTGCGATTTTACTTCGAGGCCACTAATAATGAGGCCGAGTATGAGGCCCTGATAGCGGGGCTGAGTTTAGCTCGTAAACTGGGGGCACAGCAAATAACCGTCCGAAGTGACTCACAGCTCATAGTTTCCCAAATTAACGGAGACTATGAGGCCAAGGAGGACAGCATGAAGCGGTATTTGGCTAAGGTTCAACACTTGAAAGGAATGTTTGAACGCTTTGCGATAGAACACATTCCCAGGTCGGCCAATAAACGGGCCGACACATTATCTCGGCTAGCCTCATCTACCTCGGCCACAATTGGGAAGAAAATTGTTGTAGAGCTGGTAAAGCATCGTGCCTTTGATGGAAATAAAGTCTTGCAGCAAGACTATCATAATACCTGGATGGACGAGATAGTCACCTATCTACAACATCAGACCCTGCCCGAGCATAAATCGCAAGCTCGGCATCTCCGCCTGAAAGCTTCCAGGTACGCACTCTTTAACGATCACTTGTACAGAAAATCTTTCTCTCAGCCGTGGTTGCGGTGCATACCTGAGGACGAAGGAGATTACATTCTTCGTGAAATGCACTTGGGCATATGTGGAAGTCATTCTGGAGCACGTTCATTGGCCCGTAAGTGCTATTTGGCTGGGTATTACTGGCCCACAATTCGTAAAGATGCAGAAGAGCTGGTCAAAAAGTACCCATCATGTCAAGTTCATGCTCCAACTTCTCATTTGCCGAGTCATGAAATGACCAGTATTTTCAGTCCCTGGCCGTTTGTGCAATGGGGTATGGATTTAGTGGGGCCTCTACCCCGAGCTCCCGGCTCGGTCAGATTCTTGCTGGTAGCGATTGACTACTTCACTAAGTGGATAGAGGCCGAGCCACTGGTCACCATAACTGGGGCCCAGGTCAAAAAGTTTTTATGGAAAAACATTATTTGTCAATTTGGCCTACCCCAGATCTTGATCTCAGACAACGGCAGACAGTTTGCTGAGGATCCAGTAAAGAGCTGGTGTCTTGACTTACATATCAAGCAACGCTTCACCTCAGTAGCTCATCCTCAGTCAAATGGCCAAGTAGAGCTTGCCAACAGAATCATCAAGGATGGTTTGAAAAAGCGCCTGGGCAAAGCTGGCACAAGTTGGGTTGAAGAATTACCTAGCGTACTATGGGCTTACCGGACAACTCCCTCAACTTCAACAAAGGAAACTCCTTTCTCACAGGTGTATGGCACCGAGGCCATTATTCCCGCAGAGATTGGTTCTACTTCAACTCGAGTGGATTATTACTCAGCTACTGATAATAACCAAGAACTACGACTGAACTTGGATGATCTCGAGCAGAAAAGAGACCAAGCACGCATCCGCATGGCTCAGTATAAGAACTTGATTTCCCAGCATTACAATTCTCGAGTACGTCCGAGATCTTTTCGAGTGGGAGATCTGGTGATGCGCGACAACGAAGTCAGCCATGCTGCCTCGGCGGGAACTTTTAATCCTAAATAGGAAGGTCCTTACCGCATTGTTGAGGTGTTCCCAACAGGAGCGTACAAGTTACAGACTTTAGAGGGACGAACTCTTCCACGGACTTGGCACACTTCTCATCTCAGACTTCTGCATCAATGATGCAAATTGTAATCATTTTTGTATATCAATACAAGTTTTTCTGAGGCATCTTTCAAGAGTCAAATAACCAAGCAAAGTCTGAGCACTGTGGAAGGCTCATATAAGACCTCGGCAGGTCCGAGGCAAAAGACCTCGCAGGTTCGAGGCAAATGCCCGCTAAAGGGTACATTAAGACCTCGGCAGGTCCGAGGCAGAAGACCTTGTAGGTTCGAGGCAAATGCCCGCTAAAGGGTACATTAAGACCTCGGCAGGTCCGAGGCAAAAGACCTCGCAGGTTCGAGTCAAATGCCCGCTAAAGAGTACATTAAGACCTCGGCAGGTCCGGGGCAAAAGACCTCGCAAGTTCGAGCCAAATGCCCGCTAAAGGGTACATTAAGACCTCACAAGTTCGAGGCAAATGACCGTTAAAAGGGAATACCAAAACCTTGGCAAGTCCGAGATGAAAGATCGTTAAACGGCAGATCAAGACCTCGGCAGGTCCGAGGCAGAAACTCACATTAGAACATATTAAAACCTTGGTGAGACCGAGGCAAAAACTTCTGAAAAGGAAGGATAAGACCTCGGTAGGACTGAGGCAGTAACTTGTTAAAAATAAGAGTAAGACCTTGGTAAGACCAAGGCACTTACCTATAAAAAAGAAAAACAAGACCTCGGCATGCCCAAGGCAAGAGTCAAAGAAATGACTCTTAAAACCTCAGCAGATTTTAGGAAAACGTTTGCTGAGGAAAAGACTTGTGCAAGCAAGCCCCATGCTTTTTCTTAAGAAAGCTGAAGTGAAGTTAAGCAAGGCATAACTTTAATCCAAGTCAGAGCTTGATTTGAACAAGGCAAAGTTTATATCAAACTCACAAATGATCTAGTTCAGCTCAAGAAACAGGTTCTTTCTGACTTGAAGACTTAGTTTAATTTCAACAAAGTTGATCCAGTTTATTAAGACTAACATGAAAAGTTAGCAATGATAGTATTGGAGAGTAAATAAAGATGCTGAAGACAAAAGAGATAACTGAGCCAAAAAAGTTAGAAATTTCATTGATTTAAACATTGAAGTACATTTTGATGCCTGGTCTACAAAAAGCAAAACAAAGAAGAGCCCTACAGCCTAATCATCCTTATCCTCATCCCTCAAGTCAGCTCCATCAACAAATTTTTGGAATAACTCTTCAAATTCCTGAGCTGCGAGGGGATTGTAGAGGTCGGCAATACGGCGGTCTTCTCTGTTCAGATCTAGATGAACTTGAGCACAGGCATCGATAGCATTTCTCTGGCCGACCTCCATGGCTGAGCCTTGAATCAAAAGCAAATTCTCTTCAAAAAATCTGGACTTCCTGAAATCCTGAAGAGTCTTGATCCGGCGTCCGTCAAGTTTTGGCGCAGCAGATTAATCATCTTCTGGTCAGACTCGATTCTCTGCGCCATCTCAACCTTGTTCTTCTTCAAGTACTCAACCTCATTGAGAGATTGAGTGGAGGCCAGCTCAAGGTCAGCCACCTTATTCTCCAACTCATCCACCTTAGAGTTGGAGGTGGCTAACCTCGTCTCAGCATCTTCAGCCTTCTTCTGGAGTTGGGCGGTTCCCGCCTCTAAGTCAGTGACTCTCTGGGTCAACTCGGCTCTTCTCTTTTCAAAATCTTTAAATTGTTCTCTTGTAGTCGTCAGCTCCCCAAGAAAATCTCTGCTGCGAGTAACCAATTCCATCCCCTGGCCTCGGATCTATCCAAAAAGATAGTGTTAAAAAGAAGTCCACAAACAAAAATAAGTAAAGTACTCAAAAGGAGACTTGCTTACCAGAGCAAGATTGGACATGTAGGCATTGGTCAGGGCCGCGAAATCAGTTGCCCTGAATCTCTGAAGATCCCGGGGCAAGATTGCTGCTCTGTTAAGCCTTTCGGCCACAGCAGGGTTGTCAGCAGAATCCCCTTCAGAAAACCCAATCAAGATTGGGTCTTGAACATTACCCGGCTGAGACAGGATTTCCTCAACCGGGTTAGCAGTGATCATCTCCGAGGGCTGAGATGGCCCCGGATCACGTCTGCTAGAGCCTTCGCCCCATTGTCTCTTCCGGGGGCGAAGGCTGGAACCTTCACCAGCTTCTGCTGGGATCTCAGATTCAGTTGGAGCCTGGGGCTGGACCTCAGCCTCAGGCTCATCGTCAACAATGGTAATTGGCAGAGCTGAAAGGAAACGAAAGCAAGACAAACCCCAAACAAGTGTTAAAACACTTAGAAAAATTTCTACACATGGAAAAGAAGTTTACCTGGTTCAGGCTCCGCCACTTCGGGCTCAGCAGCAGCAGCATTTGGGGCTGGGGGCACTGCCGAGGTAGAGGCTCCCCCAGAGCCAAGAGCTTCTAGCCTCCTTTCTCTCCGAAGTCTCTTTCTGGCTTGGTTCTCAGCCATTATCTCAGCTCGGGTTGTGGGGCCGGGCATTGCACCTACATCCAGAGTTAGACAGCTAAAACACTAACAAGAAAAGAGTAAAAATGCTGAGAACAAAAAAGCTACAATGTCCACCTCGGATGATGGTGAGCTGGTCTAGATAAAGAGCCCGATAATCATCACCCAGGGCCGAATGGGCCACATCGCCAGCCATCCAGACTTTGTAGTCCACCTTTTGCCAGTCAATGATAATCGAGGCTGACGGAATTCTGTCTGCCTCATTGCAGTACTCCTGGCTCGGCAATGTGTTATGAACCCTGCCGTGTTTCCAGATAGTCCCGCTCGGCAGTTCAGATTTCAGGATATAAAAGAATTTTTCCTTCCATTTTTTATTGGAGGAAGGGATATTGACGGCAAAAGGAAAGTCAATACTGGACGTTCGCTTACTGAAATAGTACCAACTATGCGAAGTCCGGCATGCAAAAAGGGCTCGAAAAATAGTGGTATTGAAAGGAAATTCAATGAGTCTAAGAAGAAGAATATAACAAAGAATAAGCTTTAGGCCGTTTGGTTGAATTTGGGGAAGCCTGAGCCCATAAGCCCGTATAACTCGGACCACGGGCTCAGGAACAGGAAGACTGAAGCCAGACTTGAAGTAGTCTTCGTAAACTGCTTCATAATCCCTAGGAGGATCATAGGCAGTCTGACCAGGCAGAGGCAAAATTGGGCCGAAACAGTTCTTATCAATTTTATAGTATTTACAGATCCTATCTAGGTCGGCCTCGGTCAACGTAGAGGTGACCTCTTGGACCATTGGGGATGGCCGACCTCTTTCTACGACTCCAGAAAAATGAGAGGGTCCCCTCACGGGGGCCGGAGGATTTACAGATGCCGGAGCAGGGGCAACCCTCACTGGCTCCGGCGAGGAACTAATCACAGTAAGGGCTCTGCTGGACTGAGCAGAGTCCCTGGTGGTTTGAACTAGGTTAACAAGAGGCAAATCTTCGGCGGAAGATCCGCCAGATGGCGACGGAGAAGCAATGGCTCCTCCGCCGCCAGCGGCGTAGGAACCTCCTTCAGAAAGATTCTGGGAATCAAGGGAAGCAGAAGACATGATGAATAAGAGAAGGAGAAAACTTACAGAGAGTTCGAAGAAAAAAAAACACCGGAGGAGGACAGGACAAAGGCTGAAATTCGCCGGAATCAGGAAAACTCGCTGGAGAAGAAAGTAGAATGCCGGAGTGAAGGAATGAGAGCAAATAAAGAGTGAAGATGATCTGCAGAAGACCTATTTATAAGGCTTCATCTCGGCAGCCCAAGCGTTGCCTGAAGTAAATGGCCACCGGTTCGTGAAACGGCGGAATTCAAAAAGCTGCACAACTAACGCTTCGTGCTCTACGCGAACAGTAAATGCGCGGACCGAGCCAACAAGAATCAGACACATGCCAGAGCAGAAAACGTGGCAAAGAATCTAGTCAGAATTAACTGATCAGTTCGGCCAGAAGCTATCATTAGCGCTTCGTACATTGCGCCCCTAATAAGTACGTTAAGCGGCCTAATCAGATCTTGACACCTCATCAAGGGAAGGACAGCCCGGGAAAAATCTGAGCAGATTAGCCTGCCCTTTCAGTTCAGCTCGGCCAGACTAATCCGAGGGGCAAGTGATGAGCCAAAAAATACCTCACGTTAGTCAATAACGGTCAACGCTGAAGTAAGGTGTAAAAATGGCTAAGTATGGCGGGTCGGCCCGGAGGTTGAACAGGTCACATGCGGACAAACAGTCCATCTCGGCCATAGGGCCCGACTACCATCTCGCCCACCGGACCTCTCGGCCATCTCGGCCATACGGTCTCAGTACCCCCAGGGGGCTAAGGACTTCACCTCGGTTTAAAGGCCTCATTTAGGCCTAAGGATTTCATCTCGGCCTCAAGGCCACATCTCGGCCCGCAGTTCCATCTCGGCCAAAGAGTTGAACTCGGCCTCGGATATGATCTACTCACTGATCTCGGACCACCTTTAGTGGCATCAGCTACGAGCATCATGAAAGGCCCCCGAATGCTCTTCGAAGTCGGCCACTTCCATCTCGGCACGCTGACCCCACATCATCAGCCATCTCGGGCACTTCAGAGTGTTACTAGAGGATTTCATCTCGGTTCTAGGAGTTAACCCTGGGTAATTCTACCAGGTGAAACTCCTAGCCAGGTGTCCCAAGCTAGCTTACTCAGCCCAGTATCGAGCCACGTGGCGAGCATGCAAGAGCAAGAGTCATCCAAAGAACCTCCTTTCCTGTCACGATATCCGAGCTCTGCCCGTGCATTGGCCCAGGCCGCCATATAAAACGGCCGAGCAGCAGGAGAGAGAGGGACAAGTAACAACAAATACTGAAAAACTACAGACCAGTAACTCATCTTCTCCACAGTGAAAACACAGGTTTACGAGAAAACCTCAATTTACAAAACCTTCATCATATATAAACCTCTCCTAAAAATGGCCTTGACTGACTTGAGCATCGGAGGGTATTACCTGGGGCCATAGATCCCGGGTCCCCTGACCCTTTTTCTTTGTGCAGGTCAGCAGCTCGCTGATTGAGGACAACTGACGGAGTTTTAACGGCACCACATCAAACAAATACTTGGTGATATAATCCGACATCATCAAACAGAGCGGGTGTCTTTACGACGATGTAGGTTTGAGGACTCTCCTAGTCCTTCATGGACTTCTTTTCCCATTTGAGCTGACTTAAAAGCTTTAAATAGTGCGATTAAGAAGACTTAAATGACGGAGGTTCAGAGGCCCTCCTTCTAGCGCCAATATGATGATGTCGGATTATATCACCAAGTATTTGTTTGATGTGGTGCCGTTAAAACTCCGTCAGTTGTCCTCAATCAGCAAGCTGCTGACCTGCACAAAGAAAAAGGGTCAGGGGACCCGGGATCTATGGCCTCGGGTAATACCCTCCGACGCTCAAGTCAGTCAAGGTCATTTTTAGGAGAGGTTTATATATGATGAAGGTTTTGTAAATTGAGGTTTTCTCGTAAACCTGTGTTTTCACTGTGGAGAAGATGAGTTACTGGTCTGTAGTTTTTCAGTATTTGTTGTTACTTGTCCCTCTCTCTCCTACTGCTCGGCCTTTTTATATGGCGGCTTGGGCCAATGCATGAGCAGAGCTCGGATATCGTGACAGGCAAGGAGGTCCTTTGGATGACTCTTGCTCTTGCATGCTCGCCACGTGGCTCGGTACTGGGCTGAGTAAGCTAGCTTGGGACACCTGGCTGGGAGTTTCACCTGGTAGAATTACCCAGGGCTAACTCCTAGAACCGAGATGAAATCCTCTAGTAACACTCTGAAGTGTCCGAGAGGCTGATGATGTGGGGTCAGCGTGCCGAGATGGAAGTGGCCGACTTCGAAGAGCATTGGGGGGCCTTTCATGATGCTCGTAGCTGACGCCACTAAAGGTGGTCTGAGATCAGTGAGTAGATCAGATCCGAGGCCGAGTTCAACTCTTTGGCCGAGATGGAACTGTGGGCCGAGATGAGGCCTTGAGGCCGAGATGAAATCCTTAGGCCTAAATGAGGCCTTTAAACCGAGGTGAAGTCCTTAGCCCCCTGGGGGTACTGAGACCGTATGGCCGAGATGGCCGAGAGGTCCGGTGGGCAGTGGGGCCCTATGGCCGAGATGGACTGTTTGTCCGCATGTGACTTGGTCAACCTCCGGGCCGACCCGCCATACTTAGCCATTTTTACACCTTACTTCAGCGTTGACCGTTATTGACTAACGTGAGGTTTTTTTGGCTCATCAAGCGGCACTACAGCGTATGAACTTAATGAGCCTATAAAATATTCTAACTTCTCGGACTTGAAAATATAGAAATGAAGATGCAGTGAAGGACTGTATGCATTGAGAGGATGATTTGCAAGGAGGAAGAATGCAGAGAGAAAAGAAGGAAACTGATTGATTTTTGGATTGAATTCTTATGACCACAGAACTCAGCTTGACCTCTAGTTATAGGGGAACATTGAGGTCAGGCTGTTAGCGGTAGTTTAACCACAGCCGTAGGATCAGATACCTGTTCGGTCTGAACCCTTGGATCAGATAACCACGTCAGGTCTGCCTACTTCCGTTAGATCAGATAACTACTCAACCTGAGCCTTGAGATCATAATAGCTTCAGGTCAGCTCAGCACGGTTAGCCTTAACCGAATTTCAAATTTCAATCTTAGCTGATCACAAAAACCTAGAGAAATTTAAATTTAAATAAACTTCTCCAACAAATATGATCCGGTCTACATCCTGCAGCCCGCAGCCCAAGCCTGAGCACGAGCCGATCAGGCCCGCAGCCTGAGCCTGAGCACGAGCCCATCAGGCCTTGCAGCCCGCAGCCTAAGCCTGAGCATGAACCTATCAGGCCCTGCAGCCCGCAGCCTGAGCCTGAGCACGAGCCCATCAGATCCACAGCCTGCGTCTGAGATGATTTGCCGAGCTGAGCTGATTTTCACTTATTTTACCCTACTTTGAGAATTAATTTCTTATTCATCCGGCATCGTAATTGAGTGATTCAAAAGCCTAAAATTATCTACTTGTTACGTAGATAATCAAAGACTCATTAATTTCTATTTATTATTCATAAAAACTAATCATAATTATGCTCAAAATATATTGCTAACCACGGTTTGGAACTTGACTTATTTCTTTCAATTTTCTCCAATATTTTCACTTCTCTGTCCAAAGTTGATTGTTCATTTATTGCTAAAGTCTTTAATATTATTTTGAACATATTTTCATGTCCTCCAATCAAAGGCAGTTTTCAACCCAAAAAATAGAGCTTTTGGAGACAATTTAAACTTTAGAAAAAGAAAGAACGAAACAAGAGAAATATATAACGCTCAAAAACGAAAATCAAAAGGTCTTGTAGATGGGAGAAGCATTGAAGAGAACTCTTACACATTTTCTCTACTTCAAGTTGTCTTTCTTCTTTATGTTCAAGGCTCAAAGTTTACAAGTGCTGAAACTTATTCTAGCATTTATTGTTGTATTATTTATTGCTAATTTTTTAAAATATTGAAGTCTATGCAAGAGCAACATAACAAAATTGATCCCTTTCTTGTGGTTAAACTTATGTTAAACTTATTTTCAAAGTTTATTTTCCATTTCTTCTTCTAAAATCTATCTGGTAAAAGTGTTTGATAGAACTTTATTGAAGTTGTGAAGAAGTATGAATAAGAACTTAGTACTCTAGAATATAGTATAATTAGTAGTTAAAGTTGTAGCTGTTGGTAATGATGTTGTGCCAATTGTTATAGTAGGATCTTGTTAACCTCTTTAAAATCTTTTATTGAGTTGTTGAAAATCCACTTTTAAAGCAAATTGGTGGTGGAGTTGAATGAAGAAAATAAAAACTACTATAAGTTATGTCTACTCATCCCCTAGAGAGTGTTATTGACTTAGTCTTTTGAGTTGAGTTGACTAAAATTAATAAATTATCATAAAATTGCCTTTACAATTTATTCACTTCTTTAGCATTATCCAAAGACCTAAAAAAAGACTCATTCCACGATAACCTATACGATTTATTATAAAAACCTAAAGTATTACTCGGTAAGCTAAAAATTTTTAACAAAATGCGCATGCATAATCCTAACATAAAAAAATACTTTATAAACTTGCAAAATATTACTCGGTAGGAGGCTTGGGCCGATTCTTGTATATTTTGTTCTAGAATTTTCTTCTTCCGACATTATCCATTTAGTGGATGAAAAACGTATATTTCACATGACCCTTTTTTCCGCTGATCACATCTCTTTAGGAATAAATTCATGTAATTTTTTTTTTTTACCTTTTCCTGGTGTACCAATGTGTAAAATAACACCAATGTTGAGTTTATGCAGTATAAACGATAATACTAGTGATGAAATAATAGCCACATGTCATTTGTTTTTATGACAAAAGTCGGAACGTTCGCTTATTAAAGAAAAAGGCGCTTCATCAATTCCATTTATTTGTTTGAGTAACTAACCATTTGAATATTCAAAAGGTGTTAGGCCTTTACATCTAAAAACAGGAACCATTACTAACAGGGTATTTTTGTCCATATATGCTGAAAATAACAATTTGTATAAAAAACGAGAAAAAGAAAAAGAAAGAAGAAAGAAGAAAGAAAGAGAAGCAGAGAAGAGAAAAGAAGTTTATTGAAACCTTAGAGATGAATGGATTGCGAAATCACTTGCTGCATGCCAATCAGAAAACAAAGCTCATACAGAGGCTTCTGAAGATGAGGTGAACCCTGTGAGACTAGAATGGATATAACTGTTTAAACGAACCAAATAGTTCGCGACAGTTCACTTCATTGTAGTAAACAAATTTAATTGGGTGTTTGAATTTTACTCGTTTAATTAAAACTAATAAATAAACTCAAATCTAATACAAACGAATTCAAATTATTCGTGAATAGTTTGATTCGCTTAACGTCCCTATTTAAAGATCAGTGGATTTCGAAAGCAGCCGTTGCTGCATAATAAAGCTCATACAGAGGCTTCTGAAGATGTGGAAGAACTTCTGTAAAAGAAGAAATTAAAGAGGCGGCCCCCAGGGGCATAGTCCAGTGGTAAGTGGCAAAGGTGATTGGGGCTAGAACCCCGACGTCCCGAGTTCGAGTCCGTGTGGAGACAATCCTTGTTGAAATACTACAAGGGTTGCCTCTGGGCTGGCTGAGTCTCGAGTGTCCTCTCCCTTTGCAGGGCTGCCGATGGAGCGCATCCCTCGATTTACATCTCACCTGCCTAAGGAACCTCTGGTACAGGTGGGAGAAAACACACTCCTTCATCAAAGAAATTAAAGAGGCGTGTGAAGTAATGGAGTCAAGTCTCGCAACTTATAACCATGTGGGACTACAATGGTTCGCTTGAAGATACGCCAAACATTTTTTTATATATTTAAAAGATTACATATACACTTGTCATTTAAAGCCTTACGTGTCTTAATGCTAAACGGTCAACTCTATACGTGTTAAACAATATTTGACATGTGTACTATAATTGATATAGTATATTTATTTGTTGTTGTAGCGTCCCGCTTCCGAACTCTAACTTCGGGAACATTGCACCTGCCGTAGTCTACTTAGAAAACTACAAAGCGTCGTTCAAATTTCTCGCACGCAAAAAATAACGTCGAAATTTTTTGCGGAAAGATAATTAAAAATTCAAATTCAATTTATAAACAATCTCAATGCAAAAACGAATCATAGTTTAGGACTGACTAAACCAAATACGTCAATCGAAATTCTAAAACTCAGATATAAACGAAATAAATATGTAATCCATCACAGTCGCCAAATGTTCCGTCAAGCTCACTTGTCCCAGCTAGTACAATCAGACCCGTCTTCTACGAAAATATAATCAAATTCTGACTCACTTGTGGAAGGAATGGAAGTAGGGGTGAGTGATTTGAAATCACTCGTAGGTTACCCGTCTTTTTCCAGAAAGTAATCGTACTCACAACCTACATAAACACATAAAGAAAAGTAACAACAAATATATAAACACATAAAGAAAAGCAATAATTAAAGCGTAAGATAAACACACACTCATCTAATTAAATGCAATCTGCAACTTTATGATGCATGCTCCTTTTCACAATCATGTCACATGCAGCAACATTATTATCTCACACAACATGTCCCTTTCTATCCATGATATGCTATGCATGTCCGTTGTCCTATTCTTCGCTCTTTTTCGTAGAGTCAACGCCGCGAAGGCTCACGCTTCGTATTATGGAGTCAGCGTACATCGCTCCGTAACGTGCAGTCAGGGATCCTCGCTCCGTAACGTGGAGTCAGCGATCCTCGCTCTATAACGTGGAGTCAGCGATCATCGCTCCGTAGCATGGAGTCAGCGTACCTCGCTCTGTAATGTGGAGTCAGCGGTCATCGCTTTGTAACGTGGAGTCAGCGCCCCGAAAGGATGAAATGCAATGCACGTGCAATGAATGCTTCACACACAATCCGGCGCATCCATGCTCCTATATGTACTCGCACCCATACACGTGCATATATACTTGCATGTATACCCCCATTTTATGACGGTGTATCCCTACTCATATATATACCCACTCTCATACACGTGCATATATACTTGTAAGTATACCTCCATCTTATTAATATCATTTTTATTTTTTAAATATTTTTTCATTATTTACTTATTAACTATATATTTTTCCTTATTATTCTTTATTATTATTATTATTTATTCTTTTTTCGATAAATGTTTTCTTATTGAATTTCTTAATTTATTATTATTTCATTAATTATATTTACTATATTAAAATATTTTTTCTTTTCCTTTTTCTATTTCCTGGACCCTTTTCCTTTTTCTGACCCGCGACCTGGCCCAGATCACGGCCCGCTAGTCGCAGCCTTCTCCCCCTTTTTTTCTTTCAGGTTGGCCCAGTGGCACAGAACCACTGACCCGACCTGCTACCCCCTCTTTCCTTTTTTGTATATACTATTCGGCCCGTCCCAGAACTTCTAGCCCGACCCAAATACTACAAACCTGACCTAAACTCGGGTCAGGCCTTCGGGTGAGAATTGACCCGCTGACATGAATTTTTCTTTCTTTCTCTCCAGTCCGGTCCAATTTCTGTAGACCAAACTATGGCTGGCCTGGTGCAGCCTACCAACTGGTGTGTCAGCTAGAACTGGGTCAGCCAGTCTGGGTCAGTCACGACCCGACTGACCTGGATTTTAATTTTAATTTTTTAACTTAATTAAATCCTATTTTCTTCTAACCTTAATATAATCTTCTATTTAACTCCAAATTGACCCTAACAAATTTTATTTAACCCCTTTTAACTCCATGCACACATTGCACACACTCATTGCCGCATGTGGGCTACACGCGCTGCACAGGGCCGCATGTGGGCCTCATGCACTGCACCTGAAATGCCATGTGTGTCACACGCGCGCCACCTCCAGGCTCATTTTTCAATTTCCAGTTTAATTCCAACCTGATTTCTGGGCTTCATGACCTATTTCTAAGGCTATTCATACAATTTTTCTGTTAATCGCATAAAAATCCATTCCTTTAATTTTTTTCAAATCGCACGATCAATAACACCGCACACAAAAATATACACATACATACGAACATCATAAAGCATGCATACGATATCATATACAAATAACACACAATAATTTAAAGAAAGCATGATTAACACACAAAGCACGAGCAATCCGAGAAGAGGGGAATGTAACCTACCTTTTTCGTCGAATCATTTTCCTACACGCGCTTCTTTCCTTCTCTCCCTACACCGGCTACCTATGTGAATGTGTGTAAGGGGTGGCGGCCAAATTTGCTAGGGAGAATTTAGGGTTTGAAAAATATATATATATTTTTCTGTGGAGGGGGAAGCCGAATACAATTGGGGGTGAATGTAGGGTTTAATTTGTTGTGAGTTATGTGCATATTTATAGAGTGTAGAGAATGCAAGATAGGTATAGGTTGTATATCCTAGTTAGGTTAGAATTTAGTTTCCTAGTGTGTATCCAAGCCTATATAGATTTTATCTCTACCTCTATTGATTAGGAAAAGGCTAATAATTATTATTTAAAAAAAAGTTACATAACACTCCTCCCCCTTACAAAATGTTTTGTCCTCGAAACTTGCGTACCTTATTCAAAGAGTTATGGATAGCGTCGCGCATAAGCTCCTCGATCTCTAATGTTACTTCACATTCCATACGGTTGGCATACTGAACTTTCACATGAGGGATAATCCGACGTCTCAACACTTGATCCTTACGATCCACAATCCGAATAGGGGTCTCCTCATAAGTAGTATCAGCACGCACTTTCAGTCGTCAAGCATCCAACACATGTCTTGGGTCCGAAACATACCTCCTCAACTCGATATGTGAAAGACGTTGTGCACTTGAGTCAAGGCAGTGGGTAATGCCCAACGGTAGGCCAAAGTGCCAACTAGATCAAGTATCTCGTATGGACCCACATAACGAGGACTTAGTTTACCTTTTTCTGCAAAACTCATCACATCCTTAGTGGGTGATACGTTAAGGAAAACTTTATCTACCACTTCGAGTTCCAAAGGACATATCTTAGTATCTGCCCGACTTTTGTTCTTGCCTTGAGCCATATTGAGCCTATCACAGATAATCTTCACTTTCTCCTTGGTTTGCTCGACTAACTCCTGTCCAGTGATAGCTCGCTCTCCATCTTCGTCCTGATAAACTGGAGATCTAAACTTGCGTCCATAGAGAGCCTTGAAAGGTGCCATGCCGATGGTACTGTGATGGCTGTTATTATAGGAGAACTCAATCAACTTAACCATGACGTCCTAGTTCCCCTTGAAGTCCAATGCGCAAACCCTCTACATATCTTCCAATGTCTGATTCGTTCTTTTTGATCGACCTTCAGTTAGGGGATGAGATGCCATGCTCAATCGTAACTCAGTCCCCATCCTCTTCTGACATGCTGGCGAAAACCTAAAAGTGAAGCTCAAGTCGTGATCCGATATAATACTGACTGAAACTCCATGCAAGCTGATTATATTATCAATATATAGTGTCACCAATCTCTTTAAGGTTGCATCACTTGGCACTGGCAGAGAATGAGCAGACTTAGTCAATCGATCAATAATCACCCAAATAATGTCGTTGTTGTTTCTTGTTTTCGGGAGCCCTGCTGCAAAGTCCATCGTCACATGCTCCCACTTCCATTCGAGTATCTCTGAAGACGGCATCAAATCTCCTAATCTTTGATATTATGCTTTAACTTGTTGGCAGACAAGCATCTCTCAATAAACTCTGCTATGTGTCTCTTCATGCCGCTCCACCAGTAATGCTTCTTTAGGTCATTGTACATCTTTGTGGCGCCCAGATGAATCGGCATCTTAGATTTGTGTGCCTCCTTCAATAATCTTTCCTGAGGTCCTCAACATCAAGCACACATTGTCTCTTTGGTACCACATATTGTCATCATCGTGAATCTGAAACCCATCAATCTGAATAGTCATCATCCTTTCGCGAATATCTCCGTTGGTCGCAACATCTTTCTGAGCCTCTTTAATTTGATCAACCAAGCACGGTGCGATAACTAAAGTCTCCAGAATATTTGCCGTATCATCTATGATATCCAAACCAAACTCGATAATCTCTCTCTCCAAAGTTGTCTGTCTGGCGTGACTCAATTTCCTACTCAACGCATCAGCAGCTCAATTTGTCTCTCTCGGATGATAACTAATGGTCAAATCGTAATCTTTCAGTAGCTCCAACCATATCCTCTGATGCATATTCAACTCTTTCTGTGTGAACAGATACTTCAAACTCTTATGATCAGTTAATACTTCACACTTTTCTCCATATAAATAGAGACGTCATATCTTAAGTGCGAAAACCACTACAGCTAACTCAAGATCATGAGTTGTATAGTTCTATTCATACGGCTTCAACTGGCGCAAGGCATATGCGATAACTCTATCTCCTTGCATTAGGATACATCTTGAAGCAAAGAAACTAGACCACATTTGAAATGTATATAAAATCGAATTGAAGTCATATACATGTGCCTAGTCCACTCTTGGACGCGTTGCTGTAAATGAAGAACCCTTCAGAACCATATGGCTGCACCAATACGGGTGCAATGGTCAATCTCTTCTTCATCTCGGTGAAGCTTTTCTCACAATCTGCGGTCAACTCGAATTTCATCTTCTTCTGTGTCAACCTGCTTAGTGGCACTGCCATAGTAGAGAAACCATCGACAAGCTTCATGTAGGAGCTAGCCAACCCAAGAAAACTTCTTACATCAGTCACATTGATTGGTCCGAGCCACTCAGTGAAAGCCTTGATCTTCTTCGGATCCACTGAAATCCCTCCTCCAATACTACGTGACCCAAGAAAACCACGCTTTTTAGCAAAAATTCACACTTACTGAACTTCACGTACAACTTCTTCTGTCTGAGAGTCCCCAAAACTTTCATTAAGTGCTTTGCATGCGTTTCTTCATCATGGGAATATACCAAGATCGTCGATGAAGACCACCACAAAATTATCCAGCTGATCTCAGAATACAATATTGATCAAGTCCATGAAGGCTGCTGGAGCATTCGTTAGTCCAAACGGCATCACTAAGAATTCATAGTGGTCGTATCTTGAGCGAAAGGTAGTCTTCGGAATATCCTCTGCTTTAATCCTTAGCTGATGATATCTAGATCGAAGATCTATTTTGCAAAATACTTTTGCACCGTGTAGGGATGCAAACGTACGCAGATAGTTTTAGATTAAACATTTCTAAGTATCAATGATGCTATGGTTACCTTCAATTAGTCCAAAAGGTCCTCGATCCGGGGTATAGGATATTTATTCTTGATTGTGATCTTATTTATCTTATGATAATCGATGCACAATCTTATACTCCTATATTTCTTGTTCACGAATAGGACAGGAGCTCCCCAGGGCAGGTGAATTCGCAGTCTAATAATTCTTGTAACTGCTCTTTTAACTCCTTGAGATCTGCTGGTGCCATACGATACGGTGCTTTCGATACAGGCTCATCACCTAGAATAAGATTTATCGCAAATTCAACCTCTCGATCGGTAGTAAGCCTGGTAATTCATGGGGGAAGACATCCTTGAATTCATTTACCAGAAGAATCTGGTCAATAGGCGGTACTTGCTGCTCAGCATCCATAACATAGACCAGAAATCCCTCTCCACCCTTTCTTAATGCTCGGTAAGCCTGGACTACAGTCAGATAAATCCTCTTAGCCTCCTTTTTTAGCTTAGGATTCCGCTGGACGATGATCTCCTTCATATCGGAACCTCTGATAGTGATGCGCTTTAACCAAAAGTCAATAGTCGCATGGTATTGAGCTAGCCAATCCATTCCGAGAATAATGTCAAAATCCCTCATCTGAATAGGGATTAGGGTCGCGGTGAACTGTTGATCATCAATCTCGAGCTCGCATCCTTTATACTGATGGTGGGATACTATCACTCGGTCACCGGCTTCCTGCACTCGGTATGGGGTCTAAAGCCATTCAGAGCAATGGCACAGATTCTTTGTGATTTTTTTAGATTTAAAAGAGTGGCTTGCGTCACTATCGAATAATACGTTGGCAGGAACTTGGTCTACTAGGATCGCACCTATCACATTTAGAGTTATTCACATAACACTTATATTCAACAAATATATGACTAAATTTATAATAATTTACTTAAATAATTTTTACATGTCACGACGTCGCCGACTGCATCGACATCTGTGTCAGTCATAACATGGAGCCTGACATTGGTCCTCGGTCTCCGTTTCTGCTGACCTCCCTATGGCTACAGTGTCGGTGGTGCTGCCTTCTGCTCAGTACACTCTTTCGTATAATGGCCTGTCTTACCACATATATAGCATACAATTGCCTTCGTCCAGCACTCACCTGGATGTGTGCGTCCACAGTGGATACACGGTTGGAGCAGTCCAGTGGTCCTCAGTGGCGGTGGCCGTGTAACACTCCCTAAACCCTGCAGCTGGGGTGGTTTAAACTACTTCCTGCCGAACTGTCATCTGGGTACCTTAACCCAGCGTCTTGTCCTCCCAGTGCTAAACTCATCATAGGACCTCTTGCCTTTCACCTCAGCGGCGACTCTCCTAAAATCGCCCTATACCTCTCGACACATCTCCAGCAGCTCATCGAATTTCCTGGGTCTGACAGTGAATATTCCTAAATGTATTTTTGAGCTCAACCTAGTCTTAAACTTTAGCATCTTCAACCTCTCATCTGCCATAGTGGACAGTGCCTTCTTACCCAGGGCGTGAAACCTGTCCGCGTATTCAGCCACTATCATGTTGCCTTTGGTCAGGGCCTGGAACTCTTCCATGCTCAATAAGATAACACTGTCTCGCACATAAAACTTCTTGAACTCCTTCTATAACTGAGTCCAAGTAACTGGTGGTGTCTGTTGTACCTCTACAGTACGCCACCACTCCTCTGCATCACCAACGAGAAAGGGAATAACCACCTCCACCCTTAGATCATCCGACACCTACAGCAGTCTCAGATGGACTGACATTGCCTTCATCCAACTCTTCTCCTCCTCTGGATTAGAGTCACTCTAAAAGTAGGAGCCCGTGAGCTCTGCATCTCCCTATAGAAGAACCTCAGACCCAGCTGTGGTGGCGGTGGAGGCTGTACTTGCTGGTTCAATTGCTGCTAATGCTGTGCCAATATATTTGCCATGGTGGCCATGGCATCAGTAAGTACCTGGGGAATAGCCCCCTGATTTTGGTGGTTGTCACCACCATTACCTCCATTTCCAGTTTAATCACGTCTTGCCGGTATTTTGTTGAATAAGAACAGTCAAAAATATTTATTTATTTAATTTCAGGCTAAGTCAGGGGTATTTTGGGAATTTCTAAACACTTATGGGGTGCATGCAAAAGTTCAGGTGTAAAACGGTATAAAAATAAATGAAACGAAGGAACATTCTCACAATCCTTAACCCGATCGTTACTTAAGTCTAAGATCATCTCTTAAGTCTACTTTGTAGGATCTGTATATCACCACTAGAAGGGGAGAGGGTTGAATAGTGGGTGCGAAAAATTTGGGTTTTAAAAACTTTTTAACCAAAAACTTCACTTCTGAAAACAATTTCTATTTTCAGATTCTGATTTTAAACGATTTAAACACCTAGTTACATAACTCCAAAAATTATAAAATTCGGTGAGATTCTACTATCATATGTTCTTAGTATTTCATAAAAATTTCAAATTAAAATTCAACTCCTAACCCTTTAAAAATTCCTTTTTGGTCAGATTGCACGAATCTGTCAAAAATCATACTCCGACTTGAAAATTTTATTCCGATTAATTGGCCACTCCAAATGGTCTGAAACTTTAATGAAAAATCCCTTAAGATATGTATTTAAATGGGTTTACACAGTTTTTGAAAATACCTTTGGAAAGTATGTCAACCACGTTGACGTTCTCAACTTTTGTAAATCTGAATATCAGATTGCACTAGTCTCAGAACTAATCATGTTTGACTAACTTATACTTATCCAAATGATTTGAAACTTACGCCAAATGAAAGCTAGGATATGTGACTATGTGTCTGAAAAGTTTTGTAATTGTTGAAATCTGTTTACTATTTTTACAATTGCAACGAAATTTATACAAAATGCTGGAAATTGAAATTTAAGTGCTGAAAGTAAAGACAACAAGGATTTTATACTGGTTCGGTTAATTCAACCAATTCGAGTCTTCGAGGACACCTTCCTCGATTATCAATAAATATCAAAAACACCTTACCACAAGGGTTGCTGGAGTTACACACCAACTCCATCCTTTTACAATCGAAACAAACAAGTGAACTGATCACGGACACCACCACCGATTGAATGAAGGTTTGATCACACCTTGATCAACCTTTTACAGCAATGTATGAATATGGGTGGTATAATCAAAGCCTATACAATATTTTGAATATATGAACAATAGGCTTGAAAGAGGAAGAAGAAGAAAGAAAAGAAGAATAAGAAAATAGAAGACCCTTTTGCACTTGAGAGAAAATAAGAGTTGTCTTGCTTTTGTTTGCTATACTTCTTCTCCTTTTAATGTTGCTTGGCCGCCCCCCTTAGGTCATCCTCCTCTCTTGAAAATTTTCTTTAACACCCTTGGAAGATTACCTTGTGTAGATATGACACCATCTTGCTCACTTGACATAACATGATTGGATGGATGACTTGGCCTTGCTTACTTGACACTTGATGATTGGTCCAGTCTTGTCATCACTTAGTGTGATGTAAAATCTAAGAATAAATTGCAAAATATAAGCCAAAAAGAATTCAAAATGTTGCAAAATAATCATCATTTAATCTCTTCAAAGACAAGAAAATTGGCCAGCACTTAGTGGTACATGCTGAATTTTCATCATGTGTTACATTTTCAAAATGTTTGAATTGTTACCTTGTGTAGTTCCCTCTTTTATGTCATTATCCTTGTGTGTCATATTCTCAACCAATTGAGATGACAACTAAGTTCCACATAGGCTCCATCAAGGCTGAAAATGGCGTGTAATAAGTCTTGCACATGTGTTGAGTTTCACTTTGGTAATCTTTGTAAAGTAATGCACAATAATTACACATATATGGTAAATTCCAACCAGCCCTACTTTGAATTTTCTAGAACACTTTAACATGTCTTGATTGTATAAAAAGTGTCTAGATACATGTTACCAGTCATGCCAAAAACGTTCCATGTGTTATGTTTGTAGAAAACTGAATTTTCAACTTTCGTCGATTATGAGATTTTTGTCCGAATAAATTCAAAATTTTTGCACATGTTATATATATTATGTCACACATAATATACATAAAATAGACTAGATATTCAGCTCTAATGGCTGATTAAGATAAGCACCCCATGTGCTTTTTTATTTGAATTTGAAATCTCCACCATTTGGCCTATATTATGGGTGATTTGTGTGTGCCAACATGAAATGATTTCATGGCTGATTTCAACATGTGAGCCACAAATTTTTCGGCTATTTTTAAAATATATGGGCTGGTCATCTTTATATGGCAAGTACATAACACGTTGGTGAAGTTTCGGTAGTCACCCGACGACAATTCTCGGTTTATAACCTTGTAACCTATCGTTCTAATTTTGTCATCACCATGACTTATATCATATGATATAAGACCTGAAAATAATTTAAAGACAACAAATGTTTGTCTTACGATGTTAGCTTTAATGCTTCATGGCTTGTTAGTACGACAACAATATATATAAAGCATATGAGGCATGTATATCACGAAAACATGTTAAGTAATACTTTTGTCATGCATTTCGTAAACTCGTACTATTTAAATCATGCATTTGTAAACCAATAGCCGATTTTCTTAACCCTTTTTGGAGAAATATTATCTTGCTTAATTTATGTGATGATCTTGGAAGTTATGATAATTGTTTTATGTGTGATTTTGGCACATGTTTTAAGTAGAATTCTCAGATTTTCCTAGTCATCAAGTGATGACAACATTCAACCAATCAATGAGTGCCAAGTAAGCAAGAGCTTAATGATCATTCAATGAGAAGATGCCAAGTAAGCAAGAACAAGTCACAATGATGCCACATATTCTTCCAAGGACTTAGAAGATAATTTTCAAGAAGGGAAGAAGAGCATAGGGGGCGGCCAACAATGTGATAAAAAGGAAGGAAGAAGAGCAAAACAAAAACAAGAACAAGAGTTGCAAAATTCAAAGATCATAACGTGTTCTAGCCTTCTCTTCTTCTACACTCTCTTTCTTTCTTCTTCCTAAAAGCCTATTGTACTTACATTCATATACTTGAATAGGCTTCTCTTAGACCACCACATATTCTCTTATCTTTGTAAAAGATTGATCAAGGTGTGATCAATCTTCAATCTTGCAAGGTGGTGGTGTTCGTGTGCATTGTATTCAACATACAAGGTTTGTAAAAGGTTGGAGTTGGTGTGTAACTCCATCAACCTTGTGGTAAGGTGTTTTTGTGTTGTGTGATTCGTGTGAACCAAGAAAGGTGTTCCTCGAAGACTTGAGTAGGTTGTTTATAACCGAACCAGTATAAAATTCTTGGTGTCATTTACTTTCAGCACTTATATTCTGTTTCAGCACTGTTGATCATTTTTGATTACATTCGTAAAAATAGTAAACGTTTTTCAAAAATTACGAAACTTTCAGAAAACTTAGCCACACGTTTTAAGATTCTTTTGGCACAAGTTTCAACCCTTTTGGATAAGTATAAGTCACCCAAACGTCCAAAGTTCTGAGACTAGTGCAGTCTAATTTTCAGGCTTGCAAAGGTTGAGACTTTGATTGTATTTGACTAACTTCCCAAAAAAAAATTTCAATACTGTTTCAAACTATTTAAATATAACATATAAAGGGTTAGTGGTTAAAATTTCAGAGCATTTGGAGTTACGTACAAATAGGAATTAATTTTTCAAATCAGTCTACCGTTTCTGGCAGATTCGTGCAATCTGACCACCAATGATTTTTGAAGTGGTTAGAGGTTGAATTTAAATCTGAAATTTGTAGGAGACACTCATAACATCTGAGGCTAAGTTCTCTCAAAATTTCAGAATTTGTGAAGACTTACAACCTAGTTTTAAAAACGTTTTAAAATTGGTCCTGAAAATAGAAACTGTTTTTAAGAAGTTGGGTTTTTGGTTTTAAACAATTTTAAAAACCACATTTTCCGTACCCACTATTCAACTCCCTCTCTTCTAGTGGTGCCTTGCAGATCCTACAAAATCTATACCTAAAATTTAACTTTTACCTATCAAAATACTCATCATGTATTTGCTTAGGGGTGGAAAAGCATATTTCATCAACGTAATTCATAGGTGATAAAGACAAAAAAGGTAAAAGAAGAAACTGAGTTCACCCTTCGTGTCTGATGAGTCCAGAAATGCTCACCAGGTGGATCAGAGATGACCCGAGTTGTATGTCGTGGATCTCCCGTTTAAATCCGTCAATGGAACCTGAGAAAGAAGAAAAACGTTAGAGGTCCCACGGTGCTGCCCCGGGAAAACCCTCCGATGCTTAAGTCAGTTATGGGTCTTTTAGTAGGCAATTTATGCTGGAACAAAGGTTTAGATAAAACATGTAATAAGATCTCACTGAGTGTTTGGCTGTTTATGTATTGGCCGAGATGGAGCTCTTAAGAAGAAGGCTCCAGAAGTTGTTCCCCAAAGTTGGATCCCCTTCCTCGTCTGGAAAGAGTGACATTTATATTCAAGATTGAGGAGGTCTGACCCCCAGTCCGATGATGGGATTGTGATGTGTCTGAGATGGCTGTCTTATCTGCCGCAGAGCCGCAGTATGATGGGACAAATGCCTGAGACCGTAGCTGTGTCAGTGGCTGACTCTATGATGTGTAAGTCGGCCTGTAATGATGGCCTTGTACTGAGCCAGTTGATGCTTGACACCTGGAAAGTATTCTGCAGAACTGCCTTGGTGGGTCCCAGATGCAAACAGATAATATCTTCTCCTGATCTTATCCGAGATTAGAACGCAGTGCTAGCATGAAGTCGAGGCCTAAGTCAATCCGAGACCGAGCTGAATATAATTCCTTTGGAAGTACCCTGTTGACTCCTTTTATTTGCTGAGATTGACCAGGGCACATGCTTTGACTAAAGCATAACCTAGCTGCGGTGCAATATGTAGAGCCGGGATAAAATATACCAAACTGCCCTTGTAGGACTTTAATTTCTGACCTTTTCTGATCATGTTTGAACAAGTGCTGACCTGACTCAGGCATGCGGCCGAGCTGACCCAGAGCTATAAATGAATTTGCCTTAGCCATTTTAATAGGCTTGTCTTAGCTAAAGTGTAAGATGACCAAGCATAAGTGCATCCCTGCCGAGCTGCAGGAGTTGTCTCGGACCTCAATTTGTCGTTGACTGTTTGTTGACTAACTGAATATTTTTTGGCTCATTATTTGCCCCCAGATTAGTTTGGCCGAGCTAACCAGGAAGGGAAGGCTAATCGATTCTGAGCCTTTAATGAGTTATCCTTTCAAGTGTGACGTGTCTGCCTCTGATTGAGCTATTCTGTGCATTTACTGTCTGTGCAGAGTACGAGGCGTCAGTTACGCACCTTTTCATTTTCGGCGGTTACAAAAATCGAGAGCGAAAGCATCGAGGTGACCCTTGGGCTGCCGAGATGAAGGCCTATAAATAGGGCCTTCAGAGTTATAAATCACTTCTTCTGCTTTCTACATTCTGTTCTACCATACCTTCCTTCTCCAGCATTACTCTTCCAGACTCCTCCGGCGATTTCAGTTTTCTCCGGTCTTCTCCGTCTTCTTCGGCCTTCTTCCTCCCTTTTCTTCAGCTTATCCTCTTTGTAAGTCTTCTTCTCTTCACTTTTCATCATGTCTGCTTCTCCTTCTCGCGATTTCTAGAATTTCTCTGAGGGCGCTTCTTATACCGCCGGTGTTGGAGGGAATTCTAAATCTCCATCTCCATCTGGTAGGACGGTCTCTGCTGATGACCGTCCAATAAGTAACTTGTGCCGGACCACTGGTGACACTGCTCAATCCAGCAGAGCTGTCATAGTGGTTGGCTCCTCGCCGAAGCAAGCAAGGACTGCTCTTGCTCCGGCATCTGTAAATCCCTCCATTCTAGAGAGGGTTCCATCCCTTTTTACAGGGGTCCTTGAAAGAGGTCTACCTTCTTCTCTTGTCCAAGAATCTTTTTGTTCTTTGTCCGAAGCTGATCTGGGTCGGATCTGTAAGACTCATAGAATTGACCAGGATCGGTTCGGACCACTTCTGCCTCTGCCTGGTCAGACTGCTTACGATCCTCCAAAGGATTATGAAGCAGTCTACGAGGGCTATTTTAAGTCGAGGTTCAGCCTTCCTATTCCTGAACCCCTTGTTAGAATACTTCGTGCCTATGGTCTTAGAATTCCTCAAATTCAGCCCAATTTCTTGAAACTTATCCTTTGCTATCTCCTTTTTCTTAGAGTAGCCAAATCCCCTTTTAACACAAATATTTTTAGAGCCCTTTTTGCATGTCGGGCCTCGCATAGCTGGTATTATTTTAGCTAGCGAGCCTCTAAGAGCGATTTTCCTTTCGCTGTTAATATCCCTACCTTTAACAAAAATTGGAAAGATAGATTCTTTTATGTCAAGAAGGCTGAGCTGCCGAAGGAGAACATCTGGAAGTATGGCAGGGCAGACAATATGAAGCCAGACCCAGACTACTGTGATGAGGCAACTAGACTTCGGAGTCTACCCATCGTCATTGATTGACAAAAGGTGGACTACGACATTTTGATGGCGGCCGACCTGAGCCACACGGCAGTGGGTCAGAACTATATGTCCCGTTGTCCCAATAACTTGATCATTGTCAGAGGTCGGTCTTGATGCGCTTTACCTTTAGTATTTTTTTTGACTTTCAATTGATAACTATCTCATTCTTAATGCAGGCTCAATGGCTTTTGGCAACTCCAACCATGCTAGCAGAATGGCTGAGACAGCAGCCAGGAAAAGAGCTCGTAAGGCTAGAAGAATGGATGTTCTTTCCTCTGTTGGGGGGGCTTCTGCTCCAGCCTTGTCCCCGGTTCCTCCTGTAGCCGAGCCCATGCAAGAAGAGCCCCAGCAAGGTAACCAAAATTTCTTCAAGTTAAAACCTTCACAAGGTTGATATTTGGTTTTAACTCCTTTGATGTTTCTCACAGTCTGTCCATTGAGATACAAGATGACGAGCCTGAGGTCCAATCCCAACCTCAGGCCTCAGCTGAATTTTAAGAGATGACAGAGGTTGGCGAAGGCTCGAGCCTTCGTCGTAGAAAAAGACAAAGAGACGACAGCTCATCAGTGGCCGAGATGTAGAACCGTCTCTGCCTCTGGAAGTAGCTCCAGCTGAGCCAGCTGAGGAAGTCCTACCTCAGCCAGCTGAGTTGCATGACCCAATTCTTATTGGGTTTTCAGAGGGTGATTCGCCAAAAAACTGAATAAGGTGACAGTTCTCTCCCGGGACCAGCAAAAGTTTGAAGCAGCTTTTTGGGAGAATATGAAGAATGTCCTTCACTCCAACATCGCTTTGGTAAGTGTATAAAATCTTTCCCAAGTGTTTGCTTAGTTTCACTTGTCTTTTTTTCTCACTTTGCTACCCTGGCAGGTCCGAGCTCAAGAGTTGGAGGCCTTGGCCCGAGGAGAAAGATTCTATGAAGATCTTCAAGCGAAGTCCAGGGAGCTTGATGAAGCTAACCACCAGAGAGCCGAGCTGACTCAAAGAATCGATGCTCTGCAAGCCGAGGTCTCCACATTATGCAAAGGGCAGAGGATGCTGAGATGAGGTTGGCCACTTTCAACTCAAAGGTGAATGAGTTGGAACATAAAGTGGCTTCCACCCAATCTCTGACTGAGATTGAAGCCTTGAAGAAAGACAAGGCTGAGCTGTTGCAGCGGAACAATAAATTTGAAGAGCAGTTGGATCAACTGTATCAACAAATAGCCGAGGCCAAAGCAGTTGCTGATTTTAGAAGATCCCAACTGTTTGAAGAAAATATGATTCTGCTGCAGAGTTCAGCTATGGAGGTCGCCAAACAAAGGCCATCGACATCTGCTCAGAGATTCATCCCGAGTTGAACAAGAAAGACCCTCGTCTGGCTGAACTGTACAATTCAACGGCTACCCAAGAATTCAACACTCAGTTCCAGCAATTCTTGGAGGGAGCTGACTTGAGGGAAGATGAAGACTAGTCTTAGGATCTTCTTTGTAACATTGCTGAGTAGACGTGAATATATTCTGTACTCCAAATTTCTTTATCAATGGAAAATTTTCTAAGTCTTTGCAACTTGTCTTTTTCTTTTATTCTGCTCTTTATTTCAGAATTCCTACTAAGTCTTTACTTTCAAAACTTATTGTTGCCGAGATCTCATGTCAGCCTTGGAAAACTTAATCAGTTTAACTGAAAATCAACTAAGTAACCAAGCTTTAAAATATGGAATAAACCTGTTATTCTGTCGGGCCGAGCCAAGAATTGGCTAAGAATGAATCCTGCTTTAGATGATAAACTTGATTTGTTTTGACCGAGATCCAATCTGAATAATGCTTAGTGATAGCTCAAGTCTTTAGTCCAACTTAGCCGAAGTGCCTAAGCTAAGATAAGATTTTACGAGCCAGACTTCACTTGTAATAGCCGAAATAATTTTGCTCAGCAATTTTTGAACTGAGCTTTCGCAGAGTCGAACTGGACTCTAGGATCTGCTCTGTCGAACACTTCCTGGATTCTTCCAAGTATTAACCAATGATTCATTTCTCGTTTAGAACCGATCTGGACTCCAGGGTCTGTCCTCTATTATATTATTCTGCTCAGCAACTTCTTGAACTGAGCTTTCGCAAAGCCGATTTGGACTCCAGGATCTGCTCTGTCTAACATTTCTTGGATTCTTCCAAGTGTTGACTGTTGAGTCATTTTACTTTTATAGGACCGATCTGGACTCCAAGGTCTGCCCTATATTATATGTTCCAGGTTTTCCTTGTTGCGGCCGAGATGATTATATTCAGTAATTTTTTAAACTGAACTTTCGTACGGTTGATCTGGACTCCAGGGTCTGTCCTGGCGAATGTTTCTTGGATTCTTCCAAGTATTGATTGACGAGTTATTCCTCTTATAGGACTGATCTAGACTCTAGGGTCTGTCATATGTTATATGGCCCAGGTTTTCTTTGTAACGGCCGAGATAAATCTGTTCAGCAATTCTTTTGAGCTGAACATCTTTGAGAAGATCGATCTGGACTCCAGGATCCGTCTTGCTGAGGTGTGAAACTTGTCACATTCAAGATTCCTTTAAGATAATTAGATAGCAAATAGTGAACCTCCAACGTGGGAGGACATTTAGCCTGAGCTGAAGTCTTGAAAGAATTAAGGTAAACCCCTAACAAACCTTAGGACCGAGGTCGACTGTGAAGTGGATATGCACACCGAAGTAGACCCCTGATAAGCTCTAAGGTCGAGGAGAACCTTTGCCGTGGTTGGAAGGATACCATATCACTTTCTTTACCTAATGAGCCATAAGAGAGAAGTCACCGAGATTGAAAGCTTGTGTCCTAAGCCCATTTATGAGCTATAAGGCAGAGATCGGATAGACGTGAATCTTGTCGGGCCCTAATTCTGTTACAACTCACAAAGTGAGCGTCAGGTAGGCACAGAGCTTTCTTACACCTGGATGAATCCCTTAGTATGAACCATAAGGTGAAAAGAAGATAAATATGCCCCCAAACCAGGCTGAGTAACTGTGTTTGGCCGAATTGATCTGGACCAGACATATCGCCAAATAGATGTACCGAGCTGAGACGACAGAAGACCTTGTTTATGATGATTGAAATTTAAATCCCATTTGTCGATAAAAAGTACTTGTTGAATATATGGACAGCTCTTTTTGCAAATAGCAACTTTGTAATAAACATTGAAAAATGTATCTAAAGTACATTTATGTACATGAGGATTTTGAATACACACTAGAAAAGTGAAACATGATTCTTTTGTGGGCTTTATTCTTTTAAGATCAACCGTATACTTTCGGAAAACCGCAATCTCTGCCCATCCGAATCTGAATCCTCATCTATTTATCGACCTGTGCTGATGTTCAGGTCTGCAGTTTCATCCGGAGAGACCAGCTAAAGTCCAACCTGTTGTGCAGCCTTGACCTCGGATTGTAAAACCGTTGTAGGTGGCCGAGCACAATCAGACGCCCAATCTCTTGGCTGAGCTGCCTGCAGTCTTCTATATCATGACCAATATCATGATGATAAAGGTAGTACAGTTGATGATTCCTCTTGTGGATAGGTCTTGTTAGGAGCTGAGGATCTCTCGCCAGACCATTCTTCCTCATGTAGGAGAGAATGTGGGCCTTTGAAGCCAACAGAGAGTTTCTTTCTTTTCCTTGGCCTCCCAACCAAATCTTGATAGAATACCTTTCTTGCAGCAAGGCTCTGTCGTTATGGCAACTTCTCTGCCTTATTTGAATGGCAGCAGCGTCTTTTGTGCACGTTTTAAACTCTGGTGGCTAGACCTTTGTCCTGAACTTCTAGCCTCAGTCATAAATTTGACCTGACGCCCGGGATGATAGTCAGGCCGAGTTGGAGAATATTCTAAGAGTTCCTCTTGTGAAAGAGAATTACTGGCATGAAACCCACTGGGTCCCGCCGCAGAAGCTTTTACCTTCATCTCTTTCACCATAGCTTGGAATACATTTGGATTTTGAGCCACATATCGTATAGCTCGCATATGCTCCTCATATGTGAAGGCAGCAGTAGGAGTTGAGGAATTTCCAGACTCCGAGGAACACTGTTCTGTTTTTTGTGGAAGAGGTTGTTGACGTCTTCTGGGAGTCATAGGTCGCTTGGACCCTTTCCCATCTCTTTTATCCATTCTTCCAACGATGGATGTGTTTGACCACTCCCAAGGAAGCCCTTGAAAGGCTGTTTTTAAGGAATACGGAGGTTCGGGCCCTCCTTCTAGCGCCAAATGATGAGTCCAGAAATGTTCACCGGGTGGATCAGAGATGACCCGAGTTGTATGCCGTTGATCTCCCGTCTAAATCCGTCAATGGAACCTGAGAAGGAAGAAAAACGTTAGAGGTCCCGGGGCGCTACCCCGGGAAAACACTCCGACGCTTAAGTCAGTTATGGGTCTTTTAGTAGGCAATTTATGCTGGAATAAAGGCTTAGATGAAACTTATAATAAGATCTCACCGAGTATTTGGCTGTTTATGTATCGGCCGAGATGGAGTTCTTAAGAAGAAGGCTCCAGAAATTGTTCTTCAAAGTTGGATCCCCTTCCTCGTCTGGAAAGAGGGATATTTATATTCAAGATTAAGGAGGTTTGACCCCCTGCCCGATGATGGGATTGTGATGTGTCTGAGATGGCTGTCTTATCTGCTGCAGAGCCGCAGTATGATGGGACAAACGCCTGAGACCGTAACTGTGTCAGTGGCTGACTCTATGATGTGTAAGTCAGCCTGTAATGATGACCTTGTACTGAGCCAGTCGATGCTTGACACCTGGAAAGTATTCTGCAGAACTGCCTTGGTGGGGCCCAGATGCAAATAGATAATATCTTCTCTTGATCTTATCCGAGATTACAACACAGTGCTAGCATGAAGCCGTGGCCGAAGTCAATCCGAGGCCGAGCTGAATATATTTCCTTTGGAAGTACCCTGTTGACTCCTTTTATTTGCTGAGATTGACCAGGGCACATGCTTTGACTAAAGCATAACCTAGCCGAGGTGCAATATGCAGAGCCGGGATAAAATATACCAAACTGCCCTTGTAGGACTTTCATTTCTAACCTTTTCTAGTCAGTTTGAACAAGTGCTGATCTGACTCAGGCATGCGGCCAGCTGACCCAGGGCTATAAATGAGTTTGCCTTGGCCATTTTAATAGGCTTGTCTTAGCTAAAGTGTAAGATGACCAAGCAGAAGCGCATCCCTGCCGAGCTGCAGGAGTTGTCTTAGACCTCAATTTGTCGTTGACTAACTGAATATTTTTTGGCTCATCAGTGTTAGTATTAAACAAGTTATGTTTTTCATCATATAGGCCTATTTAATGTTAAATACCTTAAATACTAGTGTTAGTATTAAACAATTACTTGTTGTTTGACAGGTAAATGTTTAGCAAACTACACACATGGGACGACGTTAGAAATCACACTATAGGAACCCTTTTTTTGCTTTATTTAAAAGATTACATCTGCATGTGGCATTTATAGTCTTACATATGCAAGATGATAAACAGAATGTTCTACACGTGTTACCTACAATGGGTATGCTGTACACGTGTTACCTAAAATTGGTATGCTGTATAGATATTAGTGACGTCTGAATAAATATATATGATAAACGGACTACTAGACACTTGTTACCTAAAATTGCTTATGCTACATGTTAGTGACGTCTGTATACATATATATGTAATTGATATAGATTATCGATTGAATTGTTGATGGAGATATTGTATGGATAACTTTTTAAAAATCTTATGTGAACAACGTCAATGAGAAGTATATATTGGATGAGGAACTGTATTAAACAAAAAATTATTAAATTTCTATTTATCTGGTTTAATGATGGAAGGGTACAATCATAACAACATTAAAATCAACTGATAATTAACCTTAGCAGATCGGAGAATAGATATTCTGACAAAAAGGCTGTGCGTATTCAAGGCCTGATACAACTGTAAGATCTTCTCGTAGTATATGATGTTTCATTCCTCCAAAATAAGCTCTTATGTCTCTAGTAAGACTCATATAAAAAATAAAATATAACATAAAATAAAAGTCCATGCTGGAACTTTGATTGTGAAAATCAGGTCCTCTATTTACACATGGTGGATGTCTCTAAATGGCAGTAAATTTATCAAAAATCCCGCATCTAATTGATGCGGGCCTTTCTCCAACTCTAAGACTAAAGGCTATACAAATTCTGAAATGGAAATTTCCTCCCTTCTGTCAACTGAAATTGAAAGCACCAGAGCAGCTGGTGGGGCCATCTTGCGCGACTCCTCCGTCCTCTTTGTGGATGCAATTGTTAGGTACATGACAATCATTAATTCTGGAGGAGGGTTGAATAGAGTTTTGGAAGATTTTGCATAATTTTCCTATTTTTGGCTATCTCCAACTCAAATGAAAATTAAAATCAAAATAATGGGAGATAAAAAACAATGAATGGATACACCCGATATTGAGTGGTTCAAATACTAAAAGATTCTACTCCATTACCACTTTAGTTCCAAAGTGGATTTTCAACAACTGCTCTTCTTATTACTCTTAATAAGAAGAATAACAACAATATTTACACTAACAACTTAGTGTAAACAATCACAACACCAACTTCTTGCACAAAACAACTTTGTGCAACTACAGCAACTTCAGCTATAAGTAAGAACAAATTCTTGTTACCTCACAACTTCAACAAAGTTCTCTCAAAGAACTTTATCACAGTGGGTTTTAGGAAGTAATGGAGACTACACTTTTTTACTAGTCTAAACAGAATCAAAAGATCAACTATGTATGCTTCCTGTTGTGTTAGACTCACAACCTCTCAAATTAAAACAAAGAAGAACAAGCCATAAGAGATTAACAATCTTTAAGCACTTTTGCACAGATGAGAGAAATTCACATCATGAATCTCCCTTGGATTTTATTCCAACAGTCATAAAAATTTGAATTCTAAATGACATTGATCAATCGATGTGTCTGCATTGAGAGATCGATGTCTTCCCATAAGACTTCAATTTTGAACCTGCCATACATTGATCAATCGATGTCTCTTTCTTGAAGGATTAATGTGAACATTCGATCGATGTACCATAGCTGAGAGATCGATGTCATCCAGTAAGGTTTCAGTTTTATTCCTTATGTACATCTATCGGTCGTTGTCTCTTCTAAGAGAATGATGTACACCTCAATTGATCGATGCCTCAGACTTTGAGAGACTGATGTCTTCCAGCAAGGTGAACTTTCACTACATCGATTGATCGATGTCTCTAACCTTAGAGACTGATGTCAGATCGATCGATCGATGTCTCCCAGCTAGAGAGATGGATGTTGGACATTAAGGTTCCAACCTTGAACCTTTCCAACATAGATCGATGGACTTCTCACCTTAAGAGACTGATGTATACATCGATTGATCCATGTGAGAGATCGATGTCTCATAGTTTATTTTTCTCATTTTGCTTCAAATTCCAAGCGTTAAATTTCTTTTTAACTCTTTTAAACATCTTTTAACTTAATTAAAACATTTTATATCCTGACAGCAACATCCTTCCATCTGCCTCTTACAACACTCTAAAGAATTAGTATAATCAACAAAATACAAGAAGAAGATGATAGAAAATAAGCTCAAGGCTTAGCTTCTGTTTATTCATTGATCACATATATATGCAAGAGGCGCGGTTCAAAGCTATAGTGGCTCACTAACGGCCATAACGACATTCCATCAGCCCAACGGCTACTTTATCTCATCTACAACGGGATTTCTTTATACAAAATATACAAAGGATCTAATCTACATCTTAATTACAATTAAGGAATAACAAATAAACAAATCCAATGATTACACCATCCATGATTCAAAATGTTTGATTCAAGTATGAAAATATTCGACGAAACACTGCACTCGGCTGCTGCATATTCTGTCTTGCTCCATGGACTGAACATAGGAGGCTTTAGTCATTCGATCCACTGATTTCAACACTCTCCCTCAAGCTTAACTAGCACAAATATCTACGCAATTCAGCTTGCTCATTAGTGTTTTGAAAACACTTACTGAAACTGGTTTAGTAAGAAGATCTACAATCTGTTCCTTTGTTGAGACATATAGTAAATTGATAGTGCCTTCTTCAATCCTTTTCCTGATGAAATGTTTATCAATATCCACATGTTTTTATCTGTCATGATATACTGGATTTTCTGCCATGTTGATGGTAGAATTACTATCACATAATATGTTGAGAGGCAATGTATGCTTAAGCTCCAAATCACTGATGACCTTCCTGATCTATAATCCTTCACAGACTCCAAGAGAAAGGGCCCTTAACTCTGATTCTGCATTGCTCCTTGAGACAATGGGCTGCTTCCTGCTCCTCCAACTGACTAAGTTTTCCAAAACATAAGTTGCATAGCCAGCGATTGATCTCATATCCTCCTCAAAAGTACCCCAGTCTGCATCAGTGTATATAGATACACCTCTATCTTGATTCTTCCTTAATATCAATCCTTGTCCTGGAGAGTTCTTCAATTACCTGTAGATTCTTAGAAAACCTTGCAAATTCTCATTAGTATGACTATGCATAAATTGACTTACCTTCCATACTGCAAATGATATATCAGGTCTAGTGTGTGATAAGTATATCAATCTCCCTACTAACCTCTAATATTTAGCCTTGTGTACAGGAGTCATATCCCATAGTTTCCTAGGCTTATATCCTTGTTCTATTGGGGTACTCACTAGTCTGCATCCTAATAAGCATGTTTCTGTTAAAAGGTCTAAACCATACTTTCTTTGACTAATCATCACTTGATCTTTACTCCCACCAACCTCCATTCTAAGGAAATTCCTTATCTTTCCGAAATCTTTCATTTCAAACTTCTTTGCTAGATGATCTTTAACATTTTGAATTCCTTTTATATGATTACTAGTTTTTATAATGTGATCTACACATACTATCAATACAATAATCAATTCAGGTCTACTTTTCTTAACAAACATGGTATGATCACTATGACTTTGTTGAAAGTTACATTGTTTTACAGTTTCGCAAAACTTTTGAAATCAAGCTCTACGTGATTGTTTTAATCAATACAAAGACTTGTTTAATTTGCACATCACTGATTTATCTGAGTCATTGAATACAGGTGGCACATCCATGTAAATAGTTTCCTGCAACTCACCATTCAAGAAGGCATTTTTCACATCAATTTGAATAAGATCCTAATCTAAGCTTACTCTAATAGAGAAATAATAGTATTGAGTTTTGCAACTGGAGCAAAAGTTTCTAAATAGTCCATCTCAAAAGATTGTGTGAAACCCTTAGCTACTAACATAGCTTTATGCTTGTTTATTGTTCATCATCATTATATTTGATAGTAAACACCTATCCGCATCCTTCAGGTTTAGCACCCTTGATAGTTAGAACTAGCTCCCAAGTATCATTTAGTGACAATGCTTGCATTTTATTGCTTATAGCCTTCTTCCAGCAAGGAATCGTAAAAGCATCATGCACATTATGTAGCGCTCCTATTATGAAAAATTACTACCGTTTTATTTCCGATTTCATACGATTTACATCTGTTATCATATTAATCACATACACACATAAACCAGTGGTCACATCTCGCAAAAAAAAAATCATACTTTACAATAACAATGTAGAGTTAACAATTTAAACAATTAAAAACAACAAATCATGTAAAATATACCATTAAAACATGCTAGATTCGTACCAAAACAAGGGAGAATAGGCAACCTACCTCTTAAACGAAGAATTCGCTACTCAAAAAGATTGGATTTGGGATAGTTTTGCTAGCCTCTTTCTTTTCCTTTTCTTTTCTCTTTTTTTCCTCTCTTTTTTCTTTCTCTCTTCTCTCCCTCTCTTTCATTGCTGCGCTGCACATTCTTCCCTCTTTTTCTTTGTTGGTGTCTGCCGAAATGTTAGATAGGGGATGGGGGAATTTGGTTATTAAATTGTAGGGGAAAGATTGGAGGGATGGGGAGTGATTGAGACAAATTAGGGAGGAAAGGGAGGGATTTTAGGAGGGTTAGTATTTAGGATTTATTATTTTTTTTTCTTTTTCTTTTTTCCAGAATATAACACATTATTAGGAATGTATGTGTGATCTAATGCAACTGTAACTGCCTTATACTTTGAATTCAATATTCTGTAAGTTAATAAGTTTTGAATATGATGTTTAGTTACCTCTCTCATTCCTAAACAATCATGTAAGGATGCTTTGTACATTCCCTAGCTCATTTCTTTAATGCTATAGGTCTATAATCTACCTCATATTGTTCCATATATTGTCCCTGATATTGTTCAAGAACCCCAACAATTCCTGTTGGGATAACATTTTCCTCCTAGTATATACCTGAGTTATTGGAGATCTTACCACTTCCGCTACATTTTCTCCTAGCCTTTCCGGTCTTTCACTATCTCCTCTCTAAGATTCTTGATTTATCTCCTCTTTTTCAGTTTCTTTAATAAAGTAATCAGTAATGATCTGTCCGCATTATCCATCATCCTATCACTCCCGTAAAAAGCATCATCCTCATAGAAATTCATATCCATAGTAACATACATCTACCTAGTTGTTGGACAAAAAAACTATACCTTTTTGAGTATCCGAATATCTCAGAATATGCATTTTTTAGCTCTTTCCTCTAAGTTACTCCTAAGACGAGACTGTATATAAATAAACATAGTACAACCAAATACCCTGAACGGAGTTTCAGATATCAGCTTAGTTTAAGGACAGATTTCTAAGAAAACATCTCCAGGATTTTTAAATGATAAAACTCTTGAGGGCATTCTTTTAATTAGGTAAGTAGCTGTTAACACAGCTTTTCTCAAAAACCCTTTATGAACATTCATAGTGAAAAACAGTGTTCTTGCTACCTCCATTAAATGCCTATTCTTCCTCTCTGCAACTCCATTCTATTGTGGAGTATAAGCACATGAGGACTGATGATATATATCATTTTCATTCATGAAAACTTTTTGTGATTCTTCAAAATATTCTAATCCATTAACTAACCTTACAGTTTTTATGTAAGTATGAAACTGATTCTTAACCAATGCACAAAAGGATCTGAATATGTGCCCTACGTCTTTTTTACTTTTCATGAGATATACCCATGTCACTCTTGAATGATCATCAACAAATGTTATAAACCACTTTGTTCCATATTAGCTATTTTTGAGGAACCCCAAATATCAGTGTGACTCAAATTAAAAAGATGACTTGATTGATGAAATTTTGGAACTGTATACGGCTTTTGTTAGTTTAGTCATATTTACAGTGTTCACAAAAGAGACTTTTTGTATCAGTCTTGCCAAACAAACGAGGCATCAAACGTTTCATATACACAAAATTAGGTTGTCCGAATCTCCTATGCCATAGTAGAATGTCTTTGTTACATATAACTTGATGAGGCCCCATAAGGGCATACCAATGCCCAACACCTTAGCCTTAGTGTGCTTTAGGTTCATGCATTATTGTTATACGTTTTACATGTCTTAAACAAGATGTAATGGTTGTGGGAAGGGATGGATAGTTGTTGCATGAATGATAGCATTTTTTGTAGTTTTCCGTAGTCGTTTTTGTGTTTTCTTCTTTAGGGGCATTTTTGTCATTTCACACACTATTAGGTATTTCACATATCTGACATGCATTGTGTTTATCCGTGATGAAAATGATGCTCGGGGGAGTTTTTATGTTGTAGGGAACTTCAAGGGAGAAAACGTTTGTTTGGAGGAAGATTAATCAAGAATAGATGTTGAACTTCGAACAAACGTAACTTCTATGTTTTAACTCAGAATGGTGTCAAATTTGTGGTCAAATTCATTCTCTGTGAAAGCTCTACACCATTGAAGAGGACATCAAAGGCCAATTCTGAATATACAAGTCTCTACAACAAAATCAAGGATCAACAAATCTCAACCTGGAAAGTTCCTCTCTACGCCACATATATACATATATGGTGTGTGTGTACATATATTTCTTTTCTCAAGACGTCAAGCTATATTCTTCTATCAATGCACTTCAAAGGCCCGTCATCAATGTCAAACAATCATATACATGTCATCTTATGTGTATATACATATCCAAGGTATTCTATGTCATATATTCCATGTCATCAATTTTCTAAAAATATATCGACACGTCAAAAGTTCGTAAACAGAAAACCACCACATGGATATTGCAAAGTTATAGGGCTCAGAATAACGTTTCCAACGGCATATAAAGAGCCCAAAAACTCCATGCGATGGCAAAGTTATGCCGTTTAGAAGCCAACAAGGCCAGTGACCCTGATCTGGAGGTCCCAGCTCGACCTAGAGAGAATATTACAGCATTGTAGGGCTTTGCAAGACGGTTCCAACAGTATAAAATATGCCAGAAACAATAACTGACCGGGACATCTGAATCAAGGTCACTGATCGCGAAGGATTTAGAATGCCATAGCTTTGCCTTTTGGTTGGAGTTTCTAGGCGTATTATATACTTTTAGAACCATCTTTCCGAGCACTACAATGCTTTCAAAATGCCATAAGTTTGCCTTTTACGTGAAGTTCTTAGGCTAATTATATACTGTTAGAACTGTCTTTCCAAGTCCTACAATGCTGTAATTTCTCTCCTGGTCGAGCTGAGACCTCCGTATCAAGGTCACCGGCCGCAGGGGCATCGAATCCCCATAACTTTGCCTGTCACTTGGAGTTTATGGGCTTATTATATACTGCTCAGAAGGACGGTTTCAACGATATATATTAGTCCCAAAAACTCAAATTAATGATGTATTTATGGCGTTTCGAAGCCGCCGAGGACATTGAGCATGATATAGATGTCCCGGCTCAACCAGGAGAGACTATTGCAGTGAACTAGGGCTTGGACGTTAACCTTAATCTTATATCTCCATAAACTCCTATCCTAGACCATGTCCTCAGAGAGGTGCAAATCTAGTAGGTCATGTCTAATCTGCTCATCCCAAGTCATTTTGGGCTTGCCTTTACTCTTATTGTCCTCTACAATGAGACTTTCAATTGCTCTGACCGACGCATTGTCTGTCTCCGTTTGACATGCCCAAACCATTTCATTCTTCCCTCCCTTATCTTATATGCTATTCTAGCTACCCTTAACCTTTCTCGAAACATAAACAAACCATTTCAACTTTATATAATAAGACTAAAAACTGCAAGTGTAAGGCAAAGCTATGGCTTTTCAAAATCACCATGGATAGTAACCCTTATCTGGGTGTCCCAGCTCAACCACAAAAACATCTATTCCAGCATCGTAGTGCTTGAAAATATGGTCCAATGATATACAATAAGCCCATAAACTACAAGCTACAACAAAGTTATTGCGTTTCGAATTAGTCGCCGTCGGTGACCTTGATCTGGTCGTCTCAGCTCAACCAGGAGAGAATATTGCATCATCGTAGGGCTCAGAAAGATAGTTGCAATGGTATATAATAAGCCTAAAAAATCCAAGCGAAAGGTGATGATTGGCGTTTCGAAACCTCCATGACTGGCTCGATCACAAGAGTCTATCACGACATCCTAATGATCGAAAAGGTGATTCCAACTGTATATAATAAGTGGGGAAACTCTAAGATACGCCGAAGTTATGGTATTTGGAAGCAGCACTGCTGGTGATTCCGACTGTGGTGGCTTGGAAATGCCATAACTTTGTCGTTCTTTTGAGTTTTTGGTCTTATTATACACCGTTGGAACCATCTTTTCAAGCAATACGACACCACAAAATCTTGTGGTCGGGCCGGGACGTCCGGATCAGGGTTCGGCTGCGACGGCATCGAAATCCCATAAATTCACCTTTTTGTTGGAGTTTCTGGGCTTATTATATACTATTGGAAACATCTTTCCAAGCACTATGACGCCACAGTAGACTTCCGTGGTCGAGTCGGGACGTCTAAATAAGGGTCAATGGCTGTGGCGGCTCTGGAATGTCATATTTTGCTTGGAGTTTTAGGCTTATTATATACCATTTGAACCGTCCTTTCAAGCCCTACGATGTTGTATATTGTCTTCTAGTCAAGCTGGGACGTCCAGATCAGGGTCACCGACCGTGGAGGCTTCGAAACACCATAGCATCGCCTTTTACTTGGATTTCCTGGGCTTATTATGTACATTTGGAACCATCTTACTGAGCACTACAATGTTGCAATAGACTCTCGTGGTTGAGCCAGGACATGCGGATCAAGGTCACCGGTCGTGGCAACTTCAAAACGACATAACTTTGTCTTTTTCTTGCAGTTTTTAGGCTATTTAGAATACTGTAAGAGCCATCTTTCTAAGCCAAACAATGTTGTAATATTCTCTCCTAGTCTAGCCAAGACGTCTGGATCAGTGTCACTGACCATGGGGGCATAAAAACCTGATAACTTCGTATGTTGCTTGGAGATTCTAGGCTTATTATATACCTCTAAGATGGCTCTAAGGGTGTATAATAAGCTTGAAAACACCAACCGATGACATAATTATTGCGTTTCAAAGCCACCAAGGCTGGTGAACCTAATCCGGACAACCCAGATCAACAAGGGGAAAATATTGCAGTGTGATAGGACTTGGAATGAGGTTTCCATGGATATATAAAAGGCCAAACACTCCAAGCAACGACGAAGTTATGGCATTTCAAAGCCGCCGCGACTGTAACCCTGATCCGGAGGTTCTAGCTCGACCAAGAAAGAATATTAAATCATCGTAGGGTTCGAAAAGGTGGTTCTAAAGGTATATAATAAGCCTAAAAACTCAAAACGAAGGGTAAAGTTATGGCGTTTCGAAACCGCCACGGCCAGAAACCCTGATCTGGACGTCCTGGCTCGACTTAGAGAGAATATTACATCATCGTAGGGCTCATAAAGACAGCTTCAATGGTATATAATAAGCCCAAAAACTCCAAGCGAAAGGCAAAGTTAAGGCATTTCAAAACCAACACGGCCGGTATCCCTGACTGGATGTCCCAGCTCGACCACCAGAGTTTATTGCAGCGTCGTAGTGCTCGGAAAGAGGGTTTCAATGGTATATAATAAGCACGTAAACTCCAAGCGACAACGAAGTTATTGTGCTTCGAAGCCATCGTGGCTGGTGACCCTGATGCGGACGTCTGTCTCGGCTAGGAGAGAATATTACATCATTGTAGGGCTCGAAAAGACTCTTCCAACGGTATATAATAAGCCTAAAAACTCCAAGAAGAAGGCAAAGTTATGGTTTTTTGGAATGCCACGGCCGGTTACCATGATGCGGACGTCCTGTCTCAACCATGAGAGTCTGTTGTGGCATCGTAGAGCTCGAAAAGACGATTCCAATGGTATATAATAAGCCTAAAAACACCAAGTGAAAGACAAACTTATGGCTTCTTAAAACCGCAACGACCAGTAACCCTGATCAAGGTGTCTCGGATAGACCACAAATGTCCATTGTAGCATTGCAGTGCTCGGAAAGACTGTTCTAATAGTATATAATAAGCTCATAAACTCCAAAGGATGATAAAATTATGACGTTTCAAAGTCATCACGGTCGGTGACCCTAATCCAGACGACCCAACTCGACCATGAGAGAATATTATATCATCATAGACTCGGAAAGACGGTTCCAATACCATATAATAAGCCTAAAAACTAAATGAGAAAGGCTAGGATATGGCGTTTCAAAACCTCTATGGCCAGTAACCTTAATTTGGACGTCCCGGCTCAACACTAGGAGTCTATTGCGGCGACGTAGTGCCTGCAAAGAGGATTCCAACTTTATATAATGTGAGGCGAAACCCCAAGAGACGGCGATGTTATGACATTTTGAAGCCGCACAGTATGTGACGCCGACCTGTCCGTCCCAGCTCGACTTGGTGAGACTATTGCGACCAGTCGAGACTACTGCGGCCGTGGCGGCTTTAAAGGCCATGAATTCGCTGTCACTTAGAGTTTTGTTGCTTATCATATACCGTTGGAACCTTCTTTTCAATACATAGATGTTATAATATTCTCTCCAAATCGAGCCTGATGTCCAGATCAGGGTCACTAGTCGCGGTGGATTCAAAACACCATGATGCCATTGTCATTTTGGAGTGTCTGGGCTTATTTTATATCGTTGAAACTGACTTTCAAAGACCTATGATGCTGTGACATTCTCTCTACGTCTAGCCAGGACCTCAAGATCAGGGTCATTGGCCGCGGCGTCTTCAAAATGCCATAACTTCGCCGTCGCATGGATTTTCTGGGCTTTTTATACGCAATCAGAAACATTAATCTGAGCCATATATCCTCGCAATATTCTCTCTTAGTCGAGCCAGGACATCTAGATCAGGGTCATCGCCCACATCGGCTATGAAACGCCATAACTTCGTCGTCGGTTGGCATTTCTAATCTTATTATATACAGTTGGACTCCGAGCACTACGATGCTGCAATAGACTCTCGTGTTCAAGTCGGGACGTCCGGATTGGGGTCACCGGCCATAGTGGCTTGGAAACGCCATAAGTTCCTCTTTTCTTGGAGTTTCTTGTCTTATTACATGATGTTAGAACCATCTTTTCGAGCACTACGGCACCGCAACAGATCTCATGGTTGATTTCGGATGTCAGGATCTGGGTCACCGGCTCTAGCGGCTTTGAAATGACATCAATTCACCTATTTCTTGGAGTTTCTAGGCTTATTATATACTGTTGGAGACCTCTTTTCAAGCACTACAATGCCAAACTAGACTTTTGTGGTCCAGTCGGGACGTCTGGATCATGGTCACCTTTGAAATTCTATAACTTTGTCTTTTGATTGGACTTTTTAGACTTATTATATACCGTTTGAATCATTTTTCGAGCCCTACGATGCTCTAATACTCTCTCCTGGTCAAGCTGGGACGTCCGGATCAGGGTCACTGACCATAGAGAATTTGGAACGCCATAAATTTGTCTTTTGCTTAGAGATCATGGCGTATTATATACCTTTGGAACCACGAGAACTACGATGCCGCAATAGAATCTCGTGGTCGAGCCAGGACGTCCGGATCAAGGTCACTGGCCGTGGCGGCTTTGAAACGCCATAGCTTTGCCTTTTAGTTGGAGTGTTTAGGCTAATTATGTACTGTTAGAACCATCATTCCAAGCACCACAGTGCTGTAATATTCTCTCATGGTCAAGCCGAGACGTTCATATCAAGGTCACTGATCGAAGGGACATTGAAACCCCATAAATTTGCCTGTCTCTTGGAGTTTCTAGGCTTATTATTTACCACTCGGAAAGACAGCTCGAATAGTGTATAATAAGCCTGGAAACTCCAATCGACGACAAAATTATGGCCTTTCAGAGCGCCGAGGTGAACCTGATCTGGACATCTTGGCTCAACATGGAGAAAGTATTACAGCGTCATAGGACTCAAAATAAGGTTTCCAACGGTATATAAAAGCTAGAAACTCCAACTGACGACGAAGTTATGGCATTTTGAAGCTACCGCGGCTGGTGACCCTGATCCAGACGTCACAGCTCGACTAAGAGAGAACATTACATCATCATAGGGCTTAGGAAGACACTTCCAACGATATAAAATAAGCCTAAAAACTCCAAGCGAAAGAAAAAGTTATGGCTTTCGAAACCGCCAGGGCTGGTAACTTGGATCCAGACGTCACGGCTTGTCCAAAAGAGAACATTACATCATCTTAGAACTCGGAAAGACGGTTCCAATGGTATATAATAAGCCTAAAAACTCCAAGCGAAAGGCAAAGTTGTGGTGTTTCGAAACCGCCACGGCTGGTAACCCTAATCTGGATGTCCCGTCTCGACCACAAGAGCCTGCTGCAGCGTCGTAGTGCTCGGAAAGGGCAAGTTGGATTTTTTATCAACTGCTTTTTACTTACCAATAGGTCTTTTATGAATAACCTCCTTACATGTCACTTCATGGAGTTCTTCAAGTTTAACACATTTACTTTATTCTCTATGTTTTCTAGAGCTAAAAATTTACGCATCTCTAATGTGAAATCATGCTTCAGATCAAACAAAACCAAAGATTCAATGAAAATTTTCTTTTTCTAATTCGCACATACTAAGTTCTTTTTAGCACCCTTTGTACTTTAGAAGTAGTTTTTCAAATTCTCTATATAAAGAAATATATTCATTTTGTAATTCATGAAACGAGGAAGTTGAAAGGAATACTAATTTGTCATCTTCAACAGCTATGAGTCACATTGCTTTTCTATCAACAAGATCATCTTCTATTTTCGATTGATGTCAATCGATTATTGGCTCCTCAAGCATCTACCATGTCTCATATGGGAGAAGACGTCTGAAACCTTTATCAGCTTCTTGCGGGACAAGGAGAGATGAAGGATTCCAAGATCTTTCTCTTTTAGCTGAAAGTTTTTCTTATCATCGTCATTGTAGTCATCCAACTCTTCATGACTATTTTTCTATTTTTATTTAACCTAGTTGGTGGAGGTATTTCCTCCATAGCCACTCTCCATATGTCATAACCACATCAATACAAATATGTACTAATCATATATTTCTACAAAAAGTATTTTTGAGCATTAAACATAGGAACTTTGGTGTTTAGTGCCAAGGATATAATAGATGGTCTTGGAGTTTGGCTATAAGAAGTAAAGCTTATCATTGCCATATTTTTCAATGATATTTAACATTTGTACTTGCAAAATTGGCTAATCAATCAAGGCTAGCTCTGATACCAATTGTTAGGTCTGTGACAATCATTCTAAAGCAGGAGAGGGTGAATATAATATTGAGCTATTTTTTTTGAATTTTCTCAGTTTAGCTCCCACCAACTTAAATATTCTCCAAAATAAGAAAGAAAAAGATAAGAAATAATGAACGGAAACACCATATATAGAGTAGTTCAAATATCTTTGGTTCTACTCCGCTGCAACTTTGTTTCCCAAGTGGATTTTTCAATATCAACTTTTCTTATTACCTTCAACAAGGAAACTTTCACCACATACGTTTTGCAGAAAAAGTGAAATTAAACTTTCAAATAAGTCTAAATCACAAGCAAGAGATCAAACATGTATAGTTTTTCTTATGATAGACGTTTACTCTCATAATACGACAATGAGAACAAAATGACAAGAGTTTTATAGGCTTTAAGCATTTTTGAAGCTTTTAGAGCTTTTTACAACCATGAAAGATGTAATTGAAGAGGATGAAAGTGTGTAATTGTTGCTTTAAAGCTTTTTCTATATATAGAGATCTTCTGTTTTGTTTTTCAACCATTGTTCTTTTTCCTTTCTGCACCATTTTTATCTTCACAATCCACATAGTCTTCCTCAAATCTTTTTTCCATTGTAGGTGAAGATTTTTTTAACCTAGAAGATTGTAGGATTTTGAAAAACACTCATAAGAGCATTAGCGACGTTGGCAATCAATATAGAATCAATTTATGATAGATAGAAGAGAGATATAACCTTTTGTAGTTTAAAAAACGTGTTGTAACTTCTAGTTTTCATTCGTCGAATGTTGTCACCGGATAGTTTGGTGAAGTTCACTAAACTCACATTTTGAGTTCAATCATCTTTCCCACAACTCTTTGTACTGTTCACAAACCTTTATTTTTTATTATCAAATGTTTGTTGACTTTGGTCAAAGGTTTGGTAAATGTTGAAATTTTTGGATTTGACCAAACATTTGGTGGACCACTTTTCTGAGCTTGTTGACTTCAGTCAATGAACGCTGATCAAGAGTTCAGTGACCAGAATTCTGATTTTGCTGACTTCACTCAACGAGTGCTGAACAAGGATTCAATGACCATAATTCTGAGTTTGTTTACGTCAGTGAACAAACGTTGATTAAGGATTTGGCGATGAGTTCGGTTACTTGGACAAAAAGTTTTTTTGAAGCTTGGATGAATGTTTTGTCATAACTATTCTGAGTTCAGTCTTGACTATCATCAAAACTTGATTTTTATTTTTCAATTTGTTTCAAATATTTTGCACATTTAGCTGAGGTTAATCATCAAAACACACTTATAATACATCACGATTTTACCAAAACTGTCCTCAGTAAATGCATAACTTTTAAACAAGCAAGTTATTTATGATGGGTATATTTGAAAAAAAATTAATATTGAACGTCTTCTAAGCATGTTTCTTAAACTATGTGTTAGTTTGATATAGATTTATATTTCAAGACGGAGAGATTGATAATTAACTGTCTTAATGAGGCTTAACCCAAGTGGCTAGAGGTGAGACTCTGGGTTCAAACTTAGGTAATCTTCTCATTTAGAATAGTGGTGTAGATTTTCATGCATTGGTTGCATATTTTTATCAAGTGTATTATATTTGATACATTGGTGTATCCATGCATTATAGTGAACTATTGGCTTATTCCAAGTATAAAAGTAAAAAAGTAATAATAAAGGGATAAATGAGAGTTTATCTCTTCGCAATGTTTGATATACGTATGTGGACAATTATGCATACACATTTAAGTTGAGCTGATTAGCTGAACAATAAACATCATTCCATTTCTAGAAGCAATCGAAGTATAGTAATATTACAGTTTCCTTAATAAAGATAAAATGAGAGATAAGTACCGCCGTTTTTCTGTAATAATTGGACATTAAGATTAATAATCATTTTCAGTTTTAAACTATTCTCCTAGAATGTAATCTGAATCTACATGTGATGAGTTATAGCCCAGTCTTGAAATAATCAGAAGAACCAAATGAAAGGTCACAATCATATTACTCAGACCAAATAATGTATTCCACTTAGTCTAGAAGAGTAGTTATCAGTTATAACTTAAGTATAAAATTGCGAAGTTAACAGGAACAACAACAACATTAACCATTGTCTTATACGCTTCTGTCTATGGCAGAGTATGGGGTATCGGATGTTATGTCCGAAATTTGTGAAAAAAATAATAAATAAATAAAATAAAAAACATTATTACTTTCCTAAGTAAAAGGGATATGGGTAAATTTACATTAGGAATTGGATATAGACTAGGAAACTAAATCCTAACCTACATAGGAAATTCTAAACCTACCCTACAATCTAATACCTCTATATACACACATCACAACAAACATAACCCTACATCCCCTCCCCTTGCATTCGGCCGCCCCCTTTTATTCAGTATATATATATATGTATATATATATATGTATATATATATATATGTATATATATATATATGTATGTATGTATATATATATGTATGTGTATATATATATTTTGATGAAAGACGGGCGGTACCGTCTGGAGTTTTATTAAATTCAATAAATACATACATATATATATATATATGTATATATATTTATATTCAACACCACTTACAAGACCTAGGCAGCCGATGCATTGGAGAAGAAAGGAGAAGAAATTATTCGAAAAGATAGGTTACCTTCTCCTCTTCTCGGATTGCTCGCACTTAGCATGTTGGATCATGCTTGCTTTAATTTTTATTATGTGTTATTCGTATATATTTTTGTTTATATGCTGCTCTATGATGATCATGTGTACGAGTATATTTGTGTGTGCGATGGTGTCGTTCGTGTGATTTGAAAAGAAATTAAAAGAATCGGTTTTTATGCGAATAAAAGAAAACTGCATTAATAGCCTTATACATAGGCCACATAGTCCGAAAATTAGGTTATAATTGGACTGGAAATTGAAAAGGGTCTGAAGCATACACGTGCGCATTTCAGGGCAGCGCGTGAGGCCCATGCGCGGCCCTGGGTGCCGGGTGCTGGCCACGCATGCATGTGCTCAGGTGCAGTGTGTGCGTGCATTAAATAGGGTTAAATGAAATTTATTGGGGTCAATTTAGAGTTACATTGGAGATTTTATTTAAGTTAGAAGAAAAAAGAATTTAATTAAGTTTTTCAAAAAAATAAAAAAATCCATATTAGCCGGGTCGGAAATGACCTGGGCTGGCTGACCTGGTTTCAGCTGACCCGCCAGTTGGTGGGCTGGACTAGACTAGTCCTTGTCTAGTCTGCAACCAATTTGGGCCAGCTGAAGTGAAAAGGAAAAAAAGATTATTTCTGGACTGTCGGGTCAGCGAGTTGAGTTTGACCCGACTGGCCTAACCCAGTCCAGGAAAGGCTAACCCTAGTTCAGCTCAGGTCTACATCATTTGGGCCAAGACAGAAGTTTTGGGCCGGGCCAAAAAGTAAAAAAAAAAGATGAATAGCTGGCGGTCCAATAGGCCACGGATTGTCTTCGAGCCGGGCCGCAGGCAGAAAGAGGAAAAGGATTAAAAAACTTAAAAAGGAAAAGGGAAAAGGAAAAAAGAAATTTTAATAATAATTTAATATAAATATTATTTAATAAAAAAATTAATAACACATTAATAAACTAAAATAAAATAAAGTAAACCAAGAGAGCACGAGGAAAAAAGGAGAAGAAAAAAATCAAATAAAAGAAAGAGAAAAAAATAAGGGAAGCCTAGGGAAGATAAAATAAAGTGCAGAACCTAAAATAAAGTCTAGAGAGATAAAGTAACGGTAGAAGATATAATATAGTAATAACCCCATGCAATTTAGTGTAACTATGCAATATAAGTAATACGTAATATAGAATGGAGCATGCAACATAGGAGAAAAAGAAGAGTGTAACAGTGTGCAGCATTCATGGCAAGTGCATCCCTTCAGGACGATTGACTCTATGATACGGAGTGTGTGCATTGACTCCATGTTACAGAGCTGTGATAGGATCCTGGGACATGCATAGCATACCATGGATAGAAAGAGCACGACGTATGATATGATGTGATTGGATGTGTGACACGGTAGTGAGAAGGAGCATGTATCATGAAGTTGCGCATGCACTTGGATATGTGACAATATTATATTTCTCTATCATATGCTTACTTTACAAATCGGATCTGGTATGTGTTATTTGCTTTATGTATTTGCATATTTATGATAAGTATGGTTCCTTTCTGGAAAAAGACGGGTAACTAATGGGTGAATTCACCCCTACTACTAATCCTTCCACAGGTGAGCCATAGTTTGACTACATTTTCATAGAGGACGAGTTAGATTGTGCTAGCTGGAGAGAGTGAAGTTTTGCGAGGCATTTTCGGACTTTGATGGATTTCATATTTACTTCATTTTTATCCGAATTCTAGATTTTCTTTAATTTATTGGGTTTCGCTATCCTTAACAATCATCTATTCCGTATTGAGGTTATATATAAATTTAATTTGATTGTTTAATTATCGTTTCCATGATAAAAAATTTCTACATTTATTTCTGACGTGTAAAAAGTTTGAATGACACCTTGTAGTTCTCATAGTAGACTATGGTAGGTGCTCCATTTCTGATGTTAGGGTTCAAGATGGTATCAGAGCCTAGGCTCCAGATCTGCTTCGGAAACACAGGATTAACTAGATCACTTAGACATAAGCTTTGATATTTTTCGTAAAATGATGATTTTATCCCTAATGAACAAAGTAGACTTAAGAGATGATTTTAGACATAAGTTATGATCGGGTTAAGGGGCGTGAGAGCGTTCTTTTGTTTTCTTTATTTATTTACTATTTTACCCATGAACTTTTGCATGCACCCCATAAGTTGTTAGAAATTTCCAAAATACCCCCAACATAGCATAAATTCAAATAAAATATATTGTCTTGTTTTAAATTCCAAAAATGTTGCCGAGACGTGATCAAGCTGGAAATAGAGGTAACAATGATGATAACCACCAGAATCAGGGGGCTATCCCCTAAGTTCTTGCTGACGCCATGTCTACCATGACGAATATATTGGCGCAGCAGCAACAGCAATTGAACCAGCGGGTACTGCCTCCACCACCACCACAATCGGGTTTGAGGTTCTTCTATAAAGAGATGCAAAGCTCACGGGCTCCAAATTTTAGGGGGACCTCTAATCCGGAGGAGGTAGAGATTTGGATGAAGGTAAGGTCGGACCATCTGAGACTGCTGCAGGTGCCTGATGATTTGAGAGTTGAGGTGGTGATTCCTTTTTTGGATGGAGACATAGAGGAGTGCTGGCGTGGTTTGGAGGTACGGCTGACGCCACTGGTTACTTGGACTCAGTTGCAGGAGGAGTTTAAGAAGTTTATGTACCAGATAGTGTGATCTTACAGAGGATGGTAAAGTTTCACACCCTGACCCCAGGTAATACGACAGTGGCCGAGAGATAAGTATGTGCCATCTACTATGGCAGATGAAAGACTCAAGATGTTGAAATTCAAGACGGGCGTCAAATAACAGATACAGTCCGGGATAGTGACCGCCAAGGCCAGAACATTCGATGAGTTACTGGAGATATGCAAAGAAGTCGAGGGTGACTTTCAGAGATTCGCTGTAGAGGAGAAGGGTAAGAGGCCCCGTGATGACATCAGAGCTAGGAGGTCAGGGCAATGGGTGAAGGTACTCGGACGTCAGATCGGGGGACCACAGTTTAAACTGCCCCAACTACAGATTCAGGGCAGAGCTCCTCAGCCACCAAGGAGCACCAGATCATCCTAACCATGCACATATTGCAGACAAACACATCCAGGCAAGTGCTAGAAGAAGAAAAATGTGTGCTTCAGATATCGTAAGTCAGGACACTACTGAGAGAGTGCCCTCAGTAGGGGCCAACCCTACAAACACAGCAGCCTCAGAGAGGCAAACAGAAGGGGAGATGGAGGACCAATGCTAGGGTCCACGTGATGACAGACGCTGATGTCGAGGCATCCAGCGATGTCGTGAAAGGTAAAAATTAAATAAGTAAATTATTTTTATTAAAGCATGTATTTGTGAACATTAATGCTGTGAGTAACCCTGAACGTGATAGGTGCTATCCTAGTATACAAACTCACTGCCAACGTATTATCCGATAGTGGTGCAAACCACTCTTTCATCTATAGGAAATTCATGAAGAATCTGAGACATTGCCCCAAATGGCTTGAGCCCCCCTTTTATGTTCAGGCAGCCGGCGATCAGGTGATAGTATCTCATCATCAGCACAAGGGATGTGAGCTTGAAATTGATGATCAACAGTTCACAGCGACCCTTATCCCTATTCAGATGAAGAATTTCGACATTATTCTCGGGATAGATTGGCTATCTAAATATCATGCCACTATTGATTGTCGGCCGAAGCGAGTCACCATCAGAGGGCTTGATATGAAGGAGATCGTCTTCCCAGGAAATTCTTAGCTGAAAAAGGAGCTGAAGAGGATATATCTGATCGCTACACAGGCTTATCGGGCATTGAGGAAAGATCGTCTTTCCCGAAGCATTACCAAGTTTACCACCGAGCCGAGAGGTTGAATTCACAATAAATCTGATCTCAAGCGCTGAGCCTATATCAAAAGCACCATATCGTATGGTGCTGGCAGAGCTCAAGGAGTTGAAGAAGCAGCTACATGAATTACCTGACCGCAAATTCATCCACCTCAGTGTCTCACCAATGTGAGCTCCCCTCCTATTCATGTAGAAAAAGGATAGGAGCATGAGATTGTGTATTGATTATCGCGAGATAAATAAGATCACAATCAAGAATAAATATCCTTTACCCCGGAACGAGGACCTTTTCGACCAGTTGAAGGTAAACCTTTAAGTAATGTAATAAATATTTGCTAATGTTTTAAACTTAAAAACCGTGTAAGCTTGCATCCCTACAGGGTGCAAAAGTATATTCCAGTATAGATCTGCGATACGGATATCATCAGTTAAGGATTAAAGTAAAGGATATTCCGAAGACTGCCCTTCTCACTAGATACGACCACTATGAGTTCTTCGTGATGCCATTTGGACTGACTAATGCTCCAGCTGCCTTCATGGATTTGATGAATACAGTATTCAGAGATCAGCTGGATAAGTTCGTGGTGGTCTTCATTGACGATATCTTGATTTACTCTCCCGATGAAGAGACGCATGCCAAGCATTTGAGGGAAGTTCTAGAACCCGCAGGCAGAAGAAGTTGTACACCAAGTTCAGTAAGTGTGAATTTTGGCTGAAGAGCATGGCTTTCTTGGGTCACGTGGTCTCAGAGGAGGGGATCTCAATGGATCCAAAGAAGATTGAAGCTATCACTAGATGGCCCAAACCAACCAATGTGACTGAAATAAGAAGTTTTCTTAGGTTGGCTGGCTACTAAAGGACTTTTTGTCAAGGGATTCTCTACTATAGCGGTGCCACTAAGCAGGTTGACGTAGAAGAAAATGAAATTTGAGTGCACCGTGGAGTGTGAGAAATGCTTCACTGAACTGAAGAAGAGATTGACCACTACCAACGTAATGGCGCACCCATGAGGTTTTGAAGGGTTTGTTATTCACAGCGACGCGTCCAAGAATGGACTAGGTAGATGTATATGACTTCAATTTGATTTGATATACATTTCAACTATGGTCTAATTTCTTTGTGTCAAGGTGTGTTCTTATGCAAGGAGACAGAGTCATCGCGTATGCCTCGTGCCAGTTGAAGCCCTATGAGCAGAGCTATCTGACTCATGATCTTGAATTAGCTGCAGTGGTGTTCCCACTTAAGGTATGGTTTGTTACGCCCCAAAAAAATTTGTACATTAAAACATTTTATAATATCGTATTTAGAAACATTGAATTTCAAACCGAATGATAAAGTACTTGAGATATCGGTATACTGTTAAATTAGATGACGAACATTTATAAATTACATGATAAAAAAAGAACAAGACTAATATGTAACAATTTAAGCCATAGAATAAATTAAATCAAAAAAGAAAAGAGATGACATAAGTATTTTCTACTACTTAAATAAAAGGAAAAGAAAATAGGACATATGAAGTTATTTTGAGAAGAAAGAAAGAAAAGACATGAAAATCGGCCATAGGAGAATGATGGGGGGTTGAAAGAAGTCTTTCAAGTGTCTTACATGTTAACCTAGGGGTCATGGAAGAAGTCTTCCATTTCCTACCCTCTCCCACCCACTCCAATTACTCCAATTTCCCTCCTTTCCCTCTACTCTTTGTCTTGACCGCCCATCCCCTTTGAAATAGGGTATTTCCTCTCTTTCCTTCCCACTTCACACTTCATTAACCAGACAACATCTTGTTCTTCTTTCAAGAAAGGGAAACAAGTCTCCAAATCCCCATTTTTATCCATTTCAACAGAGAGTTCAAGGAGGAAGGAAGAAAATAAAAATTTTCTTTCAACATTACACATCATTCTTGCAATACAAGACTAAGCATTCCTATTCCATTTTAAGCATGAAAACAATGATTTTGGGGAGTCAAGGAGCAAGAGAAATCAATGTAAGAATCCACTTAAACATGAGCTTACATACTTGTATCTACCACCTTTTAAAGTTGTTCATCAACTCACTTCCTTTGCTAACAAAACCGTGGGTTACCCTAGGAAAGGAGAAGGAAGAATCTTTAAGATAGCACCAAGAAGAAAGCCTGTAGATCATTCATAAAGGTAAAAGCTTCAAGTATAAACTTGAAGCAAGTGAAGTAGGCAAGTACATCTTTTAGATTCTTCATGTCATTTTCAAAAACCAATAAGTAGGTTCCATAAGAAAAGTGGACCATTCATGAGTATGTTCAAGACTAAGTCTATATGGAAAAACAAGAAATGAGACTTGCAAGTATATTGGACTATGTTAAGGACTAAGTATAAGAATATTCAAGCTATGTTCGTATGGAAAAATACATGTTTAAACCAAAGTAGTGAATGATGGCTTAATGGACATTTGGAGGTTTGAAGATGGAAGGATGACCATGACCAAGATTAGATATGAGTAGGTTATGATGAAGAAGAAAGGATCATATAAGAGAAGAAAAATAAAGTCTTGCAAGAAAAATGGAGTGTGAAGAAATTTGTGTATGTGTTTCGGACATATAGGTAATTTTGGGGCAAGATTATGTAAAATGAGATATGAAGATGATACATGTATATAGTTAAAGTATAAGGACAATATTTTTGTGTTTAAATGATGACTTGGTGTCCTTTCACACCCTCTCTAACTCTCAGCCATACACCTTCCCAAAACCCCCTTGATTGAACCAAAAACAAAGTAGTATTGGTAGTATTTATGTGATGTTTATGTTTACTATAATGGAAGAGGTAGTGGTTAGAAGACATTTTGGAGATTAATTATATTTGGTTAAAAATAAAAGAAGTAAGTCCCATTATTTCGGTCACTTGTTAAGTTTGGAGTAGTAAGTATCGTAATTTCCCGCACTTGGTAAAATTGGGAGAGGTAAGTGTGCATAATGAGAATGAAGATAAGAATTCGACCATAATAGGTATTTTTCACCAAATAGAGTTAAATTATAATATATGTGCTATAAAAAGAATAATAGGTGCAAAGGAAATACACCATTCGACCATAATGTATTTTCCAAGGGTAAATTAGGCATTTCATAAAAGGACCTCAAATATAATGGTGTAATAAAAATATATGGATATATATTTGTTAAATATTGATCGTATAGAAAAAGGTAATATTTGGATTTTGGTAAATATATAAAAAGGTAATTTTGAAACTTATTGATAACTTGGATATTCATGGAATTATATGAAAAGGTATTTTATAGATTTTTATATGGATTGGAATACATTTATGTGTATAACCGAATGTAAAATGGATGGGAAATAAAAATATAAGCATATACAAACTAGCCGAAAATTATATGATTTATCCATGTGTGTTTATTTGTATTAATATACATAAGTGAGGCGTAGGAAAATGTTGTATAAATTGGAGAATATATGTACACATATAAACAAGTATAGATTTAGAATAGATGTATAGGTCCGAATGAATATAACATACAATATGTATTCACTTATATTTTTTTATAGAAGGATGGGTGATACCGTCTGGTGTTTTATTAATTAATTATGCCTTCATTTGTAGTGAAGGAATACCATGGTTACATATGAATCCTTATATCAAAAGGGAGACTCTCCCAAGATAAATAAATTACCGGAGTCTTTAAATTAAATGTTTGAAATGCAGAAATAAATATATACCGAAATAAAGATGCAATTAAAAACAATCTAAGGATAATCCACTGTATTATGGAACATCGAATGGCTGTCGCAGGTGGCTCGATCTCAATAGTGAAGAGAGCAGTCCCAATTTGCTCGCAAGAAATGAAATAAGATGTCAAAGTATAGAACATGCATGATAACATAGGCAGAAATGAGAACAAGAGGAAAGAGTCACGTACCGCTGTTACCTTGGTCGACATTGGACCAAGGCAACAATGTATAGGAAGACGCCAACACATATAAGAGGATTCACCCTGGTGATTGTCCATTAAATATTCCTCGGCAATCAACAAATAAGGTGGGTCAGTGTTGTAGCGCCCCGCTCCCGTGCGTTAGTATCGGAAACGGTGCACCCGCCGTAGTCCACTATGAGAACTACGAAGCATTGTTCAATTCTCTTACACATCAGCAGTGACGTAGAAAATTTCGCAGCGGAGACGAAATAAATAAAATAAACATTCATTTTATTTCAACATTTCACACCCACACCAGTAAGTACCATGTCTATGTTCATTATTACATTTCAACTTAAAGAAAATAAACTGCCAAAGTAAACATCTTGTTGTTCTATCTACCCCACTGCCCGAACTCAGCTCCGTCTTCTATGTATATGTAGTCGAACTCCTGCTCACATGGGAAAAATAAAGGGGTGAGTGATATAGAAATATCACCCAGTAGGTTCCCACCTTCTTCCGAACAATTTCATATATGGCAACAAATAACACGTAGCACATGTATAAACATGAATAACTGAGTAAATAAATAAAAGCACAACACAACAATTATGCGATGTCATGATGCATGCTTGTGTCACACGCAACGACATCTCCACATACAAATGCCTGTCTCTCTACCGTGCAATGCATGAACCTCGAGGTGATCCTACCACACGCCTCGTCAGGCCACACGCCCCGTCGGGCCACACGCCTCATAGGGCCACACGCCTCATAGGGCAACACGGCTCGTAGGCCAACACGGCACATAGGCCAATGAAATGCTCGTGCCATGAAATGCAATGTAATATGTCGCACCATACAATTTTTCCCTTTTTCCTCTTTTCTATACTCATTACCACATCCCAACAATTTTCCTTATTTTCTTTAACAAATTTTAAATCATTACTCTCTTTTCTACAAATATAATTCATTACTTATTAATGAAATTATTATCCTTAACTTCATTTATATTTAAAGAATTTGCATATATTAATATCCTTACTTTCGTTTATATTTAAAGAATTTATATATAATAAAATCAATAGTAGAAAGACTAAAATCTATTTTGTTGTTTTAAACATTTAAAGCCCTTTTTTTAATTTAAGAAATCCAACCCAAACTCCCCTCAGCCCCCCCAGCCCGACTTCCCCCAGCCCAACCCGCCAGCCCCCCCAGCGCCCCTGCCCAGCCCGCCCGAGCCCCCAGCCCCAGCCCCCTTCCCTTTCCTTTTTTTTTCTTTCGGCCCCTTTGGCCCAAATTCCCCTTTTCTTATCATTATTTTTTTTAGTTCCTTCTGCTTGGGCTAAAACTTCCCCAGCCCATTTACCGAAAATCAGCCCCTTTCTTTCCCTATTCTTTCCTTCTTCAACTTTTAAGCCCATTTTACTTACAATCATTTCCAAACAACAAATATAATTCCAATTCTTCTTCCAACTACAATATAAACATATCACTAATCAACCTTTTTTTTTCTTTACACCCCGAACATCCGAAAACAACAATAACATATAATTAACATCTTTAAGCAACAAAGAAAAACAACTAAAACATATAGAATATCAACTTAAATTATAACATGCCAAAATAAACAATAATCTAAACACATAACAAATAATTCATATATGAAATAAATTCAAAAGGAGAGAGCCACCTACCTTTTAATTGTAGACTAAAATAAGTGGTGTTGATGTGGTGGTGTATGGGTGATATAGACTTCCTTCCCACCTTCTTCTTTTCCTTTCTAGCCTTAGCACTTTTTTTTGTTCACTCCCAACTCACAGCACTTCCCTTTTGCTCTCAAAAATTTTTGTTTCCTTTTCCTTTACTTCCAGATGGCCGTTTGGCCTGTTATACTTAATAGGGGGGAAAGTTTCATCCCCCCTTGCTTATGTGGGGATAAGAGGTAATTTATGAGGGGTGTTTTGAAAGGTTTATTTTATCCTTTGTATTATCCTCTTATCTACTATTATTATTATTTTACTTATTTTTGTTGTTGCTACTACCGGGTATAACAGTCTACCCCCCTTACAATAAGTTTCGACCTCGAAACTTGCGTACCTTAGGCAAATAGATGCGGATACTTCTCCCGCATTTGCTCTTCGAGTTCCCATGTCGCTTCTCTTTCGGTATGGTTGCTCCATTGAACTTTGACATATGGTATGATTCTTTGTCTCAGCTCTTGATCTTTGCGGTCTACGATCTTCACCGGAACCTCTTCGTAGGTCACGTCAGGTCTAACCTTCAACGGTCTTTCGTCGAGTATGTGACTCGGATCCGGAACATACCTTCTTAATTGCGACATGTGAAACACATTATGGACTTGAGCTAAAGCCGGTGGTAAAGCCAACTTGTAAGCTAGTGTTCCAACTCTTTCGAGTACCTCGTAGGGACCAATGTAACGAGGACTCAATTTTCCCTTCACCCCGAACCGACTTACACCTTTCATCGGCGACACCTTTAGGTATACTTTGTCTCCAACCGAAAACTCCAGTGGTCGCCTCTTCGAATCAGCCCAACTTTTGTTCCGATCTTGAGCTATTTTGAGCCGATCACGAATGACTTTGATCTTTTCTTTCGTCTGTTCAACCAATTCAGGACCAGCGATAGTTCGCTCACCGACTTCATCCCAGTATACTGGTGACCGACACTTGCGACCATATAACGCCTCAAATGGTGCCATACCAATAGCGCTGTGATGGCTATTGTTATAAGAGAATTCGATCAGTTTTACCATACTGTCCCAGTTACCTTTGAAATCTAGGGCACAAGCTCGCAACATATCTTCTAACGTCTGAATCGTCCGCTCGGACTGCCCGTCAGTCTGCGGATGAAATGCCGTACTCAAACGCAACTCAGTGCCCAATCTTTCCTGACATGCCGTCCAGAATCTAGATGTAAATCTCGAATCCCGGTCCGATACGATACTCACTGGCACTCCATGCAAGCTGATAATGTTGTCGATATATAGAGTCACAAGTCTTTCTAGGGTGGCATTATTCGGCACAGGTAGAAAATGAGCCGACTTCGTCAACCGATCTACGATCACCCAAATCACATCATTACCATTACGGGTTTTCGGGAGTCCGACAACAAAGTCCATCGTAATATGCTCCCATTTCCACTCAGGTATCTCTAATGGCATCATTAACCCTCCAGGTCTTTGGTGTTCGGCCTTCACCTGTTGGCAAACCAGACATTTCTCGATAAATTCTGCAATGTGACGCTTCATTCCACTCCACAGTAATGTTTCTTAAGATCGTTTACATCTTTGTCGCTCCCGGATGGATAGATAACTTGGAATTATGAGCTTCCTTCAACAATGCCTTCCGCAGTTCTTCTTTATTTGGTACACACAATCTTCCTTGAACCACAAACTACCATCATCGTGTACCTGAAATCCATCCACCTGACTAGTCAACATGCGATCCCGGACCATTTTCAGATCAGCATCTTCTTTCTGCGCCTCCTTAATCTGCTCCACCAATGTAGGAGTGATAGTAAGTGCAGCCAGGACACTTGCTGTCGAATCAACAATACTAAGATCGAACTCAGCCATCTCTCTCTCTAGTGGGTGTCTGGCCTGCATGACTAGATTTACGACTCAACGCATCAGCTACTACATTTGCTTTACCCGGATGATAACTGATGGTCAAATCGTAGTCTTTTCAACAATTCCAACCATCGTCGCTGCCTCATGTTCAACTCCTTCTGTGTGAACAAATATTTTAGACTTTTGTGATCCGTGAAAACCTCGCACTTTGCTCCGTAAAGATAATGTCTCCATATTTTGAGTGCAAACACTACTGCTGCTGCCAACTCAAGATCATGAGTTGGGTAATTCTGCTCATATGCCTTTAGTTGTCGAGAGGCATATGCGATAACCTTGCCTTCTTGCATAAGTACACAACCTGTAATAAGAAAATTAGACCACAACTTGACATGTATATAATATTCAACTTGAAATCATATACATACCCAGTCCATTCCTGGACGCGTCACTGTATATGACGAACCCATCCGAACCAGAGGGCTGCGCCAATACAGGTGCTGTGGTCAGTTTCTTCTTCAACTCATTAAAACTTCTTTCGCACTCAGCAGTCCATTCAAATTTCGTCTTTTTCTGTGTTAATCGACTTAGCGGAACTGCTATTCTTGAAAACCCTTCTACGAACTTTCGGTAATAGCCAGCCAACCCCAAGAAGCTTCTGACTTCAGTCACATTGGTTGGTCGTGGCCATTCGGTGATTGCCTCTATTTTCTTTGGATCCACCGATATTCCTTCCTCTGATACTACATGTCCCAAAAATGTCACGCTCTTCAGCCAGAATTCGCATTTGCTGAATTTAGCGTACAATTTCTTCTGTCTCAAAGTCTTCAGTACTTCTCTCAAGTGTTCAGCATGTTTCTTCCTCGTTCGGAGAGTACACCAAAATGTCATCAATGAAGACAACGACAAACTTGTCCAGCTGTTCCCTGAATACAGTATTCATCAGGTCCATAAATGCCGCTGGAGCATTAGTCAAACCGAACGGCATCACCAAGAATTCATAATGACCGTACCGAGTACGAAACGCCGTCTTCTCTACATCTTCTGCCTTAACTCTCAGCTGATGATATCCGGACCGCAGATCAATCTTAGAAAATACTCGTGCGCCTTTAAGCTGATCAAACAAATCATCAATGCGGGGTAGCGGGTACTTATTCTTTATCGTGATCTTATTGATCTCACGATAGTCAATGCACAGTCTTAAGCTTCCGTCCTTTTTCTTGACAAATAACACCGGAGCTCCCATGGTGAGACACTTGGACGGATAAACTTTCGATCAAGAAGCTCTTGCAACTGATCTTTCAATTCCTTCAACTCCGCCGGAGCCATACGGTAAGGTGTTTTTGATATCGGCTCAGCTCTTGGAATGAGATTATCTCAAACTCAACTTCACGACTCGGCGGCAATCCTGGTAAACTCGTCCGGAAACACATCTTTGAATTCGTTCACTACCGGAATTCGATCCATTGTTGGCACCATCTCTGCTTTCGAGTCCATTGCATATACCAGAAAACCTTCTGCGCTTTCTGTAGCATCCGATGTGTCTGCAACTGCGGTCAGATAGATTTTCTTCGCAACCTTCTTCAACTTAAAGTTCCCTTGAAACACCACCTCTTTTGCATCGGGGCCTCTAATACTGACTTGCTTCTGTCGGCAATTTATATTCGACATGATGCTCGCCAGCCAGTCCATCCCAAAGAATGACATCGAATCGCTTAGCTGAATCGGAATAAGTGTCGCAGTAAACATCCGTTCCTCAATTTTCAATTCACAACCCGTATAATGATGATGTGAAATTATCACTGTATCACCAGCAGCTTGCACTCGATACGGAATTTCTATCCATTCCGGACACTTGTTCAAGTACTTCATGAATCTCTTCGAGACAAACGAGTGACTCGCGCCACTATCGAAAAGTACGTTAGCCGGAACTTCATTAACCAATATTGATCCTATCGCAATTTAAGAGTTAACTAAATACGCAAATATTTATCACATAATGGAACATGTATAACAATTAAACAACTGAAATTTTTTTTTAAATGGTACCTGTCACAACTTGTTTGTCGCTTCCACCTCAGGATCAGTCATAATATGTACTCTGGCATTCGTCTTCGGCATTCCCTTCGGCTGACCACCCTGCGGCTGCTGTGGCACCACCTTCCACTCAGAACACTCCCTGGCATAGTGTCCAGTTTTACCACACTTGTAACACACATTCTTCTTCCTCCAGCATTCACCCGGATGGTTTCGTCCACAATAAGAACATGGCACTGGTGGTCCAACATTCCCCTGAGGCGGACCAAAGTTTCTCTGCGGCTGCTGCTGCTGCGGTGGCCTAAACTGTGCCCCCGTCGGCTGTCGTCGGGGTACCTTCACCCAGCGTCCTGATTTCCCCGATCCAAAGTCATCTCGTAGCCTCTTGCCACGATCCTCAGCACTCACTCTTCTAAAGTCTCCTTCCACCTCGCGGCATGCTTCGAGCAGCTCAACAAATGTCCGGGCCCTTGCATTCACAAGCCCAGTCTGAATCTCAGAACGCAAACCAGTTCTGAACTTTAACATCTTCAGCCTCTGATCAGTCATAGTGGATGGCACGTACTGCCCCAGAGCATGAAACTTCTCAACATATTCCGCCACTGACATACTCCCCTGAGTCAGAGCCTGAAACTCTGCCATTCGTTGTAGAACCACGCTGTCAGGAACATAATATCTTCTGAATTCTTCACAAAACTGCACCCAAGTAATCGGTGCAGTCAACCGTATTTCAACACTACGCCACCATACTTCAGCATCTCCAATCAGAAAAGGTACAACAACTTCCACCCTGAGATCATCAGGCACCTGCAAAAGTCGAAGGTGATCTGACATCTCCTTCAGCCATATCTCAGCATCCTCCGGCTTGGATGTACCCCTAAAGGTAGGAGCCCTAGCATTCTGCATCTCCTTATAAAAGAACCTCAGCACAGGCTGTGCTGCTGGTGGAGGAATTTGCTGATTCAGTTGTTGCTGCTGATGAGCAACAATGTTAGTCAGAGTGACCAAAGCCTCAGCGATGTTGTTATTCTGATTCTGAGCCTGACCCGATCCGATATTTCCACTAGGATCCATTTCTCTCTGCAATTCACAGTTCAGTCAGTTTCAATCACAAGGGTGTTGTGGTAATTACATATTCTGGAAGAAAAACATTAATGATTTACCTAACGGTCCTCACACCCCCTTATCCCGGTCATGACTTAAGTCTAAAATCATCACTTACGTCTAAGTGATCTAGTTAATCCTATGTTTCCGAGGCGGATCTGGAGCCTCAGCTCTGATACCACCTGTAGCGCCCCACTCCCGTGCGTTAGTATCGGAAACGGGGCACCCGCCGTAGTCCACTATGAGAACTACGAAGCGTTGTTCAATTCTCTTACACATCAGCAGTGACGTAGAAAATTTCGCAGCGGAGACGAAATAAATAAAATAAACATTCATTTTATTTCAACATTTCACACCCACACCAGTAAGTACCATGTCTAAGTTCATTATTACATTTCAACTTAATGAAAATAAACTGCCAAAGTAAACATCTTCTTGTTCTATCTACCCACTGCCCGAACTCAGCTCCATCTTCTATGTATATGTAGTCGAACTCCTGCTCACCTGGGAAAAATAAAGGGGTGAGTGATATAGAAATATCACCCAGTAGGTTCCCACCTTCTTCCGAACAATTTCATATATGGCAACAAATAACACGTAGCACATGTATAAACATGAATAACTGAGTAAATAAATAAAAGCACAACACAACAATTATGCGATGTCATGATGCATGCTTGTGTCACACGCAACGACATCTCCACATACAAATGCCTGTCTCTCTACCGTGCAATGCATGAACCTCGAGGTGATCCTACCACACGCCTCGTCAGGCCACACGCCCCGTCGGGCCACACGCCTCACAGGGCAACACGGCTCGTAGGCCAACACGGCACATAGGCCAATGAAATGCTCGTGCCATGAAATGCAATGTAATATGTCGCACCATACAATTTTTCCCTTTTTCCTCTTTTCTATACTCATTACCACATCCCAACAATTTTCCTTATTTTCTTTAACAAATTTAAATTATTACTCTCTTTTCTACAAATATAATTCATTACTTATTAATGAAATTATTATCCTTACCTTCATTTATATTTAAAGAATTTGCATATATTAATATCCTTACTTTCGTTTATATTTAAAGAATTTATATATAATAAAATCAATAGTAGAAAGACTAAAATCTATTTTGTTGTTTTAAACATTTAAAGCCTTTTTTTTTAATTTAAGAAATCCAACCCAAACTCCCCTCAGCCCCCCCCAGCCCGACTTCCCCCAGCCCAACCCGCCAGCCCCCCAGCGCCCCTGCCCAGCCCGCCCGAGCCCCCAGCCCCCTTCCCTTTCCCTTTTTTTTTCTTTTCGGCCCTTTGGCCCAAATTCCCCTTTTCTTATCATTATTTTTTTAGTTCCTTCTGCTTGGGCTAAAACTTCCCCAGCCCATTTACCGAAAATCAGCCCCTTTCTTTCCCTATTCTTTCCTTCTTCAACTTTTAAGCCCATTTTACTTACAATCATTTCCAAACAACAAATATAATTCCAATTCTTCTTCCAACTACAATATAAACATATCACGAATAAACCTTTTTTTTTCTTTACACCCGAACATCCGAAAACAACAATAACATATAATTAACATCTTTAAGCAACAAAGAAAAACAACTAAAACATATAGAATATCAACTTAAATTATAACATGCCAAAATAAACAATAATCTAAACACATAACAAATAATTCATATATGAAATAAATTCAAAAGGAGAGAGCCACCTACCTTTTAATTGTAGACTAAAATAAGTGGTGTTGATGTGGTGGTGTATGGGTGATATAGACTTCCTTCCCACCTTCTTCTTTTCCTTTCTAGCCTTAGCACTTTGTTTTTTGTTCACTCCCAACTCACAGCACTTCCCTTTTGCTCTCAAAAATTTTTGTTTCCTTTTCCTTTACTTCCAGATGGCCGTTTGGCCTGTTATACTTAATAGGGGGGAAAGTTTCATCCCCCTTGCTTATGTGGGGATAAGAGGTAATTTATGAGGGGGGTTTTGAAAGGTTTATTTTATCCTTTGTATTATCCTCTTATCTACTATTATTATTATTTTACTTATTTTGTTGTTGCTACTACCGGGTATAACAAGTGTATTATTAGAATATAGTAGAAAATAAGCGCATATGGGAAGAAAGGAAACACATACCCAAGTTGCCCGTAGACAAAAGACTGCGGGCAACAGACTTTTCAAATCACCAACCCAACAGGGAGATTTGATGAGAGAATTACAAAAGCTTAAGACACAATGAAAGATATATTGATTTAGAGGAAACCATACCCATGTTGCCTGTATCAGATCGATACAGGCAACAATCAAATAAACCAACGCAAAGTTGTGTCTCTCAACACTATTCACGCATGACATCTGTGGTGGAATCTATATAATAAAATCCACGTGCCGCAGGAGAAAGAAAGTCAGCTGATGTGTAAATTGTTGTAGTAGGAAACATATGGGCATGCTACGCTAAATGATGGACGGCCATGTTGACCTCCCGAGGTATACAACGAAGGTGACTTCCAGTAAGCTGGAGAAATAGCTACAAGAGAGAGTATTCAAGTAGCAAATAGAGAACTGAATCTGGTGTTTGTGTCGCATACATACAGTCTGACTCAATTAAAATGTTCCGATGGATTTGGCCAAATTACATAAGGCTGTACAATAAAGCTTGGATTTCTACGCGAAGAGGAGGGAGGCAAGGTAGCGCAAATGAAATGACAGCGATAATTTTGCCAGGTGTTCCAGAGAATAGCCCTAGCCGAAGCTATGTTGGCTCCTGCAAAGGCGTCAACATTTAGTTTTAATTTCCCAGAGGGGGTAATTCCCACTTTATTATACAGACCGGTTTGATGCAAAGTCGGGGAGAGAACCCATTGAAATAAGATAAGGAATTTGTGTAGCCAGTTTTGTCCCCGACAAAGAAGACGACCAATCATAACATCACTGATGTGCCTTGTTATATATACTGGATGGTAATATTTCTGTGGAACCATATACAACATTGGTGTATGCCTTCCAAACAGTCCAACAAAGCATAATTGGTGCAATTACTCGAAAGTGACCCATGATTGTGCGAGATGTAGCAGACAACCACCATTTGAGCAAATGCGTCCGAATGTGCGTCTCACAATATAGAGGACCATCCAATATCCAAGAAAATCTCATCCAGACATCCTTTACAAAAGAGCATTGAAGAAAGATGTGGTCTATACTAGCCAAATGCAACTTACAGAATGGACATATAGTTGGGCAAATATGTGTAAATCGGCTTAGGTTATCTTCTAAAGGAAGAGCTCGATGAAACAGGTGCCATATGAAATAAATTATGGATTTTGGTAACCGTTTCCACCAAATAAATTTATGAGAATATAATTGTGGGCGAGCAAGGTGAATATCATCATATGCCTGTCGGTTAGAAAACAGACCTGTAGGGGAAGAATGCCATATAGGAGTGTTTTCACCAGTAGTAAATTGCAAGCATACGGAATGAATGGAGCAAATGCTTTTCCAACCAGGCGAGTCATAGATGAGAGGAATGTAGTCTGACCTTGTCCCATATCTTAGGCGTATATATGTAGTCAAAATTGTGGTTTTAGTATGATAATTCCACCATAGCTTACAGTCATATGCCTGCTGAATCAAAGGAAGGCTTCTGATTCACAAACCACCCTCTCTTTCTGGCACACATAAGGAGGACCATGAAACCCAATGAAAAAGACTGCCAAAAATGAATTGTGCCATTTTTCTACTAATAGAGTGCATCACACTCTTTGGCAAACATGCAGCTACCATCAGATGCAGAAGAATAGCTGTGAGAATAGACTTGAGTAGGATCAGTCGACCCCCTGAGGTAAGCAAGTGTCGGGCCCAACCAGCTAGCTTAGCATCAAAATGCTGTAGGAGTGATGAACAATAACAGGCACGATTGACCCCTCGATATAAACAAGATCCGAGATATTTGATTGGTAAAGAAGAGGGCAGCATACTAAGTACATTCCCAATAGCCATCAAAGATTGATGAGAAACATAAGTTGTTGTACCCCACCGAAAATAGTACGACACTTAGGGATGGAATGAAGTGATGCAATAGAACGATGTTCAGGAAGGAGAATATTTTTGGCGTTACCCACGTTTATTTCTGTAGCGCCCCGCTCCCGAGCCCTAACCTCGGTAGCAGTGCACCCGCCGTATCTCACTAAGGAGAATACAAAGCGTCACATCAACTTCTTACACGTCAGTGTTGGCATAGAAAATTTTTTTCTTTTCGCGGAAACGATTTAACACAATTCTAATTTGAATTTAATGAACCTCAATAAAACAAAGACATCATTATTAGGCTGACCAGGCCCTACAAGTCAAAGTCAAATGTCTAAAAGAAAAAGTCTAAAAGAAATGTCTCAACGTACTAATGAAAAATATAAATATCAATGTCACCCTAAGAATATCATAAACAGCCCGTCTCTGCCCTCGCCGCAATCATATCTACTGGTCACTCGGCCCACTCCACGACATCGGCACCATCCTCGAGGAAAATATAATCATACTCTGTCTCGGCTACATATGGAATAGTAGGGGTGAGTGATGGTAATCACCCAGTAGGTGCCTCTCAAAACAATACAAAGAGTACATACCCAAAAAGATATCAACACATGACACATAAAACACGATAGCATGGCTTATACGGAAAGGTAAAGCACTCCACATAAAAATGCGCAAGTACGTGATGCATGCTCAATCAACGTGTCACAAGCAACGAGAATCATGTCATGCATTATGCCCCTAGACCTATATGCAATGCATGCTCCCGGGTCCTAAATCCAGCGTCGTGGTCTCTAGCCACCACTTGCCGTTTGGACACCCACGCCCTATAGACGCAGTATGTCTCATGACCCCGGTGCCCTATAGACACGGTAAATCATCCCGATACCCACGCCCTGTAGACGCAGCATACCTCATGCAATGCACGTGCCATGAATGCAGGAACACCACACAGCCGCCATTACTTCCCTCTGTACCACGTCCGTCTCCCATTACTTAGTCCACTTATTTTATTATTTTACTTTATTTACTTTACCCTTTTTAATTAAATTGGATTCAGCCGAAAGGCTAAACCCTTTGCCCTTTTATTATTTTATTATTATTATTTTTTAATCAAATTGGGTTCAGCCGAAAATTGCCCACGTTATATATATATTTTTCCTTTACTGCCACCTCCCCCCCCCCCACATACAATTTAACTAAAACGCAACCAATTACCATAGGAAATAGGGTAGGGTTCTCGGCCAACAACAATATCACACACAAATATGTTCACACATATAGGCTTCATTAATATAACTAATAAAATATAAACTACGTAATAAGTGTGTATATTATACACGCATACACAGAAAAAAAGACAAAACACATAAAATAAATAAAATCACAAGCACGCAATGAAACCTAACATACATTAAACAATTAAATTTACATGCACACAAAAGTAACACCTACAGTAACGTATCCAAAAGTATATAAAAACTCATTCTACCATTTTGCAATTCACACGTCTGGTACATCACTGCATTCTCCATTACCCACTCACAGCAAGTAAGAAAAGCAACTACATAATCATAGGTACACGAAATGTAATAAGATCATAATCGAATCAAAAATAAAAGAACAAACAATAAAATACATCAAATACCATTTTGAGCATGCAAGCTTCATACCATTTTGAGGGAATAAATAGTATGCACCTACCTTTTTGACGAATTAATTTCCTACGCGGAATCTTTCCTTTCCCACCTGCTGACATCTATGCTTGGTGTTGGGAAAATCTTTCATTTCTTCCTAAAGGCCCGAATCTAAACAATTGTAGTATAAACATCAATACCTAATAATAAAAGTTAATTTGGCTTACTTATATATTTCCATTCACGTTGTACCCTTATATTATATATATAAATAATACAGTGAAAATACTCATTTGTGCACCAACAATTTGGCCGCTTGATAACAAACAATACTAAGGAAATCACCCCCACCTCACATAAAAGCAATCCATGCATTAAACCAAAATATATAATACATGCTTATATTTTATATAATAAAAATACCATTCTTGTTAAAGAAAACATAGAAAGGAAGAAACTTTTCTTTTCTTTCTTTCTTTTTGGCCAAACGTTAGAACCGTGAACTTCATAAAAATATTTCGGCCTTTTTTTTTCAAAAATTTACTAAACTCATATATATATACTTCCTAAAAACTAAACATATTTGAAATTCAACATGTCACTGTCCATTTGAACACTAGCCGTGTAACCATCAGAAGCCATAAAAACTAATAATATAACCTTTGCTTTTATTGAGTAATCATGCATGCATGCACTTTCAATTTTTTTTTTACTACACATATATTTTTAACGTAATTTCAACGCAAAACCCATTATAGCAACTTTCGATTCTTCAAACATATGAATATATATATATACACACACACATATATATATACCATGCACAAATTGACATCATGTATGTATTCATATAGAATTCAATCAAATGTGCAACCAAAAGTATTCATGTATGATTCAATTTTTAATACGAACACAAAGCCATAAGACTAATAAAAACATAGCAAATATAACAAAGGTACTTACTTTTAGCCTCGATTATACTATTCATGCGATGAATCGGGTTGGATTGGAGCAAAATTCTTCCTTTTCTACTTACCAACTCTAGGCTGCTGCTTGGACAAGAAAAGGAGTGGGAACAATTAATTTTTTTTTCTTTTGTTGCTACTGGTCGATGGTTGTGGGGCATAGAAAAATAAGTGTTCTTGTTGTTTGCTATTGATGAAGGTAGGCTGGGGTTTTCTTTTTTCTTTTTTTGGAGGGGAGATTTGGCTGCTGCAATTGTGGTAAATGAGGAAGGGTGGCCGGCCATCTTATAATGTATTTTAGGGTTTGGTTAAGATAATTTTAAAGGTAAGATAAGTCTTAGGTAATTTTCTAGTTAGTGTAGGATTTATCTATTAGTCAAACTTTATCTTATTTTCTCATTTCCTATTCTAATTAGGATAGGTATTTTAGGCTTTATTCTATTGTTGTTACTATTAGTTTATTTATTTATTTATTTTGTACCCCTGGCACGGGGTATAATAGACCTCCTCCCTTACAATAAGTTTCGTCCTCGAAACTTGCATATGGCGTGATCAATGACTTAGTATGATTCTACTTGATCATTCAATTTGATAATGACCGTGCTAAATATCCATTTCATATTGTTATACGTTAACCATTTCACTCTCTTATCATAGGTTAAGGCCTCGAAAATCATTCCTTGTACCCGACAAGGTAATTTCTAAGTCCATTATTCTCTGCTTATTTTAGATCATAACCTACTCCTCTTATAATTCTAGAATCAAACTTAGGATATTGTCACCATACCAAGGGTTCCATAACCCAGTCATCATCAGTCGCTATCGTACTTATATCTGCAGTCATAACAGCCCTTTACGATCGGTTCTTTGGTATACTATAATAATATTCAACTTAAGTTGTCCAATCATAGTATGGCACACTAAATTTGATCGACTTAGGGCATTCTAATTCACCATGCTTCTGCGCGCCACACTGATCCACCGTACTTCTTTACTTGGTTATTTCAACCGCTAATTCTAATTTAGTTAGATCTCGCCTAAAAAAAAACACCTCTACTTGTTCATGCTTACTCTATTTCAATTCAAGCCTACTCGATACATCAGTACTTATGTGTTCTTAAGAATCAACACTTAACCCAAATTTGTAATTATACGTCATCCCACTGTACTTCTTTTAGTAATGTTCACTTATCACTAACAATCAATATTCTTAATAAGACTAATATCTTCGGCTTATTTGATACTCCAAAATTTCAACATCTTTAATCATAACTGTAGACCCTTCTTGTACGGTATTCTTTGCTAAACTCTACTGACTATAACATTAATAAATCCTTTTATTAATCATATGTTTTGCTATAAATCATTTCTTAGGGACTACGATCCTAACTTGGGCCTAGTCACACTCTGATACTACTGTCAAAATTAGGACATGGACCCGCTTCATTTATCATAATGGTACCGGGTTCATATGGATCAGATCTAAGAAATTATATAAATGGTTATGATCAGCACTTAGGTCTAATGTCATGACTTATTTCTAGAATCGATACTTAGTATCATCATTCCTTACGTCTAAAATCATTACTTATTTCTAAGCTCAATACTTAGAATATAATCAAAGCTTACAACTAGGACCAGTGTTTATGTTCAAGTCATGTCTAAGATCACTTCTTAGTTACAAATCGTACTTAGTATATAATCAGCGTTTATGACTAAAACTAATGCTTAAGTTGAAGATCAACTTTTAATCAAGATCGTCGCTTATGTCTAAAATCGTGGCTTACGGGTAGGATCATCACTTAATTTCTAAGGTCACGTCTTACTTCCAATAAGATGCTTCATATGTAATCATTGCTTACGACTAAAAATCGATACTTATTTCTAAGATCGTGACTTAAGAGCAAAACCGTAACTTAATTTCTAAGATCATAGCCTAAATTTATGCTTCCGTCGTGGATCTAGAGCCATGCTCTGATAGACTCGCACTGTCAAATACGCAGTACTTCTTAAACTCATTTTGAAATTAGATTCAAGTGATCGGCGGTGTCAGTTGTGCTGCGCCATCATTCCTCCGCATCTCCTTGTCGAAGAATCTCAGGTCTGAGTGCAATGGTGGTGGAGGCGGTGCATGCTAGTTCAGCAGCTGGTGCCGCTGTGCTAAGGTGCTGGTCATGGTGACTAAGACATCTTCAAGTGCTTGGGGATGATCCCCTAATTCTGGTGGTTCGCACCACTGTTCCCAGCTGGCTCACGTCGTGGAGGCATTTCCTGTTATCAGAGTTCATGAGGAAAAATCGGATTAGTCAATAATAAGTTGAAAGGTTGAGCGCCGATAAATCGATAGTTAGACAAGGAAAGCTCCACATCGACACACACCTCCCATAACCCGATCATAGCCTAGGTCTAAGATCATACCTTAAGTCTACTTTGTTTATTAGGGGTAAATCGAAATTTTATACAAGATCGTAACTTATGTCCAAGTAATCTAATTAATCATGCGTTTCCGAGGTGGATCTGAAGCCTCGGCTCTGATACCACCTGTAGCGCCCCGCTCCCGAGACCTAACCTCGGTAGCAGTGCACCCGCCGTATCTCACTAAGGAGAATACAAAGCGTCACATCAACTTCTTACACGTCAGTGTTGGCATAGAAAATTTTTTTCTTTTCGCGGAAACGATTTAACACAATTCTAATTTGAATTTAATGAACCTCAATAAAACAAAGACATCATTATTAGGCTGACCAGGCCCTACAAGTCAAAGTCAAATGTCTAAAAGAAAAAGTCTAAAAGAAATGTCTCAACGTACTAATGAAAAATATAAATATCAATGTCACCCTAAGAATATCATAAACAGTCCGTCTCTGCCCTCGCCGCAATCATATCTACTGGTCACTCGGCCCACTCCACGACATCGGCACCATCCTCGAGGAAAATATAATCATACTCTGACTCGGCTACATATGGAATAGTAGGGGTGAGTGATGGTAATCACCCAGTAGGTGCCTCTCAAAACAATACAAAGAGTACATACCCAAAAAGATATCAACACATAACACATAAAACACGATAGCATGGCTTATACGGAAAGGTAAAGCACTCCACATAAAAATGCGCAAGTACGTGATGCATGCTCAATCAACGTGTCACACGCAACGAGAATCATGTCATGCATTATGCCCCTAGACCTATATGCAATGCATGCTCCCGGGTCCTAAATCCAGCGTCGTGGTCTCTAGCCACCACTTGCCGTTTGGACACCCACGCCCTATAGACGCAGTATGTCTCATGACCCCGGTGCCCTATAGACACGGTAAGTCATCCCGATACCCACGCCCTGTAGACGCAGTATACCTCATGCAATGCACGTGCCATGAATGCAGGAACACCACACAGCCGCCATTACTTCCCTCTGTACCACGTCCGTCTCCCATTACTTAGTCCACTTATTTTATTATTTTACTTTATTTACTTTACCCTTTTTAATTAAATTGGATTCAGCCGAAAGGCTAAACCCTTTGCCCTTTTATTATTTTATTATTATTATTATTTTAATCAAATTGGGTTCAGCCGAAAATTGCCCACGTTATATATATATTTTTCCTTTACTGCCACCTCCCCTCCCCACATACAATTTAACTAAAACGCAACCAATTACCATAGGAAATAGGGTAGGGTTCTCGGCCAACAACAATATCACACACAAATATGTTCACACATATAGGCTTCATTAATATAACTAATAAAATATAAACTACGTAATAAGTGTGTATAATATACACGCATACACAGAAAAAAAAAGACAAAACACATAAAATAAATAAAATCACAAGCACGCAATGAAACCTAACATACATTAAACAATTAAATTTACATGCACACAAAAGTAACACCTACAGTAATGTATCCAAAAGTATATAAAAACTCATTCTACCATTTTGCAATTCACACGTCTGGTACATCACTGCATTCTCCATTATCCACTCACAGCAAGTAAGAAAAGCAACTACATAATCATAGGTACACGAAATGTAATAAGATCATAATCGAATCAAAAATAAAAGAACAAACAATAAAATACATCAAATACCATTTTGAGCATGCAAGCTTCATACTATTTTGAGGGAATAAATAGTATACACCTACCTTTTTGACGAATTAATTTCCTACGCGGAATCTTTCCTTTCCCACCTGCTGACATCTATGCTTGGTGTTGGGAAAATCTTTCATTTCTTCCTAAAGGCCCGAATCTAAACAATTGTAGTATAAACATCAATACCTAATAATAAAAGTTAATTTGGCTTACTTATATATTTCCATTCACGTTGTACCCTTATATTATATATATAAATAATACAGTGAAAATACTCATTTGTGCACCAACAATTTGGCCGCTTGATAACAAACAATACTAAGGAAATCACCCCCACCTCACATAAAAGCAATCCATGCATTAAACCAAAATATATAATACATGCTTATATTTTATATAATAAAAATACCATTCTTGTTAAAGAAAACATAGAAAGGAAGAAACTTTTCTTTTCTTTCTTTCTTTTTGGCCAAACGTTAGAACCGTGAACTTCATAAAAATATTTCGGCCTTTTTTTTTCAAAAATTTACTAAACTCATATATATATACTTCCTAAAAACTAAACATATTTGAAATTCAACATGTCACTGTCCATTTGAACACTAGCCGTGTAACCATCAGAAGCCATAAAAACTAATAATATAACCTTTGCTTTTATTGAGTAATCATGCATGCATGCACTTTCAATTTTTTTTTTACTACACATATATTTTTAACGTAATTTCAACGCAAAACCCATTATAGCAACTTTCGATTCTTCAAACATATGAATATATATATATACACACACACATATATATATACCATGCACAAATTGACATCATGTATGTATTCATATAGAATTCAATCAAATGTGCAACCAAAAGTATTCATGTATGATTCAATTTTTAATACGAACACAAAGCCATAAGACTAATAAAAACATAGCAAATATAACAAAGGTACTTACTTTTAGCCTCGATTATACTATTCATGCGATGAATCGGGTTGGATTGGAGCAAAATTCTTCCTTTTCTACCTTACCAACTCTAGGCTGCTGCTTGGACAAGAAAAGGAGTGGGCACAATTAATTTTTTTTTCTTTTGTTGCTACTGGTCGATGGTTGTGGGGCATAGAAAAATAAGTGTTCTTGTTGTTTGCTATTGATGAAGGTAGGCTGGGGTTTTCTTTTTTCTTTTTTTGGAGGGGAGATTTGGCTGCTGCAATTGTGGTAAATGAGGAAGGGTGGCCGGCCATCTTATAATGTATTTTAGGGTTTGGTTAAGATAATTTTAAAGGTAAGATAAGTCTTAGGTAATTTTCTAGTTAGTGTAGGATTTATCTATTAGTCAAACTTTATCTTATTTTCTCATTTCCTATTCTAATTAGGATAGGTATTTTAGGCTTTATTCTATTGTTGTTACTATTAGTTTATTTATTTATTTATTTTGTACCCCTGGCACGGGGTATAATAATTTCAATATTAAAAAGAAAATAGGATGATATCCCAATGTATGAATTATGAAGCATGTGAGTTGCTAATTTTCCCCAAGACTACTCAAATTTCGGCTTGGAGGGTTGGGGGCATTAAGTGGAGTTTCTTTCACTATAAGCAACTAAACCTTGTTAGAAAGCATGGGAAGTTATTATAGCATTTAAGTATTCTACTAATTGAGAATTAAAAAGTGAAAAGAGGGAAAGCACCCCTTCTTTCCCTTTTAGCCGCCGGGTAGGGGATGTCATTTAGAGGCCCTTTTTATTACTAGAAAAGGGTAACCACACCTCTTAATTGTTTACTAAAGCAATTATACAAAATAGTATGCATGCTGTACTCACAATGTGATGTTATTCTAAGGATATGTAACTCCTCAAAATTTCCTTAGAAACCATGGAACACACGAAAGGAAGAATTAGGGATCAAGATTTTACTATGAATATTTCCTTCAACTACCTAGTAGCTCTCCCATTAAACATTCTAAAAGGTGATTCAAGCACGATGGAGCTACTAAATATGCATAACCATCAGAATTAAACCATGGGTAATCCATCCCTTAAACCACCATAGAAACTTTGTAAAAAGTGGCTTAAGAATTAACAAGGGATAAAACAACTAAGGAATAAATGAGTTTGGGGGGTAAAACCCCTCCACCGCCGGTTTCTTTTTCCAATAGGGTGAACTAAGAGGACTTCACCTTTAACCATAGTCACTTTTGGACTATCCACTTTAATTTCATGGAAAGTGTATTCACATGATATATCCATGTGTGCATATTTACATGCATAGTGTTGGACATATATATATATGTATAGATATGTATATGTCATATTTATATATATATTTTTGCCTATGACTTGATATTGGCCTAAAGGATTTTAGTTACATGAAAGGTGTATTTAAAGGATAATAGTTGAAGATACACTTTGAACACGCATGTGTATAGTGTATGTAAATTAAGATGGAAAATGGGTAAGCTATGATCATGGATAAGATGCAACAGAATTGAACTTATGTATGTATAAGTGCAACCACTTATACTTCGACCATGAGGCCATGTTGAGCCAATAATAGTCTCAAAACTCTCCATGCAACCCTAGAAAGGAAAAACCATGATTAGGCCTTAAATGGGTACCATAATTGTGTCCATGCACATGAGGGGTCTTTTCCCTCCTCTTATAAGGAGGCAGCCGGCTATACCCTAACCAAGAAGACTTCTCTCTCTTCATTTAACAAGGAACCTCATAATACATTCTTAACTTATTATTATCCAAAAGGGTACCAAAGAGCAAGAGATTTTCCTCCCTTTTTCCTCAAGGAGTACGGCTAAAATTAGCCAAAAAGGTCTTATGAGGGATTTAAGACTACTTTTACTAAAAAGGGGTCTCAAGTCTCAACTACTCACCTTAAATGCTTACAAAAGTAATATTATAAAGTGGTTTATGCATATAGTAATCATACTATGATATTACTTAAGGTTGGATAACTCACTAGAATCGTGAGTTACCAGAAGAGGGAGGGAGTTATGGGATCAACTATACCATTAACCTCTTCCTCAACTACTTAGCAACTTTTCACTTAAACACTCTCAAAAAGCTACTAAAGCATGATGGAGAATCCAAAGTGCTCCAACCGTCAATTAATCATGGTGAAAGCCAAGGGTCACCTTAAGTCTTTCTTACGGTTACTTTATCCTAATTACGCATTAAAAGTAAATCAAGTTATTAATGGTAGTAAGCCCTAATGAGAAGAAACCATGCAAAGTAAAAGTCTCTTCCTTCCTTAAGGTTCCAACGGCTAACCCCTTAGCCTAAGTGAAGGAAACTTGCTCCAACAAAACCCTAGAACTCTCTCTTACTCTCAACCCTCAAGAACACACAAAGAGTAAGAAACTTTTCCTCCTTTCTCTCCAAAGTACACGGCAAGAAGGGAACCAAGAAGATTCAAGAGTCCTCCAATTGCAAACTTGGTCTAGGTGAGTGCACTCTACACTCTTTAAGAAGGTTTTATGTTTTACATGGTAAAGCTCACAAGATACTCTTGTTTCTTGTGGAAACCGTGACCTTGAAGAGGTCACTAGGTGAAGAATTTTGTAGAGCTAAGGAAGATTGACCTTTAGTTGGTTAGGACCATCTCCACCTCCAAGTATCACTTTGGTAAGACCATCTAAGCCTCCATTTAGCTCTATCTTGTATTTGAGATAAAAGCTAATGTTTGTTCTTTTCCTACTCCAAACCGTGGGGTGAATGTAGTGAAGAAGAGGAGGACTTCACTCATTCCATACACATTCCAAGCTAAGGAAAGGTGTAAGCTTGAAAAAGGCAAGTACACTATAAATGTTCATGACTTGTGTCTGAAAGTATGTGCTTGAATGTCTAGATGTTACTAAGTTTTAATCTTAGATGTGAAATGATAAGTTTGAAGCATGAAACTTTCGGTTTCTAAGATAAGTGGCTTGCATGTATGAGATTTTCTTCAAATGTGGATTCTTTGCTCGTTTTAAGTATGAATATGATATTAATCTAAGATGAATGTGGCAAAGTTTTCTTCTTTGATGTGTAAGAGGGACGGTTGGACGAAAAAGGGGGAATAAATGTGGTTCTTGTGATAGATTATAACTTGTAGGGCAAAGGATATGTACAAGATGTATGCTTTATGGCTTATGTGTAATATGCTCATTATGGAAATATGACCTAAGCCCTTGAATGTGTATAAAATGGGCTGTCTTGGGGGTATGGTACATATACATTAATTATACCAAGAATAGATTTTATTGTGAACAAAAAGTGCAAGATCAAGGTGTGTTATGTGTAACCTTCAAACTGTTTTTGAAGTGATTCGTTGATGACCTTTACCGTGTCTTAGAACCTGCAAAGTTTATGCTAAAAGGTGTATTTGGTGACTAGTAAGTTATTTATGAAGAATAACACAAGTTGGAATACTTTTAGTAAAGAAAGGTGACAAAAATGGAAAGTACTGGAACAGGGCAGAATAGTGTGACGTTTTGTGTGACCTGAAAAGGGATCCTAGAAGTATGAAATTAAGCTAATTTTTGGTATGACATTAGCCCTATGTATGTAGTAAATATGAGAGTTAGAAGTTTGGTAAAATAAGTTGTGGTTTCTTCTTAATAGAATTTTTAGTAACACTGGTCAAGCTGAAATTCACTAGACTGGACAGAATTTAAGTGGTGCATTGATTGATCTGAAAATGGACCTTAGAAATATGAAAATGGGCTGATTTTTGGTAGGATTCGAGCCCTATGTGTTTACTAAGTATGTGAGTCGGAATTTTTGAAAAAGGCCTTACGGTTTGGTCACAATAAATTTCGTAGTAAAACTGGTCACTCCAGAAATCAGCATGTACCCGTTTGAAAAAGTGAATAAAAGACCCCTTGAAAGTTATTATGTTACTCTTGGGAATTTTATGGCAATGAATTAGGACATAGGTGAGCATGTCTATGTAAATTAATCAGTCTGGAATAATTAATTGGAGGGGTAAATACCGAAGTAAAGCGAACGCTACTAAACTGAAAAACTGGGCCGAAATTACGGAACTAATTGGAGGCTTTGTCCTTGTGGTTTGCAACTGTTTAATCGGCTTGGGCTTACTAACATTATTTCTTGGCATGTCTACAGTATTTTTTCCAGGGTTGGCCCAAATTAAATAAAATTTATTGGGTTCAAAAGAAAGGTGAAAGAAGGGTACTGCACTGCTGAATTCTGCAGTACTCTGTTTGGTAATTTATTTGTTTAAGGGTCTTACATGTCTCGAAACGTTACGAAAATTTTATGGCAAGTAGAAAAGACACCCTTATGCATATGTATGACAATAAATCATGATAATGAGCCTGAAACATGAGGTTTTGAGGCCGTACAAGCGGAACAATAATTCTGGAAATTTTTCCAGCTTAAAGAATAAGATCATACTTGTATGTATGTAACGCATCATGTCACGAATTGCATAGTACATGTCATACATTGCATCATCGTCACTTACATGATTCATGAAACTGATTTTATGACAAAGAAAGATGAAAAAGCGTTTTTAAAGAAAAGATTTCGTTTTGAAAAGAACGCTTTCCTTTAGTACCGTATGATTCTGGCCAGCAGGACCCGCTCCAGATCCGGGGTTAATTGATCTGATGATTATGACCGTTCAGGCCCGGAGAGAATAGACCTGATTACGATGATTATGACCGTACATGCCTAGAAAGAATAGACCTGGTTATGACGATTATGACCGTACGAGCCTGGAAAGAATAGACCTGATGACTATGATATGACCGTTTTCGAATCAAAAAATAATAGATTCGAAGAGAAGAACATGACCGCCTCAGATCCGGAAAGAATAGATCTGAACACTCTCTTGTTTTATTGACGATGATGTTTTGAAAGAAAGAACGAAAGAACTTATCCTCATGTTTATCACAATGCATCACATGTGCATACTCATGCATGTTGCATTTAATGGTTCATCGAATATTTGGTACATGTCACTTAGACTAAGATGTTAGGACTTGGTAGCTCCTAAGTTATGATCTTTAATAAGTTATGAGCGGATTACTTACGAGTATTGGATGGAAGATCAGGTATGTTTCTAAATCGAATTTTGGGGTTCGGTTCTTGTATGTACTTTCTATTTAATTCACGATTATTTATGGTTTACTTGCTAGTGACGTTGTCACTCACTCCTTATTTTTCCTCCCAGAACCCGCAGGAAATAGGGTCGAATGGATCGAAGACGAACCTAGGGTTCCTTATCCATAGAAGAGCGAGAGGTGGACGACTTAAGGAAATTCTGCTATGATGGAAGTGATTGATGAACTTGTATGAATTAATGTTGGAAACATTGACTTTTGGATTTCCGTATCTTGTGAACATGTTTGTAAGACTCATGATGGTTGTTTAGACGCTCTTATTTTAAAAGTTTTTATTCTGCCTCGGTTTTGCTTACTTGTTAACGCGTAAGCATGATAGTCCATATATTTTATTCTGGACTATGATATGTTATGGATCGATGCCTGGTACTCTCCGTAGTGAAGTACGGCGGGCGCACCATATCCGACTGGACTGGGGTGCGGGGCGCTACAGGTGGTATCAGAGCCGAGGCTCTAGATCCGGGCAGAATATAGAATTAAGCTATGATTTTAGAAATCTAAGTTTGATCTTATATTTAAGTAATGACCTTAGAAAGAGAGTTAACCTTAGACTAGGATGACTTAGCCTGGAAATTTGGGTTTCGATCTGATGATAAAGCCCTCGTTGATGACATTTTATAGAACATAATACATATCAGATCTATTTGCCACCCAATAGGAATTTTCATTGAATTACGAATTAAATTTTGTCTCTTATCTCGGTATGACTTCGAATAAAACCGACGCTATGTGGTGCAGATGACATCACAGTCTAGTAAGATGACATCATCACTGTCACCCCCGAGAAGCATTGGATTTTATTATCGACAGCTAGTTAAAGCACAAATTCCGAGATTTGGTGGGGAGTCTAGCCCGGAGGAAGCAGAGCAATGGTTGAACGAGGTTGAGAGTAATCTTTTGAGGATACGGGTGCCGGATGAGATAAGGGCACGACTTGTCCAGCCATTTCTGATTGGTAAGACCAACCAATGGTGGAAAACGAGTATCCAGCCACTACCTCGACCCATAGCCTGGGCAAGATTTCTAGAAGAATTTTGTGGGGCTTTCCTCTCCCTGGACTTGGTTATAGAAGGGATTGAAGAATTTGATACGCTAAGACAAGAACCGGACACCCTACTCTCAGAGTATGTCCGTCAATTTATTATGTTAGGACTGTATGCTCCCCTGATTATGGAAGACGAAAAGTATAAAGTGACCAGATTTATGCGCGGTCTGAACTTTCAGAATAAAGCTCGGTTAGGTAAGGCATACCCAAGGACTTTTGATGAACTATTCAAGGACTGTTACAGGGCGGAGCGCGATAATAAGATAATGGAGGAGCGAAAGAGACTTAATGAGTGTATGAAGAAAAGAAATAGAAGGTGGCAGCCGTATTCATATAGAACTAACCCCAAAACGACCAGGAGCACCAGTCTGAGTCGAAGGATGGTGCGTCCAAGGATCTTTGAAACATCCAAAGCACAAACAGGTACATCTGACTATCCAACTTAAAGTGCTTACGTTTTACCTTGTTTATTTCCCAAGTATGAATAGTTATAAAACGATGTGATAAGGAACCCTGAGGAAAGATTTCTACATAATCATATGTAAGTGGACAAAGCAGACATCTAGAGTACGCGAAGGTTCAGAATTGTAAGTTGAGATTACCCAACACACTCCAGCAGTAACGTTACAATCTAGCGGAATCTGTGTAGCTTAAGATTTTAAATGATTCATTAAGTAATGATATCTTTATTCATTCCCTGCATTGATTTTATGGGAAAGGGGAATATCGGAGATGTCATGAAGAAGCATAAAGAAATATGAAAGCTTATACCGTACTAATTCCAGTTTCGAGGACAAAACTTATTTTAAAGGGGGGAGGATGTTGTACCCCATCGAAAATAGTACGGCACTTAGGGATGGAATAAAGTGATGCAATAGAACGATGTTCAGGAAGGAGAATATTTTTGGCGTTACCCACATTTATTTCAATATTAAAAAGAAAATAGGATGCTACCCCAAAGTATGAATTATGAAGCATGTGAGTTGCCAATTTTCCCCAAGACTACTCAAATTTCGGCTTGGAGGGTTGGGGACATTACGTGGAGTTTATTTCACTACAAGCAACTAAACCTTGTTAGAAAGCATGGAAAGTTATTATAACATTTAAGTATTCTACTAATTGAGAATTAAAAAGTGAAAAGAGGGAAAGCACCCCTTCTTTCCCTTTTAGCCGCTGGGTAGGGGATGTCATTAAGAGGCCCTTTTTATTACAAGAAAAGGGTAACCACACCTCTTAATTGTTTACTAAAGCAATTATACAAAAAAGTATGCATACTGTACTCACAATGTGATGTTATTCTAAGGATATGTAACTCCTCAAAATTTCCTTAGAAACCGTGGAACAAACGAAAGGAAGAATTAGGGATCAAGATTTTACTATGAATGTTTCCTTCAACTACCTAATACCTCTCCCATTAAACATTCTAAAAGGTGATTCAAGCACGATGGAGCTACTAAATATGCATAACCATCAGAATTAAACCATGGGTAATACATGATGATCCCTTAAACCACCATAGAAACTTTGTAAAAAGTGGCTTAAGAATAAAGAAGGGATAAAACAACTAAGGAATAAATGAGTTTGGGGGTAAGACCCCTCCACCGCCGGTTTCTTTTCCCAATAGGGTGAACTAAGAGGACTTCACCTTTAACCATAGTCACTTTTGGACTAGCCACTTTAATTTCATGGAAAGTGTATTCACATGATATATCCATATGTGCATATTTACATGCATAGTGTTGGACATATATATATATATATATATATATATATATATGTATATGTCATATTCATATATATATTTTGGCCTATGACTTGATATTGGCCTAAAGGATTTTAGTTACATGAAAGGTGTATTTAAAGGATAATAGTTGAAGATACACTTTGAACACGCATATGTGTATAGTATATGTAAATTAAGTTGGGAAAATGGGTAAGCTATGATCATGGATAAAATACAACATAATTGAACTTATGTATGTATAAGTGCAACCACTTATACTTCGGCCATGAGGCCATGTTGAGCCAATAATAGTCTCAAGACTCTCCGTGCAACCCTAGAAAGGACAAACCATGATTAGGCCTTAAATGAGTACCATAATTGTGTCCATGCACATGAGGGATCTTTTCCCTCCTCTTATAAGGAGGCCGCCGGCTATACCCTAACCAAGAAGACTTCTCTCTCTTCATTTAACAAGGAACCTCATAATACATTCTTAACTTATTATTATCCAAAAGGGTACCAAAGAGCAAGAGATTTTCCTCCCTTTTTCCTCAAGGAGTACGGCTAACATTAGCCAAAATGGTCTCATGAGGGATTTAAGACTACTTTTACTAAAAAGGGGTCTCAACTACTCACCTTAAATTCTTACAAAAGCAATATTATAAAGTGGTTTATGCATATAGTAGTCATACTATGATATTACTTAAGGTTGGATAACTCACTAGAATCCTGAGTTACAAGAAGAGGGAGGGAATTATGGGATCAACTTTACCATTAACCTATTCCTCAACTACTTAACAACTTTTCACTTAAACACTCTCAAAAAGCTACTAAAGCATGATGAAGCATTCCAAAGGGCTCCAACCACCGGTTAACCATGGTGAAAGCCAAGGGTCACCTTAAGCCTTTACTATGGTTACTTTATCCTAATTACACATTAAAAGTAACTCAAGTTATTAATGGTAGTAAGCCCTAATGAGAAGAAACCATGCAAAGTAAAAGTCTCTTCTTTCCTTAAGGTTCCAACGGCTAACCCCTTAGCCTAAGTGAAGGAAACTTGCTCCAAGAAAACCCTAGAACTCTCTCTTACTCTCAACCCTCAAGAACACACAAAGAGTAAGAAACTTTTCCTCTCTTCTCTCGAAAGCACACGGCAAGAAGGGAAGCAAGAAGATTCAAGAGTCATCCAAGTGCAAACTTGGTCTAGGTGAGTGAACTCTACACTCCTTAAGAAGGTTTTATGTTTTACATGGCAAAGCTCACAAGATACTCTTGTTTCTTGTAGAAATCGTGACCTTCAAGAGGTCACTATGTGAAGAATTTTGAAGAGATAAGGAAGATTGACCTTTAGTTGGTTAGGACCATCTCCACCACCAAGAATCACTTTGGTAAGACCATCTAAGACTCCATTTAGCTCTATCTTGTATTTGAGGTAAAAGCTAATGTTTGTTCTTTTCCTCCTCCAAACCGTGGGGTATATGTATTGAAGAAGAGGAGGACTTCACTCATTCCATACACATTCCAAGCTAAGGAAAGGTGTAAGCTTGAAAAAGGCAAGTACACTATAAATGTTCATGACTTGTGTGTGAAAGTATGTGCTTGAATGTCTAGATGTTACTAAGTTTTAATCTTAGATGTGAAATGATAAGTTTGAAGCATGAAACTTTTGGTTTCTAAGATAAGTGGCTTGCATGTATAAGATTTTCTTCAAAGGTGGATTCTTTGCTCTTTTCAAGTATGAATATGATGTTAATCTAAGATGAGTATGGCAAAGTTTTCTTCTTTGATGTGTAAGAGGGACGGTTGGACGAAAAAGGGGGAATAAATGTGGTTCTTGTGATAGATTATAACTTGTGGGGCAAAGGATGTGTACAAGATGTATGCTTTATGGCTTATGTGTAATATGTTCATTATGGGAATATGATCTAAGCCCTTGAATGTGTATAAAATAGGCTGTCTTGGGGGTATGGTACGTATACATTAATTATACCAAGAATAGATTTTATTGTGAACAAAAGGTGCAAGATCAAGGTGTGTTATGTGTAACCTTCAAACTGTTTTTGAAGTGATTCGTTGATGACCTTTAGCGTGTCTTAGAACCTGTAAATTTTATGCTAAAAGGTGTATTTGGTGACTAGTAAGTTATTTGTTAAGAATAACACAAGTTGGAATACTTTTAGTAAAGAAAGGAGACAAAAATGGAAAATACTGGAACAGGGCAGAATAGTGTGACGTTTTGTGTGATGTGAAAATGGATCTTAGAAGTATGTAATTAAGCTAATTTTTGGTATGACATTAGCCCTATGTATGCAGTAAATATGAGTTTTGGAATTTTGGTAAAATAAGTTGTGGTTTCTCCTTAATGGAATTTTTAGTAAAACTGGTCAAGCTGAAATTCACTGGACTGGACAGAATTTAAGTGGTGCATTGATTGACCCGAAAACGGACCTTAGAAATATGCAAATGGGCTGATTTTTTGTAAGATGCTAGCCCTATGTATTTACTAAGTCTGTGAGTTGGATTGTTTGAAAAAGGCCTTACGGTATGGTCACAATAAATTCCGTAGTAAAACTGGCCACTCCAGAAATCAGCATGTACCCGTTTGGAAAAGTAATAAAAGACCCCTTGAAAGTTATTATGTTAATCCGGGAATCTTATGGAAATGACTTATGCCATAGGTGAGCATGTCTATGTAAATTAATCAGCCTGGAATAATTAATTGAAGGGGTAAATACCGAAGTAAAGCGAACGCTACTAAACTGGAAAATTGGGCCGAAATTACGGAACTAATTGGAGGCTTTGTCCTTGTGGTTTACAACTGTTTAATTGGCTTGGGCTTACTAACATTATTTCTTGGCATGTCTACAGCATTTTTTCCATGGTTGGACCAAATTAAATAAAATTTATTGGGCTCAAAAAAAAGGTGAAAGAAGGGTACTGCACTGCTGAATTCAGCAGTACTCTGTTTGGTAATTTATTTGTTTAAGGGTCTTACATGTATCGAAACGTTATGAAAATTTTAATGCAAGTAGAAAAGACACCCTTATGCATATGTATGAAAATAAATCATGATAATGGGCCTAAAACATGAGGTTTTGAGGCCGTACAAGCGGAACAATAATTCTGGAAATTTTTCCAACTTAAAGAATAAGATCATACTCGTATGTATGTAATGCATCATGTCACGAATTGCATAGTACATGTCATACATTGCATCATCGTCACTTACATGATTCATGAAACTGATTTTATGACAAAGAAAGATGAAAAAGCGTTTTTAAAGAAAAGATTTCGTTTTGAAAAGAACGCTTTCCTTCGGTACCGTATGATTCTGGCCAGCAGGACCCGCTCCAGATTCGGGGTTAATTGATCTGATGATTATGACCGTTTAGGCCCGGAGAGAATATACCTGATTATGATGATTATGACCATACAAGCCCAGAAAGAATAGACCTGGTTATGACGATTATGACCGTACATGTCCGGAAAGAATAGACCTGATGACTATGATATGACCGTTTTTGAATCCGGAAATAATAGATTCGAAGAGAAGAACATGACCGCCTCAGATCCAGAAAGAATAGATCTGAACACTCTCTTGTTTTATTGACGATGATGTTTTGAAACAAAGAACGAAAGAACTTATCCTCATGTTTATCACAATGCATCACATGTGCATACTCATGCATGTTGCATTTAATGGTTCTTCGAATATTTGGTACATGTCACTTAGACTAAGATGTTAGGACTTGGTAGCTCCTAAGTTATGATCTTTAATAAGTTATGATCTTTAATAAGTTATGAGTGGATTACTTACGAGTATTGGATGGAAGGTCAGGTATGTTTCTAAACCGAATTTTGGGGTTCGGTTCTTGTATGTACTTTCCATTTAATTCACGATTATTTATGGTTTACTTGCTGGTGACGTTGTCACTCACCCCTTATTTTTCCTCCCAAAACCCGCAGGAAATAGGGTCGAATGGATCGAAGACGAACCTAGGGTTCCTTATCCGTAGAAGAGCGAGAGGTGGACGACTTAAGGAAATTCTGCTATGATGGAAGTGATTGATGAACTTGTATGAATTAATGTTGGAAACATTGACTTTTGGATTTCCGTACCTTGTGAACATGTCTGTAAGACTCATGATGGTTGTCTAGACGCTTTTATTTTAAAAGTTTTTATTCTACCTCGGTTTTGCTTACTTGTTAACGTATAACCATGATAGTCCATATATTTTATTCTGGACTATGATATGTTATGGATCGACGCCTGGTGCTCTCCATAGTGAAGTACGGCGGACGCACCGTATCCGGCTGGGCCGGGGTGCGGGGCGATACATAAGTGCTTGTCACAAACTGACTTTTATTATAATTCACGAATTGACCAGATGCTTGCTGATAAGAAAGGAGGAATGACTGGAATACCTTTAAATTATTTGTAGATCCATTGAGGAATATAAGAAGGTCATCCGCATAAGCTAAGTGGGAAACGACCGACACTCTACCCGTAGAGAAACCATGTAATGATCCAATATTGAAAAGATGTTTGAGACCACGACTAAAACCCTCCAAGCCAACAATAAACCGTAATGTAGAAAGAGGGTCACTTTGCTTCACCCCTCGTGTAGGAGTGAAGAAACCAAAGGTTCCACCATTAATCGCAACTGAGAGCTTTGAATACCACATGTTATTCATTAAGAGACGAATAAAACGATCGTGAAAACCAAATTTCCAAAGTATATATTCAAGATAATACTTATTTACCCAATCAAAGGTTTTAACCATATCAAGTTTAATCATCACATTAGCACCGCAAGTTTTCTTGTCAATCAAATGCACCATCTCATTCTCTATTAGGACATGTTCACTGATGTCATACCCCTTCAAAAAAACCAATCTGTTCCTTGGAGATTAACTGTGGAAGAAGTGTAGACAAACGAGAAGCAAGCACCCTGGTTGTAACTTTTCTTTTGAAATTCGAAAGGCATATCGGTCAAAAATCTGCATAAGTAGATGGGTGTTCTTTTTTTTGGTATCAAAGTGATGAGAGAGGAAAGCATAAACTGAGGCACTGGGACACCCAAAAAGAACTCTTGAACAGCACTCAAAACATCTAGTTTCAGAATTTCCCAGCATGTGCAAAAGAAATGTCCATGAAATCCATCCAGTCCTGCCGCACTGTTTGGACATAAGCTCCTTACTGCACGTTTAATGTCATCCAGATCGGGAATAGTCAATAACATGTCATTATCATTGGAGGTGACCAAAGATGGAATAGGCTGCAGGAAAGCATCCACATCAACCACGGACTCATTTGTTAACAACTTTTGAAAGAAATCCATTGTAGCACTTCCAAAAGCCTCGTTCTCTAGTGGCATGCCGGTGGAATCATGTATTTGCCAGATGCGGTGGCAGCAATATCTTTCCTTTACCAAAGCATGAAAGTATGCTGTATTGGACTCACCTTCAGACATCCAACGACTGCGAGCTTTTTGTGACCAAAATGAGACCTGTTCTTTTTGCGCTCGTAAGAGCTGCGCTTGGGCTAAAGAGAAAGATGCCTTATTCTCAGAAGTAGGGTCATTGTCAAATGCAGCTTCCATTCTGGAATAAATACACTCCGCCTCAAAGGCTTTGCTAAAGATATCACCAAAGATAGTACTGTTCCAATTTCTGAGGTCACGTTTTAGAAGATGCAGCTTGCTGTATAGACTATGCACACCCCCTATCATTGGGTATTGCTTATATTGAGACTCAACAAATGAATAAAAATCATCATGCAATGCCCAAGCATTAAGATACCTAAAAGGGATAGGGGGTTTTGTCTGAGAAATGGTACACTTCAATAATAAAGGCGAGTGATCTGATGGGGCATGCTTGTCCCTATCAACGGTCCCATGTGAATGAATATCCCAAAGTGGGAAGATCATGCAACTGGTAATGATGCACAGATGCATTGAAATCCTCAAGTGAATGAAGTGTTGGAGTGTTTCGACCTCGATGCTCATCTAAGGTTAAGAAGGTATTAAAGTCACCACCAATGATCCAGGGATCCGCTATATACTGAGATGTGCGAATCAAAGAGTCCCATAATAGTTTCCTTTCTACAATCATGTGTCTTACATAAACAACTGACCAACCAAACGCCTGCTGAGTTTGACACTATGTGAACCGTAATAGCAAAGTGCTCAATATTTAGAAACTGCAAACTGGAAGAATGCCAGAAAATCGAAATGTTGCCTTCACAAGTGTCGACTGCATTTCTATATCCAAGTTTTAGCCGATAATATGTAATCTTAGATGTACGCTGCTTATGTTCTATAATCATTAATAGTTCAACACGATGTTGGCGTAACAAAGAAAGTAATCGATCGTGGAGGCATGGAGACCTCCAACATTCCAAGTGAGGGCATTTATTGAGAATTATCTGAAGAGATAATCCCACTACAAGTAGCACTTCGTGTCAGAACAGTTGTAGGAGGTCGAGGGGGCAGTTCTTTCCTTGTTTTCCGTCTGCGACGGGGTGCCACTGGAATAAAACCCTCACTATCCAGGATGGAGGTACCAAGAAGATCCTATAAAAGTCCATCATCATCTAAGGATACAGAGCGATTTATAAGACACTTACCAATAAGTCCTGATGCACTACTCATTTGTTGCCTATCGTTGTTCAAGAATTAGCATCATAAGAGATGTTCTGATCCACCTTGTGGCCAACGTCAGAATCCGAACATTGACATGCATCTGGATCATTGATAGTTTTGTTCATCAACAAGACATCTTCTTGGTCAGAATGTAATAGAGCAATATCCTGCTTTAATGTAACAGTAAAATTAATACCACTTGATTCCAGAGCTTGATCTGGGGCTGAGGTATTACTGGGGTCATCATCCGCTTGAGGAGTCGAAGGATGTGTAAGAAATGTAATAGAGTTAGCAGGAGGGGTCCTCTCCTGATGTGATTTTTTTTGGAGTGTATAGTGTTGTAAGTTTCTACAGCTTGGATATAATAGATGGCGGCTGATCATCACAAGATCCAACCACATGACCCAGACGACAGCAATCCACACAAAAAGCAGGAAAATCTTCATATACAATCTGTTGCAGATTGTCTTCTGTTTTCCTTGCAAATATATCTTCTTTGGTAGATCTTTGGAGACGTCTATTCCAACACAAACACGTGCTACAAATGGACACAGACCATCTGCGTTTGCAACGTCGAATTTAATGGGATGGCCAACTATGCGTGCGATTTCAAACAGAGCCGATTTCTGGTGAGAGTGGAGAGGCAAACTTGGAAACGCAATCCAAATCAGAACAATGGGGACGTTTGTAGCTTGATCAAAATCCACTGTCCATTTGGTAATTCGCATATTACATCCTGCAATTGTCAATGTGCGGCGGTAAAAGCAGTGGATATATTCTTCTTCATGAGTAAAATTCAGCAGGACATGAGATTGATCAAGAAGGGTGATCTTGATGTCCGAACGGAAGCCAATGCGCTCAGAAAAATCACGGATAATCTTGAGTGGTGGTCGGCCAAACCAAAAAGTTCTGATAAGTTTCAACCGATAAGGCTTGGCTAAAGCATCAATTTCTACATATGTAAAGGACATCATAGGATGGACTTTGTGTTTAGCAATCATTTTCATGGAGATCAGGATGAAGGAGGGTGTTGCAGAGACGACGGCGACAAAAGACCTGCTGCCACCGCCGTGATCGTCTATTGAGGGAGAGACATATATACATTGTGTGATTGAATAAAGTCTATGTACATATTACAAAAGGTCCTTTTATGGAAGCATGGAATTTATATTGTCGTATAATGCATCATGGATGTGGTATGGATTTGTACACTCTTAATTGCATAGACATGGATCATTTTGCATATTTCAAAAGTTTCATTGGTTTGGACATGGAAAATTATGTATCGTATTTGGTTGCAAAATCATTCACCCACTTTGGATGGAAGTGGTCACTGACCAAATGGACGTTCATGTATCGTTTTATAATATATGCATCATTGTGATATTATGGTATAGGTAGGATTGATAAGTGTACATGAAATGTTGCAAACTCTCATTGGATTTAAACATGGAAACTTGCATTGTTTGCGAAATTATGATACCCACAGCGGATAGGATATGGATATGGATATGGACATGGATATGGATATGAATATGGATATGGATTGATCTTTGTTCAGATATGGATTATAGATTTGGACTGGTCATTGACCAGATATGGATATGGACATGCATTGCATTTTTTATCATGTTGCATCATTAGTGTATCATCATGGACATGGATATCATGGAAATTATATAGATATGGAATATTTTAGAAATTTCATTATGGACATGGACTAACGTGAAATCTTGTATGGATATAGATTATTATGGAAATTGATCAATGACATAGATTGGATTTACGTAATTATGGTAGTGATATTCATGGACTTATTTATATTGCATATGTTAAGTTTTAGGTTGTGAAAAGAAGATAGTCAGGTATGTTCTTATGTTATATATTATTTGATTACCCCTTCTTCGCATGTTTGATCTCATGACGGACCTAAAGGGTTTACTTGCTTAGCGATTTATATTGTCGCTTACACTTGCGGTCAAATAAATTGCAGAGGACAGGGGCCAAGACTTAGGGTATCTAGTGTAGACCGGTATAGCACCACCAGAAGGGGGTGGTGGGCTGAATAGTGAGTGCGAAAAAATTGATTTTTTAAAAACTTTTCTTGACCAATTACTCACTTCTGAATAAAGATTCTGTTTTCAGACCCAGTTTTTGATTAACTAGATGATCCGGTTATAGACCTCAAAAAATCATGAAATTTTGTGACAAAGTACTCTCGGATGTTGCGAATGTGTCACAAAAATTTCAGGATTAAAATTCTAAGTGGAACCTTTTAAAAAGCGTTTTTACTCAGATTGCGTCAATCTGCAAGAAACTGTGCTCCGAAATAAAAAATTTATTCCTATTAATTGACAACTCTAAATGACCTGGAAACTTTACGGTATGACCCTTAAGATATGTACTTTAATGGGTTAAAACAGTTTTTCAAAAATCTATTGGTAAGTATATCTACCACATTGATGTTCTCAACCTTTGCAGTTATGAGAATTAGATTGCACTAGTCTTCAAACTATGAACCTTTGACCAACTTATACTTATCCAAAAGTGATGGAACTTGTCCCAAATCAAATCTAAGATGTGTGGATATGTTTCAAATAAATGTTGTGATTTTTGGAAAATTTTTGCTATTTTTTCCATGAGTATGAAAACGATGCCAAAAACTGAAAACTGAGAGTAAAAGGGCTAAAAGTAAATAACACCGAGATTTTTATACTGGTTCGGTTAAATAAACCTACTTTGTTCTTCGAGAAAACATTCCTCGGTGTTCAATAATCACAAATAGTATCTTGACACAAGGTTGACTGGAGTTAAACACCAACTCCACGCTTTTTCAATCAAACGAACAAACACAACAACACGAACACCATCACCGAACAAATGAAGGTATGATCACACCTTGATCAACCTTGTACAAGAGATGAACGTATGTGGGTGGTATGAACAAAGACTATATAGTATATGGAATATAATAATGATAGGATTGAGGCTAAGAGCAAGAGAAAAGAATAAGAGAAGAAGAGAATAATCTTGCTTGATCTTGAATGAATATGAACTTTGGCTTAGCCTTGCTTGAATCATCTTGCCCCCTTTTTATAGTTGGTTGGCCGCCCCCTAGGGTTGTAGTCTTCCTTGAAAATTGTCTTGAATACCCTTAGAAGAATACTTTGTATAATGGTGATACACCCTTGCTTACTTGGCGTAATACGATTGGATGAATGACTTGTCTTTGCCTAGTTGTCACTTTTTGGTAGGCCATTCCTTATCCACCTTGGCACTCCATATAATAGATGGAAATTGAATCAAAAAATCTGAAACACATGCTTAAAATCGAGGTTGTTAATTATCAGTTAATCATGTTATAATTCCCCCACAATTTTGAAAGAAATTTGGTGCAAGATTCAATGTAAAAATCGGCCAGCATACATGTGCTGAATAATTTTCGGTATATGTTTTATTTTGAATTGTTTCCTTGTGTGTCTTGCCCTCTTCAATGTCACTAATCATGTGTGTCTTATCCTCCACCAACTAAAGTGCCAAACAAGCTCCACCTAGGCTCCAAGAAGGCTCAAATAGGCGTGTATACTCAGCTGCATGTGCTGAAATTATCTTTTGAATATTTGTCACATAATGATGCACAATCTTCACACACATGGTAAATTGCAATCAGCCCCAAATTGATTTTTCTAGAACACTCTATGTTGTGACCCAATAAGGGAATCCTTTTGTACCTACAACTTATTTGAGTGAATATGTGACAAGATATGATTGTAATTATAATTGATTAAGTCGATGACCATTATTATAGATTATATTATGAAAAGTATTATGTTAGAATATCAAGCGTATATACCAAATTGTGGGAAAGGACCCAATTTCCTCCCGAGGCCTTGTAAGATTCGGCCAATAGCCCAAGAAAGGCTCAAAGATTTTCTTAAATCACTATTGAATAAATAAACCAATGGAATAAATAAGTATTTTAAATAAATAAAAAGGGTAGCTAAAATGGAATAAGGCTTAGTTAGGGTCATTAAAGACCCCAACCGCCGGATGGTTAAGGGGGGAGGCCAATTAAGAAGGTGATTACTCTACTAGAGTTAATGGGTGTCCAACCAAGGTTCAACTAACTAGGATTAAATAAAAGTAACTAAGGTTTGTCAAAAGTAACTATGATTAGAATAAAGTAACCAATGTTATTGATAAAGTAGCCTTGGTTCACTAAAAAGTAACCAGGGTTAAAAGAATTAAATTAAGTAACTAAGGTTAATTCTTTAACCTTACAATGGTAAAACCTTCACCCCAACCCTTTACCCCAACGGCTACAACATAGTAGCCAAAAGAAAGGTTCCCTCCAAAAACCTAATCTCCTATCTTCCAACACTCAAACAAGAAACATTCTTCTCTTCCTCCATCCATAAACCACACGGCCAAAGGGTAAACCAAGGAGGCTTAAGGTTCATACAAGCTCAAGAGGAATTAGGTAAATGCATAATCAACCATTCCAAGGAAAACCCCTACATTTTATCTAGCTTAAAAACACACTCATCTCTTTTGCCCTAAACGGTGACCTTCAATGGTCACTAGGCTCAAGAATCTCAAGTTTTGAGGGCTCTAGGTTGGAGAAGCTTGAATACTACTCCAACTCCTTTTTCGTAAGTCCATCTAGCCCTTTTACTAAATGAATATTTTAGTTAAGGGTGTAAACTAATCTTGCATTTCTTTTCCTCTACACCACCGTGGGATGCATGAGTATAAGGGAAGAAAGATTTAAACTTTCCATACACCTTTCAAGAAGAGTAAGCAAAAAGGCAAGTACGCTATGCTCCTTGTGGCTTGAATGTGAGAGTGTTTGCATGAATGGCTAGATAAACTTAAGATTTAATCTTAGTTGTGATGTGCTAAGTTTTAATGCCTAAACTTTCGGCCTAGGGGCCAAATGGTGTGTAGGTGTGTGTCTTTGCTTAAAGATGGAATCTTTGTGGTTTTTATGCACCATTATGTGTTAATCTAAGTTGAACATGCTAAAGATCTTTTCTTTTCCATGAAAAGGGCACACGGTGAAGAGGGTTAAGGAAATAGGGGTGGTTTTGGCATGAAATGATAAATTATGTTGTAAAGTGGAGACAAAGTTATGCTTTAGTGTGTTAAGTCTAACATGTTCCTTGTGGATACACTGTTTTACCATGCATGTACCAAAAAAGGGCTGTGGTGACTAGGTTGCGTATGCACCATAATTGTTGTTAAGGTCGAACTAGTGGAAATGTGGTGTGCTTGACCAAAGAATGATGCATGTACAAACTGTTTTGCAAGGGGTTTGCGTATGATGTTGTAGCGTGTTGAATTTGTAAAATTTCCCATAAAAGAATAAGTTTGAATTTTAATAAAGGGTTTATGGCCAACAATGCAAGTTAGGGCCATTTAGTAATGAAACATGACCAAGTCCGAAAATTACTGGAGTAGGGCAGAATTTGGGCTGTTTTATGTGCCCGAAAAGAGACCTTAAGGACATTAAATTTACTTGAACTTTGGTATGATATCAGCCTTATGTGTATACTAGATGTGAGAGTTGAAAGTTTGTCAAAAGGAGTTACGGTTTATTTTTAATAAATTTTCTAGTAAAGTTGGTCCTGCTGAGAATACAGTACTGGACAGGATTTAAGTAACTCGTTAAGTAGCCTAGAAATGGACCTTAGAAGTATACAAATTAGCTAATTTTTGGGTATGACACTAACCCTATGAATGAAGTAAAGGTGAGAGTTGGGATTTTGGCAAAAGGAGTTGCGGTGCATTTTTAATGAATTTTCTAGTAAAATGGGTCAGGCTGAAATTCGCTGGACTGACAGAATTAGTGTGGCGTGTTGCATGATCTGGAATTGGGCCTTAAAAAAATGCAATTGGGCTAAATTTTGGTAAGATGCTCAATGTGTTTATTAAGCTAGAGAGTTGAAATTTCCGAAAAAGGACTCACGGTTTAGTCACAATAAATTTTATAGTGAAATTGGTCATTTCAGAATTCAGTTTGTACCTGCTTTATGAAAAAGAATAAATGATCCCCCTATTGATATCGTAATTCCGCAAAACTTTCATGGCAATCTCCTAAGACATATATGAAGGAGTACATGCGAACCACTTAGCTTAAAATAATTATTTTAAAGAGAAATCACTAAGGAGAAGTTGGCGCCACTAAGATAGAAATTTTCCAGCATAGCAAGGAGACATACATATATGTATATGTAACGCGTTATGCCATGGTTTGCATACTACATTTCATGCATTACATCATCATCATTTACATGATTTATAGCATTGGTTTTATGCGAAGGAAAGATGAAAAGCGTTTTTAAAAAGATGATCCTGTTTTTAAAAGAACGCTTTCCCACCGGTACCGTGTGTGTATGTGCCTGGCCAGTAAGAACCCGCCCAGATCCGGGTTAAGTGATCTGATTATATGACCGTTCAGGTCCGGAGAGAATAGACCTGATGATGACCGTTCGGGCCCGGAGAGAATAGACCCGATAAGTGATGACGCTACCGTTCCGAATCTGGGAATAATAGATTCGAAGAGGAGACGTTACCGCCTCAGATCTGAGAAGATAGATCTGAACACTCTATTGTTTTCCGATGATGATGATTTGAAAGAAAGGCATGAAAGATCATATTCTCATTTTTATCATGATGCATCACACGTACATATGCATGCATGTCACGTTTATGGAGTCATTATGTAGTGACACATGATACTTAGACTAAGTTGTTATGACCTTGTAGATCCTAAGTATGACTTCATTAAGTGATGATCTTTGATATGTTACGAATTGATGCAAGTTACAGTCTTTTATTGTTATGCTCTGTATTAAGTAACGATTTTATTTAAGTTATGATCTTGATGCATTAAGTGTAGATCCCTATCGAGTATTGGATGGAGGACAGGTATGCATCTAAATCGAGATTTTTTTTGGGGTTCGGTTCTTGTACACACTTTCCATTTAATCCTCAATTATTATAGTATACTTGCTGGTGACTTTGTCACTCACCCCCTATTTTTCGTCCTAGAGGCTGCAGGGAATAAAGTAGAGTGTATTGAGGATGAACCTAGGGTCCCCAACCCGTGATCGCAGCGAGGAGTGGGCAGATTTAGGAGGCAAGATTGGCTAACTATGACCGATGACTGATGATGTACTTGTGATGGAAAACATTTGCTTTTGTGACTTTTGCTACTTTTGATCTGGGTTGTAAAACTAACAATGGCCTTGTGGATGTTTTTAATTTGAAATTTTAAATTCTGCCACGGTTTTGCTTACTTATTTACGCGTAAGCGCAAAAATCCATGCATTTATATCATGGATCATGACACGTATGGTACGACCAACGGTATATACTAAGCTGGTAAACTCAAAGCAACAACAAAGTTATCGTATTTTGAACCCGTCACAGTTGGTGACCATAATCCGTACGTCCTGGCTTTACTAGGAGAGAATATTACATCATCATAGAGCTCGCAAAGATGGTTCAACAGAATATAATACGCCTAAAAATTCTTAGCAAAAGTCGATGATATGGTATTTCAAAACCACCAAGGCTAGTAACCTTCATGCAGACATCCCGGCTCGAAAAGGAGAGAATCTTACATTATCGTAGGACTCGGGAAGAAGGTTACACCGGTGTATAATAAGCCTAAAAATGGCAAGTGAAAGGCAAGGTTATGGAATTTCAAAATAGCCATGACTAGTAACGCTGATCCAGACGTCTCGTCTCTACCAGAAGAGTCTATTGCAGCATCATAGTGCTCGGAAAGATTATTCCAACAGTGTATAATAAGCGCAGAAACTCCAAGCGAAAGGCAAAGCTATGTGGTTTCGAAGCCGACCTGGTCGATGACCCTGATCCTGACGTCCTGGCTCGACCACTAGAGTCTAGTGCTTCATCGTAGTGCTTGGAAAGGTGGTTCCGACGGTATATTATAAGCTGGTAAACTCCAACCAATGATGAAGTTATCGCATTTCGAAGTGATTGCGGCTGCTGAACCTGATCCGGACGTCCCGAGAAGACTAATAGAGAATATTGCAGCATCATAAGGCTCGGAATGATGTTTCCAACGATATATAAAATCCTAAAAACTCCAAACAAGGCCGAAGTAATGGTGTTTCGAAGCTACCGTGACCGATGACCTTAATGTGGACATACCGGCTCGACCAAGAGAAATTTAACAGCATCATAGGGCTCTGAAAGATAGTTCTAATAGCATACAATAAGACTAAAAACTCCAAGATAAAGGCGAAGTTATGGTATTTTAAAACCGCCACGGCCAGTGACTGTGATCCCGACGTCCTGGCCTGACAAGAAGCGTCTTTCCGATCTTTACAATGCCACAATGGTCTCGTTTGGCCAAGGTAGGACGTCCAGAGCAGAGTCACCATCCGTGACGGCTTCGAAATACCATAACTTAATCCTCTCTTGGAGTTTCTGGGTTTGTTGTATACCATTGGAACAGTTTTTTCGAACCCTATGATGCTTCAGTAGTCTATCTCTTAGTCGAGCCAGGACATCCATATCAGGGTCACCAGTCGTTGTTGTATACCATCGTTGTTTGGAGTTTCTGGGCTTATTATATACCATTGCAACCATCTCACCGAGCACTACAACGACGCATTAGACTCTTGTGGTCGAGCTGAGTCGTCTGGATCAAGGTCACCATCCATGGCGGCTTCAAAACGCCATAACGTCGCCTTTCGCTTGGAGTTTTTGGGCTTAGTATATACTGTTGTAACCGGCTTTCCGATACCTACGATGATAAAATATCATCTCTTGGTCGAGTCAAGACATCAGATCTGGATCACCAGCCACGGTGGCTTTGAAATGCCATAACTTCGTCATCGCTTGGAGTTTATGGGCTTTTTATATCCCATTAGAAACGTCATTCTGAGTCCTGTGACACCACAAGATTCTCTCCTTGTCGACCCGGGACATCTGGATCAGGGTCAGCAGCTGCAGCAGCTTCGAAACGCCATAACTTTGCAGTCCCTTGGACTTTCCATCTTATTATATACCGTTGGAACCATTGTTTCAAGCACTACGACACCCCAATAGACTCTCATGGTCGACCTGGGCATCGAGATCGTGTCACCGACCGCGGAGGCTTCCAAATGACATAACTTTGCCTTTGGCTTGGAGTTCTTAGGCTTATTATATACTGTTAGAGCCGTCTTTCCTATAACTATGGCACTGGAATATTTTCTCCTTGTAGAGTCAGGACGTGCGAATCAAGGTCATTGGCCATGACGGCTTCAAGGCGCCATAACTTCGTCGCCTCTTGGAGTTTCTGGCCATTTCTTATGATGTTGGATGCGTCATAAAGAGCCCTATGTTGCTGCAATATTCTCTCCTGGTCAAGCCAGGACGTGCGAATCAAGGTCACCACCCACTGCAGCTTCGAAACGCCATAACTTTGTCATGACTTGGAGTTTCTGGGCTTATTTTATATCGTCGGAGCCATCTTTCCAAGCTCCATGATGATAGTCTATTGCAGCGTCGTAGTTCTTGGAAACATTCTAACGATGTATAATACGACTTAAACTTTAATTGACAACAAAATTATCACCTTTCGAAGCCGCCACGGCCGATCACCCTGTTCCAGACATCCCGGCATGAACGAGAGAGAATATTGCAGCATTATAGGGATCGGAAGGATGTTTCCAACAATATACAAAAATTTCAGATACTCCAAGCGATGACAAAGTTATGGCTTTTCGAAGCCACCGGACTAATGACCCTGATGCGGACATTCCGGCTCAACAAAGAGAGAATATTATAGCATCATAGAGGTCAGAAAGGCGGTTCTAACAGCATATAATAAACCAAAAAACTCCAAGAGAAATGTAAAGTTATGGTGTTTCGAAGCCTTCAAGGCCAGTGACTATGATCCGGACATCCTGGCTTGACTAGAATAAAGTATTGTGGCGATGTATGGCTTGGAAAGACGATTCCAACTGTATATATTAAGCAGGGAAACTTTATGAGACAGTGAAATTGTGGGATTTTGAAGCCGCGTAGCTGGTGACACCGATCTGTCCGTCCCGGCTCGACCAAGTGAGACTATTGCAGCGTCTAATCGAGACTATGGCAGCCATGGCGACTTCAAAACGCCATCACTTCACTATCCCTTGGAGTTTCGTTGCTTATTTAATACCATTGGAATCGTCTTTCAAAGCCTACGATATTATAATATTCTCTCCATGTCGAGCCGAGCATCCGGATCAGTGTCACCGGCCGCAGTACCTTCAAAATGCCATAACAGTGCTGTCATTCGGAGTTTCTGGACTTACTATATACTGTTGCAAGTGATTTCCAAGCCCTATGATGCCAGAATAGTCTCACTTGGCTGATCCAGGATGTCCGGATCGGAGTCACTGACAATGGCAGCTTCGAAACGCCATAACTTTCCCGTGTCTTGGAGCTTCTGGGATCGTTGTATACCAATGAAATCGAATTTTTGAACCCTACGATGCTGCAGAAGTCTATCTTGGTTGAGTCGGGACGTTTGGATCAAGGTCACCACTTGAAATGCTATAACTTCGTCATAATTTGGTGTTTTCGGCTTATTATATACGGTTAGAACCATATTACTGAACACTATGACGCCACTACTCTTGTGGTCGAGCCGGTGCATCCGTGTCAGGGTCATTAGCCGTGGCGACTTCGAAACACTATAAATTCACCTTTCGATTGGAGTTTTTGGGTTTGTTAGATACTGTTGAAACTATATTTTCGAGACCTACAATGCTGAAATATTATCTCCTGGTCGAGGTGGGACATCATGATCTGGACCACCGGCCATAATGGCTACGAAACTCCATAACTTTGTCGTCTCTTAGAGTTTCTAGAATTTTTATATACCATTGAAAATGTCATTCTGAGTCCTATGACGATGCAATATTCTCTCCTGGTGGAGCCGGAATGTCTGAATCTGCATCACACGCGACGGCTTCGAAATGCTAAAACTTCATCGTCCTTTGGACTTTCTAGGCTTATTATATACTGTTGGAACCATCTTTTTGAGCACTACAGTGCTGCAATAGACTCTCGTTGTCGACCTAGGACATCCGAATCGAGGTCACCAGCCATGGCGGCTTCACATCATAACTTTTCCTTTTGTTTGGAGATTCTAGGCTTATAATATACCGTTGGAACCGTCTTTTCGAACACTACGATGTTGGAATTTTCTCTCCTAACCAATCCATAATTTTCACACCTAGCCAAGCCAAGACGTCCGGATCAGGGTCATCGGCCATGGCAGCTTTGAGACGCCATAACTTCACCGTCTCTTGGAGTTGAAGGGCTTATCATATACCGTTGCAAACGTCATACCGTGTCCTATGACACCGCAATATTCTCTCCATGTCGAGCATCTGTATCACGGTCACCAGCCGCGTTGGCTTCGAAACGCCATAACTTTGTCATCATTTGAAGTTTCTAGGCCTATTTTATACCGTTGCAACCGTCTTTCAATGTCCTACAATACTGTCATATTCCCTTTAGGTCGAGCAAATACCTCCGAATCAGGGTCACTGGCCGTTGCAACTTTGAAACGCCATAACATCATCGTCGCATGGAGTTTCTAAGCTTTTATATGCCATTATAAATATTATTTCCAGCCCTATAACCTTGCAATATTCTCTCTTAGTCAAGCTGGGACGTCCGGATCACAGTCACCGGCCGCGGTGTATATGAAACGCCATAACTTTGTCGTTTCTTGGAGTTTCTTGACGTATCATATACCATTGGAACTATCTTTACGAGCATTATGACACAATAATACACTTTTGTGGTCTAGCCGGGACGTTCGTATTAGGGTCACCGGCTGCAGGGATTTCGAAACGCTATATCTTCGTCGTTGCTTGGAGTTTTTGGCTTTATTTTATACCATTGGAACCATCATTCAGAGCACTACAACACTATACTAGACTCTCGTTGTCGAGCCGGGACATCCAGATCAGTGTCACCAGCCGTGGTGTTTTTGAAATGACATAACTTCACTTCTTTATTATATACTGTTGGAAACATCTTCCCAAGAACTACGCCATAAAATAGACTTTTGTGGTCGAGCTAGGACGTCAGGACCAGGGTCAACAGCCGTGGCGTCTTCGAAATGCCATATCTTTACCTTTCTCTTGGAGTTTTTAGGCTTATTGTATGCCATTTGAATTGTCTTTTTGAGCCCTACGATGATGTAATATTCTCTCCTAGTCGAGTTAGGACGTCCAGATCAGGGTCACTGACCGTAGAGGCTTCAGAACGCTATAACTTCATCTTTTGCTTGGAGTTTTTGGGCTTATCATATACCGTTGAAACTGCCTTTCCGAGACCTACGATGATGAAATATTATCTCCTGGTCGAGCCGAGACATCAAGATCTGGATTACCTACCATTTTGGCTTCAAATTCCATATAAAAACGTCATTCCGAGCCCTATGACATTGCAATATTCTGTCCTGGTGGAGCTAGGATATTCGGGTTAGCTTCACCGGCCGCAGCGGCTTCGAAACGGCAAAACTTCGTCGTCCCTTGGACTTTCCAGGCTTACTATATGCAGTTGGAACCATCTTTTTGAGCACTATGATGCTGCAATAGACTCTCGTGGTCAACCCAGTACATACGGTTTGAGGTCACCAGCCACGGCGGCTTCCAAATGTCATAATTTTTCCTTTCGCTTGGAGTTTCTAGCCTTAAAATATACCACTAGAACCATCTTTCCGAGCACTATGACGCTGGAATTTCTCTCCTAGCCAAGTCGGGACATCCGGATCAGGATCATCGGCCATGTCGGCTTGGAGACGACATAACTTTGTCGTCTAGTAGAGTTGCTAGGATTTTAATATACCGTTAGAAACGTCATACCGAGCCCTATAACACTACAATATTCTCTCTTGGTCAAGCTGGGACGTTCGTATCACACTCAACAACCATGTCGATTTTGAAATGTTATAACTTCGTCCTCTTTTGGAGTTTCTGGGGTTATTTTATACCGTTGGAACCGTCTTTCAACACCCTGCAATTTGTATATAAATGGGGTAACTCCAGTGCAGCCAAAGCGTGCCAACCATTACAAAAATCCCCAGCATTGTCCATGAGCAACCATGCAAAAGCAAAAATACCATTAAAAACAATGTAGGCCAATAGTGAATAAAAACCGTTAGTATCCAACAGTAGAAGAGCATACCAAGGTTGAAATGCAGGCAGAATGTGTGTAGTATAGCCAATCCATATGGAAGATAAGCAGAAGAATCTGTAGCCAGCTGCCGATCATGCATGCCAAAGATGGGCAGTAGTAATATCAAGCCTTGCGCAGCTGTGAACCAAAGGTGGAAGTGTATGCTGTGTATAATAAACCGTCATAGGAGTCAGTAACCTATGATGTGCTAAATAATGTGGCGCCATATTCGCCTCCCAATAAACATGCTGAACATCAAAATGAACCTGCAGCTGCAAATGTCGAAGCATGCGAAGGTAATAACTCTCGGCAGGAGCGATGCGTCGATATAGTAAATGAATCAACTGCTGATAATCAGTCTCCAGAATGATGGGGCGATGTAGTGGTAGAAAGTATAGCTACCCAAATAAAACTACCTGCATTTTTGCAAGGAATGGCGGGCATAGTGGTAGTCTGAAAGAAATTGCCCTAACACATATGCCAAACCGTCTCGTAGCAAAAGTCCACCCAACAGCGGCATCAACATTAAGCTTGATTCGACCAGAATGAGGAACTAACAAACGGACAACCATAGGTCGTTTGATACGAAGAGGAGGTAATAAATTCAGGTGTTGAATTGAATTGTAACTGGAGGCAAGTTTTGTTCCATGAAGTGTTTTGCCCCACAAATAAATATCAGAGCGTATAGCGGCGATGAGCGAGTGGGTAGTATATCGGATGGCATCACCATATATTAAGGAGGCGTATGCCCGCCATATATTATAAACAATGATGCAAGGAATCACAATCCGCAGCACCCCCAGTAACGTATTTGATGATGCACAAAACCACCAAGATAATAGATAAGGCCATAAACGTGTGGATGCGTGTAGATTACCATGCATCACGTCCAAGAAAATACACCAAATAGGCCGAGTGCATACACAATGCAAAAAGATATGATCCACCTCTGCTGAAGCTACCTTGCAAAAAGGGCATTACGTGGGCATGGATGTCGTGAAACGCCCAATGTAATTCTCAAAAGGTAATGTCGTGTGATACACATGCCAAAGAAAATGTCGAACTGTTGGGCGGTGATTCTTATTCCAAATAAATTGTGCCGAGAGAAGGATGAGATGGGACATACGACAAAGAGCATATGCTGAGCGTAAGGTAAATTTGCCCGATGGTGTTGCAGTCCAGGTCAGTTGCATGCCGTGTTGCCGACTGTTAGCAGAACAAAAAGGGTGATAGCGACAAATAATCTTCCAAACGGGTGAGTCCCCAATACGCGGCTGATAGACGCCACGGTGTCCATATTTTGAATGAAGGTAAGCACTCCAGAGCGTGTTATTCTGATGATAGTTCCACCACATGCGACAAAAATATGCCTCTTGAAGACTGCGAAGGTCTCGAACGCCCAATCCACCTTTAGCGCAAGGCGTCCTAATAGTGGACCACGCAACCCAGTGCCACCGTGGCCCCCAGTAAAAATTGGCCATCTTATGCTCAATGATTTTAATAACCGACTGTGGTATTCCTCCCACAGTAATAATATGCAAAGGGAGGGATGAAATAACATACTGCAATAATACCAGTCTAGCCGCCGGAGGCAGCAGTTTATTATGCCAACCATTCAACCGTGTATCAATGTGCTCCAGAAGAGACGTACAATAACGTGCACGGCTAATACATTTATGTAAAAAAGAGCCCAAGTAGCGGAATGGCAAACCTGCTGTCCGCATGCCAAGAATATCCGTGAAGCGGTGCCTGCGCTGCAATGATGTGATGGTAGAAGGTTTGAAGCTGCTTTTACCATAGTTACCTTTTTGGCCTGAGGCACCCTCATAATACGTTTGAAAGGATTTGAAGCCACATAAAGTACGAACAGTGCCACGAAGAAAGATCAACAAATCATCAGCATATGCAAGATGCATGATATAAAATAGCAGACGTCCCAACAGTAAAGGCTGCAGAATACCAGATGCCACCAGAGCCTTTAACACTCTACTGAATCCCTCTAAGATAATAAAAATAACAAAGGTGATAATGGTTCACCTTGTTTCACCCCATATAAGGCCGAAAGACACCTGATGGGACACCATTGATAAGAACTGAAAATCATTTGCTGCCTAAATGATTCATAATAATGTGCACAAAGAATGCCGAGAAGCCAAACTGAATCAAAAGCAACTCCAAATATTCCCAACTAACGCAATCAAAAGCCTTCATCATATCGAGCTTGAGACATAGCTGACTTCCACCTTTGTCAAGCATGCGTATCATCTCTCGAGCAAGAAGCACTTGTGTAGAATATCCTATCCTTTTAAAAAACCCGTTTGTTCCAGCAATATCAACTTGGGAAGGAAAGTACTTAGGCGTGTCGCAATAATACGAGTGCAAAGCTTACTCAAACATTAGTCAAACAGATTGGTCAAATAAAATTTTTAAATATATATGCATATATATATATATGCGAAAAATCTTTAAGACTAGTGGTTGAGTAGCATTTATCCCAATCCTGGGTCTCGAGTTCGATTACCCTCTCCAATTTAAAGATATAGACACACACACCCCCCCCCAAATTTTAAAAGAACTACGCATAAAATCCTACCAGCGGCAGCCCTCCCCTTTACCCGAAAGCTTGAGCTAGCCCAGCACACCAGTGGCCAGCACCCTCTTGAAGGAAAGGGATAAGTGATCCAGCACAAACCCTAATTAATTACCATGGTATATTATAAATGGTCTATGTAAGTATCCTTCCTATACTTAGCATAAATTTGTGAAATCCATATTTGTTTTTAGTATCAAAAATTTGGATCATACGTAAGTATGTTTGTATGCATAGACGATTGTGTATACATGCATGTATTTGGCCGAATATGTATATATATACACACATTTATGTATACCATAGTATATGTGTAAATGTTAAGAAATTGTGATTGTTAAATTAATTAAATTAGCCAACCAACGAATTAAATTAATTCTATACATGCTCACTTATGCACTAATAAGGATTCGGCTCAACAAATAAATAATTATGAAGATATTTACCAAAAGAAGTTCCCATCACGCATATTGTCCTCATGTTTTTAGTGAAACCAAGCATGTTTACAAATCTGAACTCTGCATGAAAAGTTTTAAGTCTACATTATTTAAAAAGAATTCGTGCCGCAAGACGAATGATTCTATACGACTTATGCATGTATCAATAGGTGAGTATAACACCTTGTTTGGGACAAGGGCTCTCTACCTATCTGTATACGCATGATATGCAAGCTGAGTATAACACCTTGCCCCAGATAAGGGTTCTCTGCCTTTTCTGTTACGTCTAAGATGTTCAGTATAGAGAGATGCTTGATGACTGGTCCTAGGGGAGGATGTCAGGGGCCAAATACATTAGGACAGAGTGTAACACTGCATCCGGGACTCGGGTTCGACATGCAAACATAGGAATCATTAAGAAACTCAAAAACATGAATATGATTTCATATGATGGTGAGAATTTTGATAAATGTGAACATTGTGTTGAGGCTAAACATCATAAGAAACCTTTTAAGAAAGTTGATAGAGTCTCACAAAAACATGGTCTAATCCATAGTGACTTAGGAGATTTCAAGAATCACATGAGTAAAGGTGGTAAAAGGTATTATGTTACTTTTATCGACGATTACTCTAGATACACAAAAGTGTATTTGCTAAGTCATAAGGATTAGGCCGAGTCTAAGTTCATAAGTTATAAGAACGAGGTTGAGAATCAACTAGACTTAAAAATCAAAAGGCTTAGAACAGACAGAGGTGGCGAATATAGCACAGACTCTTTACAAAATTTTTGTGAAAAGAATGGCATTATTCATGAAGTTACTCCCCCATACACACCTCAGTCTAATGGAGTCGCTGAAAGGAAGAATAGAACGTTGAAAAATATGATGAATGCCATGTTGGTTAGTTCAGGATTGCCGGACAATTTGTGGGGGGAGGCAATCTTGACTGCTTGTCATATTTTGAACAGGTTACCTCATAAGAAGTTAGATAAAACTCCTTATGAATTGTGGAAAGGCTATGCTCCCAACTTAAGTTACTTGAAAGCGTGGGGGTGTCTAGCCAAAGTGGGGATTCCTGATTTTAAGAAAAGTAAGATCGGGTCTAAGACAAGAGATTGTGTGTTCATCGGGTATGCTCAGAATAGTGCAGCCTATAGATTTATGACTATAGATAATGGTGCTATATTAGAATCTAAAGATGCTGAATTTTTTGAGCATATATTTCCTATGAACAAACAATCCGTTGGTGTGTCTAAATTTGAGACAGGTGAGTCAAGTAAATCCGTAGTTGAGGGAGAAATTGATGAACCTAGGAAGAGTAAGAGACAGAGAACAGAGAAGTCATTCGGAAGTGACTTCATAACAGCGTTCATTTTGGAAGATGATCCCAAAACTTACGGAGAAGCAATTAAGTCGATTGATTTTAAGTTTTGGGAGGAAGCCATAGATAGTGAACTTGAGTCTATTTTAAGTAACAATACTTGGGAGTTAGTGGAGTTGCCTAGAGGGTGTAAACCTATCAGTTGTAAGTGGGTCTTTAGGAAGAAACTAAAGGCAGATGGAACAATTGATAAGTTTAAGGCTAGGTTTGTCGCAAAAGGGTTCACACAACAAGAAGGCATAGACTTCTTTGACACTTACTCAACGGTTGTTAGGATCACTACGATTAGAGTCTTAGTAGCACTTGCTTCTATTCACAAGCTTGTTATTCACCAAATGGATGTGAAAACAGCTTTCTTAAATGGAGACTTAGAAGAAGAAATCTATATGAAGCAACCGGAGGGTATGATAGTTAAAAGTCAAGAACACAAAGTATGTAGGCTTAAGAAGTCTGTGTATGGTGTTAAGCAAGCGCCTAAACAATGGCACGAGAAGTTTGATAACGCATTAGTGTCTAATGGTTATATAGTAAATGAAAGTGACCGTTGTGTGTATAGTAAGTTTAATGATTGTGATGGTGTCATTATTTGCCTTTATGTTGATGATATGTTGATATTTGGAACCAACATAAATGTTGTTAATGATACAAAATCATTGTTATCTACTTTGTTTGATATGAAAGACATGGGGAAGGCGGACTTAATTCTTGGTCTTAAGTTAATAGAGAAATATGGGGGTTATTTACTTTCTCAAGAACATTATGTGGAAAAAATGTTGAGAAAGTTTAACCACTACGATGTAAAGCCAGTAAGTACGCCTTATGACTCGCATGTTACTTTGACCAAAAAAAAATTTGATAGTGTGTCACAATGTGAATATGCTAGGATAATTGGTAATGTAATGTATTTGATGAATTGCACTAGGCCTGACATTGCATATTCTGTGAATAGGCTTGCACGATACACTCATAACCCAAATGAGAGTCATTGGTGTGCATTAAGACGTTTATTAAAGCATTTTAGAGGAACAACGAATTTAGGACTCATGTTTACAGGGTCACCTACTGTTTTAGAAGGCTATTGTGATGCTAATTGGGTGACCGATAATGATGAAATAAACTCCATTAGTAGATATGTTTTCACATTGGGTGGTGGAGCTATTTGTTGGAAATCGTGTAAACAAACTTGTAGTGCTAAATCTACAATGGAGTCTGAATTTATTGCGTTAGAACTTGCTAGTACAGAGGCTGAGTAGTTAAGGAATTTACTTGTTGATATTCCTTTGTGGTCTAAACATATGCCTTCTGTATCTATTCATTGTGATTCTCAGGTTGCGATCGCACGTGCAAAGAACAAGATTTATAATGGGAAGAGCCAACATATCTGTTTAAGGCACAATATTGTGCGTGAGTTGATAAGTTCAGGGGTGGTAAACTTGGAGTTTGTAAGAACCAAGTTTAACCTTGCTGACCCCTTAACTAAAGGACTAAATAAGAAGTTAGTCTATGAAACATCGAGGGGGATGGGACTTATTCCATCTGTAGAGAATTCTTCATGACGGGAACCCAACCCAATATTAGTAGAGATCCTACAAACAGGGTTCAATGTGGTAAAAAAAAAGTCATGAAAGAGTTCTATGTTGCACTATCAAAGTGTTCCTCTCTAAGGTGTTGTTGTCGATAGCGCTCACTGTAAAAATTCGAGGGTGAGATTTCGAGAATCTCTTAATGAAAATTCATAGCCATGTTGTATGGTGGTGTGAACAGTGCACATTTGATGAATTTCACCTATATAAGCTTGGAAGTGGTGCCGCTTCCTGTGAGATCTTGGAAAACTCTCTAGAGAGCTTATGAATCCCGAGATGGGTGCATGGCCGATATAGCACCAAAACCGCGAACTTGAAGAAGTAGATAATGATATGTCTTCTTGTTGTTCATACAAACAATAATGGAGTAAGATTCAAGACAAAGTTCATCTTACTTCTGTTTATATAACTCAAGTTGTACTACCGGCGATTCAAGACCACAAGTCATCGTATCCGTTATGTATCATTATCTTTGGTTGATAGTAGAAAGGTTGGTTTATGGTCGTTCGTTTGTGACTATACAAGATTGGATCATGTGGGGGATTGTTGGAAAAAGTACTTAAAAGTACTTTAAATCTTGTGATCCAACCTTGTATAATGTTATGTAACCTATTGATAGGAGATTTGATGAAGTTTGGAGTGTTTTATGAACAATGGAAGGAAATGGGGGTGTTCCAAACACTTTAAGCGCCTAATGTAGGCGTTCGAAGTGTTCTGGAACACTTCCAGAACACTTGAAGCGTCTCATGTAGGCGTTTGAAGTGTTCGGGAACACTTCCAGAACACTTCGAATGCCTATAGGCGTTCAATGTCACATGAAGCTCCTAATGTGATTTTGTACAGTGGTTCAATGTCACAAGAAGCGCCTAATGTCATTTTGTACAGTCGTTCGATGTCACATGAAGCTGCTATGTCATTTTGTACAGTCGTTCGATGTCATTTTGTACAGTCGTTCGAAGTGACATTAGGCGCCTAATGTGACCCGACTGTTCACAAAAGATGCATCTTCTCCTCCAAATGACATCTCCTTTCATATTGAACGTCCATGGCCGATCCTAGCGAGAAATAAACTGCAGAAAATGGTCTTTGAAACCTGTGTTTTGAAAACCAAAAGCCTATAAATATTGGGCTTTGCTATCTTCAACAGATACATGAAAAACTCTTGAAAACTTGTGAAATTTTCTGCAGTACTATCTTCTCTCATTCTCTCTACTATCAATCTCTTCTACCATCAAGTCCAAACTCTCTCTAGTAGAGCAAACTAAAGAGAGTAAGCCGTTATAACTTGGGAAGCATTAGCCATTGCAGTCTACCTTGCTCACCGGTAGAGGCTAAATTGCTTTAAGGACAGAGTTATCCCGAAACTCGTCTCGGCTTTCATTGTCTTTATTGTTTGGTTTTTCCTGTGCCATCTACATATTTTCCAACACTTGTAAATGCAGCAATCGCTACAAAGAACAACAAGGCACAGATGCCGTCAAAAGAAACTGAGAAAACTTAGAGAAACTGATAGTGCAGGTTTCTGAAAATGTAGAGTGAAGCAAATGAATTTTATAGGCGTGAGAAAATACGGAAAACGTAACTGTTGCATCATGATGAGATTAATTTATGTGTTACGCCAAAGTAACGTAAAAAAACAAATGTCCGTTTGTATGAGATTAATTTATATGTTACGTCAAAGTAACGTAAAAATAAATGTCTGTTTGTGCACATTGATATCCTTGTTTAATTTTAATAAGAATAAGAAATACTTCTGTTTTTGAGTGACAAAGATTTCTTTATATAAGTTTCATCAGATGTATGAGCATATTTGTTGGTACCAATATTAAATCTGTAGAGAAAAAGGGGTTTGAGTGATTTCAAAATGTATGATTTAAATGTGCTTAAAAACATGCATGACATAAATGTACATGACATATTGCATATAACTTGCCTTATATAGTTCATATATAATGTTGCCGTACTAACGAGCCATGAAGCGTTAAAGCTTACATCAAATGGCAAACATTTGTTGTGTTTGTACTATTTTCAGGTGCCACCATTAATGAACTAAACTAGTTCATTAAGTGAAGTGCTTAGTTAATTTAACTAAGTAGTTCATTAAAGGAAGCAACATTTGGACAAGGCACAAAGGCAAGAAGACTAAGAAAGGAAAGTCTCCTCCTCCTCCTTCATCACATATATACACGCATATATATATATAAATTATATATTTTCAGATTTTTTGAAAAAGGCACATACACATATGTTCCAACGTACTACCGCTATATTTTATGTACGTAGGTTAACGTCACACCACTATACTTAACTTATATTTATGAGTATATTCAGGTCTTATATCATATGATATAAGTCATGGTGATGACAAATTAAATACGACACGTTAAAAGGTTCTAAACCGAAAATTGTCGTATCGGGCAAATACCGAAACTTTGCCAACGTGTCACGTACTTGTAATAAATAGATGGCCAGCCCCTACACCTCAAAAATCTCTATAATTTTCGTGGGTATGATGATAATTCCAGCCGTAAAATCATTCCATGTTGGCACACACAAATCACCCCATATTAAGGCCAAATTGTGGAGATTCCAATTTCAATTTTGTCACATGTAAATGGCGCCACTTTAAGACCATCCAAGTGCTGAATATTAAAGTTCATATTATGTATATTATGTGTAACATAATATATATAACATGTTCAAAAAGTTGGAATTTAATTATAAAAAAATCGGGTAATCGATAAACATCGAAAATTCGGTTTTCTACGTACACAACACATGGAACGTTTTTGGCACATCATAAGACATGTATCTAGACACTTTTTACATATGTCATACATCTTAAAGTGTTCTAGAAAATTAAATTAAGGTTATTAAATGTGCACTATTTTACAAAGTTTGTAAAAATAAAATTCAGCACATGTATATATATATTATACACGCCTATACCAGCTTGATGGAGCCTATGTGGAGCCTTGTTGGCATATTGATTGGTCAAGAATGAAGCATACAAAGTTGGTGACTTAAAGAAAGAAGCTACAAAAGGTAATATTTCAAATTTTGCCACAATTGTGACACATGCTGAAAATTCAGCATGTGCACTATAGAGCTGGCCGATTTTGACTTAAATGTGAGCCATATTTTGTATCTTGATTAAGATGGATTAATTAAAAGACAATTTGGAAGTGTTTTAAATATTTTATGGAATAAAGAAAGTGATATTCTTGGATATCACACATGCTGAAAATTTCAGCATGTGTGCAATGCATCTAGGCGTTTTTAGGGCCTTGTTATTGTCTAGTTTTATTCTATAAAAGATGAGAATATTGTATACTAAATATACTTTGATTTCTTGGATTAAATCAATGCAAAATAGACAAAATTTTGAAGAAAAAGTGAATATCACACATGCTGAAATTTCAGCATGTGCATTTGACATAATGGCCGATTTTCTTAACCCTTTTTGGAGAAATATTATCTTGCTTAATTTATGTGATGATCTTGGAAGTTATGGTAATTGCTTTATGTGTGATTTTGGCACATGTTTTAAGTAGAATTCTCATATTTTCCTAGTCATCAAGTGATGACAACATTCAACCAATCAATGAGTGCCAAGTAAGCAAGAGCTTAATGATCATTCAATGAGAAGATACCAAGTAAGCAAGAACGAGTCACAATGATGCCACATATTCTTCCAAGGAATTAGAAGATAATTTTCAAGAAGGGAAGAAGAGCATAGGGGGCGGCCAACAATGTGATAAAAAGGAAGGAAGAAGAGCAAAACAAAAGCAAGAACAAGAGTTGCAAAATTCAAAGATCAAAACGTGTTCTAGCCTTCTCTTCTTCTACACTCTCTTTCTTTCTTCTTCCTAAAAGCCTATTGTACTTACATTCACATACTTGAATAGGCTTCTCTTAGACCACCACATATTCTCTTATCTTTGTAAAAGATTGATCAAGGTGTGATCAATCTTCAATCTTGCAAGGTGGTGGTGTTCGTGTGCATTGTATTCAACATACAAGGTTTGTAAAGGGTTGGAGTTGGTGTGTAACTCCATCAACCCTGTGGTAAGGTGTTTTGTGTTGTGTGATTAGTGTGAACCGAGGAAGGTGTTCCTCGAAGACTGGAGTAGGTTGTTTATAACCGAACCAGTATAAAATTCTTGGTGTCGTTTACTTTCAGCACTTATATTCTGTTTCAGCACTGTTTATCATTTTTGATTACATTCGTAAAAATAGTAAACGTTTTTCAAAAATTACGAAACTTTCAGAAAACATAGCCACACGTTTTAAGATTCTTTTGGCATAAGTTTCAACCCTTTTGGATAAGTATAAGTCACCCTAACGTCCAAAGTTCTGAGACTAGTGCAGTCTGATTTTCAGGCTTGCAAAGGTTTAGACTTTGATCATATTTGACTAACTTCCCAAAAGAATTTTTCAAAAAAGTTTCAAAACATTTAAATATAACATATAAAGGGTTAGTGGTTAAAATTTCAGAGCATTTGGATTTACGTACAAATAGGAATTAAATTTTCAAATCAGTCTACCGTTTCTGGCAGATTCGTGCAATCTGACCACCAATGATTTTTGAAGTGGTTAGAGGTTGAATTTAAATCTGAAATTTTTAGGAGACACTCATAACATCTGAGGCTAAGTTCTCTCAAAATTTCAGAATTTGTGAAGACCTACAACCTAGTTTTAAAAACGTTTTAAAACTGGTCCTAAAAACAGAAATTATTTTTAAGAAGTTGGGTTTTTGGTTTTAAACAATATTAAAAACCATATTTTCTGTACCCACTATTCAATCCCCCTATTCTAGTGGTGCCTTGCAGATCCCACAAAATCTATATCTAAAATTTAACTTTTACCTATCAAAATACTCATCATGTATTTGCTTGGGGGTGGAAAAGCATATTTCATCAACGTAATTCATAGGTGATACAGACAAAAAAGGGAACAGAAGAAACTGAGTTCACCCTTCGTGTTTGATGAGTCCAGAAATGCTCACCAGGTGGATCAGAGATGGCCCGAGTTGTATGTCGTTGATCTCCCGTCTAAATCCGTCAATAGAACCTGAGAAGGAAGAAAAACGTTAGAGGTCCCAGGGTGCTGCCCCGGGAAAACCCTCCGATGCTTAAGTCAGTTATGGGTCTTTTAGTAGGCAATTTATTCTGGAACAAAGGTTTAGATAAAACATGTAATAAGATCTCACTCAGTATTTGGTTGTTTATGTATTGGCCGAGATGGAGTTCTTAAGAAGAAGGCTCCAGAAGTTGTTCCCCAAAGTTGGATCCCCTTCCTCGTCTGGAAAGAGGGACATTTATATTCAAGATTGAGGAGGTCTGACCCCCTACCCGATGATGGAATTGTGATGTGTCTGAGATGGCTGTCTTATCTGCTGCAGAGCCGCAGTATGATGGGACAAATGCCTGAGACCGTAGCTGTGTCAGTGGCTGACTCTATGATGTGTAAGTCGGCCTGTAATGATGACCTTGTACTGAGCCAGTTGATGCTTGACACCTGGAAAGTATTCTGCAGAACTGCCTTGGTGGGTCCCAGATGCAAACAGATAATATCTTCTCCTGATCTTATCCGAGATTAGAACGCAGTGCTAGCATGAAGCCGAGGCCGAAGTCAATCCGAGACCGAGCTGAATATATTTCCTTTGGAAGTACCCTGTTGACTCCTTTTATTTGCTGAGATTAACCAGGGCACATGCTTTGACTAAAGCATAACCTAGCCGCGGTGCAATATGTAGAGCCGGGATAAAATATACCAAACTGCCTTTGTAGGACTTTCATTTCTGACCTTTTCTGGTCATGTTTGAACAAGTGCTGACCTGACTCAGGCATGCGGCCGAGCTGACCCAGAGCTATAAATGAATTTGCCTTAGCCATTTTAATAGGCTTGTCTTAGCTAAAGTGTAAGATGACCAAGCATAAGTGCATCCCTGCCGAGCTGCAGCAGTTGTCTCAAACCTCAATTTGTCGTTGACTGTTTGTTGACTAACTGAATATTTTTTGGCTCATTATTTGCCCCCAGATTAGTTTGGCCGAGCTGACCAGGAAGGGCAGGCTAATCGATTCTGAGCCTTTAATGAGTTGTCCTTTCAAGTGTGACATGTCTGCCTCTGATTGAGCTATTCTGTGCATTTACTGTCTGTGCAGAGTATGAGGCGTCAGTTACGCACCTTTTCATTTTCGGCGGTTATAGAAATCGAGAGCGAAAGCATCGATGTGACCCTTGGGCTGCCGAGATGAAGGCCTATAAATAGGGCCTTCAGAGTTATAAATCACTTCTTCTGCTTTATGCATTCTGTTCTGTCATACCTTCCTTCTCCAGCATTACTCTTCCAGACTCCTCCGGTGATTTCAGTTTTCTCCGGTCTTCTCCGTCTTCTTCGGCCTTCTTCCTGCCTTTTCTTCAGCTTATCCTCTTTGTAAGTCTTCTTCTCTTCACTTTTCATCATGTCTGCTTCTCCTTCTCGCGATTTCTAGAATTTCTCTTAGGGCGCTTCTTATACCGCCGGTGTTGGAGGGAATTCTAAATCTCCATCTCCGTCTGGTAGGACGGTCTCTGCTGATGACCGTCCAATAAGTAACTTGTGCCAGACCACTGGTGACACTGCTCAATCCAGCAGAGCTGTCATAGTGGTTGGCTCCTCGCCGGAGCAAGCAAGGACTGCTCTTGCTCCGGCATCTGTAAATCCCTCCATTCTATAGAGGGTTCCATCCCTTTTTACAGGGGTCCTTGAAAGAGGTCTACCTTCTTCTCTTGTCCAAGAATCTTTTTGTTCTTTGTCCGAAGCTGATCTGGGTTGGATCTGTAAGACTCATAGAATTGACCAGGATCGGTTCGGACCACTTCTGCCTCTGCCTGGTCAGACTGCTTACGATCCTCCAAAGGATTATGAAGCAGTCTACGAGGGCTATTTTAAGTCGGTGTTCAACCTTCCTATTCCTGAACCCCTTGTTAGAATACTTTGTGCCTATGGTCTTAGAATTCCTCAAATTCAGCCTAATTTCTTGAAACTTATCCTTTGCTATCTCCTTTTTCTTAGAGTAGCCAAATCCCCTTTTAACACAAATATTTTTAGAGCCCTTTTTGCATGTCGGGCCTCGCATAGCTGGTATTATTTCAGCTAGCGAGCCTCTAAGGGCGATTTTCCTTTCGCTGTTAATATCCCTACCTTTAACAAAAATTGGAAAGATAGATTCTTTTATGTCAAGAAGGCTGAGCTGCCGAAGGAGAACATCTGGAAGTATGGCAGGGCAGACAATATGAAGCCAGACCCAGACTACTGTGATGAGAAGCCAGACTTCGGAGTCTACCCATCGTCATTGATTGACAAAAGGTGGACTACGACATTTTGATGGCAGCCGACCTGAGCCACGTGGCAGTGGGTCAGAACTATCTGCCCCTTTCTCCCGATAACTCTATCATTGTCAGAGGTCGGTCTTGATGCGCTTTACCTTTAGTATTTTGTTTTGACTTTCAGTTGATAACTATCTCATTCTTAATGCAGGCTCAATGGCTTTTGGCAACTCCAACCATGCTAGCAGAATGGCTGAGACGGCAGCCAGGAAAAGAGCTCGCAAGGCTAGAAGAATGGTTGTTCTTTCCTCTGTTGGGGGGGGGGGCTTCTGCTCTAGCCTTGTCCCCGATTCCTTCTGCAGCCGATCCCATGCAAGAAGAGCCCCATCAAGGTAACCAAAATTTCTTCAAGGTAAAACCTTCACAAGGTTGATATTTGGTTTTAACTCCTTTGATGTTTCTCGTAGTCTGTCCATTGAGATACAAGATGACGAACCCGAGGTCCAATCCCAACCTCAGGCCTCAGCTGAATTTTAAGAGATGGCAGAGGTTGGCGAAGGCTCGAGCCTTCGTCATAGAAAAAGACAAAGAGGCGATAGCTCATCAGTGGCCGAGATGTAGAACCATCTCTGCCTCTGGAAATGGCTCCAGCTGAGCCAGCTGAGGAAGTCCTGCCTCAGCCAGCTGAGTCGCATGACCCAATTCTTATTGGGTTTTCAGAGGGTGATTCAGCTGTGGACTTGGCCATAGCCAAAAAACTGAATAAGGTGACAGTTCTCTCCCGGGACCAGCAAAAGTTTGAAGCAGCTTTTTGGGAGAACATGAAGAATGTCCTTCACTCCAACATCGCTTTGGTAAGTGTATAAAATCTTTCCCAAGTGTTTGCTTAGTTTCACTTGTCTTTTTTCTCACTTTGCTACCCTGGCAGGTCCGAGCTCAAGAGTTGGAGGCCTTGGCCCGAGGAGAAAGATTCTATGAAGATCTTCAAGCGAAGTCCAGGGAGCTTGATGAAGCTAACCAGCAGAGAGCCGAGCTGACTCAAAGAATCGATGCTATGCAAACCGAGGTCTCCACATTTCAGCAAAGGGCAGAGGATGCTGAGATGAGGTTGGCCACTTTCAACTCAAAGGTGAATGAGTTGGAACATAAAGTGGCTTCCACCCAATCTCTGACTGAGATTGAAGCCTTGAAGAAAGACAAGGCTGAGCTGTTGCAGCGGAACAATAATTTTGAAGAGCAGTTGGATCAACTACGTCAACAATTAGCTGAGGCCGAGGTCAAAGCAGTTGCTGATTTTAGAAGATCCCAACTGTTTGAAGAAAACATGATTCTGCTGCAGAGTTCAGCTATGGAGGTCGCCAAACAAAGGCCATCGACATCTGCTCAGAGATTCATCTAGAGTTGAACAAAGAAGACCCTCGTCTGGATGAACTGTGCAATTCAACGGCTACCCAAGAATTCAACACTCAGTTCCAGCAATTCTTGGAGGGAGCTGACTTGAGGGAAGACGAAGACTAGTCTTAAGATCTTCTTTGTAACATTGCTGAGTAGGCGTGAATATATTCTGTACTCCAAATTTCTTTATCAATGGAAAATTTTCTAAGTCTTTGCAACTTGTCCTTTTCTTTTATTCTGCTCTTTATTTCAGAATTCCTACTAAGTCTTTACTTTCAAAACTTATTGTTGCCGAGATCTCATGTCAGCCTTGGCAGACTTAATCAGTTTAACTAAAAATCAACTAAGTAACCAAGCTTTAAAATATGGAATAAACCTGTTATTCTGCCGGGCCGAGTCAAGAATTGGCTAAGAATGAATCCTTCTTTAGATGATAAACTTGATTTGTTTTGACCGAGATCCAATCTGAGTAATGCTTAGTGATAGCTCTAGTCCAACTTAGCCGAAGTACCTAAGCTGAGATAAGATTTTACGACCCAGACTTCACTTGTAATGGCCGAAACTATTTTGCTCAGCAATTTTTGAACTGAGCTTTCGCAGAGTCGAACTGGACTCCAGGATCTGCTCTGTCGAACACTTCCTGGATTCTTCCAAGTATTAACCAATGATTCATTTCTCGTTTAGAACCGATCTGGACTCCAGGGTCCGTCCTCTATTATATTATTCTGCTCAGCAACTTCTTGAACTGAGCTTTCGCAAAGCCGATCTGGACTCCAGGATCTGCTCTGTCAAACATTTCTTGGATTCTTCCAAGTGTTGACTGTTGAGTCATTTTACTTTTATAGGACCGATCTGGACTCCAAGGTCTGCCCTATATTATATGGTCCAGGTTTTCCTTGTTGCGGCCGAGATGATTATATTCAGTAATTTTTTAAACTGAACCTTCGTAGGGTTGATCTGGACTCCAGGGTCTGCCCTGAGGAATGTTTCTTGGATTCTTCCAAGTATTGATTGACGAGTTATTCCTCTTATAGGACTGATCTAGACTCTAGGGTCTGTCATATGTTATATGGCCCAGGTTTCCCTTGTAACAGCCGAGATAAATCTGTTCAGCAATTCTTTTGAGTTGAACGTCTTTGAGAAGATCGATCTGGACTCCAGGATCCGTCTTGCTGAGATGTGAAACTTGTCACATTCAAGATTCCTTTAAGATAATTAGATAGCAAATAGTTGAACCTCCAACGTGGGAGGACATTTAGCCTGAGCTGAAGTCTTGAAAGAATTAAGGTAAACCCCTAACAAACCTTAGGACCGAGGTCAACTGTGAAGTGGATATGCACACCGAAGTAGACCCCTCATAAGCTCTAAGGTCGAGGTGAACCTTTGTCGTGGTTGGAAGGATACCATATCACTTCCTTTACCTAATGAGCCATAAGAGAGAAGTCACAGAGATTGAAAGCTTGTGTCCTGAGCCCATTTATGAGCTATAAGGCAAAGATTAGATAGACGCGAATCTTGTCGGGCCCTAATTCTGTTACAACTCACAAAGTGAGCGTCAGGTAGGCACAGAGCTTTCTTACACGTGGATGAATCCCTTAGTATGAACCATAAGGTGAAAAGAAGATAAATATGCCCCCAAACCAGGCTGAGTAACTGTGTCTGGCCGAATTGATCTGGACCAGACATATCGCCAAATAGATGTACCGAGCTGAGACGGCAGAAGACCTTGTTTAAGATGATGGAAATTTAAATCCCATTTGTCGATAAAAAAACTTGCTTAATATATGGACAGCTCTTTTGCAAATAGCAACTTTGTAATAAACATTGAAAAATGTATCTAAAGTACATTTATGTACATGAGGATTTTGAATACACACTAGAAAAGTGAAACGTGATTCTTTTGTGGGCTTTATTCTTTTAAGATCAACCGTATACTTTCGGAAACCCGCAATCTCTGCCCATCTGATTCTGAATCCTCATCTATTGGCGACCTGTGCTGATGTTCAGGTCGGCAATTTTCATCCGGAGGAGGCCTACTAAAGTCCAACCTGTTGTGCAGCCTTGATCTCAGATTGTAAAACCGTTGTAGGTGGCCGAGCTCAATCAGACGTCCAATCTCTTGGCCGAGCTTCCTGCAGTCTTCTGTATCATGACCAATATCATGATGATAAAGGCAGTATAGTTGATGATTCCTCTTGTGGATAGGTCCTGTTAGGAGCTGAGGATCTCTCGCCAGACCATTCATCCTCATGTAGGAGAGAATGTGGGCCTTTGAAGCCAACAGAGAGTTTCTTTCTTTTCCTTGACCTCCCAACCAAATCTTGACAGAACGCCTTTCTTGCAGCAGGGCTCTATCGTTATGTCAACTTCTTTTCCATATTTGAATGGCAGCAGCGTCTTTTGTACATGTTTTAAACTCTGGTGGCTAGACCTTTGTCCTGAACGCCTAGCCTCAGTCATAAATTTGGCCTGACGCCTGGGATGATAGTCAGGCCAAGTTGGAGAATATTCTAAGAGTTCCTCTTGTGAAAGAGAATTACTGGCATGAAACCCACCGGGTCCCGCCGCAGAAGCTTTTCCCTTCATCTCTTTCACCACAACTTGGAATACATTTGGATTTTGAGCCACATAACGTATAGCTCGCATATGCTCCTCATATGTGAAGGCAGCAGTAGGAGTTGAGGAATTTCCAGGCTCCGAGGAACACTGTTCTGTTTTTTGTGGAAGAGGTTGTTGACGTCTTTTGGGGGTCATAGGTCGCTTGGACCCTTTCCCATCTCTTTTATCCATTCTTCCAACGATGGATGTGTTGGACCACTCCCAAGGAAGCCCTTGAAAGGCTGCTTTTAAGGAATACGGAGGTTCGGGCCCTCCTTCTAGCGCCAAATGATGAGTCCAGAAATGTTCATCGGGTGGAACAGAGATGACCCGAGTTGTATGCCGTTGATCCCCCGTCTAAATCCGTCAATGGAACCTGAGAAGGAAGAAAAACTTTAGAGGTCCCGGGGCGCTACCCTGGGAAAACCCTCCGACGCTTAAGTCAGCTATGGGTCTTTTAGTAGGCAATTTATGCTGGAATAAAGGCTTAGATGAAACCTATAATAAGATCTCACCGAGTATTTGGCTGTTTATGTATCGGCCGAGATGGAGTTCTTAAGAAGAAGGCTCCAGAAATTGTTCTTCAAAGTTGGATCCCCTTCCTCGTCTGGAAAGAGGGATATTTATATTCAAGATTAAGGAGGTCTGACCCCCTACCCGATGATGGGATTGTGATGTGTCTGAGATGGCTGTTTTATCTGCTGCAGAGCCGCAGTATGATGGGACAAATGCCTGAGACTGTAGCTGTGTCAGTGGCTGACTCTATGATGTGTAAGTCGGCCTGTAATGATGACCTTGTACTGAGCCAGTCGATGATTGACACCTGGAAAGTATTCTGCAGAACTGCCTTGGTGGGGCCCAGATGCAAACATATAATATCTTCTCCTGATCTTATCCGAGATTACAACGCAGTCTAGCATGAAGCCGAGACCGAAGTCAATCCGAGGCCGAGCTGAATATATTTCCTTTGGAAGTACCCTGTTGACTCCTTTTAATTGCAGAGATTGACCAGGGCACATGCTTTGACTAAAGCATAACCTAGCCGAGGTGCAATATGCAGAGTCGGGATAAAATATACCGAACTGCCCTTGTAGGACTTTCATTTCTAACCTTTTCTGGTCAGTTTGAACAAGTGCTGATCTGACTCAGGCATGCGGCCAGCTGACCCAGGGCTATAAATGAGTTTTCCTTAGCCATTTTAATAGGCTTGTCTTAGCTAAAGTGTAAGATGACCAAGCAGAAGTGCATCCCTGCCGAGCTGCAGGAGTTGCTTAGACCTCAATTTGTCGTTGACTAACTGAATATTTTTTGTCTCATCAGTGTTAGTATTAAACAAGTTATGTTTTTCATCATATAGGCCTATTTAATGTTAAATACCTTAAGTACTAGTGTTAGTATTAAACAATTACTTGTTGTTTGACAGGTAAATGTTTATCAAACTACACACATGGACGACGTTAGAAATCACACTATAGGAACCCTTTTTTTTTTGCTTTATTTAAAATATTACATCTACATGTGGCATTTATAGTCTTACATATGCAAGATGATAAACAGAATGTTCTACACGTGTTACCTAAAATTGGTATGCTGTATAGATATTAGTGACGTCTGAATAAATATATATGATAAACGGACTACTAGACACTTGTTACCTAAAATTGCTTATGCTACATGTTAGTGACGTCTGTATACATATATATGTAATTGATATAGATTATCGATTGAATTGTTGATCGAGATATTGTATGGGATAAACTTTTTAAAAATCTTATGTGAACAACGTCAATGAGAAGTATATATTGGATGAGGAACTGTATTAAACAAAAAATTATTAAATTTATATTTATCTGGTTTAATGACGGAAGGGTACAATCATAACAACATTAAAATCAACTGATAATTAATCTTAGCAGATCGGAGAATAGATATTCTGACAAAAAGGCTGTGCGTATTCAAGGCCTGATACAACTGTAAGATCTTCTCGTAGTATATGATGTTTCATTCCTCCAAAATAAGCTCTTATGTCTCTAGTAAGACTCATATAAAAAATAAAATATAACATAAAATAAAAGTCCATGCTGGAACTTTGATTGTGAAAATCAGGTCCTCTATTTACACATGGTGGATGTCTCTAAATGGCAGTAAATTTATCAAAAATCCCGCATCTAATTGATGCGGGCCTTTCTCCAACTCTGAGACTAAAAGCTATACAAATTCTGAAATGGAAATTTCCTCCCTTCTGTCAACTGAAATTAAAAGCACCAGAGCAGCTGGTGGGGCCATCTTGCGCGACTCCTCCGTCCTCTTTGTGGATGCAATTGTTAGGTACATAACAATCATTCTGGAGGAGGGTTGAATAGAGTTTTGGAAGATTTTGCATAATTTTCAAGTTTTTGGCTATCTCTAACTCAAATGAAAATTAAAATCAAAATAAAGAATGGGAGATGAAAGACAATGAATAGATACACCCGATATTGAGTGGTTCAAATACTAAAAGATTCTAATCTATTACCACTTTATTTCCAAAGTGGATTTTCAACAACTGCTCTTCTTAATACTCTTAATAAGAACAATAACAACAATATTTACACTAACAACTTAGTGTAAACAATCACAATAACAACTTCTTGCACAAAACAACTTTGTGCAACTACAACAACTTCAGCTATAAGTAAGAACGAATTCTTGTTACCTCACAACTTCAACAAAGTTCTCTCAAAGAACTTTATCACAGTGGGTTTTAGGAAGTAATGGAGACTACACTTTCTTACTATTCTAAACACAAGCAAAAGATCAACTATGTATGGTTCCTCTTGTGTTAGACTCACAACCTCTCAAATTAAAACAAATAATAACAAGCCATAAGAGATTAACAAGCTTTAAGCACTTTCGCACAGATGAGAGAAATTTACACCATGAATCTCCCTTGGATTTTATTCCAACAACCATAAAAATTTGAATTCTAAATGACCTTGATCGATCGATGTGTCTGCATTGAGAGATCGATGTCTTCCCATAAGGCTCCAATTTTGAACTTGCCATACATCGATCGATCGATGTCTCTTTCTTGAGAGATTAATGTGCACATTCGATCGATCGATGTACCATAGCTGAGAGATCGATGTCCTCCAGTAAGGTTTCAGTTTTATTCCTTATGCACATCGATCGGTCGTTGTCTCTTCTGAGAGAATGATGTACACCTCAATCAATCGATGCCTCAGACTTTGAGAGACTGATGTCTTCCAGCAAGGTGAACTTTCACTACATCGATCGATTGATGTCTCTAACCTTAGAGACTGATGTCAGATCGATCGATCGATGTCTCCCAGCTTGAGAGATGGATGCTAGACATTAAGGTTCCATCCTTGAATCTTTCCAACATAGATCGATCGATGTCTCACCTTGAGAGACTGATGTATACATCGATTGATCCATGTGAGAGATCGATGTCTCACAGTTTATTTTTCTCATTTTGCTTCAAATTCCAAGTGTTAAATTTATTTTTAACTATTTTAAACATCTTTTAACTTAATCAAAACATTTCATATCCCGACAGCAACATCCTTCCATCTGCCTCTTACAACACAGTAAAGAATTAGTATAATCAACAAAATATAAGAAGAAGATGATAGAAAATAAGCTCTAGGCTTAACTTCCGTTTATTCATTGATCACATATATATGCAAGAGGCGCGGTTCAAAGCTATAGTGGCTCACCAACGGCCATAACGACATTCCATCAGCCCAACGGCTACTTTATCTCATCTACAACGGGATTTCTTTATTCAAAATATACAAAGGTTCTAATCTACATCTTAATTGCAACTAAGGAATAACAAATAAACAAATCCAATGATTACACCATCCATGATTCAAAATGTTTGATTCAAGTATGAAAATATTCGACGAAATGTCGAGACATTGCACTCGACTGCTGCATATTCTGTCTTGCTCCATGGACTGAACATAGGAGGCTTTAGGCATTCGATCCACTGATTTCAACACTCTCCCTCAAGCTTAACTAGCACAAATATCTACACAATTCAGCTTGCTCATTAGTGTTTTGAAAACACTTACTGAAACTGGTTTAGTAAGAAGATCTACAATCTGTTCCTTTGTTGAGACATATAGTAAATCGATAGTGTCTTCTTCAATCCTTTCCCTAATGAAATGTTTATCAATATCCACGTATTTTGATCTGTCATGATATACTGGATTTTCTGCCATGTTGATGGTAGAATTACTATCACATAATATGTTGAGAGGCAATGTATGCTTAAGCTCCAAATCACTGATAGCATTCCTGATCCATAATCCTTCACAGACTCCAAGAGAAAGGGCCCTTAATTCTGATTTTGCATTGCTCCTTGAGACAATGGGCTGCTTCTTGCTCCTCCAACTGACTAAGTTTTCCAAAACATAAGTTGCATAGCCAGCGGTTGATCTCATATCTTCCTCAAAAATACCACAGTCCGCATCAGTGTATATAGATACACCTCTATCTTGATTCTTCCTTAATATCAATCGTTGTCCTGGAGAGTTCTTCAATTACCTGCAGATTCTTAGAACACCTTGCAAATTCTCATTAGTATGACTATGCATATATTGACTTACCTTCCATACTGCAAATGATATATCAGGTCTAGTTTGTGATAAGTATATCAATCTCCCTACTAACCTCAAATATTTAGCCTTGTGTACTGGAGTCATGTCCCACAGTTTCCTAGGCTTATATCCTTGTTCTATTGGGGTACTCACTAGTCTGCATCCTGATAAGCATGTTTCTGTTAAAAGGTCTAAACCATACTTTCTTTGACTAATCATCAATTGATCTTTACTCCTACCAATCTCCATTCTAAGGAAATACCTTATCTTTCCGAAATCTTTCATTTCAAACTTCTTTGCTAGATGATCCTTAACATTCTGAATTCCTTTTATATGATTACTAGTTTTTATAATGTGATCTACATATACTATCAATACAATAATCAATTCAGGTCTACTTTTCTTAACAAACATGGTATGATCACTATGACTTTGTTGAAAGTTACATTGTTTTACAGTTTTGGAAAACTTTTGAAATCAAGCTCTACGTGATTGTTTTAATCAATACAAAGACTTGTTTAATTTGCACATCACTGATTTATCTAAGTCATTGAATACAAGTGGCACATCCATGTAAATAGTTTCCTGCAACTCACCATTCAAGAAGGCATTTTTCACATCAATTTGAAAAAGATCCTAATCTAAGTTTACTCTAATAGAGAAATAATAGTATTGAGTTTTACAACTGGAGCAAAAGTTTCTAAATAGTCCACCTCAAAAGACTGTGTGAAACCCTTAGCTACTAACATAGCTTTATGCTTGTTTATTGTTCATCAGCATTATATTTGATAGTAAACACCTATCCGCATCCTACAGGTTTAGCACCCTTGATAGTTAGAACTAGCTCCCAAGTATCATTTAGTGACAATGCTTGCATTTTACTGCTTATAGCCTTCTTCCAGCAAGGAATAGTAAAAGCATCATGCACATTATATAGCGCTCCTATTATGAAAAATTACTACCGTTTTAATTCCGATTTCGTACGATTTACATCTGTTATCATATTAATCACATACACCCATAACCAGTGGTCACATCTTGCAAAAAAAATCATACTTTACAATAACAATGTAGAGTTAAAAATTTAAACAATTAAAAACAACAAATCATATAAAATATACCATTGAAACATTCTAGATTCGTACCAAAACAAGGGAGAATAGGCAACCTACCTCTTAAACGAAGAATTTGCTACTCAAAAATATTAGATTTGGGATAGTTTTGCTAGCCTCTTTCTTTTCCTTTTCTTTTCTCTTTTTTTCCCTCTCTTTTTTCTCTCTCTCTTCTCTCCCTCTCTTTCCTTGCTGCGCTGCACATTCTTCCCTCTTTTTCTTTGTTGGTGTCTGCCAAAATGTTAGATAGGGGATGGGGGAATTTGGTTATTAAATTGTAGGGGAAAGATTGGAGGGATGGGGGGTGATTGAGACAAATTAGGGAGGTAAGGAAGGGATTTTAGGAGGGTTAGGATTTAAGATTTATTATTTTTTCCTTTTCTTTTTTTTCAGAATATAACACATTATTAGGAATGTATGTGCGATCTAATGCAACTGTAACTTCCTTATACTTTGAATTCAATATTTTGTAAGTTAATAAGTTTTGAATATGATGTTTAGTTACCTCTCTCATTCCTAAACAATCATGTAAGGATGCTTTGTACATTCCCTAGCTCATTTCTTTAATGCTATAGGTCTATCATCTACCTCATATTGTTCCATATATTGTCCCTGATATTGTTCAAGAACCCCAACAATTCCTATTAGGATAACATTTTCCTCCTAGTATATACCTGAGTTATTGGAGATCTTACTATTTCTGCTACATTTTCTCATAGCCTTTCTGGTCTTTCACTATCTACTCTCTAAGATTCTTGATTTATCTCCTCTTTTTCAGTTTCTTTAGTAAAGTAGTAAGTAATGATCCACACCTGTTTTGTGTCCGCATTATCCATCATCCTATCACTCCCGTAAAAAGCATCATCCTTATAGAAATTCATATCCATAGTAACATACATCTACCAAGTAGCTGGAAAAAAAACTATACCCTTTCTGAGTATCCGAATATCTTAGAATATGCATTTTTTAGCTATTTCCTCTAAGTTACTCCTAAGACGAGACTGTATATAAATAAACATAGTACAACCAAATACCTTGAATGGAGTTTCAGATATCAGCTTAGTTTAAGGACAGATTTCTAAGAAAACATCTCCAGGCATTTTAAATGATAAAACTCTTGAGGGCATTATTTTAATTAGGTAAGTAGCTGTTAACACAGCTTTTCTCCAAAACCCTTTAGGAACATTCATAGTGAAAAACGGTGTTCTTGCTACCTCCATTAAATGCCTATTCTTCCTTTCTGCAACTCCATTCTGTTGTAGAGTATAAGCACATGAGGACTGATGATATATATCATTTTCATTCATGAAAACTTTCTGTGATTCTTCAAAATATTCTAATCCATTAACTGACCTTACAGTTTTTATGTAAGTATGAATTAGATTCTTAACCAATGCACAAAAGGATCTGAATATGTGTCCTACGTCTTTTTTAATTTTCATGAGATATACCCATGTCACTCTTGAATGATCATCAACAAATGTTATAAACCACTTTGTTCCATATTAGCTATTTTTGAGGAACCCCAAATATCAGTGTGACTCAAATTAAAAAGATGACTTGATCGATGAAATTTTGGAACTGTATACGGCTTTTGTTAGTTTAGTCATATTTACAATGCTCACAAAAGAGACTTTTTATATCAGTCTTGCCAAACAAACGAGGCATCAAACGTTTCATATACACAAAATTAGGTTGTCCAAATCTCCTATGCCATAGTAGAATGTCTTTGTTACACATAACTTGATGAGGCCCCATAAGGGCATACTAATGCCCAACACCTTAGCCTCAGTGTGCTTTAGGTTCATACATTATTGTTCTATGTTTTACATGTCTTAAACAAGATGTAAGGGTTGGTGGGAAGGGATGTATAGTTGTTGCATGAATGATAGCGTTTTTTGTAGTTTTTCGTAGTCGTTTGTGTGTTTTCTTATTTAGGGGCATTTTTGTCATTTCACACACTGTTAGGTATTTCACATATCTGACATGCATTATGTTTATCCTTAATGAAAATGATGCTTGGGGGAGTTTTTATGTTGTAGGGAACTTCAAGGGAGAAAATGTTTGTTTGGAGGAAGATTAATCAAGAATAGATGTTGAACTTCGAACAAACGTAACTTCTTTGTTTTAACTCAGAATGGTATCAAATTTGTGGTCAAATTCATTCTCTGTGAAAGCTCTACACCATTGAAGAAGACATCAAAGGAAAATTCTGAATATACAAGTCTCTACAAGAAAATCAAGGATCAACAAATCTGAACCTGGAAAGTTCCTCTCTAAGCCACATATATACATACATGGTGTGTGTGTATATATATTTCTTTTCTCAAGACGTCAAGCTATATTCTTCTATCCCTGCATTTCAAAGGCCCGTCATCAACGTCAAACAATCATATACATGTCATCTTATGTGTATATACATATCCAAGATATTCTATGTCATATACTCCATGTCATCAATTTTCTAAAAATATATTGACATGTCAAAATTTCGTAAACAGAAAACTGCCACATGGATATTGCAAAGTTATAAGGCTCAGAATAACGTTTCCAACGGCATATAAAGAGCCCAAAAACTCCATGCGACGGCAAAGTTATCCCGTTTAGAAGCCAACGAGGCCAGTGACCCTGATCTGGAGGTCCCAGCTCGACCTAGAGAGAATATTACAGCATTGTAGGGCTTTGCAAGACGGTTCCAACAATATAAAATAAGCCAGAAACAATAAGTGACCGGGACGTCTGAATCAAGGTCACTGATCGCGAAGGATTTAGAATGCCATAGCTTTGCCTTTCGGTTGGAGTTTCTACGTTTATTATATACTTTTAGAACCATCTTTCTGAGCACTACAATGCTTTCAAAACGCCATACGTTTGCCTTTTGCGTGAAGTTCTTAGGCTAATTATATACTATTAGAACTGTCTTTCCAAGTCCTACAATGCTGTAATTTCTCTCTTCGTCGAGCTGAGACCTCCGTATCAAGGTCACCGGCCGCAGGGGCATCGAATCCCCATAACTTTGCCTGTCACTTGGAGTTTATGGGCTTATTATATACTGCTCAGAGGGACGGTTTCAACGATATATATTAGTCCCAAAAACTCAAATTAATGATGTAATTGTGGCGTTTTGAAGCCGCCGAGGACATTGAGCATGATATGGATGTCCCGGCTCAACCAGGAGAGACTATTGCAGTGAAATAGGGCTTGGACGTTAACCTTAATCTTATATCTCCATAAACTCCTATCCTAGACCATGTCCTCAGAGAGGTGCAAATCTAGTAGGTCGTGTCTAATCTGCTCATCCCAAGTCAGTTTGGGTCTGCCTTTACTCCTATTGTCCTCTACAATGAGACTTTCAATTGCTCTAACCGACGCATTGTCTGTCTCCGCTTGACATGCCCAAAACATTTCATTCTTCCCTTCCTTATCTTATATGTTATACTAGCTACCCCTAACCTTTCTCGAAACATAAACAAACCATTTTAACTTTATATAATAAGACTAAAAACTGCAAGTGTAAAGCAAAGCTATGGCGTTTCGAAATAGCCATCGCTGGTAGCCCTTATCTGGGTATCCCAGCTCAACCACAAAAACATCTATTGCTGCATCGTAGTGCTCGAAAATATGGTCCAATGATATACAATAAGCCTATAAACTACAAGCGACAACAAAGTATTGCGTTTCGAATTAGTCGCCGTCGGTGACCTTGATCTGGTCATCTCGGCTCAACCAGGAGAGAATATTGCATCATCGTAGGGCTCGGAAAGATAGTTGCAACGGTATATAATAAGCCTAAAAAATCCAAGCGAAAGGTGATGATTGGCGTTTCGAAACCTCCATGACTGGCTCTATCACAAGAGTCTATCACGACGTCCTAATGATCAAAAAGGTGATTCCAACTGTATATAATAAGTGGGGAAACTCCAAGATACGCCGAAGTTATGGCATTTGGAAGCAGCACTGCTGGTGATTCCTACTGTGGTGGCTTGGAGATGCCATAACTTTGTCGTTCTTTTGAGTTTTTGGTTATTGTACACTGTTGGAACCATCTTTTCAAACAATACAACACCACAAAATCTTGTGGTCGAGCCAGGACGTCTGGATCAGGGTTCGGCTGCGACGGCATCGAAATCCCATAAATTCACCTTTTTGTTGGAGTTTCTGGGCTTATTATATACTATTGAAAACATCTTTCCAAGCACTATGACGCCACAGTAGACTTCCGTGGTCGAGCCGGGACGTCTAAATAAGGGTCACTGGCTGTGGCGGCTCTGGAATGTCATATTTTGCTTGGAGTTTTAGGCTTATTATATACCATTTGAACCGTCCTTTCAAGCCATACGATGTTGCATATTCTCTTCTAGTCATGCTGGGACGTCTTGATCAGGGTCACCGGCCGTGGAGGCTTCGAAACACCATAGCATCGCCTTTTACTTGGATTTCCTGGGCTTATTATGTACATTTGGAACCATCTTACTGAGCACTACAATGTCGCAATAGACTTTCGTGGTTGAGCCAGGACATGTGGATCAAGGTCACAGGTCGTGGCGACTTCAAAGCGACATAACTTTGTCTTTTTCTTGGAGTTTTTAGGCTAATTAGATACTGTTAGAGCCATCTTTCTAAGCCCTACAGTGTTGTAATATTCTCTCCTAGTCTAGCCAAGACGTCTGGATCAGTGTCACTGACCATGGGGGCATCAAAACTTGATAACTTCGTATGTTGCTTGGAGATTCTAGGCTTATTATATACCGCTAAGATGGCTCTAAGGGTGTATAATAAGCTTCAAAACACCAACCGATGACATAATTATTGCGTTTCAAAGCCACCAAGGCCGGTGAACCTAATCCGGACAACCCGGATCGACAAGGAGAAAATATTGCAGTGTGATAGGACTTGGAATGAGGTTTCCATCGATATATAAAAAGCCAAACACTCCAAGCGACGACGAAGTTATGGCATTTTGAAGCCGCCGCGACTGTAACCCTGATCCGGAGGTTCTAGCTCGACCAAGAAATAATATTACATCATCGTAGGGTTCGGAAAGGTGGTTCTAAAGGTATATAATAAGCCTAAAAACTCAAAACGAAGGGCAAAGTTATGGCGTTTCGAAACCTCCACGGCCAGAAACCCTGATCTGGACATCTTGGCTCGACTTAGAGAGAATATTACATCATCGTAGGGCTCATAAAGACAGCTTCAATGGTATATAATAAGCCCAAAAACTCCAAGCAAAAGGCAAAGTTAAGGCATTTCAAAACCACCACGGCCGGTAACCCTGAGCTTGATGTCCCAGCTCGACCACCAGAGTTTATTGCAGCGTCGTAGCGCTCGAAAAGAGGGTTTCAATGGTATATAATAAGCACGTAAACTATAAGCAACAACGAAGTTATTGTGCTTCGAAGCCATCGCGGCTAGTGACCCTGATGCGGACGTCTGTCTCAGCTAGGAGAGAATATTACATCATCGTAGGGCTCGAAAAGACTCTTCCAACGGTATAGAATAAGCCTAAAAACTCCAAGCAGAATGCAAAGTTATGCTTTTTTGGAACGGCCATGGCCGGTTACCATGATGCGGACGTCCTGTCTCAACCATAGAGTCTGTTGTGGCATCGTAGAGCTCGGAAAGACGATTCTAATGGTATATAATAAGCCTAAAAACACCAAATGAAAGACAAACTTATGGCTTCTTAAAACCGCCACGGCCAGTAACCCTGATCAAGGTGTCTCGGATCGACCACAAACGTCCATTGTAGCATTGCAGTGCTCGGAAAGATTGTTCTAATGGTATATAATAAGCCCATAAACTCCAAAGGATGATAAAATTATCACGTTTCAATGTCATCACGGTCGGTGACCCTAATTTAGACGGCCCAACTCGACCAAGAGAGAATATTACATCATCATAGACTCAGAAAGACGGTTCCAATACCATATAATAAGCCTAAGAACTCAATGAGAAAGGCTAAGATATTGCGTTTCAAAACCTCTATGGCCAGTAACCCTAATCTGGACGTCCCGGCTCGACACCAGGAGTCTATTGCGGCGATGTAGTGCCTGCAAAGAGGATTCCAACTGTATATAATGTGAGGAGAAACTCTAAGAGACGGCGATGTTATTACATTTTGAAGCCGCACAGCATGTGACGCCGACCTGTCCGTCCCAACTCGACTTGGTGAGACTATTGCGACCAGTTGAGACTACTGCGGCCGTGGCGGATTTAAAAGGCAATGAATTCGCTGTCGCTTAGAGTTTCGTTGCTTATCATATACCATTGGAACCTTCTTTTCAAGACATAGATGATATAATATTCTCTCCAAATCGAGCCTGACGTCCAGATCAGGGTCACTAGTCGCGGTGGCTTCAAAACGCCATGATGCCATTGTCATTTTGGATTGTCTGGGCTTATTTTATATCGTTGAAACTGAATTTCAAAGACCTATGATACTGTGACATTCTCTCTACGTCTAGCCAGGACCTTAAGATCAGGGTCATTGGCTGCGGCGTCTTCAAAATGCCATAACTTCGCCGTCGCATGGATTTTCTGGGCTTTTTATACTCAATCAAAAACGTTAATCTGAGCCATATAACCTCGCAATATTCTCTCTTAGTCGAGCTAGGACATCTAGATCAGGGTCATCGCCCACATCGTCTACGAAATGCCATAACTTCGTCGTTGGTTGGCATTTCTGATCTTATTGTATACAGTTGGACTCCGAGCACTACGATGCTGCAATAGACTCTCGTGTTCAAGTCGGGACGTCCGGATCGGGGTCACTGGCCATAGTGGCTTGGAAAAGCCATAAGTTCCTCTTTTCTTGGAGTTTCTTGTCTTATTACATGATGTTAGAACCATCTTTTCGAGCACTACGACACAGCAACAGATCTCATGATTGATTTGGGATGTCAGGATCTGGGTCACCGGCTCTGGCGGCTTTGAAATGACATAAATTCACCTATTTCTTGGAGTTTCTAGGCTTATTATATACTGTTGGAGACCTCTTTTCAAGCACTACGATGCCAAACTAGACTTTTGTGGTCCAGTCGGGACGTTTGGATCATGGTCACCTTTGATATTCTATAACTTATTCTTTCCATTGGACTTTTTAGGCTTATTATATACCGTTTGAATCGTTTTTCAAGCCCTACGATGCTGTAATACTCTCTCCTGGTCAAGATGGGACGTCCGGATCAGGGTCACCGACCATGGAGAATTTGGAACGCCATAACTTTGTCTTTCGCTTAGAGATCCTGGCGTATTATATACCTTTGGAACCACGAGAACTACGATGCCGCAATAGAATCTTGTGGTCGAGACAGGACGTCCGGATCAAGGTCACTGGCCATGGCAGCTTTGAAACGCCATAGCTTTGCCTTTTAGTTGGAGTGTTTAGGCTAATTATGTACTGTTAGAACCATCTTTCCAAGCCCCACAGTGCTGTAATATTCTCTCACGGTCAAGCCGAGACGTTCATATCAAGGTCACCGACCGAAGGGACATTGAAACCCCATAAATTTGCCTGTTTCTTGGAGTTTCTAGGCTTATTATTTACCACTCGAAAAGACAGCTCGAACAGTGTATAATAAGCCTGGAAACTCCAATCGACGACAAAATTATGGCCTTTCAGAGCGCTGAGGTGAACCTGATCTGGACATCTTGGCTCAACATGGAAATAATATTACAGCGTCATAGGACTCAAAATGAAGTTTCCAACGGTATATAAAAGCTAGAAACTCCAACTGACGACGAAGTTATGGCATTTTGAAGCTGCCGTGGCTGTTGACCCTGATCCAGACGTCACAGCTCGACTAAGAGAGAACATTACATCATCATAGGGCTTAGGAAGACACTTCCAACGATATATAATAAGCCTAAAAACTCCAAGCGAAAGAAAATGTTATGGCTTTCGAAACCGCCATGGCTGGAAACTTGGATCTAGACGTCACGACTTGTCCAAAAGAGAACATTACATCATCTTAGGACTCGGAAAGACGGTTTCAATGGTATATAATAAGCCTAAAAACTCCAAGCGGAAGGCAAAGTTATAGTGTTTCGAAACAGCCACGACTGGTAACCCTAATCTGGATGTCCCGTCTCGACCACAAGAGCCTACTGCAGTGTCGTAGTGCTCGGAAAGGCCATTCCAACAGTATATACTAAGCTGGTAAACTCAAAGCAACAAAAAAGTTATCATATTTTGAACCCGTCACGGCTGGTGACCCTAATCCGTACGTCCTGGCTCCACTAGGAGAGAATATTGCAGCATCATATAGCTCGCAAAGATGGTTCAACAGAATATAATACGCCTAAAACTTCTAAGCAAAAGTCAATGATATGGTATTTCAAAACCACCAAGGCTAGTAACCTTGATGCAGACATCCCAGCTCGAAAAGGAGAGAATCTTACATCATCGTAGGACTCGGGAAGAAGGTTACACCGGTGTATAATAAGCCTAAAAACGGCAAGTGAAAGGCAAGGTTATGGAATTTCAAAATAGCAACGACTGGTAACGTTGATCCAGACATCCCGGCTCTACCAAAAGAGTCTATTGCAGCGTCATAGTGCTCGGAAAGATTATTCCAACGGTGTATAATAAGTGCAGAAACTCCAAGCGAAAGGCAAAGTTATGTGGTTTCGAAGCCGGCCTGGTCGATGACCCTGATCCTAACGTCCTGGCTCGACCACTAGAGTCTAGTGCTTCATCGTAGTGCTCGAAAAGGTGGTTCCGACGGTATATTATAAGCTGGTAAGCTCCAACCAATGATGAAGCTATCGCATTTCGAAGTGATTGCGGCTGCTAAACCTGATCTGGACGTCACGAGAAGACTAACAGAGAATATTGCAGCGTCATAAGGCTCAGAATGATGTTTCCAACGATGTATAGAAATCCTAAAAACTCCAAGCGAGGACGAAGTTATGGGGTTTCGAAGCCACCGCGACCGGTGACCCTAATGTGGACATACCGGCTCGACCAAGAGAAATTTAACAGCATCATAGGGCTCTGAAAGACATTTCTAATAGCATATAATAAGACTAAAAACTCCAAGATAAAGGCAAAGTTACGGTATTTTAAAACCGCCACGGCCAGTGACTGTGATCCCGACGTCCTGGCTTGACAAGAAGAGAGTATTGCAACGACGTATGACTCGAAAAGGCGATTCAAACTATATTTGATAAGCAGGGAAACTCCAAGAGATGATGAAGTTGCGACATTTTGAAGCCGCAAGGACAGTGACGCTGATCTGTCTGTCTCGTCTCGACTAGCCGAGACTAATGTAGCTGTGCGGCTTCAAAATGCAATAACTTAACTATTGCTTAGAGTTTCATGGCTTATTATATACCATTAGAACCATAACATTCTCTCCATGTCGAGCCAGGACATCTGGATCAGGGTCGTCGTCTGCGGCGCCTTTGAAATAGCATAACGTCGTTATTGTTTCGAGTATCTAGGCTTACTATGTACATTGGAAGCGTCTTTCCAAGCTCTACGATGAAGCAATAGTCTCGTTTGGCCAAGGCAGGACGTCCAGAGCAGAGTCACTATCCGTGACAGCTTCGAAATGCCATAACTTAATCATCTCTTGGAGTTTCTGGGCTTGTTGTATACCATTGGAACAGTCTTTTCGAACCCTATGATGCTTCAGTAGTCTATCTTGGTCGAGCCAGGACATCCGGATCAGGGTCACCAGTCGTTGTTGTATACCATCGTTGTTTGGAGTTTCTGGGCTTGTTATATACCATTGCAACCATCTCACCGAGCACTACGACGCCGCAATAGACTCTTGTGGTCGAGCCGAGTCGTCTGGATCAAGGTCACCAGCCATGGCAGCTTCAAAATGCCATAACGTCGCCTTTCGCTTGGAGTTTTTGAGCATAGTATATACCGTTGAAACCGGCTTTCTGATACCTACGATGATGAAATATCATCTCTTGGTCAGTCAAGACACCGGATCTGGATCACCAGCCATGGTGGATTTGAGACGCCATAACTTCGTCATCGCTTGGAGTTTATGGGCTTTTTATATACCATTGGAAACGTCATTCCGAGTCCTGTGACACCGCAAGATTCTCTCCTTGTCGACCCGGGACATCTGGATCAGGGTCAGCAGCTGCAGCGGCTTCGAAAAGCCATAACTTTGCAGTCCCTTGGATTTTCCAACTTATTGTATAGCGTTGGAACCATCGTTTCAAGCACTACGACACCCCAATACACTCTCATGGTCGACCTGGGCACCGAGATCGTGTCACCGACCGCAGAGGCTTCCAAATGACATAAATTTGCCTTTGGCTTGGAGTTCTTAGGTTTATTATATACTGTTAGAGCCGTCTTTCCTAGAACTATGGCACTGGAATATTTTCTCCTTGTAGAGCCAGGACGTGCGAATCAAGGTCATTGGCCATGACGGCTTCAAGGCGCCATAACTTCGTTGCCTCTTGGAGTTTCTGGCAATTTCTTATGCTGTTGGATACGTCATAAAGAGCCCTATGTCGCTGCAATATTCTCTCCTGGTCGAGCCAGGATGTGCGAATCAAGGTCACCACCCACTGCAGCTTCGAAACGCCATAACTTTGTCATGACTTTGAGTTTCTGTGCTTATTTTATATCGTTAGAACCATCTTTCCAAGCTCCATGATGATAGTCTATTGCAGCGTCGTAGTTCTTGGAAACATGCTAACGATGTATAATAAGACTTAAACTCCAATTGACAACGAAATTATCACCTTTCGAAGCCGCCGCGGCCGATCACCCTGTTCCGGACATCCCGGCATGAACGAGAGAGAATATTGAAGCATTATAGGGATCGGAAGGATGTTTCCAACAATATACAAAAATTTCAGATACTCCAAGCGATGACAAAGTTATGGCTTTTTGAAGCCACCGGACTAATGACCCTGATGCGGACATTCCGGCTCAACAAAGAGAGAATATTATAGCATCGTAGAGGTCAGAAAGACGGTTCTAACAGCATATAATAAACCAAAAAACTCCTAGAGAAATGCAAAGTTATGGCGTTTCGAAGCCTTCAAGGCCAGTGACTGTGATCCGGACATCCTGTCTTGACTAGAATAGAGTATTGTGGCGATGTATGGCTTAGAAAGACGATCCCAACTGTATATATTAAGCAGGGAAACTTTATGAGACAACGAAATTATGGGATTTTGAATCTGCTAGCTAGTGACACCGATCTATCCGTCCCGGCTCGACCAAGTGAGACTATTGCAGCGTCTAATCGAGACTACGGCAGCCATGGCGACTTCAAAACGCCATCACTTCACTATCCCTTGGAGTTTCGTTGCTTATTTAATACCATTGGAATCGTCTTTCAAAGCCTACGATATTATAATATTCTCTCTATGTCGAGCCAAGTGTCCAGATCAGTGTCACCGGCTGCAGTAGCTTCAAAACGCCATAACTTTGGTGTCATTCGGAGTTTCTGGACTTACTATGTACTGTTGCGAGTGATTTCCAAGCCCTGTGATGCCAGAATAGTCTCACTTGGCCGATCCAGGATGTCCGGATCGGAGTCACTGACAATGGCAGCTTCGAAACGCCATAACATTTCTGTGTCTTGGAGATTTTGGGCTCGTTGTATACCATTGAAATCGAATTTTTGAACCCTACGATGCTGCAGAAGTCTATCTTGGTCAAGTCGGAACGTTTGGATCAAGGTCGCCGCGTGAAATGCTATAACTTCGTCATAATTTGGTGTTTTTGGCTTATTATATACGGTTGGAACCATCTTACTGAACACTATGACGCCACTACTCTTGTGGTCGAGCCGGTGCATCCGTATCAGGGTCACTGGCCGTGGCGTCTTTGAAACACCATAACTTCACCTTTCGATTGGAGTTTTTGTGTTTGTTAGATACTTTTGAAACCATATTTTCGAGACCTACGATGCTGAAATATTATCTCCTGGTCGAGGTGGGATATCATAATCTGGACCACCGGCCACAATGGCTACGAAACTCCATATGTATACCGTTGAAAATGTCATTCCGAGTCCTGTGACGATGCAATATTCTCTCCTGGTGGAGCCGGAATGTCTGAATCTGAATCACATGCGACGGCTTCGAAACGCTAAAACTTCATCGTCCTTTGGACTTTCTAGGCTTATTATATACTGTTGGAACCATCTTTTTGAGCACTACAGTGCTGCAATAGACTCTCGTGGTCGATCCAGGACATCCGAATCGAGGCCACCAGCCGTGGCGGCTTCACATCATAACTTTGCCTTTTGCTTGGAGATTCTAGGCTTATAATATACCGTTGGAACCGTCTTTTCAAACACTACGATGTTGGAATTTTCTCTCCTAGACAAGCCACAATTTTCACACCTAGCCAAGCCAGGACGTCCGGATCAGGGTCATCGGCCATGGCAGCTTTGAGACGCCATAACTTTGCCGTCTCTTGGAGTTTATGGGCTTTTCATATACCGTTGAAAACGTCATACCGTATCCTATGACACCGTAATATTCTCTCCATGTCGAGCGTCTGTATCACGGTCACCAGCCGTGTTGGCTTCGAAACGCCATAACTTTGTCGTCATTTGATGTTTCTAGGCTTATTTTATACCGTTGCAACCGTCTTTCAATGTCCTACAATGCTGTCATATTCCCTTTAGGTCGAGCAAATACCTCCGAATCAGGGCCACTGGCCGTTGCAACTTTGAAACGCCATAACATTATCATCGCATGGAGTTTCTAAGCTTTTATATGCCATTATAAATATTATTTCCAGCCCTATAACCTTGTAATATTCTCTCTTAGTCGAGCTGGGACGTCCGGATCACAGTCACCGGCCGCGGTGTATATGAAACGCCATAACTTTGTCGTTTCTTGGAGTTTCTTGACGTATCATATACCGTTGGAACTATCTTTACGAGCATTACGACACAATAATACACTTTTATGGTCTAGCCAGGACGTTCGGATTAGGGTCACTGGCTGTAGGGATTTTGAAACGCTATAACTTCTCCGTTGCTTGGAGTTTTTGGCTTTATTTTATACCATTGGAACCATCATTCAGAGCACTACAACACTATACTAGACTCTCGTGGTCGAGCCGGGACATCCGGATCAGTGTCACCAGCCGTGGTGTTTTTGAAATGACATAACTTCACTTTTTTATTATATACTGTTGGAAACATCTTCCCAAGAACTACGCGATACAATAGACTTTTGTGGTCGAGCTAGGACGTCAGGACCAGGGTCAACAACCGTGGCGTCTTCGAAATGCCATATCTTTACCTTTCTCTTGGATTTTTTAGGCTTATTGTATGCCATTTGAATTGTCTTTTTGAGCGCTACGATGATGTAATATTCTCTCCTAGTCGAGTTGGGATGTCCGGATCAGGGTCACTGACCGTAGAGGCTTCAGAACGCTATAACTTCATCTTTTGCTTGGAGTTTTTGGTCTTATCATATACCGTTGAAACTGCCTTTCTGAGACCTACGATGATGAAATATTATCTCCTGGTCGAGCCGAGACATCAAGATCTGGATTACCTACCATTGTGGCTTCAAATTCCATAACTTCGCCATCTCATGGAGTTTCTGGGCTTTTTATATACCGTTAAAAACGTCATTCCGAGCCCTATGATGTTGCAATATTCTGTCCTGGTGGAGCTAGGATGTCCTGGTTAGCTTCACCGGCCGCAGCGGCTTCGAAACGACAAAACTTCGTCGTCCCTTGGACTTTCCAGGCTTACTATATGCAATTGGAACCATCTTTTTGAGCACTACAATGCTGCAATAGACTCTCGTGGTCAACCCAGTACATACGGTTCGAGGTCACCAGTCACGGCGGCTTCCAAATGTCATAACTTTTCCTTTCTCTTGGAGTTTCTGGCCTTAAAATATACCACTAGAACCATCTTTCCGAGCACTATGATGCTGGAATTCTCTCCTAGCCAAGTCGGGACATCCGGATCAGGATCACCGGCCATGTCGGCTTTGAGACGACATAACTTTGTCGCCTGGTAGAGTTTCTAGGCTTTTAATATACCGTTAGAAACGTCATACTGAGCCCTATGACAGTACAATATTCTCCATTGGTCGAGCTGGGACGTTTGTATCACACTCACCAACCATGTCGATTTTGAAATGTTATAACTTCGTCCTCTCTTGGAGTTTCTGGGGTTATTTTATACCGTTGGAACCGTCTTTCAACACCCTGCAATGTGCATATAAATAGGGTAACTCCAGTGCAGCCAAAGCGTGCCAACCATTGCAAAAATCCCCAGCATTGTCCATGAGCAACCATGTAAAAGCAAAAATGTAACCATTAAAAACAATGTAGGCCAATAGTGAATAAAAACTGTTAGTATCCAACAGTAGAAGAGCATACCAAGGCTGAAATGCAGCCAGAATATGTGTAGTATAGCCAATCCATATGGAAGACAAGCAGAAGAATGTGTAGCAAGCTGTCGATCATGCATGCCAAAGATGGGCAGTAGTAATATCAAGCCTGGCGCAGCTGCGAACTTCAGACGGCGACGTTGCCGATGATATATTTTGTGCAGCGTTATCCTGCTATCGATTTGGAAGTTGACTCCACAGCAGTGGTACATTATGTTCGCACTCATGCCTGAGATCATTTGACTACTTTTCTGCAAATAGGTAATGGCACTATTAGTTCTATTCCCCGTCAGGGTAATATGGTGGCGCATCTCCTTGCTCATCATGGTCAGTTGCATTCCGACGCATACATATTCAGTACATATGATTCTTTTCCTGCCTACATTAGAGCAACTCTTCTTACTGATGGCGCCACAGCATATTTGCGATCTTGAGACTCTTGTTTCACTATGGCAGAATTGCTTGGATCGTTGCCTGTGTTATGATGTGACACAGGCAACTCGGGTAACTATACTTGCTCTTTTTAAGACTCTTTTTTCACTACATATTACAGTTTCTCTCATCATCTTGTTGCCTGTAACCTTAGATGCAGGCAACTTGGGTACTTCTCTTATTTCGGCATAATCAGCTCCTGCTCTATCACTTTCGGATGATACAAGATTTCAGAATGCACACACACCCATCGTTACTCCTTCACTCCTTAACAATATATGTTGCAAGTGGTATAAATATGTACGCTTTTCCCTTTACCAAGGCTTTTCCACAAGAGTGTTTTTAATGCGGCATATCATATACGACTGGCATTTGTCAATAATTTCTGCTTTACATTGGCAATTTACATTTCATGAATTGACTTTTGTAATATGGTGTTCATCCACCATAAGTGAGGCATCTTAATAAAGTATATGTTCGGCTGAAAAAAATATTCAAAAACAGACATATACATAGACACAGATTTATGTGTGTGTGCGTATAGACGCATATATACACACATATACGGAAAATATTAAATACATACACTATTTTGATAAATACACATCCACTTGTTTAATGAATGCTCACAAATGAATCATGACATGAAATCATTAGCCCAATATATATGTATACATATACATGTATACGTATATATACACATGTATACATACACACATATATGTGTCTATACGTACGTGTATACATCCATATATATATATATGTATATGTATATGTTGGTAAACAGCTGATCACAAAATGAGCTACCTTCCAACTTCAGTTTCTTTCAGACTCGCGCCTCTTTAATGTAGTAGTTGAATTGATTTTATCTCCCTAATATGTTGGTGAATAGAGGTTGATCTATACCAGTTCAGTCTAGACGCAACAATTTCCAGTATTGCAGCCGTATTTCTTTGGACAACCTTATATATAATGCGTGCCCTTTTCAGATTTTTAACGGGTTGGACATATGATTATATTGAACATGGAACTGATGTGAAGAAGAATAGAAGAATTTTGAATTTCATGATGCCAAGCATTACAGATTTGACACAAAGACCATCCTGGAAATTACCTATATACAATGCAGGCAACAGGAAGCTTCAAAACCAGGTATTTCCTCTATGAAAGAATTCACCAAAAATTGGTACCCACAAGGCAAAGTTGCTTTAGAAAAGTAAAGGGAAGAAGAATAGCTAGGAAGGGTTGCTTTCCTTGTTCTTCTTTTGGAAAGAGGGGTGGGGTGGGGTGGGAGTGGGAAGGGGGTGTTGGATCACAACATAAAGAAAAGGGCTTGTGGTTTTGCTGCTCAACTTCCTATCCTATGACTTTTTGAATGAACCAATTGCACAAAACCATGAAAACTGATTGACAAAGATGCACTATCATTTATACCAAACCTAAGAATATCAAGTCATCTTTCATAATCTATAGACCACTAATGATGTCCTTTCACCTGAGGAAATGTATATATATATATATATATATATATATATATAGAGGTGAAGGACAGGCGGGACCGTTCGGTTATTTTATTAATGTATTACCCTCACTTATGACAGAGGAATGCCGTGGTTACATAACATGCTCTGATTGCTATGGGAGACTCTCCCAATTCAATGTACAATGAAATATAATGTCAACAAAATCCAAAAACTAGAGGAATAGAGAAAAGATATAATGGGATACAATTTAGTGTATCTTTGAATGTGACGGCGAAGGTTGTATGCAATGGTGACCTTGTCTCAGAATCCATGTGGTCCGTGTTGATGATAAGAAAAGAACAAGAGCGTTATATAAGTAACATATAATCAATGTGATTTCAATAAGAAAGAGTTAACAGCCATACCGCATTCGCCTGAATTCATATGCAATACAGGCGGCATCAGATAATTCGTTTAGGAAGGAGCACTGGATGCAAAGGTGCAGTCGGCACAAATCTTCAGCGTTGAAAAGAAGAGAAAGAATGTCAAATTTGTGAGAGACATATATGCAATAGGCGCATAAAATTAAAATTACTGTGTCATACCGTCGTCGGCTGTACCAAAGTGATATAGGCAACCTCCATAGAGAAAGAGCATGTCCATGCCGATTTTGCATAATCCTCAAGATATTAAATCGAAATGTTGATTTGGACTGGTCCCTCAAGAAAAATCCTCTAGCCACTGGCAGTAGGGAAGTTGGCACTGTACATTTCAACGTGGACAGGAACATGCTACCATATTGATGATGAGTCACCATATTAGCTTATGTAGGAATGTGTTGCAAGGAACTACCCGTTAGCCTCATAAAAAGAGATAAGCGACTGAAGGGTGCAGGATAAGAGGTAAGGAGCGTGCTTATCGGTTTAGTGATTGCTAAACAATCCATTTCAACCAACATAATACGGTGAAAAGATCCAAAATACACCACAAAAAAAAAGACATATAGCGACAGACAAAAGTCGTCGCTATGTCGTCGTTACAGACATTTAGCGACGAAATTGCGACGAAAAAAGTTGGTCGCGATACGGCTTGTCGCAAAGTGAATTTCGTCGGTGGCGCGTCGCTATATTGGGACGGAACAAATTTCGTCGGTGTTGCGTCGCACAATTGCGACGAAAAAATGTCAGTTCTGCGACCAGATAATGCCGTCGTTGTTTCGTCGGTGTATGTTGTCGTCGCTATTTTATAATTTTTTATTTTTTTATTTCCTTTCTGCGACATATTTTTTCGCCGCAAAGTTTCGTCGGTATATTTTTTCGTCGCTATTTTTAAATTTTTTATTTTTTATTTCCGGTCTGCGACATTTTGTTTTCGTCGCAGGTTTGTCGCTATTTTATAATTTAATATTTAATATTAAATATTATATATTTTTAATTTATAAATAATACAATATATTATTAATTAAATAGTTTTTATTATTATTTAATTTTTATAATAATAAAAATATTTTGTATATTAAATCATTTGTACGAATGTTATACCGAAATACAGTACTTGCGTATTGAAGTTCGTAAACAACACAAACGAAATAGAATCCGTATAAATGTCATATAAAATATAAAAGTACAAAGGATATCTCAATACAATAAACGAAATAGACTGTACGAAAAATCAAAAAATGAAATACTATGCAGAGGAAGATGGAGGGGGATCATGCGGAGAAGAGTGACCATCAGGGGGAGGCTGAGACTGCGAGTTGCTGGAAATCACAGAGATGATGAGATGTGATAGCTGCGAGATTTGCTGGTTCGTCTGCACCTGCACCTGCATCGTCTGCTGCTGCACCTGCATCGTCTGCTGCTGCGCATGCTCAAGCACCTGCTGAAACGCCTGCTGAAGCGACTGTTGCAGCTCCTGCTGGGTCTGAGTCAGCTGCGACCGCAGTGCTCGTACGCTCTCCTCATGCTGCGCCCTGATGGTCTCCACCTCATGTTGCAGCGCCGCATGCTCTGATTCCAGGCGCGAAAGAGTCTCTGGGGCCGTAGAAGGCGCGGAGGTGCTGGCCTCAGAGGAAGCACCTGCATGCAGAACTTCGGGAAAGAATCGCGGCGCTGCTGATCCGACCCCGTACACCTCCCTCTTCTTCTTATTCTGAGGGCCGACGGTCCGAACCGCATCCCAATAAGCGCGGTTCTTGTCGGCCTCTTCTCCCCTAAGTGCGAGTAGTCTGTTGTACTCGTCCTGAAATGAGAATAAGAATTGTTAGGTTTTAGGGTTTAGCAATAAAATAAAACAAACTAATGAAAAAACAAATGATATCGTAGTCTACTTACACTGATGTCGCGCGCCTTCGCCGTGATCCAGTCCTCCGTTCCGTCGGAGGCTTTCTTCCGATGCGTCTTGTAGAAGAGATCGTAGGAGGCTGGCCACTCCCCCGTCTCTTCCTGCTGAAAGAATGAAATAAAATATGTTAGTGAAATCCATAATTTTAAAAATTTCGGCATGACCTATTCGTTTATTGGAGGTATCCCGGCCTTAAAGGCCTCTCCCAAGTCAAAGCAAAAATAAAAAGAAAAAGGCAAATGAAAACATATACTACTTAAATTAACCATATACGGATACCAAAAAACAACAGCGCAACATAAGAAATCAATGAATATAAATAATCCACTTAAGTCAACGAATGTAAATAATCCACTTAAGTCAATGAATCTAAATAATTCAATGAAATCAATGAATCTAAATAATCCAATATTAAAATACTTACCATAGAACGCATCGTGGTGGCGTGGAAAACCGACCCACCTGAGTGTGTGGCAGGTGCTGGGCCCTGTACATTGCTGCTGCGCCGGTTCGCCGCGTTCCGGGCGCTGCGGGCTTGGGTAGCAGGGTCCATCCAACCTGCTATCCACCCCGCCCAGGTGGCCTCGGATATGTAGACAGGCCTGGCATAATTGGGGTCACGCTCCCACTTGGTCTTGTGCGAGTTGATGAAGTCCCTGTAGCGTGTGGCGGCCCTATTCCGCCAGGCCTGCTCCACGTCGTGGGCGATGTCAGCTGGCCAGCTGTACGCCTTCTGCAATTATTATACGGAGGAAAAGTAAAAACGTGGTTAGAAAAGTAATGATCGATTACGTATCAAAAAGGTAAATTCACCAAATTTGAATACCTGAAACTCATCCCAGTAGAATCTACGTGTCTGCATGGTGACAAGGGACCAGCGGTATCCAGCTGGGTCCTGCCTCAGGTGGAAGGAACGAGTGATGCAACCGGAAATTTGGCCCGAGTCCGCTGCAAACCTGAAAGAGGTGAAGTTGTTAAGAAAAAATAACGCGTGAAATATATTTGAAAACGTGTTAAAAAAAGAAATTATTACTTACGTATGGGTATCATATGACCAAAGGAGGGCACGACGCCCTTGTATGACACCCTCGTCCGATGCCGCATCAGACGCCGGATGAGGTGCTGAACCGGTGGGTGTGGATGGCGGCGTAGATCGGGGGGGTGCGGACCTCTCGGCAGACCCTAAAAGGTCTGCGTCCGCAGCAAGAGCTGCGGTCGAAACCGACCCAAGCTGCTCATGCTGAGAGAGGAACCTATCAAACTCTCCTGACATGTCATGTGTAGATCGAGTCGGAAGAACCTCACTAGCCATCAGATCAGCAAGGGTGAAAAATTTAAAAGACACATTCAACGAGTTTAGGACACCGGTTGGCCAGACAAATAATATGTCCAAAAATGACAAGTGTTTGCATACATTTAATGCAAGATATTAATAATTTTGAAAATTTCGGCATGACCTATTCGTTTATCGGAGGTTTCCCGGCCTTAATGGCCTCTCCAAAGACAAATGTATGTCCAGCTCTCGAGCGTAGTAAACACCTTGAACTAGTATCATACCGAAAATCATATGCAAACCTCTTACAAAACAGTTTGTACATGCATCATTCATTGGCCAAGCACACCACATTTCTACTAATTGATAAAATTAAAGTCAATTAAGCAAAAAAATTTTTAATGGCCGAATATATATATATATATATATATATATATATATATATATATATATATATATATATATAAATATATATAATACATATATAAACCGCCCCACCTCCGCCCCACCTCCGCCCCATCCAGCCACCCACAGCCACCCAGTCCCCACGCATAGCCACCCCGCCCCACCCGGCCTCCACCCACAGCCACCCAGCCCGAATCCCTCCACCCCCGTCAACAACCACCCCGCACACAGACCACTCCCGCCAACAGCCACCCCCCGCGCCGCCAACCCACCCACGCCAACAGCCAACAGCCATCCCCTCCACACCCAGCCCCATCACACAAGCCACCCAGCCCGCACCCGCGCCACACCCAGGCCCACCCCACAGCCCCACTCCCGCACCCCCCGCTGCACCCAGGCCCACCCCACAAGCCACCCAGCCCGCACTGCCACCACACCCAGACCCACCCCACAGCCCCACCCTTCACCCCCGCCACACCCCAGCCGCACCCCGGGCTCAACCACAGCCCGCAACCCCGCCCACAGCCACCACCTCCGCCAACAAACACCCCCGCCACAGCCCACCCCTGCCCACATCCGATATAACTAACCAGGGAAATGGGGAAGAAATCATTAAAAACGTTAAAAACGAAATATAACTAATTAAAATCATTAAAAACGAAATAGGAAGAAAAACTAACCGGAGAAGGGAGGTCACCGGAGATGAAATGGAGATTTCGCCGGGGGAGGAGAGGGGATTTCGCCGGGGGTCTGAGAGGGGATTTCGCCGTGGGGGTGGGAAGCAGAGGCGGGGGGAAGAAATGGGGAAGAAGTCAGATTTTAGTAGAAAATTTTGCGACGCACTAGCGACGAAATTCTGTCGCTATTTTTGTGTCGTCGCTAATTTCGTATGTCGTCGTTATTTCAAATTTGCGACGAAAGATTTCGTCGGTAATTTTTCGGTGACATCAGTATTGGAAAAAAAATAATACAAAATATAAAGTACTTACAGACACACATTATGTATATACATGTGTATAAGTACATCAACACATACACACTTTCGCCTAATGAGGTACATAAAAAATTGTGACTAACCTCAATCTTCATTGTCATCCGCATCTTCATACGCATCTTCATTTTCATCCTCGTTTTCATCTTCATTTTCATCTTCATCTACATGCTCGTCGTCCTCTTCATCCTCGTATTCGTCTTCGCCTACATATTCAATATTGTCAGGCGGTTGTATGTTGAGATGAATTTTGATGAAACCGCCGTTGGGGTCATTTAGAGGGAGGTTGTGCAGTTCAACATGTGTCGTATCCAGAACGGGCGGGTTTTCTTCTTGAAATGCGGCATCCGTGCCATCTGAACCTGTCTGTATACTGACATCAAACTTGCTCGATTTCACTTTGCATACGGCTCGCCAGTCTTTTGAGCTCGCATTCATCCTCGTTGTTGGATACGATAGATAGTACACCTGGGACGCTTGACTAGCCAAAACGAATGGATCGTACTTTCTGTACCGTCGCCCTTGGTGTATGTCTACCAACTTATATCGGTCGTGAACCTTTGTGCCAGCACGATAACCTTCCCGAGTTAGATCGTACCATTTGCATTTGAATAACACCACCCGCTTTATAGGCAATTCGGGATATTCGAGCTCGATGATGTCAGTAAGGTAGCCGTAGAAGTCATCCTCGTCCGGGCTATTGTCATACCGTTTGACACACACTCCGCTGTTCTCCGATGATTTTCGGCTGGCATGGGAGACTGTGTGGAATCTATAACCGTTGACAAAACACATATCGTGGCGCGTGACTCTGTTCAATGGACCCTCGGCTACTGGTGTCAGAATGTAACCGTACTCATCGTCAGCCAGATGACCTTTGCTCGCCTGTAAAACGACAAGTAAGTATACATCAGCGGGGCAATAAATGCGTATCACATGACGTACACGTAACCGGCAAATATGTAAAATTACATGCCACCTGAACCAATCAGCAAACTTGGCATCTAACTCATTGTTTATTGCATCGCTCGATATACCCGGTGAATGGTGTTGCAATAAATCAACGAACAAGCTGAAGCAAATTACGAATGAGTACCCTGTATATCTTTGTAGTATAATGGATATAGTAGCGCAAGGTATTTACAAATTAAAATTGGATATCGTTTATACCTCTGGAAACGGTCGACTTGACGGCAGTTGCGCAGAACATAAGAATGAGCAATCTTCAGGTCGCTGTCCCCCAATATCATTTCCTTTCCCTGTCCGTGAAATCTGATCGGATGTGTGAATATCGGAAGGACACCGGATCTGGAAATGCCGTCGTCGTTCCGGGGAACATCTCTGCACCTCGACGGGACATCTGGATCAAAGTAATGAGACACGAAGGTCGAGGCTTCCTCCGTCAGGTAGGCATTGCACATCGAGGCCTCGACTTTCGCCTTGTTCTTGATGTTCAGCTTCAAATGCCTGAGATATCTGTTCATATAGGGAATATCTGTTCAAATGCTTGCGCTTAAACACATAAGAACGGCACGTAATAAATAAGAGTACCTCTCGAACGGATACATCCACCTGTACTGAACAGGACCACCAACGCGTGCCTCGTATGGTAGATGAACTGGCAGGTGTTCCATTGAATCAAAGAAGGCCGGAGGGAATACAGTTTCCAGCTTGCAAATGATCAATGGGATTTCGCCCTCCAGCCTTGACATATCATCCGCCCTGAGTCTCGTGGATGTAAGACATCTGAAGAAGAGACTCATCTCGGTAAGTGCTTCCCATACATTGGTTGGAAGCAGCTCGCGGAATGCAATGGGCATCAACCGTTGCATGAACAAGTGACAGTCGTGGCTCTTCATCCCGTGCAAACCGCGTTTATTCACGTCGATGTTCTTAGACAGGTTCGAAACATGGCCGTCAGGAAATCTAGCCGTCCCCAACCACGCTAACAACGCACTGACCTGCTCTGCATTCAGCGTGTAAGAGGATTCGGCATGTAGGATGTGCCAACGGGATGCAGCTCCGGTCGCATATTCAGGTCGCGCATATCAAGTCGTGCCTTCAAATTGTCTTTCGTTTTTCCAGGCACATTCAGCACCGTATTGAAAATGTTGTCAAACATGTTCTTCTCAATGTGCATGACATCCAGGTTTTGTCGGATCATATTGCTCTTCCAATACGGAAGCTCCCAGAATATGCTTCTCTTCTTCCACCCGATACAGTAACGGGCCAGGTCTGCGTTGTGGCTGCCGTCCGGATCATCAGCGACCCCCACGAATCCATAACTGTCTATCTCCTCCAACACCTCCGCACCCGTGAGAAGCTCGGGCTTCATGTCCTTCTCGACGATGCCAGGCATGAACGACGTCATGTTCTTTCTGTACAAATGACGTATGGGCAGGAACTTCCTATGGCTGTCGAACCAGCAAATCTTACGTCCATGTTTCAAGGACATCGTCTTCGCTTGCTTCATGCAGCAAGGGCAAGCGTATTTCCCCGATGTGCTCCAACCCGACAACATAGAATAAGCCGGAAAGTCGCTGATGGTCCACATCAGCGCAGCGCGTAGCTGGAAGTTTTGTTTGGTCGATACATCGAACGTCTCCACGCCAAACTCCCACAACCACTTCAGCTCATGTATCAATGGCTGCAGGTACAGGTCGATCTTTTGTTTCGGATTCCTAGGCCCCGGTGCGATCACAGCCAAGAACATGTACGGCTTCTTCATGCACATCCAAGGTGGGAGATTGTACGGCGTCACGATTACAGGCCACGACGAATACTGCTCTCCCGACTGTCCGAACGGGTTGAACCCGTCGGTGCATAAACCCAACCTAACGTTCCTTGTCTCCGACGAAAAACCCGGATGTGTCGCATCGAACGTCCTCCAAGCTTCGCCGTCAGATGGATGGCACATCTCACCATCTTTCGTGTAGTGCTCCGCGTGCCACCTCATCTGGCTAGCTGTGGCACCGGATGCGTAGAGCCTCTGCAGTCTAGGGGCGAGAGGTAAATAGTAGAATTGCTTTCTTGGCACGTTCCGGTTTCTTTTGTTCGTTCTCCACCTGCGTGTCCCACAGACCCTGCACTTGTCTTTATCCTCGTCGATGCCCCAGTATATGATGCACCCCTCTGAACAACAATCGATCTTCTGAACCGGCAGTCCCAATGCCTGCAGCTGTTTCTTCGTCGAATAAAAACTGTCGACCATTGTGTTCCCTTCGGGAAGAGATTCCCTCATCAGCTGACACATCCCATCGTACAATCTCTCCGTCATGCGGTGCTCCGTCTTCATGCTCGTCATCCGACCGATCATGGACATCTGTGTGTGACTACCGCAACCGGGATACAGCGGCGTGTTGGCGGCGTTCAGCATCTCAAAAAACTGTCTCGCTTGAGGGTTTGGATCTTCCTCCACAAATACACGCGGTTGTTCATCCTGATCCTGCATTTGTAAGTACTGCTCTCCCGTAAATGCGCCGGCGGCTGCGTCTTGCACCATCTGCACGTATGGGTTGTGAGATCCCTTGCCTATTTCTTCGGCATCAACCTGACCGGGTCCCCCTTCGACGTGTACAGTTGCAGATGTAGACGCCCCCTCATATTCGCCGTGGCAGTATCATGTATGATAATTGTGCACGAAACCTTGTTTCAATAA